>CM059282.1:2391605-3611605 GCA_030347295.1 Setipinna tenuifilis | reverse complement strand
CCACACGTCACGGATGTGATTTTAGGAATTTAGGAACTTTTAATATTTTAATGTTTACCAGAGGTGGAAATCTGAGCTTCAGAAGTAAAAAAAAACCTGCTATGTATTCCTTTTGCCTTTCTACACTTAACACAGGTGATTTTACTAATCAGCTGATCTACCTGTTTGATGATTTGTGTGCTCATTGGGATCAGCTGGTTTATAAAATTGCTAGATTTTACAATTGTTGGTTTTTACATTCTGAAGCTGGGACCTATGATGTTTAACTACTTTCTATTAAGAGGACTACTCTCATAACAATCTCCCCTAACAGCAATGGATTTGTCCATATTCACACTGTGTAGTTTTTCATCTGTGGTGCCACGGCTTAGAGAGGGAGGCCTGCTTTTAGTGTCTTACATAATGTTATTAGTAGCAACCTCAGCTACAGTGTTAATAGTGGTGCCCTGCCCCCCCCCCTTTTATTCCACAGCTGGTACTTTGGCAAGCTGGGACGCAAGGATGCCGAGCGGCAACTGCTGTCCACTGGAAACCCCCGCGGCACCTATCTCATCCGGGAGAGCGAAACCACCAAAGGTACCCGCCAGCCAGCCATCCAGCGTAGTGGCACCACGCACGCACTGTGCTGCCAGACCTTAAGCCACCTCCTTCCTTTAATACCTCTTCACAATGGCAGTTTTAACAATAGCACTCAGAAGTCTGTTAGCGTAAGCGGCTCATTCATCAGCAGGGTCCCGTCAAAGGCCAGGATGCCGTCATGTTGACATACACTTGCTGCAAAGCAGATCTCTCACATATATAGTTAATACATACAAGCCGTAAAGCCTGTTTTTCAAATGCCTGTTAAATAGTTATGAAAGAGTGTGTATGAAAGACGTAAACTGTTAATATCTTGGCACTGTCGATAACGGGGCACCTTCTGACACATACAGACCACGTAGCTATACAGTACTCTACAGCAGGACTGTATGACAGCTTTAGTGTGTGAAGTTGTGATGATGTGTGAAGGATTTGTCACACATCACCGCTGAAATGGTTGCGTGTCACCCTTCAGGGGCCTTTTCCCTGTCCATACGGGACTGGGACGACATCAAAGGAGACCACGTGAAGCATTACAAGATCCGTAAGCTGGACAGCGGCGGCTACTACATCACGACCCGTGCTCAGTTTGAGACACTGCAGCAGCTGGTACAGCATTACTCAGGTACAACTCACCCAGCAGCCAAGCCAACGCACCGACCGTTTGTGCCAAAAGAGCCTATAGATATAGCAACCATATAAGACCAGACAGCCATTTAGATTCTATACTACTCTTCTCAGATTCTATACTATCTCTGCTATCACTACTACTACTACTACTGCTGTAAGTAACGCAATCATACAAGACCAGACAGGCGTTTAGACTGCATCTATAGATATGGCAACCACATAAGACCAGACAGGCGTTTAGACTCTATACTACTGTACTCTAATTTCTCTACTACTATTACTACTACTGCACCTGTAGATAAAGCAACCATATGAGAACAGACAGACGTTTAGGTTGCACCTGTAGATATCTATGAAAAGAGTATCAGGGTAGTTTGTGTACTGAACTGTGTATTGTAATTTCTGATGTTTATATATTTTTGACTTGTCAGCAGACAGACATTTAGACTATGTCTTTACATATCTATGGGGAGGTAGAAGTGGTGTCTGCGGTCAGGAACAGAAGACACTTTCAAGGTTATGATACACATGGCAGTGTCCTAAGCAATGCTGCCAAACAACATTACAGATACCATGATACCAGATACCAGATGTTTTTATTAAGAGAACTTAAATCATCAGATTGAGATGTCTCACAATCATCCAAAAAGGACATCATAAACCATCCATAATAATGTTGCTTTGCAACATAGCTGAAAAGGTTGCCACATGTATCATCACCTTAAATTGTGATACTTGAGCTGTCTCATCCAGTGTAAAAGAGAAAATGTGCGCACATTAAAAAAGTAAACATAGGTGTCAAACAAACATAGCTGATGGAGACAGACAGGCGCCATTTTTATCACATGGGATCTTGATGAGGGTGTTTGCACACTGTTTTAGCTCCACAAAGTCTTTATTTTATTCAGCTTAAAGACAAGCCACTTTTTAATTGCTTAGGATCTTGGTAAAGATCCTACAGGCAACGTTTTAATCGCATAGCATCTCGATAAAGACCCGGTGATTGACTTTCTTTAAGTTTATTTAAATAGACTTTGTGGAGCTAAAACAATGTGCACACCTCCTCCATCCTACAGTCTCGTCCATTGGCCAAGACTCCCTGAAAGTCTGATTGACAGGCCTGACACTGACATGTTATCCAGTTTGTACAGGTCTGCCACGTGAGAATTCCATTTACATGGACATTCTATTTGCCTCTCCTGAAAGCAAACATTTGAAACCCAAATGACCATATGTCAGGTTCCTATCATTTTCAACAGATGAGAGGAATGATGAAAATGCACCTCTGGGTGGTATTGAATTTCCGCTGTAGACCTTCAGGCAATGTTCAGGGAAACACTGGCCTCTGTGATGACACTGATTTATGATCGCAAAATGATAACAAACCCTATGTCTCTTCTTTTCTCTGTCTTTTACACACACACACACACACACGTACGTACACAAATACACACACAGGAACGTACACACACGCACACACACACGCGCACACACGCACACACACACACACACACACACACACACACACAGGAACAAACACACAAGAACATAGTGTTTTTTTAACTTGACACGCTCCAGTTAACAAGTTGACATATTGACACGTTAGTATGCTGAAACTGAACTGTATGGATTTTTTTTTGCAATGTATTTGTGACCTCATCACTGTCTGTGTGCTTGTGTGGGTGGCTGTTTTGTGACTGTATCAGTTCATGTCTGAGCAAGACAGTGTGCTGTTGTCACAATGCATTAGCAGACTTTTTTCCCCTGCTTGCTGTCGCCAGGTCTAATATAATCACACATTGTTGCTCTTCAAGACTGTTTTACCTTTCTGCTCCGGTCACACTGCCATTGGCTCACCATTCTTGCTTCTTTAATTTGCCCTTCTCTCTCTCTCTCTGTCTCTCTTTCTTTCTCGCTCGCTCTCTCACTCTCCCCTGCTTGTCTGTCTCTGTCACTCTCTGCCCCCCCATTTTTCTCTCTTTCTCTCTCTGTCTCATTTGTACTTCCCTCCCTTCCTCCCTCCCTCCCTCCCTCCCTCCCTCTCTCACTCTCCTTCTTGTAACCTTTCACATGAAAATTATTTTTCATGGCTCAGGCTCTGATGGGCCGTAAGCAAATGAGGGTGCACTTGCAGGGACCTGCCTGGGCTGAGCCGAGTGAAAGACCGGTGGGGAGACTGCAGGAGTCGGGGCTGAGTGACTCAGGGCGGACTGAAAGCCTACTCAGATAGCTGCTCTCTGCATTCACACACAGTCCCCACCTAAAGCTGGCTATATCCAGTCCCCGTATATGAGAGAGAGAGAGAGAGAGAAAGACAGAGGGGGGAAAAAGGAAGAGTATGAGGAAAAGACAGTGAGAGAGGTCTGACCTTTTCAGTGCATCTGTACAGCGTTGAGCTTGAGGCAGCGAGGCATGAAGCGGCCCACGTGGTGCCATTGGCGTGAACTGTCCATTATCGTCTCCTTCGCCGCCCTGAGCAAACAGCAGCAGCTGCCGCTATCTCCAGGAGGACAGGGGACAGACAGCTCTCGCCTCGCGAGCGCCACACTGAAATGACAGGAAATGGAAGCATTTGGCTGGAAACTGCTGTTAATCGATGGCACACAAACAAACATTCCCCATCGTGCTCTGCTCAGCTCAGCTGTGGCCAGGTGAAACCCTCACTGGCTCTTCTTTACAGTCCTCTGTGGTCTCTACCTCATCCAAGCCCCACATAAAGAAGGCCTCATCAATCCCACACGATGGTCTCTGTTTTACGGGGTTGTTGTTAAATTGACTTAGGCTATTATGTAAGCTGCATTACCTGAAGGGCAGGCTGTTCTCAGTACGACAACCATTTTTGTAAGAGTGATTCACCTACCAGCCAAGCTTTGTCTGCCCAGGCCATTATACTGTATGTGCATTAGGTGCACATGGACAAGACGCAGTCCAGGCAGGTTATGTGGAAGGCAGAACACATGGAAATATTGTACAGAAATGACAGTTAAAGTGTTTTTTTCAGTCAGTGACATATAAGGCTCCTAAGTAGGACAGCAGTACAGAACAAAAATAAGCTGAAGGACTGAAGCAAATTATAGTAATAATCACAAAGACATTCACAACATGTTGAGTTTAATTCTTTGTTTTTTACTCACAATGAGCCCAACACAACAACTAAATAAGAAACACATTTCTAAGGGTAATTGTAACCCATTCCTTTCACTTCACAACAGAAGTACATCTGAAGCATTTCACAGAGAGTGTTTAAGCCACTGTGAGGGAATGGCATGTTTTGTATTAAACTTTGTAGGCACTTTTATCCAAACCAATTTACAACTGACAACTAAGAAGAACTCAAATCAAGCTCAGGCAGCATAAGAGATTATAGGGTAAGTGTGACAAGAACGAGTTGAGAATATATGTAGGTGTCGGTGAGGTGGTTAGTGAGTTGGAGTTAGGAGATAAGAGGTGTTCTCAGTTCTGTCAAAACTGTGCAATCAGGCATATACACAGTTTTAGACAGAAGCTCACATTGGTTGCTGAGCTACCCTGCAGTGGCCATAAGTGTGGCTTAGGTGCTTATTTGTGTGGTGATAAGTAATTGTGGTCTGTAGGGGAGAGAGGGGCCACAGCAGCAGCAGCAGCAGGCTATTAGATTAAATCCCCATACCCTCCTCTTCCCGGTCTCCCCTGGCCCTTCTGCTACCTCTGCCACATCACCTACTAGGTATTTATTCAATGAGAAAAAAAGAAAGTTGTTTAATTTGCCAGGCAGAGATAGTGAATCGCTGCACAGAGTGAATGGACATGCGGCTTCACTCACCCTTTCTTTCTCCCTTACTTTTCTCATTCTGTCTCACTTTCTGTGTCTGTCTGTCTGTCTGTCTGTCTGTCTCTCGCCCGCTCTCTCACTCTCTTCCCTTTCTGTCTCTCTCACCCTCTCGCTGCCTCTCTATTTCTCTCTCTCTGTCTCTCTCTCTGTCTCTCTCTCTATCTCTCTCTTTCTCCATCTCTGTCTCTCTCTCTGTCGCTGTCTGTTTCTCTCACCCACTCTGTCTATCTCTGGCTGATGTGATGAACAGTGTGATGGCATTAGACAGATTAATGGGGGGCTTTGTGACCTGCTGGCTGATGCCGTCTGGCCTGTGCAGAGCCGGAGATTGATTGGACTGGACTGGACTGGACTACCTGAGTGTGTCTGTGTGTGTCTCACTTCACACACTGACTCACGAGACGGCCAGACCATCAGCTTCGCCTTGTGCTTATTTTCAATCATCACTTACAGCATTTGAAATTTCTTGATATGTATACATAGATATATTCAAAAGATGTTTAGAGACATATCTCTTTAGTTTGTACTTATTTGCTGAATTACCTCCCACTATAAGCTATTTTTGTTTATATTATTTTTAAGTGTTATGTTCTAGTCATTTATTGTGATGGGGGGGGTTAAAATATATGCTCATATTTCTTTCCTAAAATGTTTGTTACATGTTACAACTTTTGTGTAAAATATGGTGTTTTTAGTATTGTACATCTCTACAGAAAATAGCATTTGAGTCAGTCATAATCATTATACACATGCAGTGATACAAACACTATCATCAGGCATCATACTGAAAAACAGGAGTACATTTGGGGTCACGTCAGTGTAGACAAATGGTGACAGATACTTGAGTAAAGCTACTTGTTTTTCCATGACGGGGGAGAAAATCTTGTAGACTGGATACAAACTGAGACGGGCCAACTCAACCAGCTGCCTCGACATCAATTGCTACTCTGCTTTTGCTGTGCTGTTCTGTGCTTTTAAGCTTGTCTTTCTCTTGTCTCTCCTTCACCCTGTGTGTGTGTGTGTGTGTGTGTGTGTGTGTGTGTGTGTGTGTGTGTGCTTGCTTGCGTGCGTGTGTGTGTGTGTGTGTGTGACTGTGTGACAATATGGTCCATGTGTGCTCCCTGCTCGTGGTGGCACCCCCACTCCACCTCACTCACACACAGAGCGGGCAGCAGGGCTGTGCTGTCGCTTGGTGGTGCCGTGCCACAAAGGGATGCCCCGCCTCACCGACCTGTCCGTCAAAACCAAAGACGTATGGGAGATCCCGCGGGAGTCGCTGCAGCTCATCAAGCGTCTGGGGAATGGGCAGTTTGGGGAGGTCTGGATGGGTACGGGCCAAAGACTTCCTCTGTGACGTTACAAACCACCCCCGACCCGACCCAACCCAACCCATGCGGTGGTCAGGACAGGAGTCATTCTGAGGGGGTAGAGGAGAGCTTGGGTACCCACATACCGCCGGTGCACGTCTCACACGCACAGGGGGTCAGTCGGACCACATTTCTTTCAGACATACCGGTACTACTGTACTTCTATCCTGAGGGAAAACAGTTTGGTGCGAAAAAAACTACTGTAGTTCTGTGTGCGTGTAGTCGTGGGCCACCTGTTACGACACTCAGACAGACGTGCCACCACTGAGAGCTCCTCCAGCCCCAGTTTGACTCCTGGAATGCCTTCCGCTTTGCATGTTCCACTCCCCTGATAGTTAACCCTGTGTGTTGCCTTGCCTTCCTTCCCTTCCCCTTTTGTAGAGAGTGCGGATGGTTTGTGCTTTAATTTAACGTCCGTGTGTGTGAACTACACGCCTGACACTGTGGGCCTGACCCACGATGCCTGGGAAATCGCCAGGAGCTCTCTAGAGCTGGAACTAAAGCTGGGGGCGGGATGTTTTGCTGATGTGTGGTGTGGTAAGGCAATAAAGATCCATCCCTTCTTTTTATATCCATCCTTTTATCATTTCTTGTTTCTTTTCTTTTTTATACTACTTTTAGTTTCTCATCTTTTTAATTTCCTATCTTATTTTTATCCACTCCTTTTGATTTTTCATTCCTCCTTTTGATTTTAATTCTTCTCTTTGAAGGGTGTCTTGGAAAAGAATAGATGTGCAGTGCAGTCTTGTTCTTTTTATCTGCATTTCAAAGGGCCTAATGGCAATTACTTACATATCCTTGATAGTGTAATGGTAATGCAAAGTACCTTGCATTACCATGACTAAAGTTTGTGAGTTCTATTCACAAAGCTAAATTCCTTTTTTTCACATTAGATAAAATTATACAATTTTGCATAGTAAGCATGGCATATGATTGATCCATGTATTTTTTCCCAAGATACCCAAGAATTAAGGATCCAACTGGATTTGCCTATTTATGTCTTACTGTGTAAATACTAGCCTCCCTAATCTAGAGATGTCTGTAATCTAATGAGGATTTTTATGCAAGTGGTTAAACTGTTGGGTGTAATGTCAGGCTAATGCCAGGGATCTGTCACCCTCCTTAATGCCTCAAATCCAGCCAAGGGAACTCCCAGCCTCAGTTCCACCCCATTGCCAAAGTAACATCAGAGTGTGCCTGTTTTAATGTGTGGGTATATGTACACAAGTGTGTGTGTGTGTGTGTGTGTGTGTGTGTGTGTGTGTGTGTGTGTGTGTGTGTCTGAGCAAATGTGTGAAAAGGGTGATTGTGTGGGTGTATGGATGTATAAGTGCACATGTGCCCAACAAAACAGGCTCAATCCAAGTGTGTGAGAGGGCATGCAGCTTGTGTGGCTGTGTGTTGTGTGTGTGTTGTGTGTGTGTCTGTGTGTGTGTGTGTGTGTGTGTGTGTGTGTGTGTGTGTGTGTGTGTGTGTGTGTGTGTGTGCATGAAGCATGAAAAACAAAAGAGGACTGTGTTAGAAATCAGATCAGCCTCCAATAATTCACATTTCCCCATTAAATCCAACCTGCTGTCACGAGCATGCGTGGCTGGCTCCAAAAACGCAGGCATTCTGACTTGCCTTTAAGCCATGGATGACATTTCTGTCAGCCTGGTTTATGGCAGAACACATGAGCTCAGGCAGACTGTTAGTGAACCAGCTGCAGCACAGTGCCAGCCTGGCTCCCTGCCTCAGATATGAGCTACTTATTTACTATAGGACCAGATCTGACGAGAAAAATGAATCACAAAGTCAACATTCAAATTTAAGATTATGGTACCAGGAAAAAGATAAAAAGGCACAGTTTACAATTTAAAATGTTTTGGATTTAGGCATCCTTTTTTTCAATCTAATATTGTGTGCTGTAAACCTCAGTGTACTTGTGAGAGTACATGTTAATAGTAAAACTATAAGAAATTAATAGTAAAATTATAAGAAATTAATAGTAAAATAATGATAATACAATTAGACGTGATTTGTACATCTATGTCAAGTAAAGGCAAGCAGAATGTCTTGGTGTGAGTCTCTAGGAAAGAATTGTCATATCCAAAATGTTCACTGACTCACTATATAGTGTACTACATAGGGGGTGAGGTGTATTGTTTTGGTTTACTACATAGTGCACAATATAGTGAACGAGTGAACATTTGGGATCCGTCCAGTGTTCTGTCCTTGCCAGCAGTGGCAGGAAGTAGAACGTGGCGTTGACCGGTGCTCACCCTATCTGCTGTGCTGTGGGCCGGCAGGCACGTGGAACGGTACCACAAAGGTGGCCGTGAAGACCCTGAAGCCGGGCACCATGTCCCCGGAGTCCTTCCTGGAGGAGGCCCAGATCATGAAGAAGCTGCGGCATGACAAGCTAGTGCAGCTCTACGCCGTGGTGTCCGAGGAGCCCATCTATATCGTCACCGAGTACATGGGCAAAGGTCAGCAGCAGTTATCACTCTAGTGACAGTAACAGTTTGGGGGCAGACTTTCTTCTGAGAGGTATATTGGAGAATGTGAGAATTTGTTAAAAACACTTTTTACCGTACATTCTCTGATTATATTACTCTTGTTTGCTGTGTTTTGGAATGAGGTCTTCAATGTTGCCAACAGTTTATCATCAGAAGTAATTGTTGGCTCTCTGAAATGTCACTAAAAGTCCCTAGATTACATAATGATGTCATAAATGACATAGACCCGCCGTTGCAAAGCTGCAAAGTTTATGATAGATGTTATGTAAAACAGCTGTGTCTGTGTAATTCCACAGTATCCAAAGCATCTATTCAAACATCAGGACAAGGTGACTTCTGTTGTTTGATGAGAAAAACAGGAGTCAGAAGTCGTTAGAAATTATTTTTGTCGCTAGGGCAACAAAGTCACTAAACGGGCAACACTGGAGGTCCCTCTCATGAGGTGGTCTTGTCCATAAGCAGGCTAATTAAAAATGTAAAAATGTTGAGCTGAGCCATTGAACTTCTTAGTTTTCCATAAAAAAAACCCAACAGCTTTGTTCTCTGGACGTTTCATATGTTGCTGTTTTTCCCAGAACCACAGCATTGTGGTGCTATTTTTAACTTTAAAAGCCTTTGTCTACACGAATGAGGCCATCTTGGAACACCACAAAAAAGGCCTTCCAGGCAAATGAAGACATGCTTGTGTGTGAGAGCAAGGGCCCCTGGAACTCGTGATGCAGATCACATGTGGCTAGTGACCTGCTGTACATTTAGGTCACAAGAAGAACTTCCCAGGAATGCGTAGGATGTTTTTCCTAAGGACGATGCCATTAGGTGCATGACCCTTGCTCATGATAAATATCATTTCCTACCAGGAAGCCTGCTGGATTTCTTGAAGGATGGGGAGGGGCGAAGCCTGAAGCTGCCCAACCTGGTTGACATGGCTGCTCAGGTGAGCCACAGACAAAGGTGGACAAACCAGCTTAAGGAAGTAAAAGTCCTGTCATGTATTCTCTGCCTGTGCTCTCAACACAGATGATTTCACTAATTAGCTCATCTACCTAGGATCATTTGGTTTAGTAAATTGGCTGGAACAAATGTGGTAGGACTTTTACTTTCTGAACCTGGGATGTCATGGTGTATGTCAATTTTCAGCCTAGAATGTTGCCGCTTGGTTTATCCCTATTTAGGTGCACTTGCAGTCACATTGCATGTATGCCCACCTGTCCGGTGCTGTTCCTGAGTGGGCTGTTTCCTGTTTGTGTTGACTGCAGGTGGCTGCAGGTATGGCCTACATTGAGAGGATGAACTACATCCACAGGGACCTGCGCTCGGCCAACATCCTGGTCGGAGACAACCTGGTGTGTAAGATCGCCGACTTTGGCCTGGCCCGTCTGATTGAAGACAATGAGTACACGGCAAGACAAGGTAAGATTAGCTGCAGTGCCAGCACCGTTGCTAACACATGTCCTGGGTGAAACAGGGAGTCTGTGTTGTAAAAGCCTATGTGTCCGTCTGTGTGTAATTAAATAGGAAGTTCATGAAAGTATTTGTAGCCACAGTTGTTAGTGCATTTGCCTGAGGACATCAATAATTAGAATAAAGTTATTTAAAGCTGTTTGTCCCAGACCTTTGTAAATGGCTATGTCCTCTGAACAAACAGTGAAATCGAAGAGACGAAGGGAGAGAGAGAGAGAAAGACAAAGGCAAAAAAGAGAGCAAGAAAGAGAAAGAAAGCTGTAAAAAGAGAGGGTGAGAAAGAGACAAAGAGAGAGAGACAGAGGGACAAAGAGACAGACAAACAGACAGAGAGACAGACAGTGTCAGACAGACAGAGAGAGCATAATATGTGGTTGGGAGATTTTCTTTTGGGCTGGTCCACCCTGGCCCCCCAAAGGCCCAGCCCCTCCCATTCCTTCCTTTCCCAGCCAGCACCCTGAGGTCATGGAGGGGCTGTGCGCCAGAGAGTGTGATGGGATGGGATGTGATGAGATGAGAGATCTGGGTCTGGGTTTGGGCCTGGGCCTGGGCCTGGGCCTGGGCCGTGGACTCTCACCAAGGCAGAGGCCCACTGCTCATGTCCTCACCCAGGATGGGGCAAAGACAAAATGATATCGTTCCTCATACCAAAAAATAGTTGTCAGTAATCACTACTCATGAGTGAATATGACCATTGCGACCAGGTAAAATTAGGTCTCAAAGTGATAAAAGTACACTGTGGACATATACAGTCGCTGGTAGGGTCAAAGCACTGTGGTACCACCAAAGCAATGATATGCTAAATATAATCCCTAAGACATAAGCAAGATGGATTTTTATCCCGGCCTACTAACACCAACAGAAACAAAAAACATAAAAAGGTGTTAAACTCAGTAAAAGTTATTTTATACTATGCTCCAGCTTCAGTAAAGGGTTTTAAATGTATTCTCCTTGACTTGATGTGAGAGTTACCTAAAGTAGGCCCATTGTCCAGCACGTTTCTGCTGACAAGAGACGTTTTGTTTTTTTTTTACTTCAAGAGCTGGCATATTGGAAGTTCACCGGCTTCTGCAAAAACAAGAGCACTCAGTATCTTCTGCTTTAGTCTGTGTCACAGAGCTTTTCTTCATGACCACCAGCGCCCCCAAACCCCTGGCCCCCTCCTCCACCTCAGGGTCCCCCACACACACCCAAACCTGCCCCCACTACACCCTCTCGAATCAGTACCTGGCTGAAATCTCTTTTTTTGTTTTATCCTCAGGTGCCAAGTTCCCCATTAAGTGGACCGCCCCAGAGGCCGCTCTGTACGGGAAGTTCACCATTAAATCGGATGTCTGGTCCTTTGGCATCCTGCTTACCGAGCTGGTGACCAAGGGACGAGTGCCCTACCCAGGTAAGGAGACCATAGGTCTATGTTATTATTTCCTTAAAAACAAGAAAAAGCACTGTACCCCACCCTTTTTTTATTTTGTCAATGGGAATTTCCCATGGTAATTATCCTAATTATCCTAGAGGTAACCAGTGAACTGATTTTCACCAAAAACAAAACACCCCAAGGCAGTGACAATACCGATGTACTGTAAATATTTTACAATGCTACGTTCATGACATTTTGAGTTATTTTGTTAGCCAACAGACGGACAGACAAACAAATGTGGGCAAAAACAACGGAGGTAACAACAACAACAAAAACATGCAAGCTTGGTTGAATTGGCTTTCCTGCAATTTAAGGGCTGCTTCAGTGTGCCAGCCAGTCTGCTTTTCGTAATCTGCGGGACACACGATATCTTATTTTCATGCAACCCATGTAATGCAACAGCTGCTCCTTGTTGGAAATGCACAGACCATCAACAATTAGCATGTAGCCACGTTCCTGTTGTTTTGGCTCTGACAAAGTGCTTTTTGACGGATGAGTAAGTGGTGTTGCGTGTTGCAGTGCTGCTCAGGTCTTATCTTCTATGACACGTAATCCCAGCCCTGCCTCAGGGGAGGCAACCACCCCCCACCCCCCCATCTCTCCTCCCCTCTTCTGGGCTGCAGAGGTGGACAGCAGCCGCCTGTAGCCGCTCGGGTGCCTTTCTCTGGGAGGGGAAACACATGTTAGACCAGATGGGGAGTGCTGGACTGGTGTGTGAACATCTTTCGTTCTCTCTCTCTATTTCTCTCTCTCTCTCCCTCCCTCTGTGTTTATGTTTGTGTGTGTGTGTGTATGTGAGCTGAGAGAAACAGTGGTGTGTGTGTGTGTTTGTGTGTGAGTGTGTGGACATGAGGGGAGGGTCTGGTGGCTGTGCAGCGTGCGCCTTGGGGATAATTTCATCATTCCAGCAGATGCGTACGTTCTGAAAACATCTGCAGACCATGATAGAGGTCCAGAATGCCTGCACTCTGCTGTTAAAGCATTTGAAAAATGCACAGGACCAAACCTTGCTGGAATCTACATACTAATGGACTTCTATTTATCCTGTCAGTTCAAGAGACCAGGCATTTTTTAGTATTCCTTTAGCGTAAGTAAATTTGATTTGACAAAATAAGACACAGCTCTGCTTCGTACTAATTTGACAAGCAGTTTATTTTAGTTTGTTGCATGTGGTGCTACCTTCCCTCCTTATGTGACATGAATGAAAACAGGGTTCAAATTGGGTGAGGTAGTGGGCTAGGGTTAGACAACAAAAAAAAAAACATCTGCTTCAAAAGGGAGTGGAGGAGAAAAAACGTTTTGCTGCTCCACCTAGCATCTCTGCATGTTGTAATCTAGAAGAGAAACTAAACTGTGACAGATGTTTGTTGAGTGCCTCTTAAGGGCCACAGTATACTTTTACGCCCACGCCTTACACAACTAGTGCATGACGAAATGGATGTCATCACTGCAGTATGCAGAGGTGTACCCACTAAAATAATTTACCACACACAAGTATAGCATGGACTGCACATGACTGTGCAAAAACTGAACTCCCTCAATTCCTAATTCACCAGACATCCTCTGTAATGTTCTTTCTGTGGCGTTTCTGGGATGATACAGCGACAAACTGTGGTTGAAAACGTTGCCATTAGGGCTTGGCATACTTCTGGCATCAACCTGGATACAGTGCATGTTCCAAGTTTGTAGCTACGAGTTGTGCTTTGCTGGGAGCTTTCAGAAGCCAAAAACCGTAAGCCTCAAGGCTACTCAGGGCTGCAATGTGCACTCAAGACAACAGTAAAGTAAGTATGCCTAGGGTTAGTGATGTGCACTGCCTACATGCAGCCATGTGCGCAGGAGTATACAAGAAGTAAATTGTTTTGGAATGTTGAATGTTAATCTCTATCTTTGTCTTCTCTCTCTCTCTCTCTCTGTGCATGTTTATATGTGCGTTTGCGTGTGCATGTGTTTGTGTGTGTGCGTGTGTGTATGGGTGCGTGGGTGTGTGTGTTTGTTTGTGTGTGTCTGTATGTGTCTGCATATTTGCGTGCATGTGTGTGTGTGTGCGTGTGTGTGTGTGTGCACGTGTGTGTGTTTGTGTGCACATCACCAGGCATGAACAACCGTGAGGTGCTGGAGCAGGTGGAGCGTGGCTACCGGATGCCATGCCCCCAAGACTGCCCCATCTCGCTGCACGAGCTCATGCTCCAGTGCTGGAAGAAGGACCCGGAGGAGCGGCCCACCTTCGAGTACCTGCAGGCCTTCCTGGAGGACTACTTCACCGCCACCGAGCCGCAGTACCAGCCTGGAGACAACCTCTAAACAGAGCACCACTCCCCCACACCACACCAAGCCTCTCTCCTCTCCCAGGGGTAAACCCCAGGGTGGTGAAGGTGGGGGGGGGGTCGGGGGGTAGGGCCATGCAGGCTTGGAAAGGACTACCAATCACCCCAGAACAATCCCATAAACCTCTTCCTTCGACCTGTCATGCCTGTAGGAGACGTGTACAGACTTCTGCAATCCTCCAAAAGCCACCACCTTGCCAAACTCTCAGCTGCCAGAGCACAGGCACACACAGACATACACACATACATACATATTCACATACACACACACGCGCACACACACACACACACACATACAGTAGGTGAAGGATCGGACCAGAAAACCGTGATGGATTTTTTTTTTGTTTGGTCATAAGACTGGAGAAGGTGAAGGATGAGGTGATTTTTGAAATGGGGGATGAAAGGGGTGGGGTGGACTGGCTGGGTTGTTTGGGGGTTGTGAGGATGCAATGCAATGCCTGTATCGAGTGTAAATATGAACTTATTGTTTGCTTAACCTTCTCAGTTTTCATTTTGTTTTGGCCTGTTTTAGTTCTTTTATTTGTCATTTTTGGGTTTTGTTCAACTTCATGTTCTCTCTGTCATAAATCATTTGTCTCCTGCGAAAATAATAATTATAATCACAATAAGGTAATTGAGATTAATCAAAATAATCCATACATAGGAGCACTGGAGATGAATACAAACTCAAGGTGTTGACAGCACACAAATTTAAAAAAAAACTTCAAAAGCTCTTATTTTCATTATTTAGTTTTTGTTTTTTAGAAATTGGATGGGGAAAATGTCCCTAAATTGTCCTCAGATTCCTTTTTTTGGACAGAAATTGTGTACAATGGACATACGGACTCTTGTAAGATTACTGTGTCAATGTATTAATTCCTTAAAAGAAATGATCATCTCACAGGCTTCAGGCAAGCATGAAGATAAAATATTGATTTTCTGGCACTGCCTTTGAAGAAGCTATTTTTTAGTTAGCCTAACGTTGTCATCCATGTAAAATATGTGTCCTCAACCTCAAACATAATAGTTGTTAGGCTAATGCTGTTACAGAGTTATTTTACAAGTAATTTATGTTACATTTTTTTGTAATTACAGCCAAAACATGTAATAATGAAACTTTTGACATATCTCTCTGCGCTTACATTTTTAAGTTTTAAAAATTTTAAATAGAAACGTGGGGTCCCAAAAAGACAAAATCTCTTTCCAATACTGATATTTAGTATCAATCGGACAGACGTGTTCATCTCAGTGGAGAAAGCATGTCCACGTGAAACAGTCTTATTTGACCCCGTATGCTGAGCGACATGTTAGAGCTATTCTGTTTCCTCTTGTCTGTCCTTGCTCCACACTTGTGATGTAAAGAGCATTGTAAAGAGAGATAACTCTCTCTCGCTTTCTCTCTCTCTCTCTCTCTCTCTCTCTCTCTCTCTCTCTATGCCTCTCTCTCCCACCCTCTTTCCCTCTCTTTTTTCTCTCTCCCTTTCTCTTCCCTTTTTTCTTCTCTCTCTCTCTCTCTTCCCTCTCTCTCTTTCTCTGTGGGAGCAAGATTTAAATGGCCAGATAGGAGACAGGGGTGATGAAGAACCCCCATCTCATCCCCTCACCCCCACACACACCCACCAACACCCCCACCCTCTCACATGTGCACCTCTATAATTGCTATAATCACTCTGGGCCATGCACAGCACTTCTGGAATCTTCTGCCAATCATGTCTGAACCACATCCTCGTACAGATTTTATTTTTGTTTTTTTATTATTGTTATTGATTCTTTTACTCACCGGGATGTTATGAAGTCTTAATTCCTCATTGTCATGATATATTTTATTTAACCTATAGATGGATAATGGGTCAGTTGAGATGGTGCAGCAACCATAGACATCACATGTAACCTGTGAGTCCTCAGGGAAACTGGTATGAGGACAGCGCGAATCGGGATGTGTTTCTTATAAAAAGACATTTTTTTGCTCTGTTTTACAATTATGGTTAAGAAAGAAATGACAGTATTTTTGTCCTTGTTTCATTCTCTCCATTCCCATTTTTTAACATGACCATTTTGGTTAACTCATTGATTTGCCATTTGACAATAAAAGTAAGCATTTTAATCTTTGCCCCAAGTGATTTTAATTTTGTCTATGTGTGTTTGTGTGAAGCAGAGACCTCATCACAGATGTTTAAAACAATGTAACTTAAATAAGCAAAGCATTGCCTGTGTAATGGGTAAAGATAGACTGAGACAACACCCTTATACAACACCATTTTATTGCTCCTCATGTTGCCATGACACCAAATACATGTTGTTACCAGCTTTTGCCACAGGAGGCAATACTAGCAAACAGCTGTATAACACCTTTTTTCCTCAAAATCTCTTCTGCTATTTTCAACCACTTCCTTTTAGTCTTCTACATGTTACACGTTACTGTTAAGTATTTAATAATGACCAGCTTTCTTAACATGTAAGGGCCATTAATTGCTATCCAATGTGTTTGGAGGAAGAAGAGTCAGGCCATTAGAGCAGATCACACAGATCGATGGATTGTACACCTGACCCAGGTTTATCGCCAGTGTTTAGTCCCAGCACCACCTGCATCCTGTCTGACGTGCAGGATAACTCATCAGAGTCTTGTCTCTCATGGCTCAGCCCCATTTACTTACACAGGCCAAGCTGGGCGATGATAAAGAAGTGGGCAGCCTCATCGCTGTCGGATCTCTGCATCGCTCTGTTCTAGCATCCCCCCCACCTCCCTCTCCAATGTGAGTATAAAACCCTCTTGTTTACCCACAAGATTTACAAAAAAGTGTTTCTTGCTTATTTAGAGTTGGCAAAA
Source organism: Setipinna tenuifilis (assembly GCA_030347295.1). Classification (NCBI taxonomy): domain Eukaryota; kingdom Metazoa; phylum Chordata; class Actinopteri; order Clupeiformes; family Engraulidae; genus Setipinna; species Setipinna tenuifilis. Next base: position 3,594,688 of record CM059282.1, on the reverse strand, counting down.
TATGAGCTAATGTCCTTAGTACAGGTAATGTTCTCTGCTCTGACTGCTCTGCTCTGACTTAAACTACTAATGTACATTACGAGAGGAATGCACTGGTTGAGTTGTGTAATATGTTTTGGTACTGGTAAAAAAGACAATGTCAAATCAAGGCTATGAAATACTTGTGAATTGTGATTTTCTATGGGAAAAGTTAAAGCCTCAGTGCAATGTTTAGGACAGTAGTGATTATTGGTTCAGTGAATAATAACTTGTGTGAAATACAAAGAGCAAATGCCTATTTACAGTGAAACAACATATCACTATTTCTAATGTTGTATTTATGCATTGCTCAGAAGGTTATCTCGGTATGTTTCCCATTTTGTCCCATCTGACACCTTGAGTGTCGTGTGAAAGTTCAGACACAAAGTTAGTTTTTCTTGTTATTGTGGCATATACTCTAAGCAAGTGAGTTATGAGCTGAGTGAAGCTTACACACAAAGCCAGTAATAGATTGTCCACAAAGTCACAAAGGTTTTTTTTTTTTCAGCAGGGTGACATCATTGCAATAACTTTAGCCAGTCACGGCCTGTTCCCGTTACACTATTTTGAGTGAAATCACATCTACTTCTCTAATTGCTTTGTTGCAGACATTATCATGTCTGCTGTTAACCTGTTTTAATGAGTAAAACGATGGATGGATCCAGTGTTTTCATCGCTATCCAGAAAGTATACTACCCACTGCTGTGCATCCTGGGAATTCCAGGTGTGTGTGTGTGTGTTTGGCGGGGGTGTTTTTGTGTGCATGTGTGTGTATTTTTAAGTGTTTGTGTGTGTGTGTCTGTGTTTGTGGATGCATGTATGTGTGTTTGTGTGTACAAGTGTGTGTGTGTGTTTGTAGATGCATGTGTGTGTGTCACCAATTTCACTGCATGTCCTACTCTACCAAGTATGTATATGCATGTGACAATAAACCATCCATGTGTGTTTGTGTGTACAAGTGTGTGTTTGTGCCTGCATATTTGTGAGTGTGTGTGTTTGTGCAGACATACATTGTATGTCAGAAAGAGAGAGAGAGTGTGTGTGTGTGTGTGTGTGTGTGTGTGTGTGTGTGTGTGTGTGTCTGAACGTGCAGTTATGATAGAAAGGTGTGCGGCCCAGCCCAACCCTACGGTGTGCCAAGTGTTTTGCATATAAGGTCAAACAACAGTAATGAAAGGCTTAACTATTCCTGAACATAAAACACCCCAGAACAGCACATTCCAACAGCAGAACAAAAAAAAACAAACTGTAAATGCGCCCACGTTCAATACAAAATTACATGCTCACAATAATACCACTGGAAAAACACTGGCAAAAAACAAAACATGACTAGACTGTTAAAAACTACAGCATAGAACAAAACAATGAATTAGAGCAACATGCTGCATGAATCTTTTTACGTTGGTTTAACATGCTCCATGGATATTTTTACATTAGTTTAACCAAACAATGACGTGCCGTATCTTTTTACATTGGTTACTTCTTTCATTACTTCTAAAACCAAACTGGTTTAAATCTTCTAAACACTCATGGCATTGTTTTGTGACACTAATGCAAAAACATCCATGGAGCCTGTTTAGACTAACATTTCTGTACATTTCTTGATATAAAATAAGTAAATATTATTGGAATTTTGTAGACATAGATGACATACAAGTAGGTTACGTATAATCGTGTGTGTATGAGGTTTACCTATCTCTTGTTTTCTTTTTTTCTCAGCTAACCTTTTCACTTTCTACATGATCTGTTTCCGTAAATGCGGTATGTCGGAGGCCGCCATCATCTACCTGAGCTGCCTGGCCATAGTTGACACCTTTTACCTTGTGTGGGTGATCCTGCTTGACCTTTGCCTGACCTTTCTGCAGCTGCAGCCCTTCTGGCACTCCCAGCCCTGGTGCGGGATGCTGGGCATCCTGCAGTACGGTGCCCTCTACAGCTCCTCCTGGATCGTGGTGGTCTTCACCATCGAGCGCTACCTGGTCCTCAGTGTAACGGCCGCCAAGCAGCGCATTGCCCGCTTTCGGACCACAGTCTTCACCTGTGTGTCTATCGTGGTGGTGTCCCATCTTGTGTCGGTGCCCATGGGCTGGATCAACGACGTGACACTGGTGAACCTCACACTCGAGGACAGGAATGTGACACTGCCGCGCTGTCATTACCGGGAGGCAACATACTCCACGGCGCTGGTGTGGGTCACCACCTTCCTGTCGGGCGGCATCCCCATTGTCCTGGTCATCATCTACAACTCGCTGATTGCCTACCACCTGTGCCGCTCCAGCCGCCTCTTCACCGAAGAGGAGCGGCGAACCATCCGTGTCTCCAACAACACACGGGGCATGGTCCGACGCACCATCATCCTCTTGGGCACAGTGTCAGCAGCCTTTGTGGTGCTCAGCCTGCCGCGCTTTATCACCTACTGCATCCTGCGCACCAAGTACAACGACAAGGACTTCGACCGCAATGACTACAGCATCCCCATAAACGTAATCAGTGACCTGGCCAACATGCTGCAGAATCTCAACTCCACCACCAACTTCCTGCTCTACTGCATGGTCAGTCGCCGCTTCCGGCAGGAGCTGCTCTGCACGCTGACCTGCAGGGCCAAAGCGCAGGAGTTTGGGTCGCTCCTCACGCAACACACGCTGAAGGTCTTCTCCGTGGCCACTGCCAACCACCTCAGCAGGAGTCCCATTAGGGATCCCAGCCATGTTGTCCTCACAGAACACAAGCGGACTGAGTAGAGCAGGGATGGCCAAACTACGGCCCGGGGGTCCAATTATGGCACATTGCTCTCTTTCAAGTGGCCCACAATGTAATGTGGCCCTTTATTACATTAATCTAATATTACAGCATTGTCACAGGGACTCTGAACAACATTAGTGTGAATACAAGTCTGTTTTCCATTGAAAAGATAATTTGCTCAAAAAAGAAGCCCATCCAAGTTACTGTGCCATTGTCAATAGTGACATTAAGCATTATAGCATCATGTAAAATGTTGTGGAAGGCACGTTGGTTTTCTAATCTTAAACGCAGTTCGTCTTTCATTTGTAATTGGTTGAAAACTGGTGCTCTTAATGTTGCATTGGCCACTGCCAGCTTAGATTTTTCAGGATGTGGCCCGCAAGAGTCTCCACAGGGGAGCTAGTGAGAGAACACTTTTGGCACCAAAAGCAAGCTTACAAGCAAGTGTAACTGTTGTGTGAGAAATTGGACAATATTTAAACTAACATTTCTGTACATTCAACTTTTTAAAGTGAAGCATAGCACCAATGTAAAAAAATAAGGCAACATGCATAACTATGGATAAGTGATTATAAACTACTTAGTATAGTATGTCATTATTAGTATAGTATAGTATAGTATAGAGTATAGAACCAACATTAAAAATTAAGGCAACATACTACATTACTACTTCTTTTTTGGTTGGTTAAACTTAACAAAGGCATGCATATTAGAAACATAAATGGCATTATTAAATCAAAGTCAAAAGATTCAAACAGCATGTTGTCTTTTTTATTTTTTCTAATTGGTTCTACACTTCACTTTTCACACTGTTATTCAAGTAAAATAACAAGTAAACATTATTGTAATTGTGTAGACAAAAATTACATACTTCCTAAATATATATATAAAGTAGGTCATAATCACTTATCTATAGTTAACTGCAAATGCATCCATTTCCCTGAGTACAAACTTGTAAATCATGTTGGCCACCTTTTGCAGTTTTGGCAGCAGAGTCACAGTTTTCTATTGAAAGAAGCCTTATTGGTGGACCTGAGCTGTTAGCCCCACAATATTTGCATATAGGTTGGGTGTGGGACAACTTTGCATAGTATGAACCCTCCTTCAAAGAAAAAAAATTGGGAGTGCTTCCTCCTACGAAGGTAGAAGGGAATTTGCTTTTAGACCGACTTGGCTTCAGAAGGGTAGGACTGTGCTGAAGACTCCCAGAGGTGCATATTTTGTATTCATTAGCTGCCTAATGTAGCTAAGCTGATATATTATGTGTATCTGTAAAGTTCTGTATGGAATCTGTATAGGAATTTAGGTGAGATTATTGCTTTACTGCTGTAAGTGAGGTGTTTGTCTGCTGTGAACACATGTGGGTTGGAATGGCGTATTTCAGTCAACAGAATGACTTAGCGACCTACCTTTGGACTGGTGTTCTTTTGATCCCCCCAGCGAAGTCTGGCTTGTAAGGAGTCTGTGTTTGTGTTCGTTTGTGTCTCAGTTTACTGGTTTGATCCCAGAGGGAATAGGTAAAATGAACCAAGTGTAAATGTTCTATGTTTAAAAGGCTTACAGTGTGAGAGATTAAAGCCGAAAATAAATAGGATGAACATACATCTGACTTTTGTGAAGCTTCCTTTGTTGTGAGAACATTTTGCTGAGTTTTGTGGAAATGTTCCAAACAAGAAGTCTATGAATGAATCTGTTTAAATGGGCTATTTTTATTGAAACAAGATTTGTTGTTTTTTTTCCTTTTCTCTTCCTCTTTTTCTTGCCTGAATAACATTTTTTCCCATGACAGTGGGAGGATTACTTTCCATTCTGTAAGCGATATAATACAGTGTCACATACACTAATGGACTCATTTCCAGGTAAGCCTTTCATTTTGAGACAAAAGACTGTTTCCTGTTTGACCACACATACTGGAAAGCTTAAACTTGTGCTTGTCTCTTGTGCACCTAGAGACAATGACGTCTTTCTTTCTCTTTCTCTCTCTCTCTCTGTCTCTCTCTCTCTCTCTCTGTCTGTCTCTCTCTCTCTCTCTCTCTCTCACTCACTCTCGTTCACTCTCTCTCTCTCTCTACCCACTTATGCTTTGGTCTGAAGATTACTGTGGCCATAGAAGTGTCCCTGTGGAAACAGATGAAGCCATGACCTCGTCCTCGCTGAACCTGGCCTGCTCGGTGTGTGAGCAGTGCCTGGATGCAGGAAGGTCTGATGGGGATCCGGTGATGGACGAGTACCTCGGTGTGACCATCAACGACGTGTGCAAAGTGGATTTCCCCGACAAACTGTGGGGGGAACCGTCGTGCGGGCAAATGCAGGAGCCCAGCGCCATGGGAATAGAACTGTCGTTGGGCCTGAATCCTCAGCGTCCCATTTTAATGAACAACCCTAGCTTTATCTCCTGGATGAATGACCGCCCCCCCAGCAAAGACTCCCCAGAGCTGAGTTATTACAGAGCTCGCAAAGAGCCCCCCAGTTTGGACCCCGGCAGCCTGGAGGCCCCCCTGTCTCTGCACTCCGACCAACCCAGTGCGGTGTACGAGCGACCTATGCCATGCCACCTACAGTACTACAATAACTGCATTCCACCTCAGCGTAAGTGGCCACGGGGCCTTTTCTGTCTCCGCTGACATGACTTAGACGACAGCAAAGTCAAAATTATCACAATGAATTTTTACCGAAGTGGTCTCTCAGTGTAGCCTGGCTGTCACACCAACATCATAGACCGAGCTTGTAGACAGGAAGTTTTTCAGAGGCAGGATCAATGGGCCTCTGTGTACTACTAGACAGAGCTACAACCAATCAGACCACTGATTCTGATGATGAATGCGCAGCGTCCATTTTTCAGTGGTGCCCGATTTTTCGGGCAAAGAAACGGCTGAGAATAGGCAAGTTGGCCAGACTAACTTCAATGTGAAATTCAATATAGTCTTAGTGAGCAATGAATTTGTGCGTGTGTAAATCACAGCATATATTTAACATCAAACTTCATCAAACAAGGATATTATATGTAACTATGCTGTCCTTTTACGTATAAATCTTGCTGTCAAGTGGTCTGAGCCTTGGGGTACAAATATATGATCTTAAATTGACCTCAACCCATTGTTTACATGGACTAGGCTGTTAAACATCTGAGATATGCAGCGGTGGAGATCCAGGCTTTAGAAAGTAAAAACCCTGCCACAGTTTTGATTCAACCATTTTTTAAATATTGATTATGATTTTCTGAACCAACTAAGTGCACAAATCATTAGACAGGTAGATAAACTAATTGCTAAAATCACCTGTGTTAAGTGCACAGGCAGAAGGCATACATGGCATGGTATTTATATAACGAATCCAGGATCTCCATCTTAGGACATGTGATAATTCATTGATCTTTGAAGGCCTTACCTTGCCCTGCTTAGATTGAAAGTAGATGTTGGGGCAAATTCTCTTCAACTTGGTAGGGTGACAAACAATGTACATTAAAATATTGATACAGAAAAAGTATAGATTCATCTCTCTTCCAGAGCATCTTTCAAGGGTAATGTTCAAGGGTAATGTTAAAAACTTGAAGTGGATATCAAATAGGCTATGTAAAACCGCCCAATGTTATTTCTTTCCATTGGAACTGGAAAGTATAAATACATGTTGGAAAACTGTAAGTGGATATTAAATAGACTATGTATATAACACAAACCTCAACCTAATGATATTTCCTCCTCCCTCAGCTGTAAAGTAAATCTGGTTAGTTAATGTGGAAGAAGAAATGCATGCTTTCGTCTGCTAATCCTGCATCTTATTCTGTGAAAAGTCATTTGAAGCCACTTAAAATTCCATATTTGGCTTTGACAGCATGTCAAACTATTTGAACTCTGGCAGGTCATCCTGTTTGTGTGCGGCCCTGCCCCTATCAGCCGCTAGTGGATCCGGCCTGTCAACCCTACTACCCCAACACAGAACCTGTGCAGGACCCACACTACCACCCTAAGTCCAAGTACACAACCTTTTGTTATCTACCTGCTTGAAATAGCTATTGTATTTGACTGTACAGCTTGACTCCCCACTCACACTGAGTGCTTTATCACAGCCTGCTATTTCCCTGTCAAACACTAATTTGCATGTTGTAGTTATTGTTTACTGAGGCCACGTAGACCGAAGATATCCATCACTCTTAGGCAGTTGTTAGCCAGAAGGTGAATGTTTGTTTTCTTTTTTCACCCTCAGCAAAAACCTCAAGAAGAATGCAGGCCAGGTGAACACTCCCCCCGTCAGAGAGATCATGACAGAGGTGTGTCCCACGCCCTCGGTGCTTCCTGCTCAGCATCACACTCAAGCACAGGAGACCAAAAAGACCATCAGTCTACCTGATAACTGCCGTAAGTGACATCTTCTTTTTCCTCAACTACCTAATACTGCAGATGAATTAGAGTGAGTTAGAGTGAATTAGAGTGTTTCACAGCTTTTTGTTCAAATGCAAACACATACATTTACTTTTTAAATTGTAATATGCACTTTAGTGTATTACTGAATTGAAAATTGAAACAAGGAAACAACTTAAAAAAAGAGTAAAGTGTTGCATGGATCTTCGATGTTGGTTTAACTTTACAATGTCATGTATATATAGAACGTAAAACTTGAAGCATAACACAAACCGATGTAAAAAGATCCATGCAGCACGTCTTATTTTTTCCAGTTGGTTCTAAGTAGCACCTTTGACAGTGTGGTTATCACATTAATTGGCTGCAGGTAGACTGAACTGTAATTATGATCATAATCCACAATGGCAACATCATCACTAAAATTAAAACCTGTGTCAATTATTTTAGGAAACCTTTTCATAACATACTCTATAGACACAGCTGAGGATATTCCTACATTTGTGAGTTTCTTGATGACGCAGGGCTTTCGACCAGCTGTAAGTATCTCACTATTCCTGCTATGGCTTCTTTAAATAATCTCTGATTCTATGGAGTAAACTCTTTCACCTTGTTTCCTGGCATAGATTGATATATTTGATGATCCTGTGAGAAGACTAGATATAAACAAATGGATGGACAGTTTTTTAAAAGATGTGAGTTGACGCCATAGCTTGTACAGAACATCAAAAACAGGTATTTACCATAATAAGAACTATCCCTTTGTTTGTTTGATTGTTTGTTAATGGAAAGATGTTGTGTTGCAGAAATCGGTGTTGATTATCATGGTCATCAGCCCCAAATACAAAATTGATATTGAAGGGGACGGCTCAGATGAACATGGACTGCATACGAAGTACATACATAGCCAGGTGGGCTGTCAAGCTGTGTGTGTGCGTGTGTGTGTGTGTGTGTGTGTGCGTGTGCACGTTCATGTGTGTCCGTGTACATGTAATTGTGTTCTATGCATAATTAGGCTCCTGTTCCTGGTTGTGGTGTGTGTGTGTGTGTGTGTGTGTGTGTGTGTGTGTGTGTGTGTGTGTGTGTGTGTGTGTCTGTGTGTCTGTGTGTCTGTGTGTCTGTGTCTGTGTCTGTGTGTGACATTCCTGCTGTGTTTATCTAAGCTCTTATATCCAGTAGCGCAAGTTCACACATTTCAAACAATACGCTACTGTGTGCAACACTGTATGAAACTTTTCTTTTCTCATGAATAGAATGTGTATACTTTAGTCTATGCTTCAAAAGTCAAGTTCAAAGTTGGAAACTATGGCAACAGCATTTTCTTATGCCATATCATACAGACAACTCATGGAAAATGTTTTTCATTTTTCATATCATGCCATGTCATATGATAATCATATGATAGGATAATATCATGAAAAGCTTACAAGGATAATCAAATTTAGTTTAAGGTAAAAAGAAAAGAAAAAGAATAAGATTTGTGATGATACTAGATTTACCTACTCAAAGATAAAGATTAATGATACTCAAATTAGGTTTAACAGACCGTTAATACCAGTGTACGTATACCATAAGCTTATACATAGGAAATGGTCTTATGGTAGCCTATAAATTTGCATTGGAGAGACCTCATTTTAGATACTGAACAGCACACAATGTCTCCCCCATGTGGCACAGCCGAGACATCAAGCACTTTTGACTCACTTACTGTTGTAAAACCTACATGTGCCACACCTGTGTTTATTTGCAATAGAGAGTGACATAGCGTTAAAAAAGACACTATGCATTTGGTCAACCTTGCTCCGTCTCAGTCAATTAATTACTGTATGTATACTACGTTGATCCCAGTGGAAAGTCCAGTCTTTTTAATGTTAATGAATGTTAATGAATGACACACACACACACACACACACACACACACACACACACACACAGAGTAGGTGACAGATGACAGAAGTAGCCACTTTTGGTCAGAAATCACAAATTGGTCAAGGACTTTACAGGCGGCACAAACAAAAATGACATTGAAGAGAGATATATAAGTAAAGATGCTATATGCATTTTAAAATAACATGCGCTTTCATTTCACAGATTAAGAATGAGTTCATTCATTATGCATCTTGTCAACATTACCCTGTCTCAGTCAATCAAACATCTACTTTAAAAAAATCCAGTCTTTTAATTTTAACCATACATGAATTAAATCACTCACACACACACACACACACACACACACACACACACACACACACACACACACGCACACACACACACACAGCACACAGAACACAGTGAGTGACTACTGAACCAGCTAAGTCCAAAGCACTTCACCAGCAGATCACAGCCTTATGACTGTCCCAACTGTTAGTCAAGGACTTAACAGGCAGCACAAGCAAACATTACCCTGAAGGCCCACCACAGATATATGAAAACGTGATGTCATGTGCAGTGGTTAAATTGGCTTTTGTAAGGAGGGGGAGCCCTTCTTTTAGTCTATTGTATTACTATAAAGGGAGCTCAGCTCCAGCTCCAGCTGGCTGTATTGCCAAGGTGAGGAGGGGAAGCTGAGCTCCAGAGGGCTCTGGCCCAATTTAAACTATGGTTGTATGTTTATTTTTTTAACATGTGCTTCTATCTCACAGCTACAGAATGAGTTCATTCAGCAGCGCTGCCTGAATTTCCGACTCGTCCCAGTATTGTTCCCCAACGCAACCAAGGTGAGCAGCAGTTTCAACTTTGCATTTAAGAGCAGTTGTCAAAAACATGTATGTAGGATATTTAAAGGTGCTATATGACATTTATGGCAAGTGATCAAATTGGTACTGATATGTCACCAGAGAAATGTATAAAATTCAAATATTGATGTCATTGACAACAATAGCGCAGTCAGAGTAAACACATTTTAAAACTTAAATTACAGCACACAATTATTTTGTATGCTTTATGTTTGTGCATCTATAGAATGGAAACAATGCCTAACAATATTTTGAATCTGATGACAGTAACAGTTGTAGCCACAATCCTATATATGACCCCTTTAATTCTTGCAGCCTTCATCTGCAATCTGTATCTGTTTCATGCATCTTATGTTATCTCATCCTCTGTTGTTATTTTCAGGACCACGTCCCAATTTGGCTCCAGAGCACACGCATCTACCATTGGCCTCGGGACATGCAGGACCTGCTGCTCCGCCTGCTTCGAGAGGAGCGCTACATAGCGCCACCTGTGGGGAAGGAGCTCACTCTCACTATCAGGCCCCTCTGATATACATGTCATGCTACATAGCCTACATATCATTTGGCTACATATCTTGAACTGAAATGGGCAGGAAGCAGAGTGGTGTGAGGTGATTCATGTCACTTCTGTGGCTGAGAAAACAAATGTGACAGTAGAAGTGTCAATTTAATGTCCCAGTATCTCCAAAGACTTGTGAATACTGATAGTCACTGTGTCGTAATGCCTTGTTTTGAGAATTACTGAATTCAAAGAATGTCTACAACACAAAAGGAAAGAGGAACAAAAATAATGTCTATATTCAGCCACAAGAGGTCAGTGTTGCCTTTGCCTTGCTTTGTCAAGTGGGGCTATTGTGACATTGTATGTTTTGAGCAAGTGCATGTGCAATGTTAATTGTTTTTAAAAATGCCAAAGTTCTTATTCTATAACACAAAATAATTACCAAGATGGCCATGTAATCTTATAGTCTTTTAGGGCATTGTATGGAGATTCTTATCACCCAATATGACAATGCTTTGATTATTAACTTTGCACTTACATTCTCTACACAAAAAATAAAATAAAACTCTTGTTACCTGACGGTAAAATAATATATTACATTGCAAAACATCAATGGGGTCTACTGGGCTTGAATTTTCTACTGAACAATTTGAATGATACCTATCAATATTACAATGATTTAAACTTCTTGATATCTAAATTCAATCAATCATAGGCAGATCATTCATCATCTGCTAGCAAGGAAACTTGTTTGTTACGTGTTTATGTAATCTTGGTCCGAGATGCAGTTTTACACAATGCTGAAAATGTGGCTAAGGTAGATATGCACTATCACATACACACACAGCAATGCATGTCTCTAATGGTTTGTATCAGTTACGCAGTAAGGCTTCCTGTCTCAGTAAATCTTCAGGTTTTCTACACTCACTTGGGCCCCAACAGTTTCATGAGGCTGATTAGACACTGCCTAGGCCCCCAGCAAGCAAGGTAAACATGGTAAAACCACACAAGGTGAAAAAGAGTCCTCCTCTCGAGTCAACCCGCTGAGACAAATAGAGGCTGTCAGCTTAGGGGGTGATTAATACACCACAGCAAATGGGTCTGCAACCCCTGATAAGAAATATAATAGTCACACAAGTTTAGTGCCACTGGGAAGAAACAAAAAGCAATGTGAGTTGGTATTAACTCTGGGTCATTTAGGCAGTGATAGAGGTTAGCTACAGCCCAGTTATTTTCAGCACCAATTCCATAACAGTGTGTTGCAACACTTTACACATGCTAACCTCCCCCCACTATGAGACTCCATAAAACCTGGTGCAAGGAGCATATCTCAGGAACTGAAGCTGTCTCGGCCATTCTCACTCTTGCTTATCAGCAAGGAGAACTGTGTAATGAAAATGTAATAAAACCAATCACAACACATTTTCAGTAGCTTTGGTCTCTTGTCTTGGTCGGTGCAATCTGAGGCTGAAAGGCTGTGTTAAAGCATACATGTAGGCTATACATGCACGACATAGCCTAAACATGGCACCGATGTAATTGCATCTGATAAACCTAACTGTAGCCTGTAACTGTATCTCATCACTAAAGTGGTCAACGACATTGCAGCTGAAATCTTTAGATAGCCCAATCATTGTGTATCCTAAACCCATTTTGTCTCTGTTCGAGTGTGGGCTTTATTGCTAAATCGTGGCATTGGTCTAGCAACAGTTTATTAAATAGTGTATGTATATTGAAACTGTAGACTAGCCTATCTCTATTATAGCCTATTATACTATCCGTCCTCTCCAACACCCAAATAAAATATTTGACAAGAAAATGAATTATGCTTCGAATAAGCAGAAAATGCACTGAAAATACTCGTCCCCAGTGACTGAGGGAGTGTTTAAATATCCGGAAGTATACGCTTGCACGAATGCCGCATATTGTCCAATCCTTGTTCGAGGACAGTCCTCACTATCCAATCGCGATGTATCAGGAAGGTTTTTTTTATCCGTTTCCCTAATTAGTGGAATATATAGTCATTCATAAATTTGTACTCGAAGGATTTGGGCTATTGTGTTAACAATCGGAAACGTTTCATGGATTCCAAAGTTCATATTAAAGTCAAATTGCTATAATACGGAGTTAGTGTGTTTTCTTCCGACGGTGTTGCGGCTTGCTGCAAAACTAGTGTGTTCTATTCCATTGTTCATATTCCTATCACCAAAAATGGTTTCCCAAAATGACTGCTAGATGAATTGTCGGTAGACAGACGATCTTGTTGTCATCCCGGTGGACCAGATGGTACTGTGTTCCTTATTTGGAAAATAGCGTGTTGTAGCGAGGTGGACAATCGTTCCTCAGGCTTAGATTTTAATCTTCTTGACTTTTACGACTGAATTCAAGATCCGCCCATATACATATCAACCAATGACTATCGAGTGTTCTTTTCGGAACACCAATCACAAGAACGACAGCGTGGTGTTTCTTTCGGGGAAATGTGGGACTCAACAATGAGCCCCTCGACCTGAAATGTTGCTGGGATACTGCAGTGGTTTAGCCAGCGAGTAGCGGTGGGGGTAGAGAACAGGGGAGGGTCTACCGAATGGGTATGGTGCTGATCGGGGTTACCGAACTGTGTTGTGATCGTATTACAGAAGAGAAGGAAAGGCTGTCTGTAATGGCATAATGCTAACGCGTAGCGAGACTCAGGCTGCCACATTGGATTTCCCCACCAAGAGGATTTTGCATCAGTGCGCTATTTAGCTAGGTTTGGGGAGATATTACCGAGCTACCGCAATGCCATCTAAATTGATCTTCGAAAGCTGTGGTTTATACAAATGAGAGGGAAAATTGGTTAACGCTAGCTACATGTCTCTAACTGGTTAGCCTTTCAAGGCTAATTTGCTTTTTACTATGGACGAAGGCTCAACAGAACAGGACGCCAAGGCAGTTCGCGTGAAAACACGTATTTGTTTGATTAATGCAATGTCTTGGTCATAGTATTTGACTGTCGTCAGTGTCGACAACTGTAACTGTCAAAAATCTGAGAGAAAATTCATTGCAGTTAGACTAGCCTCCATTACAGCGGATGGTCTCAACAGCTGGAGGTTGGATTACTGTTTCTCTCTACTGGATATAATGTTTCAGTATAGTGACACTCCGCGTGCATCTATAAAAATACCCAAGGGTTGGACTGTGGTCATGTGTATCTGAAAGAGCTAGCAGTATTTGGACCGTCTTGTTGGCAGCGTATGTTTTCGTGAACACGCCAATCCTCAGGCGTGCCCATAGTGCCATTTTGTGTTCAAGGAAAGTAAAAGTATCATCAATCATGTTTTCGGTCCGCATTGTCAGTGCTGATTATTACATAGCAAATCCTATCACGGATTTGGACGTGTGCTATTCGGAGTTCCGAGAAAGTGGAGTGAAGAAGGTGCCCGTTGTTCGAATCTTCGGAGCAACACCTGGTGGTAAGTATGGCCATTTGATTTTTAATCAGAGTTGACCTCTGTTGCATGTTTTGCAACATAGCCACGCGGTACTATTGCTCGCTTGCTCTCTAGCGCCACGCAGCTCAGTCTACACACCGAATAAACAACTTTGTGCTCGGAATATTAACTAGGCTGAGACGTGGTGTTAGACTTTGAATACATTGCTCTTATTAAATTTATTATACTAAAATACAACAGCCTATACCGAGGCCCATAATTTTGTTCCTCGTTACATTACGTGCTGTCCCTTAACAGTTTGGGTTTTATTTGGCTTATTTGTAATTTCCCAAATAATGCATCAAATGGATCTTAATATCAAATAGTAAGTAAGCAGTCCTGAAATGAAACATAATCAGTTAACTCTAGCATTGGGTAGCGCCATGATATCAACATGAACATGGGGGCAGGCAGCAGAGCGACCACATGATCTCTACCGCTGTGACTTGCTATGTGGGTCAATGTGCTTTGAAACATGCAAATCAATATTAACAAAGATGAAAAGTTTGTAGCCCATCTTGGTGTTTATTCTTTTACTTTGCCTTATGCTATTTGATACTCAGGTAGCACTATAGGTCGATGTCATAACAAATCCTTGCTAAAAGCCTGCATTGACATTACAACTACTCTAGTGTTTTCAGGCACTTCAGGCTTTTATACAAGAGACGCCCTAAACCCATAATGAACTCGGAGAGCAGATGTAGTATGATATGTTGTAGATTTGGTTGATTTAATGCCTGCTCTGTATATCAATAGAAAAAGGAAGGATTGTTTCTTAATACATCTAAAGCATTGCAGACTTGCTGGCTGAAGTCAGGAGTCCTGTCAGGTGGCATACGTAACTGCTATTTGGCTCCACTAATAAATAGGCCTTAATTAGGACTTAATTGAAAGGTGACATGGAATTCCATGTGGAACACGTTGACTTATGTCTGTTGTCCCTGCCCTCCTCCCCAGGAGTTTTGCACTTTTGTAGCAAAATATTGCAACACAGAATTCCACCACAGAGCAAAGCCGAGAAAAGTCATCAGCCGTGTTGGATGAGCACACAATGGCATGGCCATCTGGTTGATATTACAGATAGCTGCATCTGACTGAGACATGCCTCAGTTTTACACTAGCCTAGTTTTTTTATGATGTTGCAGCTGGAGAGGGGACATTGAAGCATCAGGACATGTTGACGCAAGAAGCATGAATGCCCTTTCAAAAAGACTGATTGTTTTTCTTTTATTTGTCCATATATTGAAGCAAACATGAAATGTACTTTGTCTCGTAGTCCAGTGTCCTTTTTTGGTCAGAGAAAATGAGACTCATTAGAGTAGAGAAGTTTTGTTTGTGATGAGTCCCTGCTGTCTCTCTCTCTCTCTCTGTCTGTCTCTCTCTCTCTCTCTCTCTCTCTCTCTCTCTCTCTCTCCCCGTCTTCACCTCCCCTTTCCCCCTCCCACTGCATTTTGTCCTCTTGTGACCCAGGAGCTGCTCTAACACATTTCATTCTGTCATTTGAAACCACTTTTCCTGTTTTCCCCATGTTGTTGATCATCAGTTAGCTCTCTGTGGGTTGGGGTGATTTTCGACGGCACACAAGCACCGTTGGGCCTGCATTGCTCTCCACTGGGCTGAGCCCCATGTTTCAACACAGGACTGTAGGCGAGCCTACCCATTTATGCCCTCCTCAAGTGTCCGCTGTTGAAAAGTCCAGCCAACATTGTTGTGTTGTGTGTTGAAACAAGGCTCTTGGGTTTGAAGTGATTTAATTCTCAGATGAATGAATTGCTTGTCATTACTTGGGCTGCGTCTGGAGAACGCAGGCCCTTTGCAGTGGTGGAGAGACACAGAAGCACAACCTGCATTCCAGCTTTGGGCCGGCAGTGGTGGGTAAGGCATGCTGTTTTTGTTTTGCAGCAGGACTGTATGTATGTGTGTGTGTGTTTGTGCATGTATGTGTGTGTGTGTGTGTAAGAGGAGGAGAGTCGGTGTGACCAATCGCCCTGAATGAGGGGGTCAAGCAGAGAGGCACAGAGAGGGATAAAGCGCACCCCCCACCCCTTCCCTCCGCTTCCCCAACCCCTTCCCTCTGGGGGTGCTCCGAAGTCTTGTGAAGGAATGCCTCCCCGATCCATTAGTGGCATAATGAGCAACTCCAAGTCAGGGTGGCTTATTACTCCAGATGGCCCTCTTTGAGGTCCCGCCTCCTCTTTATACCTCCGCCCTACCTGTGCTTATTGGTGCATTTCAGGCTGATAATTACCTGCTTCTTATACTGACAGGGATCAAAGGATTTAGTTTTGCATTCTCTCTCTCTCTCTCTTTGTCTCTCTCCACCATGACATTGTCCTCTCTGTGCAGTTTTTTATTTTGACATAAAAAGACTCTCCTCAAGCCGCGCTCCACCAGGAATGCATTGTGACTTTGCCGGCCAGTGCGACGCGAGACGTTGATGAATGCTCAGACGGACTTTGCCCCTCGGCTGGATAATCCCCAGTGCTCTGATGTCATTGTGGGGCCCACAGGAAGCTGAGGCTCCTTTCTGACATTGATGGCAATTAACTGCCTTTAAAGGCCCCATTTGAAGTCTGGGAGTAGCGTGGGGTGGGGGGATCCCCCACTGCTCCTGTCTTGGCATGCCACTTTTATTCGCTCCGAAAAGAGAGAAGAGTCGTCCCTCTCGCTACACACACACACACACACACACACACACACACACACACACACACACACACACACACGCCCCATACAATTTGGAGCTCCTAGGCTTTGGTCTCAAGTTCAACTGAGGCTCTATTCGCCGTCTTCTCTGTCTCTTGTGTGTTTTGACACCTTGTGGCCCCACTGGAGGAAGAGTATGGAGACTAATGGCATGTCGCATATTTCTTTAGCGCTTGTATCGTGTGACTGACATTCATAAATTACCCCCATCAGCCAGGAGTCTGGCAGTGACATTGTCATGAGGGCTCCAGTGAGTGTCAACAGGAGTGTCCCTCAAACTCTGTCCTCAGAACCTTTGCAGAAAGGAGCCTCAGAGTAGGGCGGGCACCTCTGGAATGCACCAGAATCCTTTTGTTCCACCAGCACCACCAACCCATGCCTGATCGGTGTCAGGTGTATTACCCTTTCATCTCTTTTAAGCCTCTGTCTCTGTCCCTTTCTGTCTCTCTTTCTCCTTCTGTCTTCCTCTCTTTCTCTCTGTCTTTCTCTGTATATCTCATTTAAATCCAGAAGTGCTTTCTTTGGCATGACAAATAGTTAGACTTTTACCTGGCATAGACATGACAGGAGTTATATAAAATGTGTACATGAACAATAGATATTCATAGTGTAAATGAAAATCATTGACACCTCTGTCTCAATTTCTTTCTCTCTCTCTTTCCATCCTCTATCTGTCTGTCCCTCACCCTGTCTTTGTCTCTCTCTCTCTCTCTCTCTCTCTCTCTCTCTCTCTCTCTCTCTCTCTCTCTCTCTCTCTCTCTCTCTCTCTCTCTCACTCCCCAAATTTCTCTCCAAATAGGAGGCCTTAGCTGCCCACGCTTGTTAAGAGGGAAGCTTTGTTCCTGCATGGGCAATATGCCATGGGTGTGTGTGGTAGAGTGGATCAAACAGCCTTGGCTATCGCTCCCAGGAACGGAAACACTCCTTATCGATTTGCCATGAAAACCTGGCTAGCGACACACACACAAACACCCACACACAATACCGAGACAAGAAATGTTTTTTTTTTTTTCTCTGTCCGAATTTGTGGCCTGCAGTCGCAAGATTCAAAATGGCCTGTGAGCTCCTAACAACCAGTACTGCAGCTACAAGCATTCATATTGATCGAGATTCATTACGACTGTTGCTGGGATGATGCAGGCTGTTGCAGTATCTGTAAGCGCCTGCATTTTGAAGTGGCAGGCATTGGAGTGGTGGTTTTCTGTTGGTGGCACGTGCTGCTGTCGACGCACTTTCCTGATTGATTTGTCTGCACACGCGGCACGTTGCCGGGTGTTTTCTCCAGCGACGCCACAGGCCACAGTCAAGGTCACTCAGCTGCTCCTGCGAGCAGTCTGCCGCCCCACTGCCCTCCTCTGACTTGCACACAGGGACTTTTAAGCGTTTCACCCATGCCACCCATATCTGATCGATTTGGCTCCTGTGCATTTTGCAGGATTCACCCTATTGGTCAGAA
Organism: Setipinna tenuifilis; assembly: GCA_030347295.1. NCBI lineage: Eukaryota > Metazoa > Chordata > Actinopteri > Clupeiformes > Engraulidae > Setipinna > Setipinna tenuifilis. The sequence continues at coordinate 3,576,701 of CM059282.1, read as the reverse complement.
TCTGGACTTCCATATACACCCAGGTACCATGTGTGTCCTCAGCACTGTAGGCCTACCTACTTCTACTGGGCCTAAATATAGGATTGTTTTTTTCTCTAACTGGTCTGTGTGTGTGTGTGTGTGTGTGTGTGTGTGTGTGTGTGTGTGTGTGTTGGGAGGGGGGGGGGGGTGGTGAGTGAGTCAGACAGACACTAGGCCTGCATCTATAAATGGCCTGAACCATCTGTGTCCTTAAATGCCTGCTTGACTTGTGCATCATCAGGTCCACTGGGAGAGGGAGAGAGAGCTGGACCCGGCGCTCTCCCCCCTCAAGTAGGCAGGCAGATCTGGGCCACACCACAGCACTCGGCAGTCTGGACTGTAACCAGTGTAAAAGTGGAGAGAGACTGTGTAACCAGAGGTCTCTGCGTATTCCAGATCAGTCTCGAACCCGCAACCTCACACCAACTCCGGAAGACTGCCACGCTACCAAGTGAGCTAAAAGCCGGGCTATTACCTCAGTCAGTAGTGTTTCTTTTTGAGGTGTCGGGAGGGAAGTTTACTAACGCTCTACGCCGAGCTGTGCTAGCCGGCATCCTTTACAGAGGCAAAGTTTTTTTTCTTTTTTTACACTAGCGCTTTTATTGTTTACCATGCAGCACAGTCTAAAAATGCTTACCGACAAGAAATGTTTGCTTGTGGCTTTGGCTGTGAGGGCTGACCACTGAGTGATGAATGGACCTTTTAACCCCCAGTCAGCATGAGGATGTCCTGGTCGCCGAACAGAGGCACCATCTAGCTCGTCCAGTATAGGAGTAGTGGAAGTAGCCTATGCCTGGATGACGCTGAACATAAGTATTCTTAGTGACAGAAACATTGCAGGTATAGCTGTGGCCTAAGGGTTAGGGAGTTGGTCTTGAGATTGGAGGGTTGCAGGTTCAATTCCTGTACCAATAGGAAAAAAACAAATAACCACCATCCTCCTTCACCCTCATTCATGCCTGAAGTGCCCTTGAGCAAGGTAACTAACCCCACATCGTTCCAGGGGGACTGAGCAAATATATTCCTTGAGAGGAAATTGAATTCAAGAATAATATGTACTTATTATATATTATTATATACTTATTACAATATATACCACAATGAGCCAGGCTGGTAGCAACCCAGCTGTCTTACAGTGAGAGCCACATGTACAATATCTGACTATACTTTCTTTAGTGACAATAAAGATGACTTCTACTTCTAAATACAGAAATGTCAAAATGTGGAGGTAGAAGAGTTGCCAAGCAATCGAGGGTGGCTGCTTTGATTCCACCTCCTCTCTGCTAGATTAAAGTGTCCTTGAGCAAGACAAAGAACACCATACTGCTTCCGATTTGGTGGTTGCTTCCTTGCATGGTAGCCTTTCGCCATCAGTGTGTGAATGGCTGAATGTTGGGCATTCTGTGTAAAGTACTATTGGTACTCTGCTGTCCCTTTCACCATTTCATGCATTTGTGGCTTTCACTGTGTACATTTAAGCTATGCGCAACTTCTGACTGGATCTTTTTATTATTTTTATTATTATTAGGTGCAATAAACTAGGTTTAGTCTTACTTGCCTGTCACCCAGTCTGCCATCTTACAGGAGGAGGGTGGTAGATTGGGCAGTCTTTGCCCATAAACTACTAGTACCATTGTTCTCTTATAGCGTGGAGGCTGCTGTCTCTGGCTGCTTGTGTGAGTGTTCCCGGCAGATTAAGACCTCATGAGAACATGCAAGAGCATTGGCACAGAGACCTTGTGAGCTGGAAAGAAGTGAATGCCACGGACCTCTCATGCTGTGCCAGCCAAACCCAGACTCTCTCTCCCTGCCCCTCCCTCTCCCTCTTCTCTCTCTGTCTTTCTCTGTCTCTCTCTCTCTTGCTCACTCATTCTGACGCAGATTGCGGCGAACTGCATTGGTTGTTAAACATTAGGCAGGCTTCTGCTGTGTCTCCATTGAGTGTGAGCACTATTGTTTTAATCTTAAAGCTGCTCAGGAATGTGCTGACGTGGGTCTCTCGCTCTCTCTTTCTTTTTCTTTCCTTTGCGCTCTCTCTTTTCTCTCTTCCTTGATCTCCCCCTTTGTCTCTCTCTCCCTCTCTTTCTCCCTCTCTTCCTTTCTCTTTCGCTCTCTCCATCTCTCTCTCTCTCCATCTCTCTCTCATTCTCCCCCCCCCCCCCAGTATCAATGCTTTCTCTGTAGCAGTGCCAGCTGATTGGGAAGCTTTCAGCTCTCAGCAGTACACAGCACACACACTCACTCACATACTAACTCACACACTCACTCATCCTCATCATAAAGGGGGCTCATCTGAGGGGGGAGGGGAGCAACCCCCAATGCTATTAATAGCTTAGCTTGTTTCTAAATGAGGCCCAGCTTGCTTTCGACACCAGCGAAGGAATGCAGAGTGCAGGAATTAAATGAAGGAAGTGGAATTCCCTGGACAGAATCTACCCGTTTGATTAAAAACGGCCAGATATTTAAAATTGCTCTGCGTCGTGGCATACCATTCTGTACACACACACTTGCACGTTCTCTCTCTTTTTCTGTGTGTGTGTCTGTCTCTCTCTCTCTCTCTCTTTCTCTCTCTCTCTGTCTCTCTCTGTATGTTTCTGTCTCAGTCTCTCTCTTTGACTAAACGGACCAATCGTCTGTGCGCTGCACCCTGTGATGTGTGGCATTGAGGCATGCCGTGAATATCAAATCATGGGCAGGCACAGGCCAGACTGCTGGGGGAGAGAGAGAGGTGGAGGAAGAGAGAGAGAGAGTGTGTCTGAGAGAGAAAGTGTGTGTGTGTGTGTGAGAGAGAGAGAGAGAGAGGGAGGAAGTGAGAGAGAGGGAGGTAGGGAGGGAGAGGGAGAGAGAGTCCTGCCAGGATGGCAGGCGTTCAGTCGGGTCTCGCACTTCTCTACTGTGCCGCCATCACCAGACTGCCCGACGGAGTCTGGCACCTTCTAGGCCTGTGATGTGGACACAAGTCTCCCTCCTTGTCCTGATTTGCTTCACCATGTCTCTCCTGCCCGATTCCTCTTCCTTTCTTATTATGGTCTTCCCATTTCCCCTCTTCATATTCAGGGAATCTGACTTAAATGAGAAATACCTGTGTGTATGGATTATTCGCTAAATAATAATAGTAATAATAAAAACAATAAGCTTTATTTGTGTAGCTAATTCATACAAGATGTAGCCTTAACCTCTTAAACCACGCTGTACCGTATACGGGACGGAAGTGGAGGGGAGGGTGGAGGGGGCACAATGTTTATCAATGTTTTAGAGCTCTGAATAAACAAATATGGTAATACCATATACTGTTGTAAAGTGTAGGTCGTCAGGATTCAATTAAGCCCATTCACAAGAACAAAGGTTATTTACAGTCATAAAAGTGATCTGATAATTGTCGGCATGCCACCGAACTGTAGTATAGGCTGGCGCAATACCTACCTACCTTCAGAAATTTGTCTTTATCCACAGCGACCATATTACTGCACAAGATTTTTATGCAAAGTCATGAAGTGTCCATAGATTTAAAATATCTAAGCCATTTTCTCGAAAACAATGTATTTGTGTTATAATCGTAAAATCTCATGACTTCGGGGTAACTAGCGCAACACGAAAACCTACATAAAACTTCAAATCACGTTTTACACGAGGGTATAAGTGCGCATACGACGCATTGATGATGTTCTACAAGCTGTTCTGCGTCGTTTAAAACCATCCACAACCCAAACCATGCATGTGGTGCGGAGATAGCCAGCTTGAAAGCCAATGAGCACCGACTACGTGAGTTGGACCTCCTGTGGTTTGACTGGCAGCACTTCGAGCCTATGGAAATTTTCAGTGACAAGACCCCTCTATTCTGATAGCCAATAGTCAGAGCTTTCGAACGATATATGACACCACACTATCACGTTTGGTTGTGGAAAGTTAGTGCCGCGCTTAACGATTGTGCGTAAAGTATTTGTAGAAAAGGGAGCTTCTGTGCGCACCAAGAAGAACGCGTTTTTGGAAGATTGTTGAGCAATGGCAAGCACAAAGACGAGCAAGAAGGCACGTAGCTTGCCAACAAAAGATAAATTGACTGCACAGGAGGCAGCCGAGTGGATTTTGCAGTCCAGTGAAGAGGAATCCGACCGCCCGAAGGCGAAGGTGTGTGCATTGCTCCATGAAGACCACCACTGAGTGTTCGTCATGCAATGTAGCCCTGTGCTTTGTTGTGTCCAGAGACTGCTACAATGACTGGCACACACTGCATAATTTTTAAACAGTGTTGTGTTGTGTATTGTGTGTTGCCTGTTGTTAAATGTCTATTTTTATATATAATATATTTGTAAATCATGTTTATTGATTTTATTGATTTATTTGTTTGTTTGTTTGTTTATTGGGATTTGTTTTGCACAATTGTTTTGTGTTGCACAGGGTTTTGTTTTGTACACTGTAGTGTTTGTATTTTCTTATATTTCTATAAAAAAAAGTTTGCCAATTCACATTTTGCCCTTTCTTTATCAATATCCCATAGGCGGAATAAGAAAAAATGATGTTTACTGTCTTTATGCTTCTGTCATTCTATTCCAGAATGACTGACATCCAATCCAAATCCATGTAAGACACCTCAAGGTCTTGGCTTTCAGTAGAGACCAATATTTTGTTTCTAGGCAAAGGGGTTCTCAAGTTATAGAGGTTTGATTCTGGTTATACAGCTTTGGTAACCAAAGGTCCTTTTGGAGTCTCCAAAAAGCACACAAGAAAAACGCCTGGACATACCCATTGATAAAAATCTACAAAAAAATCAGGTTTTGATCCTTTGCCTCCAATTTTTTACTGTGTCAAGGTAAGACCTGTGTCTGTGGCCTCATTAGATCTTTGTTTTGCCAGCAGGTTACTGAAATTCTAGGTCTCAGTCACTTTACAGGCTCACATGTTGGACGGAAAGAAAAACCTTCATTCTAATCTCTGTACCTCTGTGTCAGTGCATCACAGAATCACCCAGATACTTTATAAATAAACCTGAGAGTGTTACCTTTCCAGTGATACCAAGAACATGTCTGAGTCTAAAACTATGTAGGAGCTGTGCTACTTACAACTTGGGCATACCATTTTCGCAAATAACCTTAAAATATTAGGTGTGGCTTAAGGGGTTAAAGTGCTTCAACAGTTTGCCAGGTAAACAGCAGCTTGGTAGCACCAGGAAAAACTAAGTTCAAAAATATCACGTGTGCTTTTGAAAATATGTCTTGGTTCACTCACAAAGACAGGTGCAGGCCTACTTTCCCCGTCTTATCACTAAAACTGTAGTGATGGGTGCCCCCAACACAGACACACACACCCACCCACCCTCCGTCTCTCCCTGAGCATGTTGAGTCACTCTGGGTTAGCTCGCTACTGTGTCCTCTGGTGCGGGTAAGCCTGGTGCGGTCACTGAGGCGAAGCAGATTGCTGCCGTCACTGCGGCCTCTCACCTGTGCTCAAGAGACACACACACACACTTTAGTCTCTCTCCTCTCCCTGTCTCATTCAGTCATATAAATCTTTCTCAGATGCTAATATTCCTAGACACACACATACACACACGCGCACACACACACACACACACATACATTCTTTAGTCTCTGTCTCTCTTCTCTCCCTCTCTTATTCAGTCATACAAATCTTTTTTAGACTCTAATATTGCTAGACACAAATACACACTCGCTCACACACACTGTGCACATCCTTGACTCCTTAGCCACGGAGTCCTGTGCTCAACGGCAGTAGTAGTCAGGGCAGTGCACAGTAGGTCAGTCTCGGCCTCAGTGGCCAAGACCAGTTTGAGTTAACTCGCCGTCTGCGCCTAATGCATCCCCAGGAGTGTGACCGTGCGGTCAGACCACAATCCTCACATGGGATCAGTGTGTGTACAAGCGGAAAGGAAGTTAGAGAAACACACTCCGGCCTACCACCCAGGCTGCCGGAATCACCGCAGTGGTCAGTCTGGAGAAGCTCCCTCTGCCTTTATTACTGGGACAGTGATGAACAGGATGCCTTCAGCATGCCGGCCCTGCCCTGTCCTGTCCAGGCACCGTCTGTCCAGGCCTCTGGCTAAGTGCAGCCCACACAACCCCACCACCGCACTTCACCCCCTCCCCCTGCAACTCTGCTCAAGCCCTCATGCCCCAGTCACTGCCCCCATCTCTGGGTCTATCCCTGAGGGAAGAGGGGAGGCCATGGAGCCCTGGTCTGGTTGTGTGGGAGCTGACGGGGAGGATGACCAGAGGCTGTGGCTCACACCGCTAAGTGTTTTCTGCACTCTGTATGACCGTGCACTGGCAGAAACAAGCTCTTTTTTCAGCTCTCTCTCTTTCTCCACTTTCACTTTCTTTTTTCAGCTTGATTTCTTTCTTTCTTTCTTTCTTTCTTTCTTTTTTTCTGCTTGATATCTTTTTCTCTGTGTCTTGCTCTCCCCCTCTCTTTTTATCTGTCTCTCTGGAACTGTGGGAAAGTGGATGAATAATATTGTAGTTTTTTTTCCCCCTCTAGGATGATTGAGGAAGAAGTCCGTCAATGCACGGTTACCAATGGAAAACACACATACTGAGTCATAAATAATTTGTGTGTTCGACAGTGCTGTTGGCATGCACTACTACTGTCTTGCCTGTCTGTGTTTGTGTGTATGCTGTGGAGAAGCTTAGCATCAGCACCCACAGCCCTGCCCATCCCCTTGTCTCGAGTACCTCTGGGCATAATGACCTCTGCCCATCCAGCCACAGCTGTTAGCCATTAACCATTCCCTGCAGGCTAATGATTAGCACAGCAACCTGTCTGCAGTGGCACGTCCTCACCAAGGGGGGACCTGTAGTCCTCTTGAGGAGCCGTGAGCACTCCCTGCTCGCCCTCAGCGGCTAGACTTATCTCCGCTGCTAGGAGTTTCCAGCAGTGTCATCATTAAGCTGCTGATAAGGCTAGTCATTGATTGTGTTTGGTTTGGAGTGTTATTGTGAGACTTTGAGATGGTCCAGCTAGCTCTCCACAGCTGCAAGGTGGTTTAGCTGGCTGCTTTTGGCCAGCCTCTGAAATGCACTATGAGAGGGGAGGCGGGGGACAGAGTGCGTATGTGAGAGAGAAAAGTAGCTAGTGTGTTTGTATGTGAGGGAGTTAGAGAAAGCAAGAGAGTATGTAAGAAAGTGCATTAGAGTTGGAGAGAGAGACTGTGTGTGTGTGAGTGTGAGTGAGTGAGACAGAGAAAAGTAAGTTTTTGTTCACATTTTTCCACGAAGTCGCCTCTGTACAGCGTGTGGGTGTTACTCCTCTCGGCTGACAGGAAGGTTGGTCTGGGTGGGAGGGAGGAGTTACTGAGCAGGAGCTGGAAATCGATGTGGAATGAGGTCAGTGTCACCAGGGCCTCCTGGATATGAGAGAGAGAGCGAGCGAGAGGGAGAGAGACTGTCAGCCAGCCAGGGGGAAATAACGAGAATGAAAGAAGGGAGCAAAGAGCCAGAGAGAGAATGAGAGCCAGCAGACTGTCAGAAAAAGAGAGAGGGAGGGGGAAAAAGAAAAAAAGAGAGACAAAATGATTGGAGGAAAGAGAGGCATTAAAGCAGAAGACAAAAAAAGGCAACAGATAATCAGGCAGATAGAGAAGGGTGGAGAGGAGGGAGAAAAGGGTGGAGAGGAGGGAGATCAAACCACAAACCTGATAGAGAGATGGAGAGAGAGAGGCCAGGAGACTGTAGACCACCAGTGTCAGAGAGAAAAGGAAAAAGAAAGCAGGGCAGACTGCCAGCCAGCCAGAGAGAGTGAACGCACACCAGCAGCCAACGAGAGAGAGACCGAGAGAAAGAGAGGGAAAGAGACATGGATTGAAGGCACACCAGCGGCGAGAGTGAGAGAGAGAAAGAGAAAAAGAGAACACACCAGCATGTAGGCACACCAGCAGCCAGAGAGTGGGGGAAAGAAAGAAAGAGAGAGAGAGAAAAACACAGTACAACATCACATCACTATGCGCTGCAGTGATCACTGTCCCTGTGTTGGACAGCACAGCACGCTGCAGCACAGCACAGCACAGCCTGTCCTCAGCCGACAGCCCCCTCAGGCATGTGTGCTGGAGAGATTGCCATCTTGATGGCCACACACACACACACATATGCACACCACCGTGGAGGCAGTGACACAGGAGGAGAGATGCGAAGGGTGTCTGCCTGATTATGGCCATGAAGCAGCAGCAGCAGCTTTGTATCAAGCAGGTTCATAGGACTGTATTAACACATTCATAAAGAGTTATAAGGCCTTCAGAAAGCTGAGTTAAGGTTGAAATCAGTATTCGTTGCTGCACTTTTAAGGCAGGTACAGCTTTATAACCGAGAATGCACTGTGGGTAGGGTGGTCAATAGCTAGAAGGCCAGGAGTCAGACTTGGGTGGAGGGGTGAGTCAAGGACCAACGCTTTCCTCCATCCTTCCCTGTGACTGAGGTGCCCTGAGCATGGCATTGTCCCCACACACTGCTCGCTGAGTTGCCCTCCTGCTCACACCTGTGATGGATTAAATGCAGACGTTGAATTTCGTTGTGTGCTACATTGTGCTGTATGATCACACTTACAAATGACAATCACTTTTAGTTTAAAATATATTGTTTTCAATAGAACGCCCTTGGTAATGATTCTAGTAGAGTGCTGTTTAAACTGTAGTCTTAAACTGTAGTTTTTTGAACTCTTGGTATTATGATGTTTGCTGCGCAGCTGGTCTGTGGGGGGCAAACAAAATCTTCGAATTCGAAAAAGTGCTGCAATATTGTCGAGGCCAAGACCTTAAGATGGGTGTAGGGGTGAGGCGGAGCCTGGACAGCAGTGCTGGACACGTCATGCTGACTCCCCAAAAGGCTCAGCCCATTGACAGCAACCTGTCAGGCTGCTGTGCTGACAATGTCAGTAGTGAGTTAGATGAATTCATATCTTACCCACAAATGCTATCTGAACTACACATACACACACACATACACAGACTCACACTCACACACATATACACAGACATGTGGCTACATACTCAAGAAGGGTTGTCTTGGCTTGTGCCCATTGCTACCCCTGCGTGACCTCCTCAGCTGCCCTGCGCCACTCAGCGGTTAACCTTGCGCACAGTGCCACTAGAAATAGATACACAGACAGCAATGTTGCTGTGGATGGTTGTGGTGGCTGTGTTGTCAGCCTAACACTCGCATTCCACCCCTCCCCCTTATCTCCCTGTCTTTTTTTTTCTACTTCCTCTGTCTGCCTGTCTCTACACACACACACACACACACACACACACACATAGGCTCAACCTTGAACACAACCATAGAGATTCTATGATTTTGTTTTTCCATAGCAGGCCGATTGCTATGTTAACCCTTCCCTCTCTGAGTGAGGCGCAGGGTGCAGGTTATGAAACTGCGCTTTGCCCAGAGGGTCTCTTACCACTGGGCGTGGGGAGATGGATATCTGCTCAGGAATTCTGGGTAAATCATCGATGAGGCATTGGCACGGCTGTCTGTGCCTTATTTTGTGGGGAGATGGATATCTAGTTGGGCATTCTGGGTAATTCATCGGTAAGATATCGGCACGGCTGTTTGTGCCTTGTTTTGCTGCTGTAAGTGCTCAGTTCTTGCCCGGAGCATGTAACTGAGCTAAACTTGTTAGAGGGACTGAGATTGAAGGGATGGCGATTCACACCTTTTTTTCTTTTTTTCTCTACTGCCTTGCCTCCAGCTCTGCCTGCTATCATCACTGTGGCCTCAAACACCCCCCCCCCCCCCCATTCTGTCTCTCAGTCTCTCTCTGTTTTTACACTCTTCTTCCCTCTCTTCACGCTGAACAGATGCTTTCATTGACTTGGTTGTAACATGTCATGATGAAAACTGGTGACAATGATATAATAAATGAGTGTAAAATCTCTCCCTCCCTCTCTCTCTCTCTCTCTCTCTCTCTCTCTCTCTCTCTCTCTCTCTCTCTCTCTCTCTCTCTTTCTCTCTTCCAACTCCCTGCCTCCCTCTCTGCACTATCACACTTTTTTCCTTTGTTCTTTCTTGCTGCCTTCAGTCGTGTTCACAAGACGTTTGCTGTTCCCTACAGACACGCACACACACTCTTTTAGACTGTTAGTCTTCCTCTGTTATCTCACTCTGGCATTGACATTGTTTGCTCAGGTTTCTGTCCTTGGCCAAAGACAAATACAGAGACATTCTCTTGCTTGTCCTCGTATTCCCCTGCTCGCGCTATTGTGTTGGGACTTGACCACAGTCCACCAGCTTTTGATGTTGACTGCCAAGCCTATCTTGTCACACGTGTGGCGCAGTACAGTCCCGTCCACCTGGATGCGCTGGCCATCGTGAGACGACTGTGAGGTGAAACCTGTAGCGCGAAATGGAGGCAGAGGCGAGGGCGGCAGTTTGTCCTGACACTTATGCCAATTCCTTTCTAAAACGAGACGCCACCAGGACGCCCAACGGCTGTGCAGCACTGCAAAAAAACACACCCGCGCCCCCACCACCTCCACCGCTGCTGTTAGCTTGTTAAGGAAATGGGAAGTAGTCGTGTCTATAATACGTAAAAGCCTAGTGGTGGCTGTGGAGCTGGCTTATTAAGATGGATGGATGAATGAAAATAGGTGGATAGATGGATACAATAGATAAATAGATGCATACATACTTTATTAAACCTGAGTGAAATGAAGGAAATTGCATTCATTATACATTAACGAAAGATGTCCTTGAGGTTTGGGCCACCTTCACCTTTGTCACCTAAAGCTACTGTACAGCTGAAGGCATTGCAACTGTGAGGGCTTATGGGTTCTATTGCTTTAACACACACACACACACACACACACACACACACACACACACACACACACACACACACACAGTCTGAAATCTCAGTCTGTCAGGCCCATGTAGTTGGCTGACTGCCAAGATGGACCTGTGTGTGTGTGAGTGAGGGAGCACCTTGCACTGCCAGGCATTCCAAGTGTTTGTTTCTGCTTAAATCTGGTGGAGTGCATAGGTGGTGTGGTGCTGTTATGTGTGGTTATGAGTATATTGTCTGATGGTGGCGTCTCAGATTTCTCAGATACACACAGTATCTCAGTTTTTTTTTCACCGCCCTCCTTTTAGGAAATTGCACTCATGGCTCCAGCACAGTGCCCATCAATCACCGCCACTGCTTCATGATAAACCTGTCCATGCGTCCTCAAGCTGACCTGGACCAACGCCCCCTCCGTCTCTCTATCACGCTCTCTTTCTCTCTCTATCTACCTCCCTCCCTCCCTCTCTCTCCCTCTCTCTATCTTTCTCTCTCTTTCTCTCCCTTTCTCCCTTTCTCTCTCTGTCAACATCACAGACCCCTCTCTCTCACTCGGTCTCCCTGCCTCTCTCTCCCCCCATCTCTCATCCCCTCAGCTGCACTCCTTTATCTTCCGTTTATTTATGCTCCGCGTGATGGCTCCCTGCGGCCCCTGGTGCGGAAGGTCACACCTGCAGGGCCCCTGTGTGGGGCTGGGCTGGGCCCCTCTCTCACCCCTTCACCCCCCCGTCAGGGCTTCAGCCGCCCACAGCTTTAACACCACACCACTCACTACCTCCGCTGCCCCATCTTTCAGACCCTCTAGCTCCATCGGACAGCCCTTCCTGCCATCCATCAGAGTGGCCCCCCAGTGAATGGGCATTCATCACGGACAAGGCCTGCGCTCTGTGTCGGAGCTGTGGACAGGGCAGAGATGAGCCTGGGCTGCTGGTGGTGGTGGTGGGCATGGGAGGGTCTATTACATGAATGAGGAAGTGCCCATTGCTGGTCTTGGTGTTGGTGTAATTAGAGCCCCACTCAATCTCCCTGCACCTGACTAGACTACTCTATTTAATAATAAAAATAATAATAAGAAGAAGAATGTTCACTTCTATAGCACAAAGGATGTAGACTAACTGTAGTCAAAGTGCCTCACACAGTCTGACAAAGGAACTCAGGACAGAGATGCATATGGCAAACTTTGATATAGTCTAATAGCGCCAGAGAAATCAGCCAGGGCACTGTGGAGAGCTCCACTATTGACCTTGTTGACCTTGATCACATGGCTGTGCCATGACAGACAGCGACAGTAAGTGATAAAGTAGTAGTTGGCAAATTGTGAACACATTAGGAGAGGAATTTCTAGTACAGACATAAGATTGCGATTGTGGTTTTATTATATTTTTGTTATCAACCAACAACCTCAGGAATGGCTACAAGTCAGGTGTAGTCTGTTGAGATGGGCCACACTATACTACTACTCACTGTGTCTCTCTAACACTAGTGGCCATGAAGAGATGAGAGGAAAGGCAGAAATGGGAGAAGGGTAGAATGGAGTGGAATGAGAGAGAAAGACTCGGTAATCGAGCAAGAAAAAGACTCTGAGGGAAGAGTATTAGGGACAGAGTGAGGAGTGTGTGTGTGTGTGTGTGTGTGGGTGGGTGGGTGGGTGTGGGGTGGGGTGTGTGTAAGAATGAGTGTGTGTGTGAGGAATGTGAGGGGGAGGAATAAGAGTGTTTGTGATAGTGTGTTTGTAAGAGAGAGTAAGAGAGGGCAAGTTTATGAGAGAGTGTGTGAGGGAGAGAGTGTGGAATGAGTGTGTGTGTGTGTAAGACTGACTGTAAGAGAGAGTATGTGTGAGAGAGTTTATGAGAGAGGGTATGTGTGAGAGAAAGTGAGAGTGAGAAATCAGAATGTGTGTGAGGGAGAATGTTTTTGTGTGGGGGAGAGAGAGAGAGGGAGAGACTAAGGAGGGGTCTAATTAGGCACATGCTTCAGTCACGTGCAGAACTGCTACCGCTAATTCTGCTGCTGCTGCTGCTGCTCCCCAGTGCTGCAGTGGAGGAGTCTCGTCTCCGCTCCGCTCTGCCGCTCTCATTCACAGGGGAGGAGGGGAGTAGGAGGAAGAGGAAACTCCTTTCAGCTGCAGACAGGAAGCTCCTCAAGCCCACAGCCTAGCACTCTCAGTCCCTCGGCCATTGTTCTGCCCTTATCACACACTCACCTTCATCTACTGCCCATTTTCTCCACATCGTGTGTGTGTGTGTGTGTGCGTGTTCAGTACACTGCACAGAACCCAAAGCTGTCTGAGCTGGCTGTGTGTGTGACAGAATCATATATCAACTCTTTTCCTCCTTGTAATAGGCTGCATTGTTTGGCATGTAATGTAATATTATGAAAGCATGGGCTGAGTGCCCTTGTATCTTACCTTTTTGGTTTTGTCGATTTTTCTTTTTCCTTTTCCTTCTTTCCTGCCGTCTCATCTTCTCTGCTCTGCCTCATACTATTCCCTCTCTCCCTCAGCGTCAGCCAGCTGGGTAGAATCAGTCATATCTACCTCACACACACACACACACACACACACACACACACACACACATACTCACTCTCTCTCTCTCTCTCTCTCTATCTCTCTCTCTCTCTCTCTCTCTCTCTCTCTCTCTCTCTCTCTCTCTCTCTCTCTCTCTCTCTCTCTCTCACACTCGCGCGCGCGCACACACACACACACTCACACATATATACACACACACATACTCTTCTCTCACTCTCTCTCTCACACACACACACACTCACACACACACACACACACACACACACACACACGGTCTAGCTAGGCTTGTGCTCAGCAGCCGCGTTACCTAGCAACTGCAGCAGTAGCAACCACTCACTACCGGCACTGGTGAGGTCTCTAGTGCACATATGCTTACTGGCTATATGCTTCTACACACACACACACACACACACACACACACACACACACACACACACATTAGTGCACAAATGTACTTTCATATCTGCTTACACCCGCGCACAGACACACACTAATCTAGTGCACATACGCTTACTTACGTCTGTGTTCACACTCAAAAAAGAACATGGACCAACTGGTTGACTAATGTAAGATACATGGCTAACCTTGAACAATCCACAGCCTCACTCCATCGGGCAAAACCAGAAACTGTGGCTGCTTGGGGACATTTTGTATGTGAATTGTCTGGACTTTTGAGAGACTCTTAAATTACGGTGCATCTTTCTTTAGACAACTTTCCCTAATTAGTGTCCCACTGCCCCCCCCCCCCCCCTTTTTTTCTTACTCCCTGATATTGACTTCATGTTGTGATTACTGTGTTGTTGTTTGTCTTCTTGTTTTCTAATAAAAAGTTAATCACAAAAAAAGAATATGGACTCAGATACACAACAACAATGAACACACACACACACACACACACACACACACACACACACACACACACACACACACACACACACACACACACACACACACACACACACACACACCGTAGCCTGTCTGCTCCCTTCTCATGAGGCAAACGATTAACAGAGGTGCCACCCCAGCTATGCTCTAGGTGTGTAGGTGCGGAGCCTCTGGACTGCAGGTGGGAGCATTGGGATGGTGGTTGATAGGGCTGGTGGTGGTGGTGATGGTGGTGGGTAGGGCTGGTGCTGGTGGTGGTGATGGTGGTGGGTAGGGCAGTATAATAATATTGAAATTATTGCAGTATCACAGGGTACAGTAGCACAGTATACATTTTATAAAGCATGGCTTAGCTACAATGAATGGTACATTTCTAGAAGTCATGTCTTTGTGCTCCACATGTCAAAATATTTGCCAAAGTTTACTTTCCAGTGAAGACAAAGCTGATGCACATTTAAGCTGCATAATTGTTTTGTATAATTGTTTATTTATAACATCATTATTGTAACATTCAGCAATGTTACCACATATTGCACATTCTCCTAATATTGTGGCACGCTGTTACGCAGGAAACTTGAGGACATCAGAGATGTCACAGCAGTCACGTGTGCTCTTGTGTCTTTGTCTGCATCTCCCTGTTGCTCGCCAGCAGCTCTCGTGTATGTCAGTGGGAGAAAAGTCTGAAGGTTAATGAGGAACATGTGGCCATTTACTGGCAGGATGAAGTCTGTCTGTGAATGAAGTCTACCTTCTTGCGCACACACACACACACACACACACTCAGGCTGCACAGCGAACATCATAGAATTCGATCTATGAGCATAATGATGTGATAAACAATGGATTTTACTTAGCGTTGCTGAGAAAAATACACCCAAATTGTAATCGAGTTCGATGTGTGCTGGGTGTGTGGGGGGTTGTATCGAAAACAATAGAATCCAAACTAATAGGACGAGTGTGATGGTGATGCAAAACATGTGGGTCTCAGTGTGTGTGTGTGTGTGTGTGTGTGTGTGTGTGTGTGTGTGTGTGTGTGTGTGTGTGTGTGTGTGAGAGAGAGAAAGACAGTGAGAGTGTAGTTGATGCACATGTGTGTGTATGTGGATGGGGGTAGGAATCTCAGAGAGCCGCAGTGTAGTGGAAAGGGCTCTGGTTCCCTCCTTGGTTTAGGCTGGGGAACCACACCACACAGCACCGCATTGCACTCCGTCTGTCCACTGCCTGTAATGCAGACCAGCGCACAGCAGACTGGCACGACGTGTGTCACACCCCCACACAGGTGGTGGGCACCAGCCATGCAGATGGCAGTGGCCATGGAGAATGCCTCCGCTCGCCTCTAATGAGGCCAGGGAGCCAGAACTTCGCCTCCTCTTGGGGCAACAGATGGGGAAATGTGTTCATTTGTGTGTGAGTGAGACAGAGAGAGAGAGATCCTACGTTTGTGTGTGTGTGTGCACGCACAGCAGAGAGTATGCGTATTTGTGTGTATGATGATGTACGATAGAGAGTATGTGTAAGTATGTGTGATGGTGGTATGATGTGGAATTGACAGAGACAAAAAGATTGATTGTGTGTGTGCGCACATGTGAGTGTGTGATATACATGTAAAGTATACTGTAGAGAGAGAGTTAGTCTTGATGTAAATGTGTACATGTATAGTATGCTATAGAGAATTGGTGTTGATGGAATGGGGTGAGTATGTGGACCTGTACAGTGGCCCCATGGAACCTCCCTTTGTATCCCACTGCTCTCAGCAGCCCAGCAGCGCATCATTACCATTAGCAGTGGACACTTGGCACCAGCGCTGGGCATTTGGCTCGCCCCTTTAGCAGTCACGCGTGCGTCCATACTCCGCAGGCAGACAGACGTTTCCCTCCCACCACTGCAGTATGCTGGGGGCATTAGTCTTCATTAGCTAGCAAGCATAGCGGTGGCGCGTCCAGCAAATCCGCCTTTATTGATTCATTTCGGCTGCTCTTTTGGCCAGCGGCAGCTGGAAAAGCATCCAGCTGAGGACGCGACTGTGGCCATCTCGTCATTTTAATAAGGCTTTTAGTGCGAGGCCTTAAGGATCTGGCAGCAGACGTATGGTTTGAATGGTCTCTCGGATCAGCCCTTAATGGAACCCCCGGCTGGTGGGCGGTACGTGCTCCGGTTCTGTTCTATTTTGGGATAATGCACGGTGACCTCACAGGCAATGGCTTCCACCAGGGATGGGGTAGGCTACTCTCCCTGCTGCAGAGAGCCTGCTGATTAAGCTGATGGTATGCTTTACACGACAGGGGCCAATCAATCAGGAGGGTACAAGCCCTGCTCACAATACATTTGTGTAGCGCTGGCAAACTGGCCAGAGGTAGGGCGTCGGATTGTGTGTTGCTGTTTTACGTGGCTGAAAAGCACATCATGCCAATTTTGCTGACGACTTGTCCTTTGAATATCTATAAAATATTTCTTGCATAATCATCAGGTTGATGCAGACACTCTGGATTTTTGAAGTCACTGTTTTAAAAAAAAAAAAAAAAAAGTGAAGCTGGTTACTCAGTGACAGTGATGGGCACTCTGGCTTTAGAAGCTACAATCCAGCACCTCCAGCCAAGTAAGGGACTCCGTTAATGAAATCACCTGTATTAAGTGCACAGGCAGAACCAGGTGATTTGAAATATGTGGATTGTAGCTTCTGAATGCCGTCTGTCCATCACTGCTCAGGACGTCATGCTGTAGTTTATTACAGAAGGTTTGTCATGTTGACATTTAAAGGGCCCTCTTTGAGGTTTTTTTTTTATTGACGAGGACTGTGTTTGCTGTGTGTGTTCCAGGTCAGAAGACATGCCTGCACCTCCATGGCGTCTTCCCTTACATCTACGTCCCGTACGACGGCCACGGACAACCACCTGGGTGCTACCTGCGGCAGGTGGCCTTCAGTATCGACCGGGCCCTCAATGTCGCCATGGGCAACCCCTCTTCCAACAACCAGCACGTCTTTAAGGTGACGCTGGTTTCCGGCATGTAAGTCACCAATACCTGGTTCACTTGTCCAGTTTATGCCATGTAGACACGGCCATGTGTTTCTTCTTCCTGTGCACTTACCACAGGCCAGTCTACCCGTCTGATGATCTGTGTGCTTATTAGGGTCAGAAAACGTTTGTATCAAGAAACATGGCAGGGTTTTTAATTTCTAAAGCTGACATCTAGACCTCTGGATATTGGGGGCAAAAGCATCATAAACGTCAGTCGGTTCTGGCCTGACAGATTTTCCTCCTATTAAAGATCCCGGCCTCAGAAAGTAAAAAACCCTGCCACATATTTGATCCAACCATATATTTTTTTAAACCAACAGATCCAAATAACCAACAAATCAAATCACCTCTGAATGGGGCTGAAAGCTTGAGAACTTGCAAGATGAGAGTGTTCAGAAGGCTGAGCTGAAGACTTAATGTATTTTTTTCCTCTCTGCCCATGCAGGCCCTTCTATGGGTACCACGCCAAAGAGAAGCCGTTCATGAAGATCTACCTGTACAATCCTCAGATGGTCAAGAGGTCAGTACCAGTATGCCAGCACCTGTGCTGCCGAAATGAAGTTGCCACACAGAGCGAGCCTGAGGGAGCTCAAAGCAGTTGTTTGGTTTATGCTTATACATGCATGTTGCTGTTACTGGAGTGTTGGCACGGCCTTACAGCTAACACTGTAGCGGTGCCGACTAAGCAGGTGCTCCGTGTGTGTGTGTGTGTTGGGTGTATATGTGTGTGTTCCTGTGAATGAGGGGGGTTGGGGAGGGTCTGGTGCTGGTGCTGTGCAGGGGACATGAGCTGCATTCTGCATCTATTTTTAGTTGTTGAAAACACCAGTGGAGCTGTGTGTGTGTGTGTGGCTGTGTGTGTTGCTGTAAGCGTGTGTGTGTGTGTGTGTTTGTGTCTGTATGCAGTAGGTTAGAAGGGCAGTGGAACAGCTTGGCATTATTCATCGTTTCCTCATGTGCCTCAGCAACTGAAACACCAACCAACATGTTTACTGTGTATGTAGTCACATTCAGCCAAACGGTGTCATGTCGGGGCTTGTCAACAATCCAGATGATCAAGTTTAGAGCGCTCAGGGTCATTCCAATATCATGATGAGTCAGCCACATTTATGAAATTCAAGTTACTTGTGAGAAACCATAAACCTTGACACTGCATTCAGCATTAGTGAGCTTTGAACAGACCTCCTAATTTGTTTTGTCTCTTATGATTAGGATGTGACTGAGTAGACCAAACCTCTAGGCAGCATCAGATATGATTTTGAGTCAGTCAGTGTAAGCACAGACATAAAAGACGAGGTGAAAATACAGATTTGTGTTTCACAATTGTAATGGAAAAGATTGTTTTGTATTTAAATCTGTTTCCCCAATAAACATGCAGTGTAATATAAGGTAGTGTAATGATCGAGTGTGTGGAGCAGCTCTGCTGTGTGTCATGTTGCCTGAGCTTGATTGTTTTCCTCTGTAGTTAATTGCTGTGGATAAAGCTTCTGCTGAGTGTAATGCCATGTAGTGTAAGGAGTGACAGTGTTTAGCTGCTGTATGTAGTGTAAGCAGTGAGTGTGTTCAGCTGTTGTGTTGTGTTGTGCTGAGCTGTGTGTCATGTTGCCTGAGCTTAATTTCCTCTATTGTTAGTTGCTGTGGATAAAGCAACTGCTGTGATGTTATAGTCACATCTTACATGTGATAGTGTAAGATGTGAGTGTGTTTAGCTGTTGTGCTGTGTTGTGTGTGGCTCTTAGGGTGTGTGAGCTGCTTCAGGGAGGAGCGGTAATGAACAAGAGCTTCCAGCCGCATGAGGCCCACATCCCCTACCTGCTGCAGTTCTTCATCGACTACAACCTGTACGGCATGAACCTCGTCAACCTGGGAGCCGTCAAGTTCCGCCGTCGCCCCCGACAAGGTAAAGGAGCCACAACTCTGAAAGTTTACCTTGTTTTTAATTTACTTCCTCTGCAAGCAGGCAGCCTTTTTGTGACTGCTTTCTTGACCTAGACCAGCGAAATCTGGATTCTGTATTTGTTCCAGCCATTTACTAGATCAGCTGATTCTAATTAGCACAAGTAGGTAGAACCTGAGGATTTAAAATATATGGTAGGGGATTGTAGTTTCTGAATACAGGTTGCCCATCACTGGGCAAGACTCCCACGTCTTTTGCAGAGTAGGTAGGCAGCTGTGGCCTAATGGTTACAGAGCTGGTCTTGGGATTGGAGGGTTGCAGGTTTGCTTCCTGTACTCGTAGGAAAAATGTGGGTCGGCTCTCTCACACTTTCATCCATGTCTGAATTGCCCTTGAGCAAGGCATCTAACCCCACATTGCCACTGTCCCTGGACC
Source organism: Setipinna tenuifilis (assembly GCA_030347295.1). Taxonomy (NCBI): domain Eukaryota; kingdom Metazoa; phylum Chordata; class Actinopteri; order Clupeiformes; family Engraulidae; genus Setipinna; species Setipinna tenuifilis. Next base: position 3,557,134 of record CM059282.1, on the reverse strand, counting down.
TAGTTCACTGTAAGATGCTTTGGACAAGAGTGTCAGCTAAAATGTAATGTCATGTAGAACACCTCTCTAAGTATTAGTTGTGTGTGAAAAAAACTTTTGTAGTGTTAAAAATCACAGTTTATTTCTAAATGCATAGATGGGAGGATATGATCCTGCAGACTTAATTTCTTGCACTCCATGTAGAATTATTTGCTGTTAAGCTTATGTGGTGGTAGTGGTATGTTAACCCAAACACGGTGCTCTGTCCTACTAAAGGCACAACAAGGGTTAAGATTTGTATTGTAAACAGCACCAATATCTTAATTGGAGGAAAGACAAAACCTCCTTCTTCCTAGAAACTGTGAGTCATAGTTGGTGCATGTGTGTTGTCTGCCAGCAAAGTAGTTTTGTTTGTCAGCTGTTGTGATTGGCATTGGATGGTGAGTGGTTATTGGCTGACAAGCGTGTGGTGGGTGTGATTAGCATTGGATGGTGAGTGGTTATTTGCTGGCAAGCGTGTGGTGGGTGTGACAGGTATTGGATAGTGAGTGGTTATTGGCTGGCAGGCATGTGGTGGGTGTGACTAGCGGCATGCATCCACTGAGTGCCACTCGTGTTCTGCGTCTGCAATTCGTGCGTTTACCTTCAGGCTTCACCTGTGCCTGTGTTCGTTGCTGCTGGTCAGGCTTGTCAAGCCTGTGTCGCCCGTATAGCCCCAGGCCTGCAAGCACACCTGGAGGCTGACTTCCTGTCCTGCTCTCAGTAAAACACAGGAGTGTGTGTGTGTGTGTGTGTGTGTGTGTGGTTTTTCAGAGAAGAGGCCACAGGAACGAACACGCACACAAGCAAGCACGCACACACACACAGACTACCTGCTATGTCTGTTGAAATGTGTGGTAAGCAGTTAGTTCCACAGACGCTGGTGCTGTGAGTAATAGATTTAGGGGGCAGGAGGTGTGTGCTGGGCCTGCTGATAAGAGAGAGGAGCAGGAGGGCCAGGCATGGGGCTTAAGCCTACTTGGGCTCAGAGGGAAGAGCCCCACACACAAACACATATACACACATACGCACACACATACGCACAGACACACTTGCACACTGTGAGCAAGTGTTTCTCTGTGTGTGTGCGCAACTGTCATTCTCACACACATGCACACACATGCTTGAAGGCCCTTAAATGCGTATACACACACGCACACACACAAACGTGCACACACTATCACACACACAGAAAAAGAAAGAGAGCCTTGGCTTACTGTGCCAGAAAGCGCTAAGCTGCAGCCAGACAGTAACCCTGACCAAACTCCTAAGACAAGGGATTTGTGTGTGTGTGAATGCATAAGTGCTTCATATATACACTATTTTACGCAAGCACACACACACACACACACACACACACACACATACACACACACATACACACACACATACACACACACATACACACACACATACACATACACATACACACACACACACACACACACACACAATTACAAACATTGACAAACAATGAAAAAGTCTTATGTGCACACAGCTTTCAAGGCCAAAGGCACATTCCCATGGCTCCACTGTAATATCCCTGCCTGGCCTCCTCCCCCAGACGCCCCATGTGAGTAGTGGCCCCATGCCTGGGTATCAGCGCCACTCAGCTCAGGCAAACTTACCCTCTGACGCAGAGCTTACAGTGCTCCCCTCAACTCCTGAACTCTGCCACACCCCAGTCTACTACAGCATGGCTCCTGGCCCACCAATGACAGTCATGCAGGCTCCTGGCCTGCCAATCACAGGCCTGCAGGCTCCTGGCCCACCCCACCAATCACAGCCATACCGGCTCCTGGCCCACCAGTCACAGCCGTGCAGGCACCTGGCCCACCAATCACAGCTGTGCAGGCTGAACTTGCCCACCAATCACAGCCATGCAGGCTCCTGGCCCACCAATCACAGCTGTGCAGGTTGACCCAGCCCACTCAGCACTCAGCCTGCTCTCCTTCCAGCTTGTTGTGGAGGGTGTGGGGGAGGCAGGTCATCTGACACATACTTAACCAGGCAAAGAAGAGGTAAGGGGTCATGTTGGCTCTCATTCATTGACTCTACTCTGCACAGTTAGTGTGTGTGTGTGAGAGTGTGTGGTTTTGGTTATAATGTTTGTTCTTTTTTTTTTCTTGCCGGCTGCAGCCAGCCCACCGCCCATTTCTCTCTGGCCCTTACTTCCTGCTTATTCTTTGTTATTTTTGCTTTTTTGGTATTTATCTTTTCTTCTCCTTCCTCTGCTCTGCCCACCCCCCCTCTCTGTCTGTGCTGTTATGTCCACTGTTATTTCCCACAGCTGTGAGCAATGGGTGGCTGGGTTGAGTGGTGGGGTGGGAGTGCAGAGGGAGTGAGGGGGTGGAGAGGGTGGCCGTGTTTGATGTTGGATGAAGGTTAATCCAGCGGTGCGGAGCTGAGATGGGAGGACAGGTAGTTGGGGCCCCAGCAGAGGCCCCAGGGCCACATCACAGGCCCCGCTGGAACCGGGGGTTAATGAAGCAGCAGGGGGAGTGGGACCGGAGCAGGTGGGGCCTCTCGTCTTCAGATTAGCTGTGCTGAGGAAACCCCACACCAACGCACACGCACACATACACACACACACACACACACACACACACACACACACACACACACACACACACACACACACACACACACACCGTCTTCAGATTAATGCTGCCGCAGATCTTCTCCAGCACAAACACACGTGCGCGCACGCACACACACTTACACTTACTCACACACACTCACACACCCACATGCCATGGTTCCTCCACACAAAAGATGGCCTTCAGGTTGAAGGGTATCTCACAGGAAATGAGTGTGTAGGGGAGATGGGCATGTCTGCACCTGTGTGCAATCACTGCCCTTTTATTTCCTCAGTGTTCCTCCTCTACAGATGCAAGCTGACATGGGAGGTTTTAAAAAACAAACAAACAAAACAGACTGAAGGAAGAAAAAGCATGGTCTTAGTTTAGTTGCCATATGATGAAGGCCAGTGTAAGATTTATATGTAGCATTCATGTAGCATTCAATCCTATTTCAAGTTTGACTCTTGCACAGTGATTTTGGGGTAAATACAGCACCTTCTCCTTGGTTTGTTCCCATTGCATCATGCAGTGCTCTTGTGTCTGTGTTTTGGCCAGCTGGCGAGGACTCTACACTGGCCGCAGGCAGTCAGGGCCCCAGCAGCAGGAACCCCAACAGCCCCTGGAACACTCCCAACAGCTCCAAACTCTCTGAGAGCGTGCTGGGGGGAACCTTCACCCGCTGGGATGAGGACGCACTACCATGGTGAGGGTGACCGACCTCTTTTTTTTTTTTTTTTTTTACTTGTGCTCTGTCTTTCTTTGTCTCACTCTCTTTGTGCTTCTGTCTGTCCATCCTCTCTCTCTTTCTCTCTATCTGTTTTCTCTCTCTTTCTCTTTTCCGTTCAGTTGCATTTAATTAGTAGAGTATTTCCGTGACATTATTACTCAATTACATACACACACAGACAAAAACACATTAAAAAGGTAATTGCATATACATTTTAAAGGAGTGTAATTCTAATGATGACATTATACAAAGAAGTTTGTACAGCCCATTCATTGCCTTATGTCTGTTCTGTATTTTCTTCAGCTCTCTGGTTCTGGAGGAGGTGACCAAGCAAAGCACTTGTGACCTGGAGGTGGACGGTGTTGCCGTGGACATCCTGAATCGCTTGGAGATCGAGAGTAAAGATCTTGTATATTCCCTGATATCCAATCCATTGATGTAGTTTGTGTATTTCTAGTTGGCACACACAGTATTGTGTGTGTGTGTGTGTGCGCGTGTGCGTGCGTGCATGTGCGTGTGTGCGCATGTGTGCATAGCAGATATCCAACATGTGTCGACATTGCTAGACAGAGGCACAGACAGATTCAGAACTTTTGTCTGGTGGGGTGATTGAGCCAGTTTGCAAAAGCAGATCCCCAAACAGGTCTGCCTCAGCACTCCACTGGAGAGGACCTTTGGGTCTTATCTTTGCTACTTTGTCAATAGAAGAGTACTATCTAACTAACCTACTACTAACTTAACCTCAACTTTCCCCAACTGCTCTTGCCTGGTTGCCTAACTCGACAAGTAGCCTAGTTCTACAGGACACGGGTCTTGACTATTAACTTTTATTAGTCTTTAGGTCTGAAGCACCTCATCACATCTAGAGAGAATGTAGCTGCTCACAGCCTAGCAAGGCATACACCAACCTCTTAGGGTGCTATCTCAAAGGCAAACATACAGACACACACAGAGCGACAGCTGGCTGTGGTGAGTGGAGTGGAAAAAGAGGGAGATGCTAAAGATGAGTGGAGACAGAAACAAGGCTTCACAAGACGTGGCCTGTTTACGACAACATGAAAGTGAAACTGCGTGTGGACCCGCCAGAGCCCACAGAGTGCTGCTCTGCTGGGCTGGAAAGGAGCATTTGTTTGTCTGTTTTGCCCATTAGGTCTCTGAGTGAGGGTGAAGACACGGCTTGCACATACAGAGATCTCCCAAGCAGTGGAAAGTGGAACAAGACAGAGTGGAGTGGGACTCATCCTGGGGGTTTACATTTGCTTGTTGCCAAAATGTAGAGTGTTTTCTTTAGTCACACACGCTCAGCCTCATGGGAGAGAAACAAATGTGGCCTTCATCCTTGAGCTTTTGCCACACTGTACTCTTCAATAAAACCAACATCTCTTAAGAGTTGTCAGAGTGCAAGAAAGAGCTAACAACCAAATAGTAGCAGTGGTGGAAGTTACTGGTGAGAGTTGAAGTAATTCTTGCTTTTTTGCCTTCCTGCAGATCAGATTGGGAGAAACCCGGGACTACAGGCTATCTGGGAGGATGAGAAGCAGAGGAGAAGAGAAAAGAACGAGTCTTCCCAAATTGGAACACCCGAATCCCAAGGTAAGGCGCTCAGACTCGTCTGAAGTGGGCAATCTATCCTTACAGCCCGGCATATGACTCATCAAGCACTAGAAAGCTATCATCTGCTACAGAGAAAGACAAAACACATGCCTGGATCTTTGTGAATGACTCAGATTGCACCTGTGATGAAAGTGGGGTTTTTATTGAGTTGTGCCATCTGAGGTGATAAATAGCCTGGCACCCGTCCTCTAAGTGTAACTACCTTTCTGTTGCTTTTGATACCGTTCCAGACCGTGGACTGCTTGATGCCGCTGAGAGTGAGAGAATCTTCATGAAGAGGTTCAAGGAGATTCTACGTGAAAATGAATTTAATGTGTAAGTGGAAACAGAAGACATTTGAAGATATCTGTGTTCTTGGGGGAAATGTTACAAATGGTGACCAGGTGTTATAAATCCTCCTTCAACAGGCTGACCGAATTTCTACTTTGTTTTAGTAATAAATCCCCAGTAATAAATACAACACATTACAAATACATTGCGGTACATTTGGCCTATGTGGTGTCAACACAAGCCTGACACCAGGCTGAGTTGTGTATGTGTTCTGTTTGTGCTCTCCTCTGGCCTTAATCTACTCATGGTCCTCCAGTCAGTATGGCAGGTCTCATTGAAAAGGGCAGGATATGGGGACTTCTACCAGGGCTAGGTGTCTCTCAGTACTTTTAGAACCTACCCACAAGACAAAGATTAAGGAAAGCAAGACCCTAGAGGTTATGGCGAGTTATTTCCTTGCTTTCCTCTGCTAGGCTCTGTTTCATATTATGAAAGGGGTGGTAGAGCTGCATTTTTCTACCATTCATCAAAAGCATAGAGAGGCCTGCAATAAGCCAGAAGGATCTCTGCTGTAAATGACAGAGGGGTTATTTTATTTCTAAAATTTTCAGGCTTCCTCTGCAAATGGTTCAAATTATGTCAATTTTTTTCCTGTAATGTGTAATCATACTGGCAGTTCCTTTTTTCCGCACTATTGGCTGGCATAGATTAAGGATTTGGAAACTCTTACCAGAGGGGCAGGGTGTAGAGGGGAGGGGAGTGAAAAAGGGACTTGATGATGTGTGTGTTCCTCAGCTGCCCCCTCTGCTCTCTGGCTGGTGGATGGTGGGAGGGCCTCTAAATGTAAACATGTGCTGCTTCCAGATACATTACCGAGACTCCACGGCGACCACATAGGTTGAGCTTGGAGGGAAAACACCCAATCTGATGCATGCACTTTCCCTCTGTACTTTCTCCAGCTAGATGTCTTCCATCAGTGGGAGGGCATGGGAGCGGGGGGGGGGGGGGGGTCTGCTACACTGTCTTCACTCTGTATTCGACAGAAGAGAAACATTTTTTGTTTTAAAGTACAGTTGGCCAAAAGGTTTGCCCTTGCGTCATGCCCAGATGGCTTCTATTCATAGTTTTGATGCTGAGGAATTGGACAAGGGCTGAGTTATAACAGATCCACCATAGAGCACGAGCAGCATGGGAACACTCTGGGCTCGTGTGATGTGAGAGTTTAGGTTTTGGCTGTGTGCACTGCATTCCGAGCTGGCTCACGCCACTGCTCCCTGCTCACTGGCCTGCTTTTTATGGCGCTGCACGAGAGAAGCGTTACAGCCTTTTGCTGTGCAGAAGGCTCCGGAAACATCCAGGATGGAGACTCCACGGCTGCTCGGAGAGGAAGTGAAGGTGGAGCCTGTGCTTAAATAAGTTAATCACCGCTGGGTCTCCAAGCACCGGCAGTCGTAACACCCCCCACCCCCCCACCCAGGCCCCTGGAGTCATTAGTAGAGAGACTAATTAACACACAAGGAGCCTGTTGAGCAGACTTGGCTCTCTGGAGTCCAACTGCGCCCTCACCACTGCCACATGAGAAAGCAAGCCTAAAAATGTGCCTTGTAGAGCTTCTGTTTTTTATTGTAGTGTTGGTCTGTATTTCATTGTTTTCAACTGCAGTTTTGTAATATGTGGTGCCTGTGTGTCTCTGTTGTAAATGTCATATTCCATACTGTTTGGCTTCGTTGATGTACACCTATTCATGTAACATTTTGTTTCTGTTCTTGTGACTTGTAAAAAAATGGTGAAATGTGTTGGTCTTGTGAAAGATGGGCAGTAAACACTGCTGAACCTGTAGACACAGCCATTGGTCCAGGACAGATGCGCGTGCACACACACACACGCACACACCTGTTCAATGACTGCTATTCTCCCATACACATTATGTGCACACACTCAGGGGCAAGTCGTTTCAGTTGATTAATACAAAGCGGGTGGCCAATGAATTTAGACACGGTCTATCCCATGTGGATGTGTCTCTCTGATTCAGGTGATCGCACCTCAGACAGTGAACTGAGTCCTGTGTGTGACTGTTAATCTGTGGGCACAGGACACAATCTGGTGTGGCAGGTGACAGTGAGGACGACGAGCCTTTTCCTGGTCTCTCGCTACACCCCGATGTCCTGAGTCCAGAGGACCAGCAGGCTCCTCCCGCCAGCCAGGTGGACACGCACAGGGATATGCCCACAGGTGAGACCGCAATACGAGGGGTGGTGGTGTGAATATAGGACAGATTGCTGTAAAAAAACAATCTGTCATCACCTATGATGACCACTGATCAAAATTTCATTAGGTTCGTATTCTTTTATTATGTTTGGTTGATACCGCAGTGCATGAATCATGGTGTATTGTATAGGCAGGTAAAGCGAGGAACATCATCACTTTTAGAGTGATTTCTTGATCTTATTCTTTGTTAATAAACACATATATTAATGCAATGATTAAAAGTGCAAGCTGAAGCTGAAATGAGATGTCCTTACACTCAATTGTATTACATCTGCACAGATCAATCCAAATCTGTGATGAAGCATTTGGACTGTCAGGAATGCCTAAGATGGTTGCATAATGCTTGACCAAGTTTTTTTCCCTGGGATAATGTTGTGCAGTAGTTGCATATTATTAACTGTGTTGTGACTCACTGTGTCCTTGCTGTTTATAGATACCAAGAGACCTGGTGGGCGAGACGCTGACTCGGCCATAGTGGATGAGGAGGCCATTCTTAGTCTGCTGGAGAACAGTCAAACCTTTCTCCCCCTCTCACAGTCACCCAATCAGTCTGGACTGGGTAAAAAATGCTGCACTGCCTCCATTGCCTTTTTATGGCCACCTATTGGCAGACCACAGTACAGTAAAAGAACCCATCCTATGATGACTGATAATAACAATAAAAGCGAAATGACACTCTGTAACTGTACATCACTCTGTCTCTTTTAGAGAACAGTCAGGACAAGGTCTTAGACGAACTCCTGGCAGGGTTTGAGGACTCGAGGTTTCAGGCGGACTTGGGCAGGCAGGCAGCTTTTGCCAACAGTGGGAGCTGCCCTTACAACAGCGACGAAGAGGAAGCAGCCCCGGAGCTAGAGAAGGAGGAGGCGGAGCTTAGTTTGCTGATGTCACAGAGGTGGGACAGTGAAATTCTGGAGCAGTCTTCAAGGCAAAGGTTTATACACTTTTATTATTTTTTTAGTTTTCTGGATATTGTATATTATCTACTTCTAAACTATATACTACATAGTTCTAGATACTTCTAGAATAGTTATTGTTTTTGGGGTCCTCTAAACTGAATAACTTCACATGGAAGCCATTTGGAACTTCATGTCTTGCAATGTGATGAAGAACACAGAGATAAATTGCTTAAAGCACTTTTAAACCATTTACATTTGTGACCTTTCCTGCACAGACTCTGCCTGAAGGACAAGGGTGAGAGTTCCAGTGAGGAGCAGCAGGACTCATCAGAGGAAGAGATGGACTGGAGCGGACACAACTCCATTTTTATGGACTTCTCCATACCCCAGTTAGACGGTGCTGCAGATGAGAACAGTGGTGGGTTCTTCTCTCACTAATTTTGCCGTTTTCTCCTATTTTTCTAATAAGTTAATAATAACCATTTGTAAACATGAAAAAGAAAGTACTGTAGCTCAAAATAATTAACAAGAAATAAAAAAATGAACACAAGAAAACAGTTATACAAATTTCATAGCTGTAGTGTCCTAAATGCCTATTCTTTCTTCATATTAAAAATAAATAAAGAAACTAATCTATTCTCTCCAGATGCCTCACCAAAAGACAAAAGCTCCAGGAATCACTCATCACTAACTGCTACTGACCAGATCCTTGCCAAGCGGAATCCCTTTCAGAGTGACACTGTCCACATGGAGCCCCCATCCTCAGCCAAAATCCTCCTGGAGTGCACACACTCTGAGCACAGGCAGGCCCTGTCCCTCGACAGAGAGGAATCGTTAGACAAGCACTTTATCTCCAAAGGCTCCATCGCACAAGAGAGCAGTGAATGTTCAACAGGATTTAAAGTCAATAAAGAGATACCTTACATTCAACCGGTCAAACACCCCATCCCCTGCAGTATGGCCAACAGAGCCGAGGTGTCCCCTATCGGGGTAGAAACCATGGCTATGCATCCGCTGTACAGCTATGAAAACAGTGCCATTGCACTGAACAAGCCAGACCCAGATAGTCTACCCTTTGGAAATGGAAAAATTACCCAGAGTCGGAAAAAATACAGCAGTATTAAAAGCATGGAAAAGAACCACTTGTCTCTGCTCCAAAACCACAGGAGCTTCTCGTTGTGTTATTCAGAGCTAATGAGCTGCCCCACAACAGCAGACATTGAGCTTAGCCAGAAGGATTGTAAGAGCCCTGTACCAAGGAGCTTAGAACAGGCGTCGAGTCCTATGGAAGAGAGCATGCTCCTTGATCCCCAGGAAGGTGAGATGGGCAGCGAAGGGGAGGAGGGAGATGTTGGCGAGCTGAAAATCAGGTATGAAGATTATCAGGAGAATAAGACGGAGAGGACCATTGTGGCACAGCAGGAGGCCCACTATAAGTTTTTCCCAAGTGTCATTCTCTCAAACTGCCTCACCAGACCGGCAAAAAAGAATGTGATGAGTAAAACTGGAGACAGCCCTGCTAAACCAAGTCAGCCAGAGCCAAGACGGTCGCGGCTGAAGCTAAGTAAAAAGACGAGTCGCACTGCCACCCAGAAGAAAGCTAATGTCGTGGACAGCCCTCCCCCTCATGTCCCACCTTCAAAAGATGATGCAGACTTTACAGCAATCAAACCTGTGTGTCCAAAGAGCAAAGAAGCTACCGAGGAGGCGGAGATAGAGACACCCGAACCTAAGGCTGAAGGCCCTGTGCCTAATGAACCAGTCGAACCTCTCACTGAAGACCGACTCACCCCACTCACTGAGTTACCGGCCAAAGTGGCTTGCACCAAAGTGTCGAGTTTGCCTGGTAGCAAGTACACTTTGAGAGCCAAGAGAAAAATGAGTTATGACAGTGAGGACGGAGAGCACTCCAGCACTGCTTCAAAAACGGCCGCTTCACCAGAAAGCCTGAAAGACAGCTGTGTGCTCACTGGTCAGGATTTCAGAAATCAAAAGCGCCGAAAGGTTTCCAAGAAAGAACCCCCAATTATCATAAAGTACATAATAATCAACAGATTCAAAGGTCAGAAGAACATGTTGGTTAAAATGGCTAAAGTGAATGCAGAAGAGCCGCATGTGATCTTAACACCAGAAAAATTGGAACAATACAACAGACTGGCCCCTTTAAAAGACTTCTGGCCCAAGGTTCCTGAGTCAACAGCAGTTAAGTACCCACCCCTTGAACAAAAGGTAAAGAAACCCTCAAAAAAGAAGGCCAAAGTTAATCCCACCACAAAGAAAGCTAACCCAATTGCCCCCCCAAAAGCTAGAAGCCGGTCAGCTGGTAAAGCTCATAGTATCAAAAATGTACCACCTTTACCCAGCCTGCCAGCTCCCTGGCCGTGCTACAATGATCACACTGATGACTACTCAACAGAGTATTCAGATGTGATGGTTGAGTTAGGCTACTTGTCTGATCGGGCTCCTAGTCCAACAGACTCAACACCACCACGCTGTTGGTCCCCCTCTGATCCAATCATGGAGTCAGCATTTAATGACCATTTGATCAATCCATATAATGATCCCTGTCTAGGGGGCCCTTATCAGGATGCCACCTCAGATGTGCAGGGCCAGGGGTCTCAAAAGCGCAAAAGTCGAACAGCCAAGCCTAGGAGGACCTCTGGAAGTCCAAGAAGAAAGACTAAGGCCACAAAGCAATCAGAGCCTCAGCTTGCCAAAGATAGCACAAAGCAGGCCAGTAGTCAAGGAACGGTGAGGAAACAAAAGAAAGATCCGGAGGTGACCCCTGGATGTGGTCCAGATGATTCCTTAAGTAAAAACACCAGAAAGCCTCGTAAAAAGAAGCAAGGGAATGAAACTGAAGTGTCCACTGTTAAGAATTGTGAAGATGTAAGGGGTGTTAATCAGGAGGGCACTTTGCCTTCCTCAGAAACCTCATCAGTTAAGGGACCTTTGCCTCAGACATCAGGAGTGGAGGAAGGCAAAAATAGTTCTGCCATTGTCAGGGACTCAAGAACTCAAACTGTGACGACTCTTATCGAACCAAAGATGGAGGAGAATGAGACCAACATCAGTGAGCCATACCAAAGCATAGCACAGGTGGGTGACGAGGACAACAGAAAAAACGATCAGTCAGACAAGTGCAGCCAGGGGTCAACTGTGTTTGAATCAGAGAAATGTCAAACAAGCCTTTCCATGCCAGCCTCTGGAAGTATTGGGTATCCTTGCTCCGTAATCACATACAGTAGGTCCATGTCCCAAACTTCAAGCCATAAGGCTGAGTCTGTGTCCAGTCCATCCAATCCTTATGAATTTAAAAGTGAGCCATCTGACCTTGAGGAGAGTCCAGACTCTACACAGGTGCCAGAGATTACTCTTAGAGCTGCAGCGAGGGCAAGAAGGCGCTCTACCAAGAAAAAGGAAAAGGGTGAAGAAGCAAACACTCAGTCTGAGGCATTACAGATGAAATCCAACTCTGCACTCATAACAACTGGTCATGAATCTGTGCCCAAAGATGAAAAACCATTGACGGCCCCTAAGAATGGAGATGCCTCTTTAACAACCGAAATGCCCTCGGGGCTTGCTGTTTTAAGGAGCTTCTACAGAAAAGACAGAGATTGGGACTGAGTCAAGAAGATCGAACTGCAACACAAACTCAAAACACCACTACATCAGCTGATTTGGTCACAATTTCTGAGAACAAGTCAACAAAAAATAAGAGAGCCCCATCCACAACTACACGAAAACCAAGGGCGCCCAAAACCGAAACTCCAAAGGAGAAAAAAACAAGGAGCAGGGGTAAAAATCAAAATTGCAAGCAGGAAAATGTTAAGATCGAGCCTCCTGTGTCAGATGGTAGCCCCACGTTCCTGGCAGACCCCGGTTTTGACAGCTGCTATTCAATTGAAGACAGTTTATCTCCAGAAGGCCCTCATAACTACAACTTTGACATAAATGTCATTGGCCAAACTGAGTTTTCCAGTCTCTACACAGGCAGTCAGTTTGTGGTTGCTGACAAGATTCTGCCACAAAAATTCCTGAGTGATTTTAATCAGGAGGCAGTCTCTGCTGTAAGTATGGGGCTAAAATGCACTGATGAGAAAGCACTATCAGCAGAAGATCAAAAGCCTGTGTCAGAATGGCAGAGGTCTAGCAATACCAGTCCAGACCTTTTTGACAAGACATCAGGTGAAAACGGAGAAATAATTTCTGGAAATTTGTCTTTGTCTCTTCTTGAATCTGACAGAAGAGGAAAAGATTGGGCATCTTCGGGCAAGCAGCACAGTTTTAGTCATTTCCAGGACTTTCACTGTGAAAAGAGAGACTTCCTCTTTGCTCTGGACTCTTTCCTGCCCTTAACTTCAACTTCGTTTGCAGATAATGGTGCATCCCCAGTAGGAGATCTAATGGATGGGAATGATGCCATGACTACAACCACTCCCAGCAGCTCCCCGTGTTCTGTCAGCTCACTGTCACAGATAAGGGCTTGCGGCCAGTCTCTTAAGGGTGCAGGAGGTGCCCATATCCTCAAACCTCTCATGTCTCCACCGAGCCGAGACGAAATAGTCAGCACCCTCCTTAGCCTGGACCTCTCAGAGGCAACCTACCAGGAGCCATTCTGCAGTGACCCATCTGATGCTCCTCTAAGACCCAGGTAAGACTGTTACTTTTTTACACTTTTTTGAGGTGTGTGATGCTGTTGTGATAAAGTAAGTCAGATTCTTAATGATAAAGATTTTTAAAGTGTGTCTCCTTTGTTTTCTGTAGAGAAATTGGTGGACGAAAACTGACAATTGAGACGAGGCTACCAAATGAGCTACATGAGTTCAGCGGGGATTTGTCTGTGGAGGGTCTTCAGTTTTGGAAGGCTGCTTTTTCAGCAATGACCAAACCAGGCTCCTCAGCAACACATGGAACTGACACATCAGAGTCCACTAAGGACCAGAAAGAACATAGTCCATCTTCTGGTGATCAGAGAGTCATCCTGTTGCCCTGTAAAAGTGCGCCAAGCCGAGAGCGAGTGCAAATATGGCTGCAAGCAAGGAAGCAGTTTGAGCAGCTTCAAAAACAAAGGAGAGCCACAGTAGAGCAGGAGATGACCGAGTTGACAAGGAAAGAAATCAGCAAATGGTAGATTTACCTAGCAGTCAGGCTAATTCTGAAAAGGACGAGAAAAGAAGCGAGAGAACCTCTCCATTGCGGGTGATTAGGAGAAGAGGTTTAAAACTGTCTATCTGTAGAAGCCAACATGATGCTGTGGAGTCTGGATGTTCCCCCAAGGATTTAAAGGCAGAGAGGCACAGTTGTTTGCAGTATCACGATAATGATGGTGACAACACTTCTGAACAGTCCATATCTCCTGACTCTCCGGTATTGCCACCATGGCAACGTACAGTTCTGCCAAGCTCTACGCCAAGGTATAACGAGACGGAGCAGAGAAAAATCGCAACACCATCATCATCTCCCAGCCGTGGTGGTTTTCACGATGAAGACGGCCTCTCTCCTGTGAATAGACCTGAGAAAGAGTTTCTCTCTCCCTCTCCATTACCAATGAAGCCCATGAATGAGGACAGTCTGACTCCATACCACCTTCACAGTACACCAGTCAGCAGCAGGAGAAGAAGAAGCAAGACAGAGCCAATGTCTACGTGCCCCGAAAGTCAGCCCATGACCAAAGGTAGGCTAGATGTATTTGGGTGTCTATCCCTTATGTTTTTACTTTCCGTAAGAACAACACCCAACACGTCATCTACTTGGTGAATTTGAATAGTCTTATACCTGGCCAGCTCATATCTGTTTTCACTGCTGTTAAGATCCAGTAAAGTGAAAACCATATTTGGTTTGGTAACAGAAAACTGTGTTTGAAAAGACGTGGAAACCCAGAGGTTAGTCTGTGTTGTAGAGTTTAAAGACAAGACAATCAGACACACTGTAACAGTTAATCTATTATAGGACCTCTTTAGAAGGCAGTTTTGTACAGCCATAATATTTCACAATTTTCCAACTCTGTTTCTGTGCAGAAGCAGAGCCCCTATCCCAGAGACTGACGCAGAGAAGAGAAAGGCATACGGATGCATTAAGGAGAGTGCTACTGACTACTCAGATGAAGGTCAGATTGTGTGTTATTTCTTTGTCCCCAAAGGATTTTCCCTATGTTAATATTGATTGCGAAGGGCATGTTTGCTCATCCAGTATGGCAGTACTTTCCTCTTGTATGGTAGTACTTTCCTCTTGTATGGTAAATTTGCATACGATTTGTATCCAGGAGGAAATGTGTTGGTGTTCTTAATTGTTCTGATATTTAAACACAGCCTCAACAATGTTATCTTGTTCTCCACTCTACAGAATCAGTTCACCGCAATGAATGTTGTAAAGAAAGACAACTCTCAGATTGAGGGACCGACCATTAGTAATTCTTATGGCTTCAAGGTCAGCATGCAGAATCTACAGGAGGCCAAAGCACTGCATGAGGTGAGCAATGCCCACACATCGTCAGAGGTCATGACGGTTCATTGCTATGCAGACCACAGTTGGCTGCCTGACCAATGGAATGCAACTCACTATGTGAGTAAGTAATTGGTGCCCTTTTCCACATTTGCATTCTACATGATGTTCCATACCTCTGGACTCAAAGGGAAAAACAAAATACAAAATGGTCCCGAAATGTACTACATAATGTGTCCAAAATGTATGACCTTTTTCAAGCAAAATTACTTGAACGGTCTCCTTGTGTCAGTGATATGGAATTCCTGCAACATCATTAAAAACAGAAATCCCTATGGGTCCACACGTACGGGACACACTGAGTAGCACTAACATATTGATTTGACTTTGATTTTCAGATGTTAATCTCCAATTGATCTGAAGACAGCACAGTGGTTGATACCACAATAAAACGTACAACCAAATTAAACAGTAGTGGTTGTTCAGTTGGAATATCTGAATTGACACTGACTGCCACTAACCACTGACCACAGGTGCAGTACCTGACCTTGATGAGCATGGAGCTCCACGCAAGGACGCGGCGGGACTTGGAGCCAGACCCAGAGTTCGACCCCATATGTGCCTTATTCTACAGCTTCAGCTCAGACGCCCCCCTGCCTGACTCTGACAGCATGCAGATGACCGGTGCCATAGTGCTGGACAAAGACTGCCACTCCCGGGAGCAAGGTAGGGCCTGCAAAACACAATTCCTTTTCTGTACTAATCAAGTCTGAATACTTTAATGCAGTATTGGGCAATCTGCTTTTAGAAGATTCAATCCAGTACCAAGAGTTGTAATTAGCTGAAGTCTTTAGCCAGGTAGGAGAGTTAACCAGTGAAATCATCACATGAAATTAAGCACACAGGTACAAGCAGGTGATTTGAAAGATGCGGTATTGAATTGTACTTTCTGAATCTAGGTTACCCATCAGCATTGATTTAACACATATTGTGCCTATGCCACTGAGCAAATAAAGGGGTTGACGTTAATGTTGATTATGGGTTTTTGTCTTTAGGTTCAAGGAGTACAGCACCTCTCCTGGTTCGATCAGGCGTTTCAGGTTTGCAGGTCACTTATGCCGCAGATGAGAAGGAACTCTTCCAGGAAGTCATCAGTATTATTCGAAAGTATGAGCTTCAAATGATCTCTTATTAACAAATGAACACAGCGCTTTGTGTATTATTATGTACCTGTCTTTCATACTATATTGTGTGCTGGGGTGGAAACAGACATTACACTCTTAAATATCTCTTAAAATATCACTGTGCTATCTGTTATCTTTAGTTTATCTTAATTGTCTTCAGCATGCCCTCACTTTGTTTGATATTAATAAATTCTGGCCCACATTCATGTGTTTATTTAGTGTTTATTTATTGTTTATTACCTGTATTAGATGGGCCAAATGTCCCAGGTATTTTCCCTAGAGTCCTACAGAAATACTCTGTTAAAAATAAATGATGCTTAAAAACACACAAGATTCGATTGTAATCAGATACAAGTAAATATCAAGAATACTCAATAAAGTACGAAGCAATCGTGAGTAACCATGAGCCTTTCTTCTGGCAGGTACGACCCAGACATCCTAGTGGGGTATGAGGTGCAGATGCACTCCTGGGGCTACCTCCTCCAGCGGGCATCGACACTGGGGGTGGACCTGTGCCAGCAGCTCTCACGGGTGCCAGGTAAGGTGACACCATGCCCGGCAGGGAAGCCAGAGTGACGCGCCCTGGCTGTTGTTTTACAAGAGTCGGAACATGGGCCTGTGACTGTAAGCACTGGAGTGATCCTTAAATGGAACGCTTCTCACTTCCCGCAAATGGAATCAGCGGGGATTCCTGTAGCTAAATGCATTGTTGTCATATCAATTTTTTTGGTGTAGGCCAGCTAAAACACTTGCCGTTTGCTGTGTTTGTGGTACTTCCAGCCAAAGTGCAATTCACAGTATCCTTGGCAAGTACAAAAAGTGGATTACAAGCATAGCGGGAACTTCTAAGGAAAATGTCTGTGTTTTTCCAGTGTACACTTGCTGTTCAGCCTCTATGTCCCCCAAGGCCAGAACTATGAACACCCACTAACAAAATCTGACTCATGCTGTTACTGGTTCTAGGGCGCTCTGCACTGTTAAAGCACAAAGTCCATTGTTGAGATTTGACATGCCTGTGCTGAGATAAGCTAATCCTCCCTTGATGGGTTTACAATAACGCTCAGGTGTCCTCTGTCCTCAGATGACGCGAAGGAAAACCGCTTCACCGCAGATAAGGATGAGTACGGTGCCGAGACCATGACGGAGATTCACATCGTAGGCCGCATCGTCCTCAACCTCTGGAGAATAATGAAGACTGAGGTAATAAGCAAAATTTAAAAAGGTGATTTTTGGAATCGCCAGGTCTGAGAACTCCAATCACACAGAGCTTCCACGGTCACATCATAGTGGCCCCCATACACCGATTTCTCTGAGTAATCCATGGTAGTTGTGAAAGTCTGTGGGGTGTCAAGTATGGAAAATCTGTAGAGGGATGGCCGGAGGTGGACAAACTGGCTTAAGAAAGTAAATATCACGCCATGTATTCCTTCTGCCTGTGCTCTTAACACAAGTGATTTCACTAATAAGCTTACCTACCTGTTTGAGTTGTGAGAGTTTTGGTAAATGGGATCAGCTGCTTCAGTGAATTGTTTGACACAAATAATGTAGCAGCACTTTTTATCTCAGGAACCCAAAATTCCTCTGGTAAGGTCTGGCTTTACTTGCAGTGTGGGAAATTTCAGAAGTAAAACATTTGGTAACACATTCTATGATGCTTGTATCCATAAGCCTCTATAAACACATTCATAAAGGGTTATAATGCCTTCATAAAACTTGATAATGGTTGAAATTAGTGTTCATAATTATTTATACATACTCATTGCTATACTCTTAGGCAAATAAAGCTTTAACCAAGAATGCCCCATGTCACTTTAAGTTGAAATAGGCATTATAATGCTATGTCATAAGCCCTAAGGAGTACAGTCAGGAGTACGTAAAAAAGCTTCATAGAAAGTGTTACGAAACGTTTTCTTGATGTTGTTTCTTTGGTTTGTCAGGCGGCACTGACTGGCTACAGTTTTGAGAATGTGGCGTTCCATATTCTGCACCAGCGCTTTCCCTTCTACAGCCATCGCACCCTGTCCGACTGGTTCGACCACACCACTGACCTCTACAGGTGAGCATCACTTAATGACCTGCTCGCAACAATGCTTTCTGAACCAACTCCAGTTTCACGCAACTCCTGTTGCTTTGTTAATTGTCCCAGGCAGTAAATGTAACTTTACTTGTATACAAAAACTCACAGGAACAACTTATGTTTTTTAGTAGAGTTTGTGTTTTTTTAAAGGTCTTCCATCATACTGTCTGTTGACATGTTAGGTAGTTTTTCTTTGCCAATGTTATGTTTCTTTAACTATAAGGAGTCTAATTAATTAGCTCAGCCATGATGTTTACCATGTTTAAGCAAAAGTGAACTGTGAAAGTGTATGTGGTTGTAGATGGAAGGTGGTGGACCACTATGTCTTTAACCATAAGGAGCATAATTTATAAGCTCATGTATGATGTTTGTCATGGTCTAGTGAAAGTGAAAATGTAGTGTGTGTGTGGTTGTGGTTGGAAGGTGGTGGACCACTATTATCAGCCATGTGTGTGGTTGTAGATGGAAGGTGGTGGACCACTATGTCAGCCATGTGTGTGTGGTTGTAGATGGAAGGTGGTGGACCACTATGTCAGCCATGTGTGTGTGGTTGTAGATGGAAGGTGGTGGACCACTACGTCAGCCGTGTGTGTGGCTGCATGCAGCTGCTGCAGCAGCAGGACATCATCGGCAGGACAAGCGAGCTCGCCAGAGTCTTCGGCATCCAGTTCTACCATGTACTGACCAGAGGCTCACAGGTCAACAAACACACACACACACACACACACACACAACACAGTGTAGAGACACAGGCACAATCTCTCACACAATCTGTCACACAAACGAACCCAGACACACCCGCCCATTAGATACACACTCACGCTTGCTCTCATGCTCGGCCTCACTCACTCAAACACACACTGAATGTGCAACAGGCCACAGTGTGCCTGGAGGAAACCCTGCTGTCACGGCAGTAGTGGACAAGAATTAAGGATTAGTGACTCACAGGAGTCGTGGGATTTCTCACACCTGTAAAACGATCACGACTCTAATTCCTGCTTCTAGTCTACAGCTCCGCTTCCCAGGAGTGCTAGGTTACCAAACACCATCTCATCCACTTTCACTGTTTTGCTTAGGCATGCCTAGATGTCAGCATGTTGATGTGCAACCGCCAACACCCTCATTACTCTCTCAATAGCTGAGTTCATTGGTTGACCCTGACTGATAAAATGGGCTGAATTTGAAATGCTCACTTGTTGACTATATGGTGCACTATATAGTCCATAAGATAACTTGCACACTGTATAGTGTACTATATAGGGAACAAAACAATGTAACTTGCAAACTATATAGTGCACTATGTAAAGATCAACGTGTAATGCACAGCCTTTCAAGTGTGCTATATAGGAAACAAAACCACACCCTATCACACCGTGTAACTGGCACCCTATATAGTGCACTGTGTAACGACTGAGCGAGCAAATATTTTGGACACAGCCGCAAGGTGTAGCTACTGCTATTCCAGGCACAAAGCCCTTAACCTGTGGAGTTCTTTCACTTCTTTGAGCTTTGACATGAAGGGGCTTGTGGTGTATGTATATTAACTGTGGTAGTGTGTGTAACCTCTGTTGTTCTGTGTCCTCTATTTATTCTATTCTATTTATGGTTCTCTATAAGTCTCTTTACAGAGTCAAAGTCGGCTTAATTGTCAAAACTGTATGTACAGGGCGTACACAGGATTTAAAATTGCAATGTTCCCGAGGCTCACAGTGTTACACTAAACATCTTATAAACATAACAATATGAACATGGCAAAAAGTAAAGCTATAATATATTTGAATAAAATATAATTGGAAAAAAAAAACGTCTAGTAAGTGTAATGTAATGTGACTGTGTGCAGTACCGCGTTGAGTCGATGATGCTGCGCATTGCCAAGCCCATGAACTACATCCCGGTGACGCCCAGCACCCAGCAGAGGGCAGGCCAGAGGGCGCCGCAGTGCATCCCGCTGGTCATGGAGCCCGAGTCGCGCTTTTACAGCAACTCCGTGGTGGTGCTGGACTTCCAGTCGCTCTACCCCTCCATCGTCATAGCCTACAACTACTGCTTCTCCACCTGCCTCGGCCATGTGGAGAGCCTGGGGACGTAAGTGCTTATACATTAGGGTTGGCGTTTGGAAGATTAGCACTGACAGTGGCAGTGCTAATGGTATGGTCAATGTACAGGGACGATTCTAGGTTCTGACCTTTAGGGGTGCTTAGCCCCCAGTGCTGATGGTGGTTCTCGATGTTAAGTACAATATTACTATATGTAATGATGGTGTTGTAGTAGAAAAATCAAAGATGCATGTATGTTGGGGCGTACTTCCATTGTATCCAGTGTATCCCCACCCCCTTCCATTGTATCCAGTGTATCCCCACCCCCAACCAGATCTCCCGAATCTCCCGCCACACTAAACAAAGGCATCACACCTGTATATAAGGAGGGCGATATGCCCCATATCTTGGAGTTTGTATGGTCACAGCCTTAGGTGCACGCTGTATTAAGCTCCCGGATCCGTTACAATAAACCTCGGAGGTTTTGTCATTTACCACTACTCGGCTTGGCTTTGTCTCTACTTTGTTGATAACTAATTTTTGGACGACAGTGTCTTTATTTTTCAGAGGGGCTAAGTTCAAATTTCGTGGTGCATGTACATAGGTGTATGCCTACACCAGGCATGGGCAACCGCAATTCAGAAGCTGTAAACATAAATAGGCTAATACTGCTGGAAACCCACAATAAATACACACACTGACCAGAAACGTTTAGAATTGATTCAGCTTAACCCACAAATTAAGATGCAAACTGTATCTGTTGAACTACTGTAGTGTTTTGACCTCCCTGATCAGAAGAAGATTACAACTACTGACACTGTCTGTTGAGCATTAGTGTTGTATATGGTTTGGGCACATCAGTGACTTCACACATTTCTCCCACAGTGACAGACATGGCAAATAATAACCCGTCTCTCTCTCTGAATATTCTGCAGGCATGATGAGTTCAAGTTTGGCTGCACCTCTCTTCGGGTCCCGCCGGATCTCCTCTACGAGCTGCGCAATGACATCACCGTCTCGCCCAATGGCATTGCTTTCGTGAAGGTACACAACTGATGTCATACCTGTGTGATTACTGAGACTCAAATGGTGGCGAGTTGAGTTTTGAAGCAGATTCTTTATTTATCTATTTACATCTATTTATGTATTCATCGCTGTGGGAACTTATTCTCCACTGCACAGCACTTAAAATAAAAAGACAAACAACAACAGCTACAATCCTCACATAAAACCGACCCCATCCACAACTAAAGAAGAGACAAACACAGCCCCATATTCAAAAATTGTAATGTTTGTGTGTGTGTGTGTGTGTGTGTGTGTCAGCCCTCTGTGCGTAGGGGCGTGCTGCCCAGTATGTTGGAGGAGATCCTGAAGACCAGGATCATGGTCAAGCAGTCCATGAAGGCCTACAAGGGTGACCGCGCCCTCTCACGCCTGCTGGACGCACGGCAGCTGGGGCTCAAGCTCATCGCCAACGTCACCTTCGGCTACACGGCCGCCAACTTCTCCGGCAGAATGCCCAGCGTCGAGGTGAGCCGCCTTCCAATATGGTTCTGTGCCCTTTCTTTACGCTTGTGCCGTCTGGGAATGTTCCCTGATGTGACGGACTAACTGACCGATGCCTTGGGCAATCTAGTGAAATTAATTTGCATGGATCTCTGTGCAGAAGACTCTTGATTAAATTTGCCACCTGGGAAAACAGACTTGGCAGTGTGCCATGCATAACATCATGGTGCACACAGTGGGAGGTCATGATATTGATGTATAGACAAGCAAGTAAGAGCACCCCAGGCGGCTAGTTACCCTTTTATTTAGCCTAATCCCCCTGCACATGACGTCGCTGCTGGCCATTGACATTCATGTTTTGCGTGTGTGCTTTGGCCTGCAGGTGGGCGACAGCATCGTTCATAAGGCCAGAGAGACCCTGGAGAAGGCGATAAAACTGGTCAATGACACCAAGAAGTGGGGAGCACGTGTCGTTTACGGGGACACAGACAGGTGAGAGGTCCATGTACATGTAAAAATGAGAGTAATTCATAGAGTTGGGCATCCAAAGCTACAGTTTAGTACTACATATTTTTTTTTCCTAAATGAGCCAATTCTTTATTAGCACAACTGATTAAATGCTGAGCATTATTATTATTGATTATTATTATTAGTAGTAGTAATAGTAGTAATAAATGTAAAACAATCTGAATATTACATGTTGTCCTATTTTTCCCCTCAGCATGTTTGTCCTGTTGAAGGGAGCCACCAAAGAGCAGGCGTTTAAAATCGGCAATGAGATCGCAGAGGCAGTGACTGCTACCAACCCCAAGCCAGTCAAACTCAAGTTCGAGAAGGTAGGAAACAATGTGCATTCATTTCTGCTGTTTGCAGGTACATGCATTGGCATGTCTTTACAGATTTACCATTTTAAATTTGTCTTTGTGTGTATGTGTCTTTGCATGTGTGTGTTTGTGGGCGCGGTTGTGTGTGTCTGCGTTAATGTGTGTGTGTGTGTGTGTGTGTGTGTGTGTCCTGTGATAGGTCTACCTCCCCTGCGTTCTGCAGACCAAGAAGCGGTATGTGGGCTACATGTATGAGAGCCTGGACCAGAAGGACCCCGTACTGGATGCCAAGGGAATCGAGACGGTTCGCCGAGACGGCTGCCCGGCTGTTGCCAAGGTAACCGCCTCTCCAACACACATCAGGCCCCCTATCCTCCGCCCTTTATGTTCGCTCCGCCATCGAAGCAGCGCTGAAAGCGGCCGCTTAAGCCCTAGAGCCACGGCTTGCGGGGAGGAAAATGACACGTGAGCAGAGCAAGCCCACCACCGTGAATCTGCCCGAGATGAATTCAGCTTGGCAGTGTGATTGCGTCTGTGGTCCTTGACTGAATGTGTTAGGCTGTGTGCTATGTCTACATTGGTCCATCTATAAATGGAAACATACCAGATCTGTTTTTTTAGCCTGTCGTCCACACGACTCTGGCTCTGGAACAGTGATGGGTTAGAAGTAGTGGAGTCAGTGATGGAGGCGTTTGAAAATGACAGCCTATGGAAGAAATGGAGAATGCTCCCATAATGTGCGTAGGGCACCAGGTGCCAAAGAGGGGACCAAAACATGAGGGGAATGAAAAAACAAAACACCAGTCATGACACATTTGAAATAAAATATGTACCGTATTAATAGATGCAAGCAATACATAACGAACATATTTGCTTAAGAAAAGGATGAATCAAAGTCTGTGCAGCTCCATCTCCAGTATCCCTATGATGCCCCCTCAGCAGCTTTTGTGGGGGGCAGCACAAAGCTGTTGTGCTTAGGGCACCCATATGACTACCAGCAGCCCTGATGTCATCTCCGCCCCCCCCCCCCCCCCCCTCCTCCAGATAAGCCCTAGTGTAAAACAATACACATTGTTTTTCTTTGCTGTCAAAGTCATTTTCTGGTGCATCGTTTCAACCCAATAGGTCTTTGTCAGGTGCTAAACAGATCTTTGTATGATGAGGTCATGTGGACATGTCAAGCAATGTGTTTTTTTTTTGTGTTGTTGATTAAGTTTGTTCTACTCAGTGGTTAAATTGGCATTTGTAAGGAAGGGGGAGCCCTTCTTTATTCTGACTGATCAACATTTTCGGCATAATTTAAACTCTGGGTTCTTTTTTTGCCCCTTTCCCACCGCCCCATCAGATTCTGGAGCGCTCCATCAAGCTGCTGTTTGAGACACGCGACATCAGCCAGGTGAAGCAGTACGTGCAGCGCCAGTGTGTGAAGATCGTGGAGGGGAAGGCCAGCATGCAGGACCTGACTTTCGCCAAGGAGTACAGGGGCAGTGGATCCTACAAACCTGGGGCCTGTGTACCAGCGCTGGAGCTCACCAGGTGTGTGTGTGTGTGTGTGTGTGTGTGTGTGTATGTGTCAGAGAAAGAGAAGGAGATGGACCGAGGGGGAAGTAAAACAAAGGGAGGATGAGAAGGAGGTTGTAAACAAAAGATGAGAATTGCCCTTTATGGTTGTGGTTTGGGGAAATGGTACCTTATGCGATCCTGAAAATCAACGAGTGGGTTCAAATTTAAACCAGAGTGCAGTAGCCGTTCATGGTGGTGGGTTCTCGGAGTTGTCTGAGAAAGCTCAATGTTGAAGAGGAATGTGTAAGAACACATTGGCTAAGAAATCATACAGAAAATGTCAAAAAGCAGCACAGACTGTTTTTCCCCCTCAAACACAAGGTTTTGCTATTTTGCTGTGTGTGTGTGTGTGTGTGTGTGTGTGTGTGTGTGTGTGTGTGTGTGTGTGTGTTTTGAACCCTCCTCCATACATAGAGTGCCTGAATCCACTTACAGCATAATATCTATTGTCTGCACACCCCACTGCCAGCCTCAGACTTTACTGTACCTGAGTCTGTTGCCTAGCAACGTGCCCATTAATGGGTGGAAAAATGTAATTTCCGAGTCTCCGTGAAAGGGTAAGCTTCGGCAGAGTTATAAAGAGGGCAGTGGCGAAATTGGCACATTTTGTTCTCTTTACAGCACAAAGAAAGTAACTAATTTGTTTTTGTCATTGTGATGATCTCTGGAAATTCAGAAGTTAATTGTGAGTTAGTAGCTCCGAGCTTTATTAAAAACTTACCATGTAATTGGTTTCCAACTGCCCGGCTCTCTGAGTGGTCCTGTGGTTAAGGTGGTGAGGGGGAAAAAGGCAGTTTTTAGCTGCATTGGTGGTGGTCATTGTTGAGAGTAAAAAGGCAAGCATGGGCATGTTTGTCAAGGTCTGCTGCAGGACATGCCATAACAAATCTCCGTATGCTCTCTTTCGCCCCCTGCAGGCGTATGATGGCGTACGACCGGCGTCTGGAGCCACGGGTGGGCGAGCGGGTGCCCTACGTAATCGTGTACGGGGTGCCTGGTGTGCCGCTCATCCAGCTGGTGCGCCGGCCACTGGAGGTGTTGCAGGACTCCGCCCTGCGCCTCAACGCCGCCTACTACATCAGCAAGCAGATCCTGCCTCCGCTAGCCCGCATCTTTACCCTCATTGGGGTCGACATCTTCAGCTGGTACCAGGAGCTGCCCAGGGTGAGTGTAGGGCAGTGTTTGCCAAAGGTTTTCAGACCGAGGACCACTCCCCCCCCCTCCCCCCCAACAAAAAAACAACCTCAAGTACCTGAAGTAAGGGGTGCTTTAAAGATACTGAGGACAGCTTGGGCTAAAACATGTCTATCGGTGTACCCAGGCTGAGTGGGTAGCATGGCTAGGGTGCGTGAGGGTGAAAAGGGGGTGATTTGGGGCAGGTGGAGGTAGAAGGCAGCTGATGCTCTGTGATGTTTGTCATTGTGAATAACGGCAAAACACATAACACAGGTACTTGGATTTGAGCTGAAAATTCAAAATGTTGCAGTTTTATCACAGGTCTGATGATGTTTTCTATTATATTACAATAAAATTTATCCCAGTGCCAAAATAATAACAAATATTCAATGGTCCTTTTCAAAGATGTGTATCAAATGGTGACTTCATAGAGAAACTTTTTTTGCAACTGGAACTACTAGTTAGTGATGGCTAATCAAGACATGTTTTTAGATGTTTTTAAGCTACAGGCAGTAAATCCTCCTGTTTGGAATGCAGATGCATGACCATCCCCAGGTTTGTTTCAGCCTTTTCAGGTGTCTTAGTTTTGAGGTTCAAGCGCCACCTGGTGGGGGATTTTTGTCATAGGGTTTGGTGCTGTATTGTGTGATGAGACATGACTACTTTTTTGTTAGTCTCAAATGAAGTACACATTCTTCTTTTAAGAACAAGTGGCAGTTTGTGAGGCCATGTGTTTGTAAATTTCTGTAGAGATGTGCATGGGTGCTCACATTGTCAGTCGACAAAGCAAATTCCAATTTATTTATTATCCATTTATTACCACAACTATTTCTTGTCCTGTCAAAAGGTTGTGCTGTATGTTAGAGGTAGTGGTGCCTACACTTAAAATTTGGCCGGAGCCCTCCGGAACTTAGCTCCTCCTCTTCACCTCAGCAGTACAGCCAGCTGGAGCTGAGTTATAGCTAGTTATAGTAATACAATACTATAGATATTGCTATAGACTATAAGATATTGACCACTGTAAGTACAGAGGGCTACCCCGCCTTTCAGAAGCTAATTTAATCACTGCTTAAAATCATCTTCTAAACAAACCATTACTGTGTTTTGTGTGTGTGTGTGCTCAGGTCCAGAAGGCCTGGTGCTCCGCTCCAGGTGGGGCCTCTGGGCGCGAGGAGGCCGGCAGGAAGGGCACCATCTCCCAGTACTTCACCACACTGCACTGCCCCGTGTGCGATGAGCTGACCCAGCTAGGCGTGTGCGAGCGCTGCCGTGCCGAACCTCAGCGTGTGGCCGTCACCCTGCACCAGGAGCTGCGCCTGTGGGAGAGCCAGCAGGACCAGCTGCTCAAGGTGAGAACATATAGAATATATATTCTACCTGTTGTAGAAACATTGCCTTGTCTTTTCTGAGCTAAAATAAACTTTTGCAGCATATGCAGTGTGCAGACCTCCTCCATCATCTAGTCTGTTCTGTCTGACATCTGTTAAATTACCTTTGGATGTGCACACCTTCTCACTGTTAGGTTCTAGGTGCTGCATCTTGGTCAATTCACTAAGTTCCAGTGTTGATGCTCTGTGCAATAATCTAATGAATGCATGGACTAAAACTACCAAAAGACTACAACCTGGATGTAAAAAAACAGTTTATTTCCACTATGATCCACTAATGACAAGCTGAGTACAGACTCCTGCTGAATACAGGGTTATAAAAACCTGCCCTCATTTTTTGTGGCTAACCAATTTGTTGTATCAGCCATTCTATTCACAAGGTCCAGAAAGTTTGGTGTAAACTTGTAGTGCATTTATTTTCATTGTGAGGTTCAACTCAGCCGCCAGTGCCATGTGACCACCTGTTAGATCAGGTGTCGAGTTCTCACAGGAGTGAAAGGGGCGCTAGAAAAGTTTGTTTGGCTCCATTTCCTTTGGTATCACACTATTTCAATGATTTACCGGCTCCTTAGTTTTTTGTCTTTATCAGGAACACTTAAACCTAGTCAGCACTACATATACGCAGCAGCAAATGGTAAATGTGTATGTGAACAAGGTGTGGTAGGGAGTCTAGCGGACGGCTTTAAGTGGCTAGTATGACATGGATACAACAGTTCTAGGTTAGTCTTTCATTTGTCAAGGTCTTGGATGATGGCCAGCAAAGGGAGAGCACAGTAGTGTGTTTGCATGAAGGTTACCGTACAATTTATTGTGCCCATAAAAAAACAATGAACTCGTAAAAAGTTAGTTTACAACAAGATCTGAATTTGTCACTTTCAGAAAACTGGCAGAATTTAAATGCAAATGTGAGAAAGCATGTTGCAACTTTTTTCAGGGGTAGTTTTATTTAAATGGTCAGACTGGATATACCCTTGCTTTCATGGTCAGAAACCATGATATTAGTGGAAAGAGAACAGAATGCTGAAACCTGTAATTGCGATGGATTTTAATTGTGGTAGCCTGTAGGATTAAGGAGATATAGGCATAGTCAAAAAGCAGTCCAAACCAAGATTAGCTCCTCAAGGTGGGGACGTAGACTGTATATGAGCGGATGACGAGGGTACAGTAGTTTCAGGTTAGTCTCTCATTTGTCAAGGTTTTGGATGATTGCCAGCAGACTTAGAGCAGAATAGTGTGTTAACATGTAGGGCCAAAGTCCAGCTGCTATCAGTTTGCAGTTATGAATTAGACCCACAGTGCATCTGGGTGTGTCTACAGCAGAGGCAGAGTGTGTGTGATCTTATATGCTGTGTAAATGTAACACTGGGTTCTTATGTTTAGTGTTGGGCAATGTGGCTTCAGAAGCTACAGTCTATTGCTACATTTTGTTCTGGCCATTCACTAAATCAGCGGTTTCTAATGGGCACAACTCTTCATCCAGGTAGCAGAGGAGTTAATTATCAAAATCACCTATATTAAGTCCACAGGTGATTTGTAGTATGGTTTTAGATCATAGCTTCTGAACCCAGTCTGCCCATCACTGCTCACATGTCAGTTTGTCTTGCTTGTGTTCCTTCTTTCTTGTTTGACGCTGTGGCAATGTGTCCTTCAGATTTGCAGGAACTGCAGTGGAAGTGTGGAGCGCCAGGTACCCTGCGTGTCCCTGGACTGTCCGGTGCTCTACAAGCTGTCCCGGGTCACCCGTCAGCTGTCCAAGGGGCCCTACCTGCGGCAGCTCCTGGAGCAGTTTTGACCCAACCCAAGCACACAGCCCCCTCTGGTGCTAATCGATGGCTGTTATGAGTCAGTGTTTTCTAAGCGTCTGTGGACATTTCTTTTGTCAGTCAGTGGTGCTTTCAATTTTAGACTCCGTTTGGAGTTCCACTGTGTTTGCGTCATGTTGACATGAGTATTTCTGCACACTCAGATTTGGGGAGGGTTGGGTTGGGTTGGCCTGGGACGATCTCGTTTTTATTCGTTTGACTGGCTGCCATCCGCTGCTATGTGTTGTCCATCTTTATTTCCTCTGTTTGATTTGTTTTTTTTTCTAATGAACAAAAATGACTGAATGTGGCCTGAACAAAAATAAGGTTTTTGTTTTTCCTACTTATCTTCATATGCGCTGTTGCAGGTTGCAAAACACAAAACACTAAATGGCCTCGCTGGAGTTAGGTCTTAAGTCCAGGGTCATAAAAAATCAACCACTGTCAACTCCCTTTATCTGGTTTTTATATGGACTTACAATGTTTTTGTAAATAAGCCATGTATAGATCCAATTTGAATGATCAATGTGCATTTGATTTTTTGCTCTGTTAAAAAGATAACTGTCAAGTCACGGTGATGGAACTCCAATGTTGCTCTTTCAACTTGTGTTTTAAGGAGGGTGCCATGTGTTTGCGCGTGATAACCAGGCCTCGACACAGGGCTGGATTTTTATTTATGTACATTTTGTCCGGAGGGTAGTCTTGAAACTCTGATCTATTGGCTCTTGTCAGGATAAACAAAATAATGATGTCAGAGATACTAACTTTTGGGACTGTTGCAATACATTCTTTTGATAATTTATGGTGAGAGTATATATTGTTTCCTTGTGCATATTTGTTTTTTTACACATATTTCTAAAGCTTTCTCTATGCTAAACCCTATATGTTCTCTACTTATGTAAAGACTGATTCGTTACATTTCAGAATGATTGTATCCAAGGCTTGTGTATATGTAAAGAAAATGTGGTTTTGTTTTGTTTTTATTGGACCTTTCTGTGGATGGAAGTAAAAGATTGGTATAATAAAACTTCAGTGTATAATGTGTGGCTGAATAATTATTTAATTTAGAAAAATCAAGAGGGGTAAACAACAATTTAACATGAAATTGAATTACAATAATTACACCATTAAACAATATGACTGATTTGGGGCTTAAGAAATATCAGTTGAAAACATCTCTAAGTAAAGTGCAAAAAGCAATATTGTCACATATAACTAAGACGTTACAAAAAAAGATTATGAATCACTAAAGTCAGCATTGTTGCAAATATCACACATTTCATCTAAACACTAAAAATCACAAACTGTCTGAACAAACCTCATACCATTGATTACAAAAAAAAAAAAACATTTCCAGGAACCGTAGAGTGAAGTCAGTTTGATTTTCTTAATATTTTTTTAAGGCAGTGGCTTCTGGACAAGATGCTGGTAACATAAAACTGTTAATACATGATCAACCATCAGCAATTTCATAACTTACTAAATGAGCTGATACATTAACACATAAGCAACTGACTTGAGTGACTTAGATTGAAGTGATACAGTACTGATAAGGTAAGTAATGGGTCTCCCTTTCCCTTCCTCTGGGAAACCTTTTTGCGTAGTATGGCCTACTGTTGCCTACAGTCTAATTGACAGCTTCATCGCTTCCTGAAGCACACTGTATGCCTGTACTAGCACAGCTATTGTTATAGATCAACCACAAAACAGAAATGATGGTGCTCGGAGACAGTATGGTGTGTTTTTACCACATTTGATTTCCTAAGCAAACATTTAATAAAACTAATTAATTCTTCAACGGGGCCTGCTGCACCCTAAATACAGAAGCTTTTACCTAAATCATTAGTCACAGCTTAACCATGATTCTGTTGAAGTTGTAGAGTTTAGTGTTCAAACTGTTAAGCCGGTTGAGCAGTGAAATTACTTCAGTCTGTTTTTGCCTATTTCCATACAAGGCTGAACATTTTAGTACAATTTTACAGCTTCCGCAAGAAGTTGTGTTACCAGGACCTGGCCCAATAGTGTCCATATTTATAAATAAAGATTAAAAATGAAGTAAAAACACAAGTAAACACACAAAACAAAAGCACACAGCACACACATGGACACATTCACATTACCATCCTAGGGAGATGAATAGATGAAAGTATGAGACCATCATTAGGTTTTAAAAGTGCCTAAAATCAACTGCCTTAAAAGGAAATTGGTGAAAAGATTCAGGAGTGTTGACATGCAGGGACAAACACCAATACACACAACATTCACCACATCCACAACATTCATATTGCTGAAAAAAAATAACATAATGCTCACAGAACCTGGACTTAGTCCTTTTTCTCCTGAATTGGCAACCTAGTATAGGGCTACAATACACTTGCTTTTAACCATGCTTGCGTGTACACATTATAGCTACCATAAATAATCTACTTTCATTTGGTGCGCTGGTTGAGCACATTGGTGTACGTTAATGCTATGCACATGACTGCTAGGGATGAGTTGTGCAAATACTGTGACCACATCTTTAGAGTGAGATAGACAGCTAGCAGCTTTTTCCCCAGGTCTGGGTCTTTTTTGGGTCTGATTGCCATGGGCTGTCTCCAAGTGTGACCTCCAGTGTCGTGTGTTATGGCCAAAAGTGCTGCAGTGTGTGTGTAGACTTGACACGGAAGGTTGTGTACGCGTACGCTTGGTCAAACAGCAAGTATATTCCCAGCCGTTAGTCTCTGGTGATGTGGCTCAGTCATTCTTCTCCCTGTCCAGGCCCCCCAGAAGCTTCCTCCGAGGGGAGCTCTCAGTGTACTTGCTTGGGGATTCCGACAGTGTTGGCAGCCTGAAGGGGTCTCTGCTGGGGGCTGCTGCCGAGCTCACAGTCACGTCTGGAGGAGAGGCTGCTGCTTTGCTGGGAGAGTTCATGAGGCTAGCATCGTCCATCTCAATCACCTCAAAGTCTGCATCGTTCCAGTGGTCGGCCTCTTCATCGACCCCTTCCTCCACCTCCTCGTCATCGTCAGCTCCGGAGTCCAGCAGGGCCTGGCGGTACTCGTCGTCCGACTCCCTGCCCCTGGTGCGGGGCCTTTTGCCAGGGACGGTGGGCGCTGCGGCCAGCTTGTACATGACAGGGAAGAGGATGGAGGTGATGGTGGCGGTGGCCAGGGCCAGCAGCATGACCAGCGGGTACCTCTGGAAGGTCGGCTTGCCCAGCAGAAAGCCCAGCGCAGCAGGCAGCACCATCTCTCCTAGGGCCGCCCCCACCACAAAGACGGCGGCTGAGCGGCCCGTCACCACGGTGTACTGCTCCAGCCAGGAGAGGCCGCTTGGGAAGGTGGTGGCCATCGAGGCTCCGTACAGGGCAGTGCAGGACCAGAGCGCCGGAGCGCTGCGGTTGAAGAGCGTGAGAAGCAGCGAGGAGAAGGTGCAGCCCACCAAGCTAAGCAGGATCATGGTGCCTGGGTACATGCAGGCAGCAAAGAAGATGGCCAGTCCACGAGTTGTCGCAAA
This sequence comes from Setipinna tenuifilis, assembly GCA_030347295.1. Taxonomy (NCBI): domain Eukaryota; kingdom Metazoa; phylum Chordata; class Actinopteri; order Clupeiformes; family Engraulidae; genus Setipinna; species Setipinna tenuifilis. The sequence goes on along the minus strand of CM059282.1, from coordinate 3,525,258 downwards.
CGTGCCCCAGAAAAGTGAGTTGAGGCCAGCTGCCTGCGCTTGGCTCATTTGGGCGTAGTCCTTGGCATAGGTGAAGATGAAAGAGCCATACGCCACCTCGGCTCCCACGTACCAAAAGAAGAAGATAGCGAGGAGGCAGATGAGGACCGTGTGGTACTTGGCTGCCAGAAGCTCCCCTGATGACGACTGGGATCGGTCTCTGGAGGGTGTGCCACAGGAGTAGAGGATGACGAAGGCCAGGGAGATAAGCAGAATGAAGGCCCCAATGACAAAGTATGCGTACATGGACCTCAGTGCCTCACTGTTTCCTTGGGACAGGTGCAGCACAGAGTTGAGGGTCTCAGCCATTTTATCGGTGATGGCAGAAGAGGCTTCCGCCGTGGCGTTCTCGCTGGCCACCTTTGCGTGGTACTTCCCAAAGACCAGCTTGGCAATGATAGGTGAGATGAAGGCCCCTGCAGCAAAGCTGAAGTGCAGGGCCTGCATGTGAGGCCCTGCCTGACTGCCCCAGATGTTCAGAATGAGCACGTTGCCACCTGCAAGAGAACAAACCCACACAACATTATTATAATGCTTCTCAACCCCCCTTTCAATGCACTTTTCTAGCTATTATTTCCTACAGCATATTGTACATTTAGATACAGCATGTAGATATTTATGCATAGATATAGTTGATATTCCCCCTTTTACAAGCACTGTTGATTCATCTGAGTGTAGTTGTCGTGTAGTTGTTGTGTTGTATGTTGACAATGTTTTGTCTCACTGGGTACCTGAATGTGTATGTCTTTGTGGTTGGGCTGACAATGAAGCTCTACTTACTTACTTACAGTGTTGTCTTACCTGTGTCTAAAAAGCCCATGGACATGCCCACACAGGACATTAAGGCTGTGAGGATGAGAGCCTTCTTACAGAAGGGAATGGCAAACATCCCAAATGCTGTCACCAACATGGAGAATCCTGAAGAACCAAAACAATTCCACTGAGTTAGAAGCCAACAGAAACTAATATTGTATTGTTTTTATTCAGGCTATTTTTAAAAAGCGCTTTACCTAAAAGCAAGTGGGGGTTCATGCAGTCAAAGAGAATCCCTCCGAGAAGGGAGCCCCCAATGTATCCAGCTGAACGACCGACAAAGATGTAGGAAATGTTACTGATGTTTTTATTGACATTGATAGCCAATTCCTCCAGTGTCGGACCAAGCACAGAAATGCACATTCCCTAAAAGAAAATGTGAAAATATCATTAACACAAGGCCTGTCACTCATTTATTCATGTGAGGTATTGAACACAGGAAACTGCACGAGCCAAGTGAAGACCGAAATCAAACGGTGTTTGTCTTTTGTGGAAGAGCCTGTTTTACAACTGTGTGTAGAGGTATCCTGCCTGTTGAGGATGTAATGACGTGCACTTCCCAGTGAGTGACAGTTATGTGACCGAAAATCACACTGAACAAATGACTCTTTGAACATTTTTACGTGTCATGCAGTTGTAGCTGTGTTTAGTCTACGTGGCACACTCGTGTTTCTCTGATAACACCGCACAGGAAAGCTGCTGCTTCAGCTTCAGATAAGCTGCCCACTAAAATGCTGTGTAATTTCACAATATTCATTCACTCACCAGACCCAGGAATGATGCGCAAAGTGTTAATGTGATCATCCAGCGTCCACAAACCCCGGGATCATTTGCTCTCCGACCACCACTAATTATTTTTACGCTATCCAATCCTGTACTTGCCAACGACTTGTTGACATTACTTTTGATCATACTTCTTAAACCTTTCCTGACGTCTTTTCTCTTGTCAAACAGCGTATCCTCTTCTTGGTCATCGTTATCATCGTCATCCTCCATGCTAGCAAAACGAACCTGCTTCTTTTTCACCACCGGCTGACTATTGGCAGACACAGACATTGCACCATGCAATGTTATTAAAATTGGTTAACGCACAGCCAACTATAACAATGAAATTGTTGTAACTGTTTTATACTACGAACCATGACAAACAGCAGCACTGTCAACTGAACCTTCTCGCGTCGTCAACGTCAGCTTTCGTTTAGTTCCGGTGTTGAAAAGGCAAATGTTGTCGCAATAAAAGCCTCATATGGCCAAGACATTAGACTATGTTGCTGGATAGTTCTCGGGGAAAAAATACATGTGCAAATATTAAATAATAGCCTACCAGGAACAGCAACAGAGACAACTAAGGCAACTATACCGAATTAATCGCTTGCCTTCGGTGTTGACACAAGGCATAAATTGGTTTCGCCAGCTATTCCAGCTGATGCAGCCCAACAACTCGTAGACTTTCACTCTTTCTCACACACTCACACACACACACACACACACACTAGCATCAAGACACACTACTACTACTAACCTACTATTGACCCCTATGTATGGTTCATTATTACTATTATTATTATTATTGTAGTTACTTTTGTTACTATGGACTTTGTTACTTTGTTGTTACCCTCTTATGTGTCTGAAAAAAAGGTAGAATTTAATTAAATAACCTCTTTTACTTGCATTGTCTATAATGGTGTGTGGGTGTGTGTGTGTGATGGGGGGTATTTTGTGTACTCACTGTAGCCTCTGAGAAGTGTCAGATAAGTAATAGGCTTATAGGCTTGTTGTAGTCAGAATATTGACATTCAGAAAGATGATTCGGTTCAAGCTGAGTGACACCTTGGTTTGCGAACAACAAGGCAGAGCTGGATGAATTACACTTGTTTTGAGGAGTCAGTAGGCTATCAGACTCTCTGACTTCCAAAATACTGAAAAGCGCTTTTACCCCTATAGCAACAAGAAGCAAATCACAAAACTATTGTCAGTAAAATCAGAAATGAAATCTTTACTAAATCACTGGTAACATATCAGTGTCATTTTATGATAACTTGCTGGATTTTTCTTACAAGTAGCCACATGTGTGAGGACATCAGATGCTATGCTTTCTCACTCTTGTGCTTCAGTCAAAGGTAAACTCGATAGATGTCCACTATTGGGTTTATTAGGCCAAGGACTTTAATTATCTAACTATTGTGCTGTGTGCTAAATCTCATACATGTATGACTGACAATCATGTCATCATTTTTGTGAATGCATATATTGTGTGTCATCTGTGTGGAACATTTTAAACAGAAACAAGCAATAGACTCAAAAGCCACTGTTGTATTCAAACTGAACATGACCATCCCTCAGAAAGAAAGAAAGAAAGAAAGAAAGAACTTTGTCTTATGAACATAAACAGTGAAGATCCAATGCCAGGCACACACACACACACACCCACACACACACAGACACAGACACACAGGATCAGGGAGCAGGCAAAAAAATGAATACTGCTATTTATTTTTCAGTATAACAATTCTTCCAATGTTGGAAATTTTATTTAAAAATATTCTCCACACTTCTTTACATGTTATTCCTCATACATTTTCCTGTAATCAATACATGACATATTTTCTTAAAAAAAGATTGTCCATTGTCCATCCATCTACGAAAGACACACTTCAAACTCAACCAAATGAAAGAATGAATCTATGCCCGTTCTACATCTATTTTCATACGCTCAGAATAGCATCAGAGACATTTTGTGTGTTGTGTACAGATAGTGATGACTGTTTTCAGAGACCAGTTTTAAAGCATCTTTTTTTTTATTCTGGATGACCACTGACGGACTTGGGAACATGAATAAATACAAGCAGGCTTTCGACCCAATTAATATATGACTAAAAGGCTTAAAGCTACTACACATTATAAACTCACGAATAAGGTACACTGTGGTGTTGATTTATTATATTGCATAAATACTGAAAATGAAGGAGGCTATTTCGAATACTTTAAAAAGGTGGACAAAAACATGTGAAGAGAGAATTGTGCATCTTGATTTTGATCACACAACTCCTAACAGAGCAAAACAAAAATAAAAACAAAAAATATATAATTTGTGTTTCTGCACTGGCTAAAACTCAAATTTATATGACAAAATAATTCACATTCTAAACTTGGAACTGTGGTCAATTATTCAGGTAAAGTTGTAATATCCAAGAGATGGAAAGTCAGTGAAACATTGAGTCAAGTACAATTGTGCCAGAGTAGTGAGATTACACAAAATTTCACAAAAGTGTATACTTTGTAGTATACCAACATTAGTATCATATGGAACAAATCAAACCAATGTTAAGACTGCAAAGAAATAAAAACAACAACACTGACAAGATGTCCTTTAACAACTGCAAGTGTGTGTGTCAGAATGGAAAGGACGGCTGTGTGAACAACACACCTTTAGTGGTCAACCATTCCAACTGAGGAAAACACTAGGTGTGTCGCTACAGATCCCTTATTAGGAAAATCACATCAAATTGAGGTAGATTGTATTATAAATCTGTCCTGAATTAAAAAACCAATGTGTGGGTTTTGCTAATTACTGTCAACTCAAAGTCATTCTAACAAAATCTAGTGTTATGACCTCAGTAAGGTAGGTGGACACAAATCATGGTGATCACTGAAATCAGCATGAAATCATTATGTTAGTGGAATACATTTTCCTTCATTTTTGTTATAAAAAAGCAACAACTAAATCAAAAAACTAAAATTTGGTTTCTTTGCATATATACTGTATGTCATATAACACAATATGAACTTCCCCTATATAACATATGCACTGTATATTAAATATCATTCACAGGTAGAAGCTATTCCAGCAAATTAACAATATATATATATTTTTTGGCATCGCTAAATCATTGGCATGTGATCAGCATACACATAAAAACAGACATAAATATGTGTACAGACAATTCATACATTTCAATGTACGTTTCTCATTTCAAAACAGATCTGGGCTGATGAGACCAAAGTGTGTAAAGCCAAAACACTGCAGGGGGAAACATCTGTTGAACTCGATCCACTTCCATATGGCTATATGCTGAAAATTACTGTTAGATGGCAACAAACAAGTATTTTAAAAGATAGTTCATTTTAATTTCATTTGAACTCTAAAAGGTCTTCCAACAACCTAACACTGGGAACAAACGGATAAAACCCAATACATTGACTTTAAATACACAACTTCCTGAAATGAATACCTAATATGTATATATATGTACTATTCACCTTGCATATGATCAGGAAATACACTTTGGCAGTCAGCACATGAAAACGATGGCAACATTGTGGTAATATTGTGCCACACCAACGTGGGGTGGATACCATGACTCAAGCACTGACTGTACCAGTACACAGAAGAGTGACGTGAGTGATTTGGCTCCCCCTCAGCACCTGATACATTATTTGTGCAACAAGATTGTCATTTAGCCCAGGAAGGATCTCCTGTATGAGGAGACACCCTTCAGGTTACGGTGGGAGACAAATCTCTCAGGGCATGCTGCACGCATCAGCCATTGTGCTTAAACACAATATGGGAATTCTAAATTATAATTATAATTTACTACTAAGACCCCCCCCACACACACACACCACACCATCTTTTTAAAACACTTCTTTGAAGTGATACTGTCTCAGTTTTCCTACGTAGTCACCTATAACTCACATGGGCAGGGTCCAGCATCATATATCAAAAGGGAGATGAGCGAAATGAAAATATATGGACTGATGGAGGAGCAGCATAATTTCATTCCTTAATGTGCACTACTCATGTTCCTAATGTCATGGCTGTTCATACTAAATTGCCAAAATATAATTGTATGAATATCTGTGTTGTAAGCAAAAAAAAAAAAAAACTTACAAAAAATATTTAAGTAGACATATTTATCTTGTACATTTCTTTGGCTACACTTTCAATAGTCAATTTTAAAGCTTTTAACAAAAAAATAAGCATGCACTATTTTATAAAAAATGACATTTATGGAAACTAAAAGTCTTTGAAAATAGAAGCTAAATAAATTGAGGCGAGTGCCGGTTAAAGCATGATCTACCTCATCCAACTTTAAGGCCAATGCTTCTCAGCCAAGGATGTGCCATGTTCCATGGTCAGATAAGCGCTCAATAAACATTTTTGAAGCACCTTGGTAAAGAATGAATGTTTTCCCTTGTGAAAAAAAGAAAGTAATTCAAGTTTTACTCATGTCTGCCTCAAAAAATCTTAAGGTCACTCGATAACTAGAAGACTGATGGAAAACCAACTAATGCATAGCTCTTACAGATCACATTTGAATTAAAAATGCATACTTCTGCGTTTCCATTGATATGTTTTTGATGATTGAAGACTTTCCCCCCTTTAAATCTCAAAATACACTGAGTAGGCATACACTGGTAAACACAAATTTCACTCATGCTTGGCACTATATAAAAACCATAGTCTTTCACTCTTAAGAATGCCCTGTGGGTTTGTGTCTGTGTGTGTACACACACACACACACCACACACACACACACACATTTATGTATAAAATAGGGGCGCTGCCAGGTGTTGGAGGTTAAGACAAGTCTAAGATCCCAGGATTGACTGGGGCCCCTTTGAGGACACTGTTAATATTATTGTTAATAATAATGTTGTATTCCCAAAATTGTATTTTTTCCCAGGGCACAACCTTTCTAGCGGCGCCCCCAATATAAACACACACACACACACACACACACACACACACACACACACACACACACATACTGTATACATAAATTATTTGTGATTGTTATAACTTTTATAAGAGATATTTAAGACCCATATATTCTCGTGTTCATTCTTGTGTGTGTGTGTGTGTGTGTGTGTGCGTGTGCGTGTGCGTGTGCGTGTGTGTGCGTGTGTGTGTGGTTTCCTAGTCAAAACTTTTTTTTAAAAAAGCGTTAGATGACAGACTCGGGGTCGGCCATCTTGCTTTCGGCCTGGTCTCCGCTGCTGCGCCTCTTCTTCTCCTCCAGCATCCTCTGCTCGCTCTCCTTGGCGGCCGCGGCAGCCTTCCTGCGACGCTCCACCCAGGGGATGAAGCAGAGCACGGCCCCGCCGATCAGGGGTGGGATGCCAGCCAGGTAGAAGGCCACGTCGTAGGTCTGCAGCTGGTCTCTCAGGTAGCCTGTGTGGATGAAGGACGGGATGAAGGTCAGTTCAGAGAGTTGTGAAAGACAGGGAAGATTAGGACTGTGTGTTTGCATAGTTCAAATTACACTGTAATTCGTACTGGGGGATGCGGTACCAGGTGATCAAGACCCAGCACCACACAAAGACACAAAAAGGGTTGGGGAGTAGTTGGCATATAAATGTAACTAATATAAAACTTAAAAGGTAGTAACCCCTGTGTTGGCAGATGTGCACAGGCAAAAGGATTACATGGCAGGGTTTTTAATCTCTGAAGCAGAGATCTCCACCTCTGAATATAAGTGCCCTACTTGCTCAGATAGCTTTGCGTCCATCATCTGTTCCCCCCTCACATCACTTTACCACTTAAAACTTCGGAAAACGTTGGAAATTCCACCGAGAAAAATACCTCTATTATATACAGAACAGGATGCGAAGTGTTAACAGTTTACGCATGATCATGACCGTTACGGCTCCCACTACGCCATGTGTGTGTGTGTGTGTGTGTGAGTGACATAGGCAATATATTATCCTAATTAACCTAGCACTCAATGGAAGAATGGCTGCCTGTGCATTCACATTCCACTGTGAGAATTAGCAGTGCTTTTTAAAGCCTACACACATAAGTGTGCACTTTATCTGCCAAGGGGTAAGAATGCTGGCAGGATGTTTTCTGAGGTGATATAATTTTAGCACACTCAGCTAAAGATTATTTGGCAAAGGGCCTCTTCTGCTTTTGAGAAACTGGATCAATTCCAAAGTAGCTCTCCTAACTTGTTACTTGTTAAGTCAGAAAGTGAAAGCAACATTTCCTTCTTCATCTACCATGCCTACCTATCACCTTATGCACATATGTTTTTGCATTCAGCAACCCTTCCTTTTGTCTTCTTGTTCAGTGGCAGGGGACTGGCAGCAGGGGGCACTGTGAGAACAGGAGCCCTCACCTCCAAATTGAGACAAGAACACCGCAGTTGAGTATTGTAAAAAGTGTAGTGACATTTACCATCTTTAGATGCCTTACACACAAATCAAGTCCAAAGAGTAAGTTAAGAGTAAGTGCTCAATGTCACAGTGAACAGTGAATTATCATGAAAAACACTAGCATGAAGCATTTTGCTGATATTCCTATTCTGTCTGTGGTGTATCTGTGTGTGAGTGTGTGTGTGTGTGTGTGTGTGTGTGTGTGTGTGTGTGTGTGTGCGCATGCGTGTGCATGTGCGTGTGTGTCTGTGTGTGAAAGGCTCTAACTCACAAACAAGCAAATGGAAAATGGCCATTCCCAGATGTCGTGCAAAAAATACCGCCTATATTTTCACCAATTTGCGGCCTAATTTGACCTTCTAGCAGTATTTGTATTCTTTTTGGTATGAGGTAGAGACATACTATTATATATATACTTTTTTGGTATGAGGTAGAGACCATATTATTTTAATGTTACCCCTCCATTAAATATCTCACCCACGTTTCGCAGCAAAAACCAGGCCGAGCTTACCTGCGATGGGTGGCCCCACGGTCATGGGCACGGACATCATGCCCAAGAGGAAGCCGATGGCCTGGGACACATCCTGCGCTCCCACCAGCTCAAAGGCGATGGGAGCCATGATGCAGATGAAGCAGCCATCAAACAGCCCCATCAGCAGGCACACGGCGATCAGGCCACCAAAGATGTGACACAGCGGGATCATCATGGACATCAGGCCAATCACGAAGAACGACATCACCTACAAAGGAAGGAAAAGAAGTTGGTTGGGTCATGTTTGTGCTGGAACCACTTTCCTTTTACACTGAAATCGTAAGATCCTAGGGGTCAATGACTTATTCCCTCACTTTCCAAGGATGTGTGGTGAGTGTTCTGATAGATAAATACACAGACAGACAGCCAGACAGCCAGACAAACAGACAGACAGACAGTACTTTATTGATCCCAAGCTGGGAAATTAAAGTGTAGTGTTCTGGCACAGAATGGCGGCCGTGTGCCACCCAGGTGAGTGCTTTACACTGGTGATGGATAGTGAGGTCATGCCTGTAATGCAAAACGCTTTTTGGTATCTTTTAAAGCACATTGTTTTAAAGCAATGTGTTGTTGTTGTAGAAGGATTATCTTCAACTTTCTAGCTGCAGTTCTGGATTATGGGTTTAAAAGTTGCCATCTGCTGCTTGGCAGCTGTGACAGAAATGTGTTAATGTGTGCCACAATGTTTAATGCTTCTCCTAATTACAAAAGGCCATCTGATCAAATCATTTGATGTGTGTGTGTCTCTTTCTTTCTCTTTCGCTCTGGAACAGTGTGTGTGTGTGTGTGTGTGTGTGTGTGTGTGTGTGTGTGTGCAAATGTGTGGTTACCTGCAGAAAGACCTTGTTGACCCCTGGCACGTAGTCAGCTACCTGGCCGAAGATGAGGCGCCCCACTGCGGAAGTGATACCAAGACACATGAGCAGGACTTCCTTGTTGGCGTCCTCCCCAAACCTCTCCGTCACATGCTTCATCTGGGGAGAGATGCATCAAATGGTCTATGAGCAGCTGAACACCACCAGAACATACTGCTGTAGGCATATTCAGTGTACACTACATACACATTACATTATATTACACTATGAGGCCCTTTCAGTACTCCGAAAGGCATAGAAAAGTGTTTCTTTTCATTTGTTTTTTTCTCATTGTTTCCTATTCCCGAGCAGTCTGGTCAACCTTAGTTTAAACTGCGCTACATAAATAAACTGACTATGAGTAACTATGGCCACATGTACGCAAATCTCTGCTGTGCAGACACATTTTTTTGCTTCTCAAATGAAATGAAAATGAAAACTCAGGCCGACACCTGTAGCAGTGAAAACAACACAAACTAAATCATTGTTACTGCTGCATTATCGACTCTCCAGGTTCAACCCGTTTGGTAGGGGCAATCACAGATGGTTACCAGTAATACTAAAATGTTCCTGCATGTTTGAGCTGTTTTGCGCCGTTAGTGAGCATGGCAGTTTAGGTTACATGTGTGGCGCACGCTGACACGTTGCCGAGCAGAGAGGGCTTTTTTTGAAATGGGGCCTTTGCATCCTGTTCCGTTTTACACAGATGACTTTCATAGGCGGCTGCACCCCCCCTTCCTGCTCTGCACTGCTTGGCTTAGGGGTAGGGGCTGGGGCTGCATCTATAACTCATATTTACTGCTCCCGCCCCCAGTGTTCAACTGCATTCCATCTCGCTCTGAAAAGCACTCGTTTGCCATAGGAGAACCCCATTTGCGTGGCCCAATCATAAAAGAGGAGGAGAGAGCGAAGAGGAGACTGCAGCCCAGATGGTTCAGTTTGGGGGCCCTCGCACTGGAGTCCACCCCACTGCAAACCAATCTGTGGGCTCGGGCAACGGAGCAGCCCCTGCTGCAGATGGAGCCTTTCCAGTCCTCTGCCTCCTGGGACACTGCTGGGTTTCCTGCTCAGAAAAGAGCCTCTATTCCAAAATTACTCTACTCCACCACGGTCAGTGGAGTCGCCCGACAGCGCCACTGACAGAAAAAAATGGAACATGTGTCAGAAACAGGACAAGACAAGGAGAATCCATGTTGTGCTGACATCTTACAACCCAACATCAGTATTTTTGTTTCCTGAGCGACGCTTGAAACAGTCAAATTTGTGATTCTGTGCAACAAACAGAAAACACATCCAATCAACCATGCGCGCGCACGCACGCACGCACACACACACACACACACATTTCTTCCAACACGTGTACAGAGTAGATGCACACAGCTTAGCAGATGGTGATTGACACATCATTATGCAATGACAGACTCGCCATTAGTGACTCCTGGGCCTTTCACTGCGCTCCATTAAGCTGGGTGGAAAGCGCTTACTCAGAAGCTGCACGCCAAACAAACGAGAGCTGCTCTCCATCCCCAGGGAGTCTGAGAGACAGAGACGGAGAGAGAGACAGAGAGAGAGAGACAAAGAGAGAGAGAGAGACAGAGATAGAGAGAGACAGAAAGGAACACGGACAGAGAGACTGAGAAAGAGAGAGACAGACAGACAGAGAGACAGAAAGAGAAAGACAGAGAGAGAGAGACAGACAGAGAGCGAGGGAGACACACAGCCTCACCAAACACCAGATGGGCCTTCGCCTTGCGTGCACTCATTGGCGGAACATCCACGGGGCCCCTAATGGGCTGGAAGGAAAAAGCATGACACACATGTAATACCCTGAGATGTCAACGCCAGGAGAGGTCAAAGGTTTGTGTATGTGTGTGTGTTTAAGTGTGTGTGTGTGTGTGTGTATGTGTGTGTTTGAGTGTATGCGCATGTGTGTGTATGTGTGCATTTAAGTGTAAGTATATGTGTGTGTGTGTGTGTGTGTGTGTGTGTGTGTGTGTGTGTGTGTGTGTGTGTGAAAGTTGACCAAACTGACCTGACTTAGTAAGTGTGTGCGTGCATGCATTTGTGTATGTATGGGCGTGTGTTGGTGAGTGAAGGTGTGTGCATGAGGGTGTGTGCATGTGTGACTGTGTGTCGGTGAGTCTGTGTGTGTGTGTGTGTGTGTGTGTGTGTGTGTGTGTGTGTGTGTGTGTGTGTGTGTGAAAGTTGACCAAACTGACCTGTGCAGACTCAGTCACACCATATACAGCAATGCCACCATCAACGAGGAGATCCTCATATTCTGTGTAAAAGCCCGCCTGCAGGTTCTCCCCACAAAGTACAATCTCTCTTTGTGGTTCCCCTCCACCTATTCCCCCTTTTGCATACTGCATGACCTCCCACAACACCTGAAGTCAGTAGCCCACATCATGAACAGTTGCTCCTCATACAAAGGACTGTATACTGCCAGACATGACAGACTGGTGCATCTCATCCCTGTGCATCTGATGAAAAACTGTACAAACACACCACTGTACAACCACAATGGTTCAACTCGTCAACAAATACTTTTTCAAAAATCCCCAACACACCGGACATTGTTTGCTTGTCAAATGTTGACAAAACAGTTACACTATATGAAATGCTGTGCATTTGACCTGTTTATGGAGGATTCCGACTGTGCAAACACCATAAAATATCAGCCTCTAATATCTGCCATCTGCTTAGCCTCACAAACTAACAGATCGGACATAGACACACCAGCTACTTTAATCACTCTCTGTTTTTGACCATGACGTACATGGACAGAGTGCAGAGAGTTTCAATGAAATCATTCCCAATAAAAAGGACATCTGTTAAGCATCTGGTTCAATGCAACAGAAATGCATCATCGGGCAATGTCCAACAGGGAAATGTCATTATAAGGTCTTATCACACGACCTGGGTGTACCCAATAGTTAATTGAATTTCCATTTATAAGTTCAAGGTGCCTTTAATCACACTGTAGGTGAACTACTGTTAAAGAAAAACACGTATTTGTTCAGTAAAATAAAATGGACTATGCTGAATTTAAAAGCATATAAAAGCTCTATAAATATTTTCTTTTGCTTATTTCAAAAAAGGGTTAGGTTCTTTTCAGCTATTGTTTACACACACACTTTGCCGTCACAGTTTCACTAGCCTATTAATTATTTTGAGCAAACATGCAGTTTGACATCTTCAGGAAAGGGTGGACTCATTACTCTGGTTAAATTCCTTGTTGAAGGTATTACGAAAAGGGTGTCCAAGAAATAAATGGGATGAACTTTGCCACTAAACTCTCCTATTTTACGCAGGAAAAATAAGATAATGAAGACCGACCTTGCCTCAGCAGTCTGCCATGCTGATAAAGACGATATGAAGGTATAAAAAGGCAGTTTAGTTCTGCGCTGGAAACCAGACAAGATTCTTGCTCAACATCTTTCCATTATTTAATATCTTTGAATATACTTTATGAGGTTTTATGTAAGAGCTCTTCTGCATGGTGTTGAAACACTATACCATGAATTTAGAATCTATATGAATTATCTCCAAACATGACAGCATCAACATCTCTGTGCTATTTAATCTTTATCCTGTAGTGATCTGAAAAAACAAACAAACAAATAAACAAAAAAAATGCATGCCCACTGACTTAATGTCACATCAGAGAAAAGCCTAAGCTAATGCTCAAACTCAGACAGATTTGAGACATTAAATTCAATAAGGAAAAAAACAAAAAGCTCAACGCAACCATCAGAGTGCCTGCTGACCGATTTTGCCCATTGCCCAATCCCAGCACTGATGTGTATTAAATAATCTGGCCCACTATGTTGACTTTGAGCTCACCTGTCACGTAGCAGGCCTCATGGCCGCCGCCACATCAAGGCCTCTGGTGTGTTTGCTCTGCTGTGTACTACCGAAAAAAGCTGCTTGCAACAACGCCAGCACACACACCCCCCCAACACACACACACACACACACACACACACACAAACACAGCACTCTGAAATTGGTCAGAGGTATAAAGGATAAACTGCTGACGTCTCCTACACTGGCCATGTGACATTCCAGTTTGAGTAATGCAATGGTCCAGGCGGGCAGGACGCAGAACACTTTCTTGAAAGTGCCACTGACGTAAACAAACCTCCTGAAAACACAAAAAAGAGAGAGCGACTCTCAACCACTCTCCTCACACTCACATTCATTTAGCCGTCCGCTCCTGCTCGAAGCAGCGGCTTAAAATCGCAAGCTCCTGCTGGTGTGGTTTATTAAAAGCCTGTGGTGGGAGGACTGTATAAAAGACTTAACTGTTGCCAATATACCATATATGTCGAAGTGTCAAAAGACAACGCATAGTAGGGAGAGAGGAAAAAATGCCAGAGGCTCATGACTCAGCATAAATTCTGAACAGCTTGTGGTCTTATCGGCCTGAGATTGTTCAAGGCTGTGAAAAGGAGTAGTTTCATCATAGCGATCCCAGAGCTTATACAAGTCAGATGCACACCTGCCTCTTTTAAGCAACCTTTACAATGAACAGTATGTGTCAAAGTGTCAAAAGTGTACACATAGCTCATGGGGATGGACAATGCAAGCAAAACCGGTGATTCCCTTTAGTACTTCCTGTTTAAGGCAGTGGTTGTCTGGGGAGGTGTAGGGTTATGGTTGAGAAAGATATCATTCATCAAAATCATTCATTTCAGTACTTTGCATCATGTATGTTTTAAAATTTCCAGCTGGTATGAATGGAAGGCAACTAATGAACTGTCTTTTGTCATACATATACCTATGATTTTATTACCTCATTTTAAGCCCAAGTCTAATTTCAGTGGCCAACTTAGCTGTAAAACCACTGGGCGAAACACTTTTGCACCATGATTCAGCATAAATACCGGACAGCTGGTGATTTAATACTCTTGAGGGTGTTTAGAACTGTAAATAGTTTCATCATAGCAATCCCAGAGCTTGCACAAGTGAGATGCATGTCTGCTCTTTCTGAGAAGTTGAGGATTGTGTTTATAGAACAAGGTGGTGGTCAGCTCTTTCACAATATTCTTAGTTACTACATTCACTCTCCTCCATTAAAGACATTAGTCAGATATTCTCAAACTCTTTGTTATCTGATCTTTTATCTGCACATTATCAACAGGAGAGAGATGGGGAGAGAGAGCAAGAGAGAGAGAGAGAAAGAGAGAGAGAGAGAGAGAGAGAGAGAGAGAGAGAGAGAGAGAGAGAGAGAGAGAGAGAGAGAGAGAGAGAGAGAGAGAGAGAGAGCAAGAGAAGCACATCTAGCTGGACTTTTGACCTGTAAACTTGAACTGATACACGGCTTGGCATAGGATAACGAAACACTCTCTCAGCCAGACAGTGCTGAGAGCAGATTTAAGCTCCACCCAATAACTCTCTGTGTGCTTCCACATGTCTCCAGTCTCCCGCAGCCTGTATCTTCTTCAGCTGACATGCAGCTAACCAAAAGCCTCAAAGTCAAAGCCACTGTGGAAATGCACAGTTAAAAAGTAATTTTAGGTTTAGATAAATGCATCATTTTTTTCAGTTTAATAATTAATCATGTTATCATGATTTCCATGTTGATATCAAAATAATCATGAATGTCATTTTTTCCATAATGGAGCAATCATACTCCCTTTCTAACCAGTTGACCTAATAAACTCATTTGTGCTGACTGAAGACACAACATCTTGGGAGTGGTCCATCCCGTTAATAAGTCACACTGTTTAAATAAATAGTGACATCTTGAGCTGCAACCTGCAGCGACACCCTGTCTTCCGTCATCAGTCAGACAGGAGATCCCCTCTCAGGAGCAGCCTTTGCAAAAATACACATACTGGTCTCTAAATGGGAAAGGAATACAAAAATACGAGGACTGTTTATACTACCAAGTCCTGACTGTAATTGGAGCTGTAACTTTTACCCCAACTAAAACTGGGTAGTTATAACTGATGAGCTTGTATTGTATTTTGTAAGTATGAGCATGTGGCTGATGTCTCGGGGTCTCTTTGGTTCACAGTCTCAGTTAACACTTTGAAGATCAGGTCGTATCTACCACTGTGTACTACACAACTTTTCACGCAGGCCCAGCAATGCCATTCATATGGCAGACTATCGAGAAATGTGGCATTCCATTTTGATTTTATCATCAGCTAAAGAAGATATCACTCTTCTTGAGCTTGAAGTGCCTGCCAAGATTAAATTCTTCATTCCCACCAACAGGAGAGATACTCTTGTCTTATCTTCATTCTTATCCTCTTCAGCCATGTGATAAATGCCTACGACCGCTGCCTTCTCTCAACAGCCAGAGATCTTAGTCTTGAATCTGTTATAGCCAAGTTGTGCAATGACCTACGTACCTAGTACTGTCTGTTTCAGTGACAATCTTGGGAAGCGTTTTAAAACTGACCTTTGTTGACATCATTTAATTATATTATTGGATTATTTCTTCATTTATTAAAATACATTAACAGGAACCCATATATGAATATACACTATGTAAATATGTTCCCAAAGTCATCTCTGTGCCTAGGAGTAATAAGGAATAAGGTTGTGTGAAAAAGACTGTGACTCCCTCACAGATGAACTAGTTTGCCATAATGTAAAATCTAACGCCTGAATAACCTCACAAATATTGTCAATTGTCAAAATGTGTCAAACTACGTTAATCACATCAAGCGATATCATCTACAGACACCTTAACACATGATCTGATTTATATTGGGCAGTAATGTGTTTTATGCGACCGACTGAACTGACCTTGCTCTGAATGTACCGAGCATTTGTGCTGAGGCAGGGGAAGAGAGGAAAAAACAGACAGTAATTTCATGAGTCTGAAGGTCGGTGGCATGCTGCAGCCTATCTGTCACTCAGCCTGTGGCTGAAGCATCCTGTGCCCCAGAGTTCCCACGACTAAGGCTGGCTTTTAAAAAAAAATTCTGGATACGTATAGTTACAAATGAAAAAACTCGATATTAAAATTTGCAGACGGATAGTTTAATAATAGGTCTCTTTTGGTATATGCTGATATGCATTGGCTAAACATTGGCGAGCAGAGGGTTATTCTCCACTCAGTAATTTTATAAACAAGCAAAACTGACATTGAAACTAACAATAATAAATAATAATAATTATCGCTAAACAGCCCTACATATCACATAAACGTATTAGACAGTAGGACAGACAGGGTCTGCATACTCTTTTGGCTCCTCAAAATGACCCTGAACTTAAAGACAGGCAAGGTTTACCTCACATAGGATCTTTGTCAGGTCTGACTGTGTGACTGCACTGATGTCGTGTGCCACGTTGATGTTAATGGTAAACAAACTGCATTTATTAACCGCATTCGCATACTAAGCAATGTAGCCAAAGTGCTTTACAATTTGTCACTGTCTCACATTCACCAATTCTTTCACACACACACACACACGCAAACATATGCCAATGGTGGTAAGCTGCCAGACAAGGCACCAACCACCACATCAGGAGTGGTACAGGGTTCAGTGTTTTGCTTAAGGACACCTTGCCGGACTCAGAAGGAATAAGAATTGAACCAGCAACCATCTAATTGCTGGTTAACAGCTTTACCTCCACAGCTGCGCTAATGGACAGAGCACAATACGTGTGAAAGTGCCCCACTTTGTCTGGCTCTGCTGCTTAGGCCTTTCTTTCACCCCTCCTCGTGTGTCTCCTGACGTGAGAGCGAAACAGAAAAACACGTCTCAGGACACCCCAGCGCTCTGGTGTGTTTTTGTCCTGCCTTCCCCCACCGCAAGCGACATGAATATAATAAGCGCCACGACGCCACAAGCGTCGTTTTCACAGGACAGCTTAAATCCATTGGGCTGAAGCGAACGGGCTGAAAAACAAGGAGATGTGTTTCAGTGACCCAGGGGCCAGGTGGAAATTCTAGACGTGATGAGAAAATGGTCAGACAGATGAAAACAAGCGAAATTGATCCTGCTCTCCCCACTGTCTGTGACAGTCAGGATCTCTTGGTCCCGCACACGCCCATCTGGCTCAACTTGCTAAATGTTTTCTGTATAAATGTAATGGTTGGAACCATGACAATACATAGACATTTATTCATGAAAAAGTCCCCCACCAATTCAAAAGCACTGACATACTGTACATGTCTCATGCGCATACACACTCACACACACACTCATACATACACACACACACAGACTTACCAGGTACACGTAAGGCACGTAGTATCCGTAGAGCGAGGCAGGGATCCCGAAGGCCCAGATGCGGTAACCCACCGACTTCCAGATGTTGACGTTGAAGATCCTTTTGATGCCGGTGCTGCTGCTGGTCTTGCTGCTGGGTGGCAGCAGGGGCCTGTAGGTGAAGCCGGCCAGCATCAGGATGAACATGAGGATGCTCATGAGCCGCAGGGTGTTGTGAAGGCCCAGGCCCACCGTCTCCAGCAGGTAGGTGAGCACAAAGGGCAGTGTGATGGTGAAGAGACTGCTGCCAGCCGTCACAATGCCGTTGACCAGGCCCAGGCGCCTCTTGAAGTAGTGGCCCAGGATGACAAGGCTGGGCTGGTAGGCGAAGGAGCAGCCGCAGGCAAACACGATGCCATAGGTAAAGTACATGAGGCCCAGTGACCTGAAGCATGATATGTGATATAATCATGATATAATATATATAATAATATATATAATGTATATATATATATATATATATATATATATATATATATATATACATACATAGTTCAACAGTTCAATCATAAGCCTTGAAACCATAAACCATAAACCATAAGCTCAACCATAAACTTTAAAAGTGTCTCTATGTGACATTGGACACATGGCTTAACACACTTTACAGGCAAGCTTTGGTTTCAAGAAATGAGACAACGTAAAAGAAAAAAAGGTGTGAAAATGTCACCAACACTACAAACTAAAGTTGTCAGACAAAAATCTGACCCTTTTGTTGATTGTTGTTTAGGTGAAAAAAAGAAGTGGTAGGCCAAAAACCACAGTAGGCGGCCTTAACCCAAATAGGTTTACACATCTCTCCAACTATGTCATGGCTACAACCGCTCAGACAGTGCAACAAGGGGTACATAGCTGAACAGAAAAATAAACTGCCAAAAAAAACTGTGTAAGAGACTGTCTTTCAGATGATTAATTTTAATGTGTACAAATTGGCCTTGATGGCTGTGGTTTGTGGTTGTGTGAAACTTCCTGGGTAATTTGAAGACTCACTCTGGTTAATGAGTTGGTGGTCAGCTCAGCTTCATACCCTCTGTGTATTCATGTATATCAACACAGAGTAATCCTCAGAGATAGATAGATATACTGTATATATATATATATATATATATATATATATATATATAGATGGATAGATAGATAGATAGATAGATAGATAGATAGATAGATAGGTAGGTAGGTAGATAGGTAGGTAGGTAGGTAGGTAGGTAGGTAGGTAGGTAGATAGATAGATAGATAGATAGATAGATAGATAGATAGATAGATAGATAGATAGATAGATAGATAGATAGATAGATAGATAGATGTTATGTTACAAATGTAAATGTAGCATTGCAAGGGACCATGCAAGACCTCACGGCAAGAGAGGACAGAAAGTACTTACTTGACGAAGGAGCTGGCGAGCAGACCGACCAATGCCACAGCGGCCCCTCCTATGGCTGTGATCCTGCAGCCCAGCAGGTCCGTCACCACACTGACGATCGGCGAGCAGAAGAAAATCATTCCCATTGAGAGGGAGCCCACCCATGCTGCTCAGATACACACACACACACACACACACACACACACACACAAATGGACAAACATACTGACTTATTAAAGGCTCTATATGCAAGAAAGTAGGAAGTAATCATAAAATGGTCATTAGGAAATTGACCCTGATTCTAATTTGTACCTCTTGCCACTAGTAATGAAACAAAGTTTTACAGTACAGTTTTACAGTGAATTTGATTAGCAATATCAGTTTTGCCCACAATTCTTTATATAGAATGTTTGAAGGACATGAGCCGGATTTCAGCAATAAATATCACACCAGTCCCCAACAGACAATACATATTTACAATAAAATGATAGTACTTTCCAGTACCCTAAATTTGTGTAAAGTAGGTGCGGACATCAAATATTTAAAGTAGGTGCTGGACTCCAAAAGGACTTGATAAACATTGAAGTTGAACATGAATTAAAGTCTGCACAGTGATAAAAATCCATCACTGACAACCAATGACCTTCACTGGTGGTGATTAAACTTTTTATCTACTAGAGCTCTCAGTGTGCGAACTTGTATTCATGTTTAACTTTTCCAGTATTCATCAGTGAAAATATTTCCGTTTCCCCACAGCAATCAACAGCATATATGTATCAGGGATGGAAATTAACTTTTTTGTTCACCTGCCACTGTGGCAGGTAGATTCTAAAATCTACCAGCCACTCAACATTTTTACCAGACATTTTATATATTCAACCCTTCCGCACATTGTAATGCCTACAAATGTAAATATTTTCCAATTCACTTTGTTACAGAGCTGAGTATTCTGCTATTGTGTTACAAATACATGAGCTAGGCATAGCCTAACAATATCTCTTTTTGGTCATAATACAAACTCTATCCAAGGGTTACTGGCAATGTTGTGAAACAGGAAATAAAGCCAAAGTGACTCAAAATTACAGTAATCCTGTGTCACCTTATCTGTTGAGTTACACAAGACACAAAGGAAGTGAAAACAACACCATTAGGTGGTTAGAAATATGTAGCAATATCTATCTGCAACTATAGAATATACTTCATGGACTACATGGAATATACTTCATGGACTACATGGACGCATGGCGTCGAAACGTTAGTTGTTATGCACCTATAAAATAATAAAAGTAAAAAAGAAGACTTCCGTGCTGCATCAAATCTCTCCCTTTTATATAGAATATACTTCATTAGCCTATTCCAACTGCATTCAACTGCTCTGGGCCTCTGTTGCTTTATGGTAAAGCCTTCCTGTTGTCCATGTTTCTATCATTTCTAATTTCACCATCTAAACAATTTTAAAATATAACACAATATTTGAAAAGTAATGAAAAGTAGTTTATATGTAGGCTACATTAAGGTCAAAGGTAAAATCTTATTGAGACAGCTTAGCAGCTACATCAGAGATTCTTACTTGCTGCTGATAATGGCACACACACCTATGATTGATCACACACAAAGTATATGACTTGATATGCTGTCAATATTAACTGGGGCATACTTGAGTAAATTGCCAGTTTGTGCAGCGAAATGAGACTCGCATAATTTATGGTTGGATACTACCAAGTATAACACCGCCGAGTGCTTTCTGTGCTGATGTGGAATTGATTTTGTTGTGTAGGCTACTGTTAAACGTTTTGTGCTTCTACTGCGCATTCATGTGCAAGGTTGGCCTATCATGGGCTCAAAACGATGGGTTAGTGTTCTAAGCTTATGTATTTCGCTTAGTGCATGGCGTGCTACGTGTGTCGGTGTGTGGTCTTGTCAGACCTAACATCAGCCATGCATAGGCCTTTGACATGAGTGGAATTAACAATCTGTTAATAATTTTAAATATTTATATCTGCTTTGGAAATGGATCCCTGCTCTTCTGAAATCGGTGTTATTGCCGCTATTAATAGGTTATGTTAAAATCACAGGTTAGTTAACTTGTGCACATATGGCATTATCATCAACATGAGAAAACAATATACTGATGCAGTCCTGTGCTGGATGGCAAGAAACGCTCCCCGAGTGTTGCTTATCAATAATTGGTAAACTTATACGCACCTGTGCTGTCTACTAACTGATAGCTACGCTACAACATGCGTCAGGGAGTGCATTCATAGACTATATCGAACTTGGCTGAATGCATTCGCACATCTGCCACAGTGGCAGGTAAAATGACAAAATTCACCCGCCAACACTCATATTTACCCGCATTTGGCAGGTGGTTAATTTCCATCCCTGATATGTATGTATATAATGCCAAATGGTGGCGAAGTCAAGGGATGGAAGATTTCCTGACAGTGTTTTGCTCATTGAGTATACACGAATGACTCTGCCGTGCCCTTTGGAATCGACTCCAGCCTAATGTGTAAGGGTGGATTCTTTAAAAACACAGACACACATACACAAACACACACACACACACACACACACACACACACACATTCTGTACACTAGGCCTACAGCACACACAAACATATCAGTATGTCAGGGCCCTATAGTAACACCCAAGAACAATCCCAGAGAAGAAAGTGTGGATTGCAGACCTAGCCAAACCTATCCACGTCATGCTGACTGCCTGGGCAACGTAACACACTTAACCCACTGATCATCAGCATGTAAATGTGTGGGCTGAAGCCTGCAACTCGTCAGGTGATCAATACAGCAGAGGAAACATGTCTCAAAAACAACTCCGCAGGTCACACTAAAAGGGAAAAAAACACAAGCGTAGGATGAGGGTTCTGTTGTAATCGGCTGTTTGCCTGCACAGAGCGAGTGCACTCCCAACCCCCACCCCCCCACCCCTCCCTCTCAGCAGGCCCAGGGGCAACTCCAGAGTTCAACAAGACAGCAGACAGAGAGGGATCACCACTTGAAAATAAACAAGCTACGTGACGTCTGATAAATATTGTTTCCGGCCTTTCTTCTGACCTCCACGAAATACAAACAGCCGACGGTCGGGGCGAGCATAACAATAAACAGTGGGGGTGTGAACGCACAAGGCTGTGAGGGTGGTTTTAAAATTGCCCTTTGACCCACACAGTACAGGGAAGTGTCAAAATTGAGGAAAAAGTTTTTTTTTTTTTTTTTACCTTACGAAGAAAAAAAAACACACTCGGTCATGGTTACTGAGGTTGGAAACACATGAGCCTGTCTTTAAGCACACATGACATTCTATATTTCTGCTGCTCACACAAATTTTCTAGGCGGGCTAATGCCTTGTGCAGGGCAACATGAACGTTGCTTACTGCTTCTCTAGTGAAACTGATGAGCAATGGAGTTTTTCCCTTTTATATCCTTCCAACAGGAAATCACTTCTCCTTTTCTGAGTCTTGTGATTCTGTGCACAAACGTGTCACTGATAGGGATGTCTCATCATGTCCACAATGTTGCCATGACAACCTTACCTTTTGACCAAAGCTACTGGCACACTGCCCTAAAAAACACCAACATTCTGAAGTTGTCAGTTGTTGACACCTGGCAGGTGTCAGTCTTTAGAATGTTCAGTAAACCAACTGCCAGTTCCACACTGCCCAGATAGTAACTGACAAAGCAGACTTTTTAAACTAACCAACCACCAAGAAAAAACTAACACAGACTTTCTCTTCCTCCTTTAATCTGACCATCTCTCCATCTTTCTCTCTTCCACTTCTTTTCTCTTGCTCTACCAGGACTGTTTCCACACTACCTGAACACCAACATCTAAAGTTGGCAGTTACTGGCAATTTACAGGTGGCAGTTTTTAGCGTGTTCAGTAAACTGTCAATTCCACACTAGAGAGTAACTGACAACTTAGGTGACTTTTTCCAGATAGCTACCATGCAACAAGAACAAACACAAACTGATGATTTACACTGACACAATTGTTGGTGTTTGTTGGTCGTTGTTGGTGTAGTGCGTAAGCACCTTACTGGAATGGAAAGGCTACAACAACCACAGAGGAAACAACCACTCCAGGCTGAGGCACAGGAAACAGAGAGATAATCAGAAGCCAAAGGACAGACAGGGGTGGGGGGATCTCGAAGAATAAACCAGAAACCATACACAATAGGTACATGCAAAAATAATACTGATGTAAACACATCAGTTGATAGTCTATGTAAACAGTAGATATAAGCATAATATCAACCTCAATCGATGTCTATTTATGTCTTGATTTAGTATGCTCCATAACAACATTTTTTATTAAGTGCACTTATGAGAGAACACGTGAAACATTTAGCAGCCGTTCAACTGGATTGCTGGACTCATTCAAATTCACAATAGGATGTGCTGAGGTGGCTGAAAGGGCGCAATGACCTCCCAAATAGAGCCGGATATTACTGTTGCAATTTTCATCTGCCAGGGCTATCCACAAGTAAATGCATCTGAACAGGCTCCTTCAGAAGTTCAGGCTGAGAATGCAATTTCAGGGCCGGTGACTTTGGCCGTGACGTCCGCCAGAGAATCCCTTCGCTGTCCCTCGGGGGCTAGTCTGTCACTGACAGCACCAGCCGAGACGAAAAAATCTTTCAAACTCACCTCATAACCCCGTGTCCTCCTTGCTGTCTGAACCCAGTAACCCTCTGTCTGCGCCAGGAGCATGTCGGACCGACCTCAATACCCCCCACTAGGAGATTCTATGAACAAGTCCACCCACATTAACTCACAACAAATGTAATGGCATCCTTTGGGTTTATTCTACTACATGCAGGGTTAAGGACAGACTCAATTTATTTTTCAGCCACACATACTTGGTTATTAGTGTTACAAGTCAAAGCCTTTAACTTAAAGCATCAGGTCTTGCTACAATTTAGGAAAAAGGACAAGTTGGAGGTTAGTGTGAACCTGTTGACGGTATAGTGCTTCAGGACATAATGACTTCACTTAGGCTGCATAGCAAACTGCATAGCTTTAGGAGTCTTCTACCGGCCTGCCCAAACAAGAAAAACATAACATGCACTATAAAAACCACAAGGTATGCCTGAAAATAACTCATATCTTCGGGGCAATTATACACGACTACTAAAATACCCTGATATCTCCTGACCTTGTCCACACATTATGCAATTCCCTGACTTTCCATAGGAATCTCCTACCAGTCAGCACAACACCAACAAGAACAAAAACATGCACACACTTGGATATATTTAGGATTGAATCTGAGGAGCATCTGATCGGGACTCTGCAATGTTTTTGTGCGTCTTTGACGGAAACTAGGGGAACAGGAGGTTGTTTCTTGACCGTGCACAACCCATCCTGTGTGTGCTTGCTTCCTGCGACGCCACAAATAGGAGCCCACTTCTCCACGTCCAAACACATGACGGAAGGTGGCAAAGCCGCGATGGAGCAGATAGCAGCAGTTCCGCTTCCCTGTTGCTCAAGACTAAGTGGGTCCAGGTGGGGAACACGCACAGGCGACCTGACTGACACTCAGGGCCCTCCACGCTGCAAATCCTGAAAAACAACCGTGATCCCAGCAGGCTTCTGTGTCGCATTAAATCATTTCGAAGTTTGCCATTACTGGGCCACTATTCAGACTGGTGCAAAGATCTATGGTGGCAGACAAGTAAAAATAGCACTGGCTGTTCTACAAAACACAGAAACCGACAATATATCTTACAGTGTGAAGAAGTCACATGGTTTGTGTTACAAATCTTAAATATTTGAGAAAGGCAGAAGGCATTCTTATTTTAGACATGTCTGCATACTATGCTGAAATAAACCAGACCACAGAGAATGTGGGCCACTAGGTTAACACAACATGTACAATATTGGTCAGGGTCCTCTGTACATAAGAATACAGTCCTCCACTGACTGTCTGTGTGCACTGTGTGTGTAATGTTAAAGTTGTTTGCATACGGTTCCGTTGTGTAACCTGACATGACACAGAGTGATGACATATGTAAATGAGGCCCAGGCCGCCGTCAGTCTGTTAGGATGTTGTGTAGGCGAATATGTTATTATGGTTACTGGTGCCCTCAAACAGACATTTGCCTTGGTCAGGGAGAGTTAGTTTTTCACTTTTTTCTTGAATTTGGAAAACCATTTAATATCACTACATCTGCCTTTTTCTTTGTGTAAAGATAGTTTACACTAATAGTTTTGGGGAAAGGTTTGGAGAAACTTTAAGTTCAGGTAAATAGTGTTATCGGGCACTCAAACAAAAAGTCATGAAAGTGAATATTTCTTTATATCTCAACTACTAAAGAGCTAACATATTAATAAAATACACCCACACCGTGCTGTTATTAGCTTTGTATAAATATTTGCAAGCTGAATGACTGTAAACCACTGTTAATAAGCAAAGTGCTCGTCTTTGGATCTCATTTTCACACACTTGGGCCTGAAATTCCCTGCCAGCCTCAATCACATCAGGGCTGGACTAGAGTGTCTCATTCACTGAGGGATAACTGTCAAAAACAGTTCATAACCCGTCTGACATAGGGCTGTGCAACAGAGGCCTAAGCAACAACATGATGCCGCGGTGGTGTGATCTTGTAAAATGTTTTGATTTTGCAGAAGTGCATACCCTGGCTTCAGAAAGTAAAAGACTATGCAATGAATTCCTTGTGCCTGGCACAGGTCACTTCACTTATTAGCTACTTGGCTGATGATTTGTGCGCTCATTAGCATCAGCTGCTTGGCAAAATGGTTGGATTGAAAAGGCTATGTGGCAGGGTATCTTACTTTTTGAAGCCAGAATTGACACCTCTGCTGATTTGTGATTAAAACAGCTATTTAGAAGAGCCCATGAAAAAAGGTCCATGTTTCCCTGGCCTATGACTACAGCAGCACTATAAATGCCATTTTTAAACGATTTTCTGACCAGTGGTTCAAAAGCTAAATATAACATATTTCTTCCAGCCATTCACTAAATCAGCTGATTATAATTAACACAGCTCATCAGCCACGTCGAGGGGTTATTTGGTCACATCAGCTTTATTTAGCACACAGGTATAACTAGGTGTTTTGGAATATGTGGTATTGGATTGTAGCTTCTGAATCTAGGTTGCCCATCACTGCTTTTCACCTACTGGTTTCTATGAAGCCATCTGTTAGTCACCCCATCAACATAGTGTCTCACTTACTCAAGTGCCTCTGGACATAACTGACAGAAACAGGTCATAAACCTGTGTAACTGAGGGCTGTACAAAAGAATACTTCACACAGCTACCAACATCACTATGGCAGTTCAATTCTAATCAAGCAATCAAGAGTTGAACCAAGTGCAAACTACAGTGCAGAATTAGGCAACACAGTACACTGCACCAGGAGTCTCTCCAACATCCCTGGGCTAGGTGTGGAGTGTGGTGAAACCCTGAGCATTGTACACTGAGCTTGTTTGGTGCATTGTTTGAATTTTTTAGTCTCACTTGGGGGGCACTGGGGGGTACGATACCCCTGATAAAGACCCAGTACCCACCAAGCACAAAAAGTAGCAGGGTTGGGGGGTACTGACATATTAATGTAATTAATGTCAAATGTAAAAGGTAGCACCAGCTGTAAAAGGTAGTACCCCCCAATTATGGAGGGGTAATTCACACTCTGGTTTGGTGGTAGCCTGAGCTGCTGCTACGACCCCGGTATTCCAGAGCGCTAGCCGCCTGCTTGGGCTGTCTCAGGGGCTCAGTGTGATGTGGGGAGGCTAAGCTGCTCTATGCAGACAAACTGGCCCGCCGCCAACCCCACCCGCCGCGAACACAGGCCTGTGGACGGTCTCCTGCCAGACGGGGGCGGGGGGCGGCAGTCAACTCAGGACAGGGTCTCTTTTTGGCCTTCTTTATTAGGGGGGAAACAATCAATTAGCTACCAAAGCCCTTTTTCTTCGCTGGCGCATCGTCTCAGCTCGCAACAGCTACAGTTATTACAAACCCAATTACACAAGGCTATTTTTGGCTTTGACAACATTGCTTTCTTTATTAATTGTCAGAGTGTATTTACTCACATTATGTAACTGTTGTAACTGGTGCTATGACTGAGTGAAAATTACATATACTCAGGCTGTGAGGAAACCAAAAAGAAATGTGCTGTGGCATGCTAAGCTCACTCAATAACCATGGTAACAAAGTAAGTTGTCCCCCAGACTGACATGTTGAAACAACTTCAACGACAAGAAGCCCTGCTTCCTAGCAAAAGAGGAACCTTCTATGAATACTTTAGAACGAGGGAATGAGACCGAGAGAAAGAGAGAGAGAGAGACAGAGGCACAGAGAGAGAAACAGCATAAAGGGAGGTAAATACAGAAGCATAGAACTAACTTAAAAATTAAGGCAATGTGCTGCATGGACCTTTTTATATTGGTTTAACTTGCACTAGCCTATTTTTGAAGTATCATAAACAATGCCATGTGTGTTCATGATACTTGAAAAAACAGTGCAAGTAAGGCCAATGTAAAAAAAAAAAAAAACAATGATGTTGTATGTTTTAGCTTTGATAGTGTAAATACAACTGCATTAGTATGTAAATACAGTGTCAATACAGTTTTTACAGTGTAAATACCACTGCATTAAGACTACACATAACATGACAAGACACAGTCCAAGGGTCAGTTCCAAGGTGTGGTAAATTCTTCCCCAGGTTTCCACTTCTTTTTTTTTTTAGCTGAACCGGTCATGAGAAGTGTCTGCCAGCTTAGTACAGTAGAGTTCAGCTTGAGCTATTTTGGCGTTACACTGAACCAATTATGACACAGCAGACTCCTGGTGCCAACCTTGCACTCTCTCACTCTATTGCTCTCTCCCTCCCTCTCTCTTTCTCTTGGCACAGGGCACCCCTGCACATCCTGGTGCAACCCTGTGATGGCAAGCTTTAAGAAGGAGCCCTCCCCCACCCCCCCAACCAGCAGTTGCAGAAATGTTCAGGGCCGTTCACATTTTAATCCCTTGGGCCCCATGCATGGTTGCTGGGGAGGGACTCACATCTGGCCCTTACAGCTCAGACGCCCACATTGGAGGCTTACAGCTGGGAGGCATTAGTATGGAATATTCCTATTGGAGGATGTAGTGGGAGTGAGAATTGCTGAATGGAAATGGCTGGGATTAAACTTATGACAAAATACAAAATAAAGAAAGTCATATTGCATAGCTATCCATAAAGATAAACCAGCAAAACGCATTTCTAATACATACATGCAAACAATTTGGGTAGAACTGCTACAGATGTGTAGAGCTGTTAAATTTAATTTCTCATTCAAAAAAAAAGATTTTAGCATACTGCATCATCTTGGGTCAGCATAGACTTTTCACAACAATAACTGGCTGCTTGGCATTAAGACACCTTCTCTTCACAAAAGACTTTCATTATTAGTTAAAACACATACTAACTTGAAATTCTTTGGAAACTGCAAAACTGTGCAGAGTAAGCTATTTAGACAAAACATGTCATGAGTGACTCAAGGCTCAAGACTCGCAAGCTGGGACATGGAAGGCGGGTCAGTACTAGTACTAGAGATTAAAAGCCAAGGGCAACAGCGCCTGACGTTAGCATGTTTCTTAGGGAACCAGGAGGTGAGGTGTACTCACAGCATAGCAACTGAATATGAGTTATATTACAAAACCACAAAAGTCTTGAGTACAACCTTAGTGACAACCTGCCACAGTACGAGTGTAAAATGTTGTGATGTTGTGTGATTCTGAGGTGTGGTTTAAACAGCTACAAGAAAACAACAAGCAGATCCATGTTCCCATGGCCCCATGACTTTAGCAAACATATCAATGCCATTTTTGGCCTTCTGAGTTCTGAAGGACCTTTTGTCCCATTACTTTCTACGTAGCCATCCATCAGTTACCCCTTGAGGGCATGGGCTGATGTTGACAGCATGAATCGAGGAGCCAACTGATTGGTAGGGGCTATGCCGTTTTCCGCACGTGCATCTCAAAGTTAGCATGTTTGCTTTCTCCTTTATCTCCCAACAACCTTCACCTCACCTCAGTGTCAAGCTAACAGGAGGCAGAGATCAAATGCTCTGTTAACCATTAACACGAGTCTTCTTTGGGGTTATCAACAATATTCTGGTGGACAGCCACGATACACGTTTTCGTTCACAGAAATCCACCGTAGATAAATATTGTCAGACCTGTGGCTGGGGTGAGAGGAAAATACAAGTGGACAAAATGTTGACGGTCGTAATTACCATTAAATCACAGCATAGCCTATAAAATTTCCCATGTTGTTTTTGGCAATGATGGAATGCAGATCTTTTGAATAGCTCAACTGATATCAGCTAGGCCTAATCATTCTATACTCCTACATCCTGTATAAGATTTCCTGAAAAACAGCGCTCTATATAAGACCATATACTAAGGTGCTTGGACGTTGTTTACTTTCCATTTTCAAATTGGTTCAATGCAGCCCTCCCACCAGTGTTTCATATGGGGTCTGTGTTGTCTCATACTATGACGATAAAAAGCCTGACAAATAAGATTACTTTGCTCCCATAATGTTGAGCTGTCAAAATGTGTCTCCGCTTCAGCCTACAAAGCTTTTTCAGTCTCTCACGTGTAAATGATTAAGTCAGAAAAATAGTTTTGAGTTGGGACATACATGCAAATAGCAGATCTGTTAATGTATAAAACAGTTGTGTGTGTGTGTGCGTGTGTGTGTCTTTCGATTGTGGAATCTCTTTTGCGTCATCACCTTTGTGCACTTCTGTAACTGTACACATAAGGGCTCTCCTGCGGCCTTTGTGGCAACAGGTCAACTGCATGACAGCATTCCAGCGGGTCTCACAAAATGTTTCTTTATTTAAATACTCAATTTATCAGTGAAGGCTTAAACCTCCAGGAGAGCTCAAGATGGCTTGGGAAACCTACAGTGTAGTTACAGTGGTATAACGGTAAACACAAGTACACATAAATAAATGATAATGCAATGCCCACCAAAACTGATGTAATTTACCATGTAATTGGACTGAAGCGCCCCAAGAATAGCCACTTCTGTCCTTCCTTAAAAGGACCAGAAGACCATCTGGCTACAGCTGTTTAAAGGGTATCGGAAGGCCGGGAGCGAGGGGGGACCCCCTCACCCACCCACCCCCCAAGCACCACCCCAAACGTTCATGTTGTGATTGGTCAGTAAGACATGTAGCCTAGCTAGCAGGCACATCTATCTACCCCCCCACCCCCCACTACTGGCATGGCAAATGGAAAACACTGTGGCTTGGATAGGGGAGGAGTAGCCAGGCTAGCACTGCCGTCGTGCCACCACTCAATATTGTGACGATATGGCGATGCTACAGTACTATCAGGGAATGCTACAGTACTATCAGGGAACTTTAATAAAGCTTCAGACTACATTTTTAGCAACGAATCAGCGGACCTATGCTACAGAAGTAAATGTATGCCTGTTGAGAGTAGCCACGCATACATGCCAACTCATACTGAGTCATCACTGCATCAGAGAAATTGAGGCTGTGTTCTTACTAGACGGAATCAGCAGGGTCCATAATGTGTATGGCAATACCAAGTCACTTAGAGAAAGTGAATTTAAAGCCATCTAGAGAGTGGATACTGTAGTTGTGCCAGATAACCAAATCCATTGACAGAGGAGCTAGTGAGATCTACTCAGAACATGTTTGATTATAAAATGCATCAAAAATGCTTCAACTATCTCCATATTCTTTCATGAGCTGATATGGCAGGCAAAATCTTTCTAAACTTTACCACTTTTCGCTTTTTGGTGTCTTTGCGTCGCATTTAGCACAGAATTAGCTTGTAATAATTTGTTTATCCTTCTCAATGAGCAAGCTGAATAGGCTTCCAGAGGCTTTTACTATGCTCTCGCCAGGTGGTCCCAGCCTGATTCACTGTGGGCCCCATGTAAGGCAAAGGGAGGGGGGGGCTGTTACAATCCATCCTGACTAAGTGGATTACACGATGACTTTGGTGAATACCACAAAAGCCACACAATGCAAAACTAACACCTTACTTTCTGGCCCATATGGTATGTAAATCATCAAATGCCAGTTAGCAAGATTTACATACAGAAAGTCAGAGCCTTTTGGTGACTTTGTGTAAAGCTGGGCAAGGTCCTTGCCTGAGTAAATAGTTTGAATAGCCATTTAACGTATTTGTGCATAATCTACAGTTCAAAATCCATTTAGCCAAATATAACAAATCATCCACAGCATAGGAAATGGCCTTTCATGATTCTATTTCAGGGTCTGGTGTCTACGTTTTACCACATGGCCCCCGTTTCCCTGCCAATAAGCCAGTCACTCTACCACCCACTTACTCTGTCTATCTCACTCACACAGACGCTACAGGAAACAGTGACCAAGGCTACTTAGCAGCTGAGCAAACTGGCTTTAAATTTATGAGGCACAGGTTTTCACTCTAGTCACCTTTCAACTCTACAAAACCCTAGTTCATTAGCTCTCCAATGCAGCCATTTCTTGTCTAATAATAAAGCCACTGTTTACATGCTCTACCACTGCTCCATCAAACCTATCTATTTATTTACACATGGTGCCACTTTGGACAACCAGACAGATTGGGTAATAGCCTAGGTCACATTTCAGCTGAACAGTTTGTCTCTGGATGTATTAACAACTTGCATATCAAATTCCCAAGAAACCAGGCACAGTTCAGTGACTTTTAAAGGACACTCTGAGCTTGGTGTGGCCTGGGCTCTCAACAGGACATGATCTTTAACCTCCACCAGGAAGGTCTAAATCTGGGGGCTTTCTGGCTAGTTTTGGATGATGGATCTCAAGGCTTGCCTTAGTCATCATCACAAATGAGCCACATCATTAGCTACAAATGAGAAGGTGATGCGTTTCTACTCTTCAGTGGTCACATCTATTTACATTTATTCAGTATGATGACCAGTTTTGTAACAACCAATTTATTTAAACTGGGGTTTAGGTGATTAGGGCCCTCTATTGTCCTTACTCAACAGTACTTAATTTGTGGTTCTTGTCTATATGCTGCTTTAAAAAAACAACCAAAAGACATCTACATCACCTATGACAACTGATTCTGGAGTTCGGGAAAAAAAACAGCATTTCCCTTCTGTGGACCTTCATGGGACAGATTTTAGATCACCCTACACTGATCATTAACCATAATTTACAACAACTGTTGACACAAAACTATTTGACATAGTGTCCAGGATATGACAGCTTCTGGAATGTCAAGCCACTTTGTTAAAAGCCATTAGTACAACCCACCCTACCATTATACATCAGACATCACTGACTGTCAGCAACAGGTGGCTGGAAACTGCAAGCTGGAATATTCAAGTGCTGAAAGGCCGAGACGGGGGAAAAATACACACTGGGGCACAAAGACCTCAGTTCTCATCCTGTTTATTCATTACTCATGAAAAAGACTCGACCATATGAGTCTTTAGGTTATTCTGTCTAACGGCTACGTTGCAGTTTACAAAACGGCAGCTCATTTAGCTATGTAATTACCTCTACGCACGTTTGCTTTGTTTCCATCATTGCCTGACGTGATATGATGAGTTGGAGTATGTTTACAACCTTCATGTTGACAAACAGGCCTAACCTTCACTTCTTGGAGAGTATCAAAACAGAGTAGCAAATAGCTATGGTCCTTCTTTAAAAAGAAATGCTTATGTATGATATTTATATACGACACCGCATCAATTTTGCACTCTTACAACACCAACTTTTTGATAAATTAGCTTTTTTTCTGGCATGTCTGTGTGTGCATTTGATAATGCTGTACTGTAATCTAGATAGACAACTAAAATGTTTCAAGCACGAGGAGGTGGGCACACTGCACACGTCAATGAAGATCATAAGGTGAGGAATTCCCCACTGTACACATCTGAATTGTTCGACATAGTGGATTCTGTAGTTTGACCTATGAGTTTGACCATGTGCACCAAAATGAAACACGCGATTCTTTTTTTGTATTATGTGTCAACCGAAGCTAAATTTTGAAGACTGTTTTGTTAGTTTCAATATTATGTCTGAGGACTATAGGACCTGTTGTAGCTCACTGATATAATATATATATATATAATATATTATAATACATCATATTATGATGTCTATGAGTTAGCTAGCTAAGTCGAAACCGATTAGCCGGCACGTGCGCAAGACTTGTCAACTTTGGAGTGGGTTTGGTTCTACCTGGAGAGAATGTATTGTGTGCATTATTGAGACGAATACATAAACTTACATCTAATTTAGTTGCGTTAGACAGATGGGTATCTTCCAGTCTTTTGTTCGGTTAGGCAAATTATAACATAAAGACCTAGTCTGACACTCCCCACGGTAAGACAACTTACAGGTTCTGAACTGGAGGTCTTCGTCCTGCTCCGATCCAAACTCTTTCAGGAGGTATACGAACAAGATGCCAAATGCGTTCTGGATGCCGAATACTGATCCATTGCACCACATAGCCGCCAACATGACAACCCATCCCCATCCTCCCTCCGGCGGCTGGAATTCTTTCTCAGCAGCCGTGTCTGACACTTTCTCCGCGCTCGACGGTTTGGTGTCTCCATTCTCCTTCATCTCTGCAGGTCCATTCAGTGGTTTTGTCTCTGGCTTTCCATCACCCTCATCCGCCACAATGTCCTTACTTGCACCACCTTCCATTTCGGTCATAGTCTTGCCTTCTGTCATGTCTTCAGTAAAGTAAAAAATATACACGTAGTCTATATATAAAATACGGCTTTGGTTTTAAGTCAGTTCAGATGGATCTCAAACCAGGAACCTGGAAAGACAACGATTTTAAACTGTAACAACTGCGGTATATCACTACTTGAAATCTGAGAGTAGTTAAACTGCCATTTCTATGCGTTGATGCAATGGTCCCTTGTAATTTCAGCATGGGTGACAGTGCTGCAGTACAGTATTAATAGTACCTCAGATGGGCGGGGCAAGACTACGCAAAATTCTATCCTAATCTGTGGGGACCAAGACTTGGACCACTATTAAAAAAACACACACACACACACACACATCATGATTATTCTTGTCGAATAATGACGGCGAACGTCTAATTGTATAGGTGCCACTGCGTTACTGATGCTTTTCGAACTCCTATGTCTAATAAAATCTCATTTTCCACTCATTCTGAATCTGCATGAATTGATCACATTCAGAACGAGACCCCACACATTAGTATTTGATATGCGAAAACAAATGTTAGATACCGCAATAAATAAAGTCCGATGTAGTATTTTTCCTTTAAACGCTTTTAAATGACCTAAATGCTTTCTTTGACATGAATTCTGAAGACAGCAGAGAGCAGATCTGTCCACCTAACTTGCACCATCTAGTGGTTTTTAAAAGATACGTGAAGAATGTTCACAAGATGCAAGGAACCTTAAACGTCTTAGCTCATGTTTACAAAGGCCTAAACCTAAATTTTACATCACAAATATACATTTTGCTTATTTTGACTTTTCTTGTAGCTTTTAGAATTTTCTTCAACCAGACTTCCTTTCAAGTACAATCCCAAGTATCAGGGATGGAAATTAACTTTTTTGTTCACCTGCCACTGTGGCAGGTAGATTCTAAAATCTACCAGCCACTCAACATTTTTACCAGCCATTTTATATATTCAACCCTTCCGCACATTTTAATGGCTACAAATGTAAATATTTTCCAATTCAGTTTGTTACAAAACTGATTATTCTGTTATTGTGTTACAAATACATGAGATAGGCATAGCCTAACAATATCTCTTTTTGGTCATAATACAAACTCTGTCCAAGGCTTACTGGCAATGTTGTGAAATAGGAAATGATCCCAAAGTGACTCCAAATGATGGTTTTGTAACTACAGAAGTTTACAGTAATCCTGTGTCATCTTATTGTCAGCTGCTTACCGTATTGTCAGCTGTGTCAGCCGTTGAGTTACACAAGACACAAAGGAAGTGAAAACGGCACCATTAGGTGGTTAGAAATATGTAGCAATATCTGCCCGCAACTATATAATGTACTTCATTAGCCTATTCCAACTGCATTCAACTGCTCTGGGCCTCTGTTGCTTTATGGTAAAGCCTGCCTCCATACTGGGGTACCGAGGGTGCTAAGAACCCTCTACTAAGCAGTACTAAGATGTTTCTATCATTTCTAATTTCACCATCTAATATAACATAATAGTGCATGAAAAATGACTGATATGTATTTAAAAGTCATTTATATGTAGGCTACATTAAGGTCAAAGGTAAAATCTTATTGAGACAGCTTAGCAGCTATCAGAGATCCTTACTTGCTGCTGATAATGGCACACACACCTATGACCGATCACACACAAATAAGGCGTAATGACTTGATATGCTGACATACTAACTGGGGCAAACTTGAAGAAATTGCCATCACGAAAGAGTTTGTGCAGCGAAATAAGACTCGCAGGCTGGCCTTCAGAAGGTTTTAGAAACAGTAAATCCGCTTTCTCTACCATAACTTAGCCAGCATACTATTATAATTTATGGTTGGATACTACCAAGTATAACACCGCCGAGTGCTTTCTGTGCTGATGTGGAATTGATTTTGTTGTTTAGGCTACTGTTAAACGTTTTGTGCTTCTACTCAGAGCTGGGCAGTATTTTAAATACAAGTATTTAAAATACGTATTTAAAATACTTTAGTGTATTTTGTAATATGTATTTTACAAGTTTGTTAAAAAGTAGTTTGTATTTTGTATTTAAATACTTTGAGGTACTGTATTAGAGTATTTAAAATACTAAAATACTTTTTTTATTTATTATTATTGAATCAGTAAAAGATAAGCGAATCAATCACCCCAGGTCTTTGGGCCAAGACGTAGGCCTAAATCACGTGACACGCCCATTGAGGCTTGAAGGCCGATGTCCACTGGCAAGCGATGCGAATTCCGCCCCGCGGCACCCCATTCTTTTCAATGGGAGGCGAATATGCCTGACTCGCAAAAGGTAAATTAAACACGATATGGCAGTGATGAGGATGATGACGAGTCACGTAGCCTTCTCTGTCGGATTGCTTGACCCTGGTCCCTGTGTTCATAGTGCAAACAACCCCAGCCTGTTTCTGTTTACTGGTGTTGTGGGACCTGTCGAGGCATGTTCCCTCCACAGCATAGTGACAGACCTCGGCTCGAGACCAAATTCTATTAGCCAAAAATGAGCCCAAGTTGTGCCTAATTGTTATGATCAATGATTTGCACCCAAAACCATAACCAGTCAGTAAAGTATTAAGGTCTACTCATTAAAAATCTTTGTAATCGCCAAGGCAAGGCCTAAATCATTGCAGATTGTAGCCCTACTGTATAGAGTATATTAGTATATTATGAAAATTATATTAGGAAAGTGTGATATTGAAGGGCTTGGCATATATTTTACTGTAAATTTTCACAATCTTTGAACTACATATGATTCAGATTCAAAGCATAGGCTATTCACACTTGGCTTATGCAGGCCTATTTATTGTCATTGTCCATCAGAGACCAATAGGCATGTTGTAGGCTATATTTAGATTTCTTAAGCAAACAAAATTCAGCTTGAAGAGTACTGTTTTTGAGAAATAACTTGAAGGTGTACCACCATTCATAAGCAATGTTTTGTTGTGATAATAAGAAGAATAAAAGAAAATCCTGGCATTATTTCATGTATTTTTGTATTTTCAAAATACAAAGTAGGCCTACTTGTATTTTATCATGATACATTTTCTAGACCAGTATTTTTGTATTATAGTTTGATACATTTTTTGACCAAGTATTTGTATTTTGTATCAAAATACTTTATGTTGTATTTGTGCCCAGCTATGCTTCTACTGCACATGTATGTGCAAGGTTGGGCTATCATCGGCTAAAGTGTCAAAACGATGGGTTAGTCTTCTACGTCTATGTATTTCGCTTAGTGCGTCGTGTTACATGTGTCGATGTGGTCTTGTCAGATCTAACATCAGCCATGTAGCCTTTGACATGAGTACGGACAACAATCTGTTAATAATTTAAAATATATATGTGCTTTGGAAATGGAACCGTGCTCTTCTGAAATCGG
Organism: Setipinna tenuifilis; assembly: GCA_030347295.1. Taxonomy (NCBI): domain Eukaryota; kingdom Metazoa; phylum Chordata; class Actinopteri; order Clupeiformes; family Engraulidae; genus Setipinna; species Setipinna tenuifilis. The sequence goes on along the minus strand of CM059282.1, from coordinate 3,488,179 downwards.
TGTTGTTGGCGCTATTAATAGGTTACGTTAAAATCACAGGTTAGTTTTTGGGATGAACTTGTGCGCTTATGGCATTATCGTCAACATGAGAAAGCAATATACTGATGCAGTCCTGTTTGGACAGTTAGGCTATAATCATCATGACTGAGCTTTAGCCTACCTCAAAATAGTGAACAGAAAGTTGTCTAGATCATATTTGAAATAACCACACGCGCCTGTGCTGGATGCCAAGAAACGCTCCCTCAGCGTTGCTTATCAATAATTGGTAAACTTATACGTACCTGCGCTGTCTACTAACTGATAGCTACGCTACAACATGTGTCAGGGAGTGCATTCATAGACTATATCGAACTTGGCTGAATGCATTTGCACATCCGTCACAGTGGCAGGTAAAATGGCAAAATTCACCCGCCAACATTCACATTTACCCGCATTTGCCGGGTGGCGGGTGGTTAATTTCCATCCCTGCCAAGTATGGGCTTTGGTTCTACTTGGTAAACGACAACTGGGTTCTTACATCCTAGCAATTAAATTGGGGATGTAGTTCAATAAGGGAATCTTGCTTAAAAAAAAAAAACATAATATGACAAATATTCTTCGTTACCAATCAAATGTGAGACAACATACTGAGCTGTTAGAAGAACACATTGAGCTGTTAGTTATTATGCATCTCCAACAGACACATATGTCTTAACAGCACACAAGATAGTGTTTGCTACCCTCATACACCACCAAGTCACCTTAGAAGAAAAAACACTGTTGCTAATATTTATTGCAATACTGCATCGACAATAAAGAATACATTAACAGTTTTGAATGATATTCATATGCAAAGCACACTGGTACATACAGATTGGTTTTCCACATCGTTAACAAGAAAAGGTTTTTAAAAAAAGGGAGCTAAAAATACCCCAAATAACTTTGCAGACAGTGTACTCTTCCAAAAGGTGTCTGCAATGGCGTCACCAACAGAATGTCCATATAGAGAATGTCCATACTAGTGGGATTTGCAGAGTCACTTTGTGTCCGCTTTGTGTTTCTTGGGAGATGTTGACTCCTCTGTGGTGGCCATTTCCCCTTTCCTCTTCTTCAGCCCCTTCATCTTCCGTGTCTGCAGCTTGTCCAAGTTCTGTTTCTGCATGTGCACGCGGCCAAACTTGGTGCCAAAAGCATCATGGGATATATTCTTCTTCTTTTTAGGCTGTGGAAAAAAAAAATCATTGGCACAAAAGGTTACTGGTGAATTGGTGGCCAGTTAGGCTTTGTATTTTCAAAAGCTACAAATGAGACACAGTGTATGGGATCACATATATTGTCTATGTGCATATACAGAATTGCACTGAGCTTGAACCTGAAATTAACCTAGAAACACTTTGTAAAGGCACAATCATTATTTGAAAAGCTCAATTTATATGGAAATCTACAAGAAAATGTCTACTCTTATTGATGTACATTTGTGTTGTTTTCCCCCTGCTGTGACAGAATTTAGTTTAACAACCATGCGAGCAGTAACATCTTAACGTATTGAATCAGACTAGGATCAGGCTCTTTTTTCCCCAATGGGTAGCATTTGATCTCTTCTTTACTCTTAATTCTGTTTGTGTAATAAAGTGAAGGGCAATCTGACTTCAGAAGCTACAATCCAACACCATATTTTCGAAATGACCTAATTCTATCTGTACGCTGAATACATCTGAATTACTGATTCACTGTTTAACTCTTACAGTTGTGGTCAAAAGTTTACATACACTTGTAAAGAACATAATGTCATGGCTTACCTGCAGTTATTTCTACAACTCTGATTTTCTCTGATAGTTATTGTAACAGATACTTCCTTGTCACAAAAAACATTCCTGAGTTCGGTTCTTTCTAAGTCACCAAAATTGTTAATTCATGTTGCTGTATGTATATTTCTGACCCAGCAGATGTGGTCACATTTTCCTTCTAACACATAATAAAGTCATAAAAGAACCAAACTTCAGGAATGTCATGTGGCAAACCACTTGTATAATACAAACAAAAACAGCAAATACTTTTAGTTTACACGACCATCATCAAACCTTTCAAAGTAATTGCATACTACTTAGGTGGTCTAATGTTACTAGGTTGTCCATGTACCTTTAGGGCTTTGGGTTGTCTGTGTGCCGTCTTGTACAGGTCATCAGATGCTAGATGAGTTCTTCTTAGGACAAGGTCAAATGAGGGTCCAATCTCTTCAAGTTCAATCCTTGGTGTCCGACAGCCAGACTTTTTAAGCAAAACTCTGTTTAAAAAGATATAAAAAATGTGTTTTCCTTGAGAAATACATGTTGATGTGAATATTTTACAATGCAGACTACATTCACAACCAGTGGATTAGCTAAGGTTCCCAAAAAAGACACTAAACAGAATGAGATTTTTATGTCCGCTTACATGATCGCACGTTTCTATGACCTAGTGTGCCAAGCTTTTATTGGGCAAATCTTTAAAAGGGAAAAATAACTATTAATGCCAACTGGGGTAGATTTATACAAAAGCAAAGAGTGCAGTCAGTCTAAATATACAGTTAAATGGCAAATTAAACAATGCACAGGGCCTCCAGTAATATCACACTGTAATCTTCCACACAGACTAAATCCCTGGCCTGCCTAAACAAGGCTATCCTGTGAGAATGGTCAATCATAAATTTCTTTCTTGATATCTTTTTAAGTCTATAAAAAACAGTGGTCAAGTAAACACATTAGAGATACTTTGTCACTGACACATTAGGCATTCTTCAACAGTATTCATGCCAAACACTGGAATCCTGTCTGAAATGTTACAAAAATGGAACCAAGATATGGCACAGCTACAGTTAAACATATTTTGGTGTTAGTATGCCTGACTGCCTGTTTGGGAGTAAACTGCATTCAAAAGCTTTTCAGACACTTTCAACCAACACTGAGACGCAAAACATATCAATGCATGACCACATATAAAAAGATGAGGGTTCAAAAACATGAGGGTTACCACAAGAATATACAGCATGACACAAGGCTGCGTCTTCCCAGATATCTTTAAAAAACAATTGCTGTAGCAATAATTTAATTTCCGAATTCGTTCAGGAAGTAATTCATTGTGACTATACATGTAGCTACAATTCCTCTTCCTGAAAGGATATATTAAAGTTGGCATGTTTTTACAATGGCATCAGTTTCTGGTAGTTAACACTTTTACTTAGTTAACTCTGGAACCATTCCTCCCAAAAGCAAATACACAAATTCCAGGGTTCCAGGGTTGCAAAATTACTACCAACTATCAAAGCTGAAGGTTAGGAACATACATATAGTTGGTAGAAAAAAATATTGTATAAATATTGAATAAAATAATTAAAATATTACTGAATAAAATTAAATGTTTATGTTGGTATACGGCTCATGTCTGTTTCTGTAAATCTGTACTTCAGTAAAGATAAACTCTTTACTTCTCATGAGATTTAGGAGGCCACAATGACCAGACATTAGCATTATCACCCAGATATTCTGACCACTACGTAGTCTTTTTCTGGTACACTACAGAAGGTAAAAAAGATATGCCTGTAAAAAGTCAGAAAGTTATAGGGATCATAACCTAGTTCATAACCTAGAAATACCATTATGACCTCTCCACAAGGCCAAACTGAGGGCAGCTGAAAACCAAAGCCACGGCCAAATTCTGTTGCCAAGTCCTACCCCACTATGGTCAGATTTAAGCAAAATTTCTGGGAAGCGCCTTCTCAAGGAATGACACACAGAGTAAACAGATCGACCACGGAGTGCAAAAGCGCACACATACTTGTAGCTGCGCATATAGATCTTCCCGTCAAGGGCTGTGAAGTGCAGCACATGTTCCAGGCCTGCCAAACGCACAGACGACACAGTGGGCCCCCTAAAGAAGTCTGTTACAGAGAGTAGGGAGATATGAAACGAGAGGACAACAGGTGAAATTTGTAAAGGAGAGGCACACATCAAAAGTATTGAATTAGGTGCTACACTCAAAAAGACCATGAAGAACATGAATAAAAACACTACGCACACTAAGACCTCCAGTCTATAAAAGGTGTAATCATCACCAGTGTTACATTTGGTGTACATTAGATGGTCTGAAGAAGGGCAATACAGCCTTGAAATATAACACTGAGGACAACAGTTGAAAACACGCAATTATGCCCTTAAGGTCAGCCAAAGAGGTAATGGAGATAGCTGGTGTACCTAATAAGACACTCTTCAGGCGTTTGTGCTCATTGTCGATCTCAAAGGCCTCCCCAGCAAACACCAGCATAGGCTTTGTGCCCTCTGGACACTTGCTCATCTGCTCAACAAAACACAAAACATACTTCAGAGTTAATATAGAGTAGCATTAGTATGTTAAGATCTCTTAAAGGGAAGGGGCATATTTAAAACTATACTGTGTTTGAGGTCTATGTGTACTGTCAGTAGCCCAACAATGAAGGAAATCCTGAGCTACAAATGTGGCGATATCATGGTAGACTTTGGCAGACAACAAATCAGGCCAATAGCTTAGCTTTAAAACTGCCTGGATAGTTGCAGCAAACGGGAGAAGTCACCCCACCCGGCAACCGGGTCTCCGGGGTACCAAACATAAGCTTTGACTGCAACACCAAAGAGCCAGGCTTGTTGGTATGGCAGTCAGAGCACACCCACGACCCTAGTGACGGTCACCATCACATTGCCTTCCCCTTCGAGAAGCGCTTTACACACTTGGGTGTCACTCACACATCTACCAACATACTTCGCCCATTCAGAGTGCCCCACACACTCATACTTCACCCATCACTGGAGTCCCTCACAACAGGGTCAATTTAACCTGGCGGTTCCTCATATGGCTCACACAGTTGCTGCACCTCCGATGACCTCACGGTCCCACTTCTGACAGGAAGAGGAGAAGTCCCCCCCCCCCCGGCTTCAAACCCACGTCTCCAGGGTACTAAACGTGAGCTTTGACCGCAACACCAAAGAGCCAGGTATGGCACTCAAAACACACCCATAACCCTAGTGATGGTCACTCCATCATAATAGCCTTGCTTTTACCATGATTTCTTCACATACGTACCTCTGGTTTGTCCTCATTTCTTTGGCTGCCGACAAAACACATAGACCTCTAATAGTATGACAAAGTCCCACTTTAAGTAAGTAAAGATTTATGTTAATACTTGCCTTGATATCTTTCAGAGAGGTAAACTTCTCAATGCCCAACTCTATCATGTCCAACACGTGATAGTCAAACAACCGTCCTATAATAAACAAAAATAAATTAAACTCACATCAGATGCATCAGTTGCATGCTGTCTATGGCAATTTAAAAAGTTTACCAAATATGAGGTTGTTTGGCCTTTTCTTATTGTGTGATCCAAACAGAAACAAAGAACAGTCTGATTTTTTGGAGAAGAATTCCTATAAAGCAAAAGCAGATATGATGGCAATAATGGTCAATCAGAGAAATCCAATGAAGATAGACACTTTGAGATTGTCTAACAATGACGAAATTTGTACAGCAAAAGTATCCATTAGCATAACATGGTCTAAAAACTTAGCACAATTACCATTTTGATTGTAAAAGTTTTTTCATTTATTTCCTTAAACTCACCAAGGATGTGGAGTCTTCAAAGGGTCTCATAATATTCTTTCTATTGAACAAAAGATGGAATTCAAAATTTGCAAGACTAACAGTGTACAACCAATTACTACAACATAGCAGTTTACAATGTCTTCATTCTTAACTCATTGACTGCCAGCCATTTTCAAAATTGTTCCACCCGTGGTGCCAGCCATTTTTCACCATTTTGGGTGTTTTTTGAAGCCCAACAGAAAATTGAGTTATTTGTCTATGTCAACACCAAAGACATCAAAATAAAGCTTAAAGTCTCATCTTTCATCTAAAAAAACGGTGTGTTGATAGCTCTTTCCATTCCTTTGCAATCATGCATAGAACAGAGGTGGGTTTCCCCAAAATGCTGCTTTCAGACCAAAAAACTGAGAAAAATGGCTTTTTGTGAAAACCAACATTTTAAGCAGAAAATGTTTTTTGATGGCCATATTTTTGCATTACTGGCATCTAAAACATTTCATCCAAATGTAATACAACATAAATACGAATAAAAACACTGAAAATGGTTTTAGACAGTAAAAATAATAATTTGAATTGTACATGACGAATACATTTCTTCGACATTTTACTTGGCAAAATAAAAAGTTTATTTGCCTATATACATAAATCCTGTCACAAAAATATGATTCATGTCTGTCATAACTGTCCACCTATACAAACAATACTGTACTGTAACCATGTAAATATAACATGACAAAATTCAGCCACCAGGGGGCTATATTTCATAGTCAAAAACAGTAGTAGCTAGTAAAAGCAAAATGCAAAAAAACCTAGCATTCATTCAAGTGTTTCTTTGTGTGTGTGTGTGTGTGTGTGTGTCTCCATTCCTACAGCAAGTAGCGGTAATAACTATGTAAATACTACATACACAGGCAAAATAAGTAAAACACAAACATATGCAAGAGTATGTTCTCCCGTCCACCACGAGTGCGCTTCACCATTGTCGTATGCTAGCTACATCTGATTGTCTTGGGTTTATATACACAAGCATCTTCCTCGACGTGAAAAAACATCAAAATACAGACAAACGCAGTGCTGCCATCTATGATCGGATCCCTTTCCGCAATGTGAGCATGAGGTGTCAGAGCTCTCCAGACCAGACTAATCTGAAGACTGTTTTTATTTCATCTATATTTTATTCCTTTATCTTTTGTTTATTTGTTTAGCACGGTTGCAAATGAAGTGTAGGCTATAGCCAGTGCATCTTTGATCTTACTCATACAGTGTTTCATCACAGTGATCGGATTCGGTAGCGTGCATATTACAAAATATCGTAACATTGATAGCAGTCCCAGAGGGTCAGCTCTACCATCTGGTGGCCACCAGAGAGTGACCACATGAGACTTCTGACTCTTATAGGATCAGTTCCGAAAGCCGTAGAAGCCTGAAATTTCTACACAACATAGATGAGGTGCCCCACGATGCGTAACTGTAAAAAAACGTGTTTGACGTCGGAAGACGTCAATGGTAAGCGCCGTTACTTTTTGAAATGACGTCTGCAGACGTCAATGGTAATGAATGAGTTAAGCATGTCACTTACTTTTTGAAAAGCACTGCATTCGGTTTCTTCAACGCATACTGAAAAACAAATCAACAATCAGTCATCTGGCATGTATAAAAAGTACATTAAGAACAGGCACGGGTGTGTTCCTAGAGGGTATTCCTTGTAGGTGACTAACTAAAATTAGTTTACTCAGAATGAGTGGTAAATCATGTAAACAAAGCCATGATGCTATCCCATTGGAATGTTTACCACTTGTTTTGAGATAACTTACCCAGGTAAATAACTAAACCCCATTTCTGGAATACCCCACTGTACTAGACTTTTGCACCAACTCACAATATCTTTTAGTGCTTGTGTGACAGTCTCAGTTGTGTTCCCTCCTTTCATGATCATCGCATTCTTGATGTTCTCGGTCAGTTTTGGCTCTCTGCTCTGAAGAAATCGTTTTGACCTCTTCGTTTTCGGTTTCCTAAGGGAGACAGGATTGCCAGTTGTTTAATGGTTAGACAACTGGGCAAATATCTCAGCAAGCCTGACTAAAAATATCTCAACGAATAAATTAAAGACATTATGTATAAAAGAATAGCCCCAAAATATCTGCAGCCACAGCTCAGGAACTTATTAATGGCTATAAGAAGGATCCACCAGTTATTACTTCAGTTCTACTCAGTACTGCCGTGCTTATATATTGGGGCGACCAAACACCCCTGTTATTGTTACGATGCAAACCGCATTGTTTCTTTTTACCCAATATACTTTTTCGCAGCTAGAATAGTAGTCTTTCCACAAGTTGTCATATAACCCAAAATAAAGATGGTACTTTAAAAGCTAATTAAAATTATTCGTTGAAAGACATATTTTTATTAGGGGCGCCCAAACCATACCATGTTGCTGGGTTATTATGACACTGCACTGTAGAACAAATCCCTAAATTCACATGATATACAGAAGTATATCATACTGACAAAGACATTTCACCGGACACCTGACATCGACGTGGGATTTAACACAGAACACCCTTTTAAGACAGTTATAATATGAACAAAACGGCTAACGCTGATTAGCATTGCCCATGGTTCCTATTGCTGCAGCCAACTTCTTAAACAATCTCACAGTATGTCCTCAAATTACTAAAATATCTACACTGTTTGGCACTTATGGAGGCTACTTACACTATACCATCGGTGTACGTCATTTTAGCTGTTAATAGACGTTCGGTAATAATTCCTCAGTTGGATTTTGTTTACACGTGAGCTACATGTGAGAAACGCAAACCGGAATCATTCAGGAAGTCGAGTACCCACGAAATACGTAATATCCGGAGTTTACAAAAGTTTTATGCACTACTGCCATCAACTGGTGCAGAGCGATGGTGCCTTCAGAATTGTTTGTGTATCTTTTACAGTTTATGGCCTGTATCAACTCTACTTGGACACGGTTAAGACTTATATGATGGTACCTTCACAGATTGCTTTTTAATATCTATCAACCAACTACCTTTTAAATCAATGTGATCAATCAACCCATCGATCATTTACAACACTAGTTCTTCTCAGCAATAGACTAAGTGTAAAGGCTGTATGCTTGAAAAGCAAAATGTTCACGTATGTATGTGTGAAAATATATTGCCTACGCCGAATGATCCACATCGATTTATATATGCGTAGGAATCCCATGTTTTCCATCATATAATTGCATGCATTTGACTCTCCGCAATCGACTACTTTTCCTTTCAGTGGGTGGCACAACTGTGTGGCAGACTGTAGCAGTTGATTCTCAGACAGATTCCTCTCCGGGTTTTGGATTTCCTGATCAGATGAGAGGGGAAGATAGGTGTCTGCAAAACCTCTGCGTCACTTACATTTAGTTTTATTGACACGGTAAACATAATCGGGCAACTCACAAAAAGAGGCCAAACTAACGCCTAAGACTGAAAACCAAAGCGCTGTCTTTCTTCGTCAAACGGAGGAAGCTGCTAGCGTTTTTAGCTATATTTACGCCAGTTAGCTAGCAAGCTAAGCTCTGTCAATTGCCTGAAATGTCTGCTTCTCCTGCTGCGCAGTCATCCAGTTTGGCTGGTCCTGGTTCAGGGATGTCAATGTTCCGGTGGTTGGAAGTACTCGAAAAGGAGTTTGATAAAGCATTCGTGGATATTGACCTGCTGTTAGGAGAAATCGACCCCGACCAAGCAGATATTACATATGAGGGCCGCCAGAAGATGACAAGTCTGAGCTCATGTTTTGCTCAGTTATGCCACAAAGCTCAAACGATTTTTCAACTCAACCACAAACTTGAGGTTAGTATTACTTACAAAATAATGTGATTCCTGGTGGTAGTGTCCTGGACTATTTAAATTGAATGTAGTCTATGTACTGCACTGTGTGATTCCATAAATATAAGGGACCACCTTACTAATACCAGTTGGACCCAAGTATTTTTGGCGTCACCCGTGAAGAGATGTATTTGTTGCCACAATACTACATATCTGATTGTTGTGTAACTTAATAATCTAGGCAGCCCGGTGTTGTCTTTTTTATCAGTCGATGTAGACATTGTTCTAATTGTCAATGTAAATTCACACTGTTCTTTCGTTACGTTTATGTAACCTTAAACCTTAGTTCAGGAAGGTGTTCTCTATTGTGCAAATTATGTACGAGCACTCAACCCATTTCCCGAGGCTGCATGTCCCATACATACATCACTCATAATTGTACTGCTGAGCTGATTTTTGTACTGCAGTTAACCAGAGAGTCCAGTTGTGCTGGTTCGTCGTAGGGTTAGGGGGGGGTTGTAGTAACACTTGGGGCCTATTAACACTTGCGGCCTATTGATAGGCAACACATTTTCAACATATTACAAACGGTGTATTTGGTTTTTTTTTAGGATTTATGAAAATATATGTCAAACTTTCTAAGGTTTTAAAGCAGAGACGAGCTTTGCATAATCAGCAACGGACAAACATGGCGCAAGTGTGCTTGTGTGCCTTCTGTACTAATGTGGGACTTTTCTTGCCAGTAGGCAAATGACCGCATTCACAGTTGATGGAGATTGGATGTTTGAACACTAATAAGAAGTGTTTAACTGAGTTGTTTAAGTTATTAAAACACAACCTAGTTATGCCTCCAAATGCTTCTGTGATTAGATCTTCTCATCAGCTACCTCTGCAACAGCCCACCACCACCACAACCCCCTCACCAGTTGTCACTTCAGCTGTCATCCCTGTCCAGCATCCCAAAGGGGCTTGGTGCTGTAATCTACTGTCCCTTGATGCTTTTGAAAGGGCTATTAGAAGCCATTTATGTAAGCATGGGGGACAACGGCAAAGGCAGTGCAGTGGCGTACCAAAGTTTCTTTCCTAGTAATCTAGTTCACTTTCTGGGCAAGAAGTGGACTTAATTGAGCAGGCAATAAGTCCTACTTCCACAGAAAAACCAAGCTAAGGGGTCATAAGTTAAATATGACTCTGTTTTAAAAACAGTACGCTGTCCAAGTGACTGTAATGTCAGCTGTTTTAGGGGGAAACCAGAAAAAATAAGATGTTCTCTGGCTTTGTGGTCGTACTATTTGTATATGATGATTTCATTTCTAAGTAGGGATGGGTGAAATAGCAAAAAATGATGGCAGTATATTTCCCCATATTGTCCGATATTGATATCACAATTTCTTCAGTGGTACTGCCAGTTTTGGAGCATCCGGATTGAAATATGTCTTTGAAGACGCCAATCACCGACATATTTCACATACTGGCTTTATTTGCTCTATGTCACTTTGGCCATAACCCAACCACTGACACACACCTGACACTGTGTAACCTTTTTTGTCAACAGTTACTTCAAGTCATGTTCAACATTACTTTCGCTGCTTTCAGCTCCACTTTGTGCATTTATCTGCAATGTGATCGATTAAATATCCCCAAGGCTGATCAGCGTGATTGACCTGAATTTTATCACAGTCACAAATCGCGATCAATTAATTGCCCAGCCCTATTTCTAAATAAAAGAGTAGCTCAACTCTACCTAGAGAGCCAGCTTTTATAGGTCACAGTCTATCCAGTAAAGCTGAACTGGGAGCTGAAAACCTCCTACAATCAGTTATGCACTTGGAGGGACAAGGGCATGTCTCTTACATCCTTTAAATTCTGCACTGTAAGTGCTTCTAAGGCTCTTCCTTTACAACAGTGCTTCCTGTTTTAAGTCCTGCTGGCGGTTGCATTTCTAGAAGCTCTGTCAGCCTCTCTTGCGCCCTGTGTGGAATCTTGTTGTCCTAGTTAAACGTGTCACTCTGACCTATAAACAGATATCTGACAGAAGGTTACTGGTAGTAAACTAAGTTTATTCCATGTAGATATCCATTTAGCTTCGGGTTGGTATGTTTGCTGTTATGTTAATGTTATACTGCCAACAGTATGCAAAATAATACAAAAATAAAACACTTACATATAGCCTAAATAATTACCACCAAAATAGAGTGTGTTTTATTTTGCCATCTTTTAACTTCATTTTTAGCTACTATTTTTACATAACTGTTTATATTATTTTAAAAAATATAAGTGTTTTTTATACTGTGGTGTTTTTTTGTATTGTAGGTTGCTTTGGGAATAAAACAACTGCCACGTATCAATAAACGTAAACATAGGTAGTGGTTTGGAATCATGAGCTGGTCCAGATGTTACTGTATTTTGCAGAGTAGCAACAGCTGTAGTGTGAGCATCTAAAATAGGATCAGTTAGATCAGATCAGAGTATTACGTGCAGTCCTGCCTCAGTGAACATCACCAAGCTTCAGGAGGTGTTCCTCATTAATAAGTCAGTGTCAGTGAATACACCATGACTTCACAGCGCTTCACGTCACCCAAGCTCTCTTTCCTCACTGTCCAAGGCTTGAGCTTTGCACACAGAGGACTTCTATAACACAAAGTCAATCATCAGTCGTGATCTTAATCATTGCTCCTAACAACCTTAAAGGTGTAATTCCCGGTGAGAAACCATTTAGTACTTGTTCTTTTTGAAATACGATCGGCCATTTCAAGTTGCATATGCATGCTGCACATGATATATATAAAGTAGGTGTATTTGTTTAGAACGTTTAGATTTATTGATGATTATTCGGTGTGCTATGACCGAATGAGCTTTGAATGATGGTAGCCTGTGATGTAGCATAGTTGAAATCCTGTTGTTCCTCCCACCCCACCTCCTCCATCAAACTAGAACAGCCTGGAACAGGAGCGTTAAGGCATTTTTTTACAAAACTGGCTCACAGGGCATTCATTAATACTAAAGCCGCAAAATTAATTTAAAAAATGATGCAATGACACCCTTAAAAATAGCATGATGAAACAGTTATTAGGCTATATTATAGTCCACATTACAAGTAGGCCTGGACTATAAGGCTTATATTTCGGGTTGTTTACTGAATCACACATGCCAACATCATATAAAGGGAGATTTAATAGACAGTAATTATGATGTTTTGGGCATGCCCCCTTCATCTTGTGACAGGAAGATGAAAGGGCCACATGCCCGAAACGTCATAATTAGAAACTTTTGTGGGAGCACACGGGTGTTGTGGACACTGGTGTCACGGACTGGTTTCTGCTCTTTAACTGTGTTTTGTTGACCCCTTTGGCCTGTGTCCTGTGTGTCGTCCTGTGTGTTAGGCCCAGCTGGTAGACCTGAAGTCGGAGCTGGCGGATGTGCAGGGGGAGAAGGCGGTCGTGGAGCGGGAGGTGCATGACCAGCTGCTACAGCTGCACGCCCTGCAGCTCCAGCTGAACGCCAAGGCCGGACAGGCCGTTGACTCCGACTCCATCAAGGACCGCATGGTGAGTGAGTGAGCACCGCTTTTGCTTTGCTCTCCTCTGTGCCAATCCATGTTGGTTGGAACAGATCCGACACCATGGTACTCAATTTTTTCAGATTTTTTGTCCAAACATTCTTCCATGGAAGAATTTTCATCAGTTTTTTAAGACACATCTATCCATATTTGAATGTCATATTTGAGCCAGATCTCGGAAACTAGGCAAGATATCAAGCTGCAATTTTTAATAAGACATAGAAGAATGTTTGGACAAAAAATCTGAAAAAATGAGGACCATAGTGTCAGACCTGTTCCAACTGATATGGAATTGCCCCTCTCTCTTTTTTCTCTCTTTATCCTCTTCTGGCACAGCCTCTTCTTAGCTCACCTCTCCTGTTAAAAATTTCTTAATCTTGCTCAGAGGTGGACAAACTGCCATGAGAAAGTAAAAGTCCTACGACATGTTTCTTCCTATCTGTGCTTGGTGATGTCACTAATTAGCTCATCTACCTGGCTGAGATGTTGGGCTATTTACAATCAGTTGTTTACCTTTTAAACCTACGAACCAGTCCACTTCTGCTCTTTCTCCATTCCCTGATCTTTATAATAACAGCTCTTGAAGTACAATGTAGTAAGTTAAATGCTAATAAATAAAGTCTTACGCTAGTGTGGTTGGGGTAGGCTAAGGTAAGTGCTATTTTGTGCACCACTAGACTGAGCTGTCCCTGTGTTTCTGCCGTGCTAACCCCCAAAACCCTCTCTTGTGTTTTAAAGCCCATCCCCCCTGTGGAGCAGATGGTAAGTTAAGCATGTGTGTCCCATGTGCTTGTGTGTCCAGTGTCGCTTCGCTCGCTGTTCCACCGGCCTAATTTGTGCCCCCATCTCCTCACGTAAAAAAAACACCACGTGAACGCGCTAGCAGCAGTAGTGAAGGTCTCAGCGTGAAGTTGGACACCAAGGGTCCAGCTGAGCACCTTGAAGTGAGAGCATCAAGGTGTTACTGTGGTGCAGGAATCAGCTGATTGGCACAAAGAGAATCTGACTGCTTTTGGTGTTCACTACTGTGAATCACAGCATGCTTGGTTTTGCTAGCTGAGTGTTTGTGTGAAGACATAGGTGTGTGTGTGTGTGTGTGTGTGTGTGTGTGTGTGTGTGTGTGTGTTTGTGTGTTTGTGTGTTTGTGTGTGTGTTTGTGTGTTTGTGTGTTTGTGTGTTTGTGTGTGTGTTAGTCAGTGAGTGCGTTCACATGGAGAAGTCGAAACCACTTGGAAGTGGTTTGGGATCGTACCAGCTTCATGTGAACGGGGATTGGTTTGGTTTGGAATTGGTTTTCGTTATCCAGTTGCGACGCCAGGCCTGGGCTGTTTCGAAACCACTTCGACTGCCATGTGAACGGAGATCGGATTGATTTCGGGTATTGCGCATGTATCAACGAAATAAAAAACGCAGTTTGTTCCTTCATACGGACTTTCTAACACAGCAGAATGCACAACCCGTACGCAAATGCGTCAAACTCCTGGAACACCATGTTTGTATGCCGCCAGAAAGTTTGTTTATTGTCTTTATTTAGTCGGAACAGTGCAGAGCCCATAGAAGACGTGCCAGAGTATTACGTTTTTGTTTAGACCACCTTATTGTTTAAGTGGGTAATAATATCAGGTGAAAGGAGGAGGCTATGTAAATACATTTGCACTGACTGACTTGTACGATTTTCTTTAGCCACTGTTTTGCGATGAGAGGTGAAAAGTTCAGTCTCCTCTACGTGTCGTCTGTATGTGTAGGCATATGTGTGCAGTGCTGTAGTCTGCTGTTGCGTATACGATAAGATACATCTTACCTACGTAGCAGCTTTGTTGTGGACAAATGTTTACTCGTGTAAACATTTTATGTGTTATGTGTCGTTAGTCGCGTTATGTCCAACATTGTAGCAGCTAGCATTGTAAATCTTATCAGCCTGGGTCGTCATGGCTGGGTCGGCACGGTTTGACCGATATCTTTGGCATTATTTGCCCAAACAACATGAAACTTGGTACTGCACACACTGGTAACATTATGATGACGCCGTCCAAATTTGAGATCAAGCGGATGAGTGGTTCAAGAGTTATGCGTGGAAGAGACGTTCCTTGTATTAAAAGATAATAATAGAAAGATAGAAGTTGACTACAGCGCCCCCACCTAGCGTAGCGGAAAGGGCCGGAACTCTCGCCGAATCCGCTTAGACGAACTGCATGTGAACAGGGACTTGGGGGACAGACCACCCGTTGTGAACCAATCCCAAACCAAACCAATCCCACCATGTGAACGCAGTGAGTGTCAGTCAGTCATGTGTGTGTTGCATCAGTAGACTAGTGCCAAGTCCTATAGGGCTTTCACCCTCCAGGTCACTGTGGCATATCGCATGCATCTATACCCATACCATTTATTATAACAATTATTAACCATCTAATGCGTGATTAGTTCCTAATCACAATCAAGATCAAATGTCATTCCACTATACAAATGCCACACTCATCTGGTGTGTGTGTGTGTGAGATGTTGTGTGTGTTAGTGTCGGACATTTTGTGTCCGTGTAATTCCTTCCCTCCCTCCCTCCTTCCTTTCCTCCCTCCTCTCTCCAGCTCTAGTAGCAATAGCTGGCCTTCATCCATCCCAGCCACCACCAACCCCTCAGGCATTTTACCCCCCCCCCCCCCCCCCCCCCACTGTCTTTACAGGCTCCAGGAGACAGCAGAGCACTCATCCCCATCTCTCCAATTACATTAACTCCTCCATATCCCTTTTTGTATCTTTGTGTGTGTGCATGTGTGCTGGTATGCGAACTGGTATGTGTGTGACAGGAGAGAGAGCTAGAGGCCAGCAAGAAGGAGAAGTTGAAGGAGGCCAAGCTGGAGTCGGAGGTGAAGATGCACAAGAAGGAGAACGAGGCCCTGCGCAGACACATTGCTGTGCTGCAGGCTGAGGTGTACGGAGCGCGCCTTGCCGCAAAGTACTTGGACAAGGAGCTAGCGGGGAGGTGAGCCAGAGTACCAGACGGCTCCCTCTGTCTCTCTCTTCCCCTCTCTCTGTCTGTCTGTCCCACGCCCCCTCCCCGATGTCTGCATTGTGTTGTGTTTACGAACTGACGCCACCACCAACCTGATTTTTTCAGTTTTATTTCTGTCTGATTAGAAGTGAAAGAAAGAAAAAGGAAAGAAATGCATTACGCACATAGCAAACCTGGCAGGTCGCAGCTCCTTTGCCTCGGGACAGCAGCAGACGAGCTAGAGCTAAACAGTGCACACATTCACAGACGTGTGCAACACAGTAAATGTCAAAAGAAAAAAAGGTACAGGGATTTTTTTTGCATACATACATTCCAGCATTTTAAACACTATACAAAATTACATTTGCACACTTGCAAAAATAGAAAATGTGGCATGCCTGATGTATGCCACAATGGGAAAAAAAGAAAAAGAATTGAAAGAAGAAAACTAAATGCATCAGGCAGGCTGTTGTGCGGGCCAAGGTGTAAGGCGTGCACCTGGACAAGGAGCTGGCTGGCAGGAAGGGGGACCAGAGTCAGGTTGCGGCAGGCTGAGATTTGTGTGATGTGACGCCAGGAGGAGAGTAGCCTTGCCCAGCCTGCCTTCCTTCACTCACTTGCATTCATCACAGTCTGGAGCACTTCCATTCCGTCACATTCACTGCTAGAGTTTCATGTTGTACAAAGTAATGGGATCTGCCCGTGATGCGACTGATGAGAACTTGCTGAAGTACAGTGTAGACAAAAAGTTATTTGCGCACTCTGACGTATTGTCTAAAGGGCGAAATTAATAATAATAACAACAACAATAATAATAAACTGTATTTGTATAGCACAATTAATACAAGATGTAGCTCAAAGTGCTTCAACAGTTTGACAGGAAAACACAACACAACATTTCATGCAGCATGTTAGCGCCGGGAAAGAGAAAGTTAATTCGGGCGCTATTAACAGTTCCTGCTAATTAGATTGTGGAGATTAAAGTAAGAATTTTAAAACCTGTTAAAAACCACAACAAATATTCGCTTGGGTGCTGCTACATCTTTCAACAAGATAACAACCACAAACACACTACATATTGTGTAAAAGTCTTCCTCACCAAGAAGACAATTTGTGAGAGTGTTGAAATATTCTTTGGCTTCACTGTATTTAGCATAATCATAATACCTTAAAACCACAAAGGACATGGAGCAAAAGAAGGTTTCAGCTTTTAGTTTAACTTTAGTCAGTTGACATGCCCTCAGAAAAAGTGGTAACAGTAAAGGAGATCCCAATGTTGGCATTGTTGCAATTAAGGCAAAAAATGTCATTAACGTAAAATACTTAGTCATAAATTGAGACTACATCTGTATTAATCCATTTTACTGTCTTAGAACTGATATGATTTGCAAATGTTGACGTAGCATGAGAATGATAATGATGTATTCACATTGGACACAAGAGCATAAACAAGGCTTAAGTTATCTTTCTTAATCCCAAGGGGTAATTTGTGTTGCAACCAGCAGAATTAAATGTATTCACCAACAGAATACATTAATTAATAGCATAAAAGATATCCACTCATCGTTTGACATACAACTTAAGAGCATTAAAAAGAACATGAACAATAACGGGCACCTAAAAACAAACAAACAAAGATGTTGGAAGGGTGGAAAGGATGGAAAATTGTGTGATTTGGCTCAACTAAAATTGCTTGGCCTTTTTTGAGGAACCTGGTTTTGAAGAGTGGAAATGTTATTACCAGGATAGGAACACTGGCACTTGTAATTTTGCTGGCACTGACGTTGTTCTTGATGACACCATATATTTGCTAATGTCGCACTACAAGAAGGGGTTTTGTTAAATATAATGCCATTGCGATTGAAAACATTGACTCATGGTAGCCATGCTGTGCCCATTGCGCTGGCAGGGTCCAACAGATCCAGCTGCTGGGGCGTGACATGAAGGGGCCGGCACACGACAAACTGTGGAACCAGTTGGAGGCCGAGATTCACCTGCATCGCCACAAGACGGTCATCCGGGCCTGCAGGGGGCGAAATGACCCCAAGAAGCCCCTAGCCTCGCCTGTGGGCCACGTAAGCAATGAGCCATCAAACACTTTTATTACACCCATCCAAAACTGTTATAGCTGTTGAGTCTGTTGGTTGTTGGCTACAGTACAAACACTGACCAAGACCAAAGGTCAGCCTTTAGCTCTGTAATGACGCAGCCTTATTAAGGGTTTCATTTGTGATGTGCCTTTAGTGATACAGCCATGTTCATTACATAGACGTAAAATGGACAAAACATAGATACAGAATAAATGTGGGGCGAAAAACCTCTGAGATGTCGCTCATAGAATTTAACAGCCTCTCCACACACAGTTGTCATGGACATAAAACTACACTTCCTTGAACCAGACTGTAAACATGTCTATCTCCGCCTGCAGTGTCGTGCACAGTGTGTTCAGCTGTGTGTTGTGTTCTGAATGTGCAGTATTAAAGAGGAAGCATGTAGTGGAATTTGGGAGGGCTGATGTGTGTGAACTGTGTGTTTCAGGACCATGATTGCCTGAAGAAGACACAGGGCGTAGGTCCGATTCGCAAAGTCGTCTTGTCCAAAGAGGACCACGAGGGCCTTGGCATCTCCATCACGGTAAGAACAACCTCAGGTGGTGCTCACTTTCTTTTTCCAATCTCAATTATCGTAAGAATAATAGTAATAATTTGTAAATTGTTGCTGTTGTGTTGTTCTCTATTGTTGCTATTTTACTATTCATTTTGCTATATTATTATTGTTTATTGTATCATTATTTTATTATTTGTAGTTATAAAGTAATCTGGGTCAATCTTTTTGCATTAAATGTGCTATATAAATTAGTGTAGGTGATCCTATTATCGGCATAGTGCCTGTTATCAGCCATTGCTGATGCGGCTCCACTTAAAATGAGGCTTTACCTGGTGATTTTATATGCAAACGTATCTTACCATCCAGCCAATAAAAAACTTGCTTACGCTACTTGACTTGACTTGACTTGACAGTCCCCATGTGCTTTGTCATGGCTGTGTGAGCAGGGGGGTAAGGAGCACGGCGTTCCCATCCTGATCTCGGAGATCCACCCTGCCCAGCCGGCCGAGCGCTGTGGGGGGCTGCACGTGGGCGACGCCATCCTGGCCGTCAACAGCATCAACCTGAGAGATGCCAAACACAAGGAGGCTGTCACTATACTCTCACAGCAGGTCAGACATGCCAGCATACACATGCACAGACACACACACACACACACACACACTAAACCAAGAACATACATAGATACATGCATAGATGAGCACATATAATAGCATAATAGATTTTCAAGTAGTCATGTGATTGAGGGTCATCAAGGACACAGCAAGGCTGTGCTGGTCTAGTACTTGTTTAATGCAACTGGAGAGCTACTCTCTGGTTTTTCAGTAAGGTCAAGTACCATACAGCAAAGGAAAGAAGAGGGTATTTAGCCTGCTGTGTCGAGCAGAATGAGAGGTCAGCAGGGGTGGATAAACGGGCTTGGAAAAGTCCTGCTGCCTACGCTCTTAGAACAGGTGGTTTCATAGTAGCTGGCTGAGGAGTTGTGCTAATTAGGATGAGCTGGTTCAGAAGAAGAAAGAAATATGCAATGTGACTTTTACCTTCTGAACCTGATGGCAGTCTGTGGATGTTAGTGATCTGTGTGTTTATTTGGACCGTGTGTGTGTGTGTGTGTGTGCGTGTGCAGAGAGGGGAGATTGAGTTTGAGGTGGTGTACGTGGCCCCTGAGGTGGACTCTGACGATGAGAATGTGGAGTACGAGGACGAGAGTGGCCACCGCTACCGCCTCTACCTGGACGAGCTGGAGGAGGCCTCGGGTGCGGGACGAAACAATGGCACTGCTGAAAACCCTTCCCTACAAGGCACGTGTCACAACGACAACTAACCAATTGACTGACGCAATAAAAACTCTATTGTTGGTCAGTCAAGACTGTAATTCTTTTTGCTTACCAAGAAATGTTACCTTATATAGTCTTTTCAAAGACAAACCTTCAAGCCTCCTGCATAAGAACCTCTGTATTTTCTGGTGCAAATCCTCCCAATTACAGAGCTTCTTGTGAATATGAAAGACAAAGAATGAGTTCAAGACAAAAAATGACTCTAAGACAAATTTCTCCTGAGACAGTAAAGTATATCTTATCGTATTGCATTGCATTGTATCATATCACCACATTTAGTATTTTAACTATTTATGTCATTTTTTACTGGGATAACTTTTTCTAAAGCCTAGTTTTAAGTGGAACAGCAATGAAAATGGCTGATAATAGGCCCTATGTCGATCGAAGGATCACTTACCTTCGCTAAGTTCTGTCTCTTACCTGTGTGCCCACACAGCCGCCCTGGAGAAGATGTCTGTAAGCGACGGGGCCGAGAACGGAGACACGGGCATCTCGAGCGAGACCCCCTCCGACGAGACCCCATCCAAAGCGGCCGAGTCGTCCGAAAGCTCCTCGTAAGGCACAGAGAGAAGAGGAAGAGGAATGGGCCCAGAGGAGGAGTGTGGTTGGGGTTGGAGGGGTTGGCGAGGGGTTGGGAGGGATTCTGATGGGTAGGTGGCGTGGTTGAACAGGGGCTAGCACAGCAAGCACCTGCAGACTCTGTACATGTGTGATATATATATAGTCAGTGTTTTGTGTCACTACAACGAGAAGTGGCTGCATCAAAGTTCACTGGAAGGAAGAGACCTACTCAAGGGGTTGGTGGGGGAAGGGGGGGGGGGGTGTGCGGAAGCCTTGAGCAGTGAGTTTCAGGGTGGGGACACAAGAACACTGAGGAACCCTCAGCTGGTGGAAGAAATACTCTCACGGCTCTTTCATGGATCATCTGCTTGAATCTCTTTTTCTGTCCCCTGTAGTAAGTCCCTTTTTGCCTTGAAGAGAGAGGGAACCTCATGCAGGAGTGTCTGTATGGAGAAGGGAGGTCAGGAAAAAAACTGCATACTTATTTGAGAAGATACTATAGGACATGTACTCATGTGATGTTTTTTTTTCTGTATAATCCAATGCGTGGTCACTGGTAACCTTGGTCTGATCTGTTGTGGCACAAACTGTCAGTGCTATGAAGGAAATTTAGGACATTTTACAGTTTATATGCTTACTGATAACATGTCCCTACACATGTACACTGCAGTTACTGATATCTGTTCATGGAGATTAGCCAGTAGTACACAATCGGGTTTACACAGTGAAGTACCAGAGACATTAATGTTCCAATCATACTGAACTATAAACTCTTACCCACTACCTACAACCTGATATTGTCTGCTTTGAAATGTATACCAGTAAAGTACAGCATGTGGGAGATGAGACTTCACTGTCGGGGGAAATACCAGCGAGCTTGTGGAGCAAGTGAGGGCAGTATAGCATGATGGTGTGACCTTTAGTATCGTTCTGTCCTTCCTCGTTTTTTTTATCACACGTATATGTTGTACTGGGTCACTTAACAGAGAGACAGGTCTTACTGAATCAAATACGCAGTATTTTGAAATGTTGATATTCTGTGTTGCTATACAGTCTTAACTGTCTGAAGACTTTGAAACATATTGGGAGTGCCATGGAATGCGCTGTTTTAATGGGTTCTTGAAACATAGCAGCACTGGGATTGTGCCAGTATAATGCAGGGAAGAAACAGGGACAGGCTTTGGACTGGCTAGCATTTACTAACGTGTGCATCCTGTTCTTTTAATGTATATACAGTCTGTGGTGCAGCCCGGACTGACTGAAATGTTGTCCAGACTGTCCTGACACTCAGCATGTGTATTCCGGTTAGGCAGTCTGGGTTAGCATAGTGCTCTGTAACCCAGTGACCAGAGTTCATACAGCGATGCATAGGACCACAATTATTTGTCTTTTTTTGCAGTGATTAAGTCTTACTTTTAAGCCAAATGAACAAAGCCGTTCTGATTAGCAGATCTGCTACTTGGTACAAGGCAGGCTAGATTTTTATTTTTTTCCCTCAGTCCCAAAAGTATAAGCTTCACAGCTGCAGATGAAGTGGAGAAGAGAAGCATGTAATGTCATGTAAAATTGATGATGAGTCCTATAAAAGAGGCAGAGCACAGCGCCCTTCAAATGAAATATTTAGTGAGGGATGACACAGCGTTTCCGGCAACGCCTCAGTGTGGCGCCAGGTCCCCCATGTGAAAAGTGCAATATGTTTTGTTATTTTTACTCCCCTGTTGAAGCAGTATTCCTAGAAAGTGCTTCTTGGATTGCTTCTTTTTTTTTTTTTGATTGGCTTCTTCTGGCCAGCTTTGCTTTGGCAGTGAGTGGAGTGGACATGCCCTCTGTTTCATATTTTCCCCCACAGTTGAGATCTCATTTTTTTCCCCAGAGTTCTGTTGCAAGAGCCCAAAGATGACTGAAAGACTATATTGGTTTGCATTGTGCTCTGATTATTTCATTGAGAGTACTGACATTATGCAGTTTGGATTGCTGGATGTGAGGTCAGAGACCTTCTGCATCAATATTTAGCGTCAGAATACAACAGCAGTCAAGGTGAATAGCAATAACAAAGATGAAATGTTAATGTAACACCTGTATGTATGCAGTCCAGTAACTACAGATAAAGGTGTGCTTAACTTCAGAACATAGTCAACCCAACCTTTACACTGATACACATATGTTGCTTTTAAGGCAGACCAAGAAAACCATGCGTGTGTGCGTGTGTGTCCGTGTGTGTGTGTGTGTGTGTGTGTGTGTGTGTGTGTGTGTGACTCTGATCCTCTCTGTCATATGAGCTTACTGTTGTGAATCTGATTGCCACTTCAGACATGTTACTGAGTATAGGAGCCCCTTAGGAGGAGAAGGAGGAGGCCGGTAGTGATTTTGACAATCTGCAGTCTCGGAGGCTCTCTGATGCTGCTCCTCAGTCTGAGGATGAAAGGGGAGGGGGGGGGGGGCGGGGTGGTTGGGTGGGTTGTGAGTGGTTGTGCTGTAACTATTGAGCATGAAGATGTGGAGGAGGGGCTGGGAGTTTAGGGTTGGGGGTTGGGGGGGTGTTCCTGAGCCGGCAGCAGGGAGCCACGTGTGTGCCCATGAAGGTGCCCGCTGTGGTCACTGGAGGTGTTACAATGACTGTGGGGAGGAGGGTCACACACTTCTCAGTGGACATCAGTCATGTGCGCTGCTGCTGCTGCTGCCGCCACCACAGTGACCTTTATGAGCGAGATGTCCATATCTAACCGCTTGCTGAGAGACTTTGGCCTAAAAGAGCAAAGATCCTTGCTCTTGTAGAATTTTTTTTTTTTTTTGGTTTGTTTTTCTACCTGTATTTGTTTTATTTGCCTTTATTTGGTATGGGTTTGTGTTTCCTCTCCTTACCTTTTCACATTACCTGTTTCTTAATGTCATAAAGATGTATTTCTGGAACCTTGGATGAGAATTTGATATAAATGTCTTATATATGTAGTTAATGTATAACAGACTATTTGAATAAATTTGACTCGGCTGAAGGTGGGGCTGTGAGCTCTAAATTTAAAAATGAACTTGTTTGTATGCTGTGGTACTTGATATTGGAATGCGGGTTATCTGATGCATGCACACTGTAATCTATTGAGATAACTTGGTTACAGGAGCTATGTGGAGGCTGGAGTTATCTGCGGTCACAATACAGCATTACAAATACAAATGGACAGGACACAAGTGTAACGGTGAAAGAGATCAAAAGGAATCTCCGGACTAAATCTGTCCGGAAAGGGACTGCACGTGACATAGGTGAACACCCAGCGCAGTGTGCAGTCTACTGTGCAGCAGTGTGGGTTAGGTGCATTGCTCAGGGGCACCTCAGTCATGGGGCAGTGAGGAGGACAGCGCTGGTCATTTATTACCACCAATCACCTGTTGGTGTGGGGAAATAAACCTGTGTTTTTCAACCCTTCAACCTCTAGCCCATGACTGCCCCATTGGCAATATTATCATCTTTGAGGCATAATAACCCCAGACATCTTGTTAATTCTTTGTGTCTTACTGCTCCTTACTGTATAGAAAACTCTGACATACCTCCCGGCAGATCGTAAAGTTTTTGTTGCTCTTTTTATTGCAGAATTTAAACATGCTTTTTAAAATGACATTGAGTGAGTAACACTCAGGGTATTCTATGGTTCACTGATGAACACCAGGGGGCAGTAGATGACAAAGGAACCAGATGATACTTCACTCTGGTGAACATCTTGATAGAGATCTTTACTGATTCATTTTCTTGTGACACTGACCCAAAGACACAGTGCTCCAGTCAGAAATGTTGGGCCCTATGAAAGAAAACAATTTGGGGCTTGTTATTGTTAATAATAACATGTCCTAATTAAAGTGTCCTCAAGGGACCCCCTGCCAATGCTGAGACCTTAAAATCATTCTAACTTTATCCCATCCACCCCCCTCCCTCCCCTGGCTACATCCCTGCAAAGACCACTGGGAAAACAATGGGCAGCGATAGACAGGTCAATGGAGGAAATTTTAAAACTGCATTGAACCAAATATGGTTAACTCTATGGGTGGGCCAGGGAGAATTTCTGTTTACAACACCAAGACTTGCTCCAGTCAAGACTTTCGACACAAGCTCTGACTTAAAGTTTTAGTCAGCTTTTTGGAATCTATTTTGACTGTATTTCTACAGAACAGAAGGGCACGGAGCCATCCATTGTTTTTGAAGCCACTGTTCTCACCACAGTGCCCTTTATTACATGGCATGATGAAGTGTTCAGGTAATAAACAGTTTAACTCAACTTCCTAAAAGTGTGTGTGTGAGAGAGAGAGAGAGAGAGAGAGAGAGATTCATATGTTACAGGTGTCTTATTAGAAATGTGCCTATCGCAGCTCCTGTGGTAGGTCTGGGGTGGAGGGTGGGCCCAGGCCTTCCTGTGGTGGAGCAGCTCTGAGGTTTGGGAGGAGCATGAGAAGACATGTTTGGAATTCACCAGGAGTGGAGTGCCGGGGTGGGCTGCTCCAGGCTGCTCCCTCCTCCTCCATACTGCTGCACTCTCTCATGTGGCCTCTGAGGCGGGCCGACTGTAGCGCTGGGGTGCGAGGTGACGGATGTGAGTGCGAGCCCACTGAACCACCACCACAGAGAGGGACAGTGCAGAGGGGGCTGCTGCTGCTGCTCTGCACCACTGTGTGAATGGCCCAGACAAGACAAGAAAGCCCCCGTTACCTGCCAGGGACACACCACATACATAAAAAGAAACTAATCACACAGACAGTCGTCACACCCTTCTGCTAAAGGCCTGCCTGCCTGCCTGCCTGCAGAGCAGTGGGGTGGGTGGGGGGTTTAGGGTGGTTTCACTACGCAGCTTTGAGGAGATGTGTACTAGACTCTAGTAACCTGTCTGTAATGAGGTAGACCTGTTTGGTTGCCAAAAATTAAATGTGTGTGTGAGAGATACAGTGTGAAACACAGAATATAAGAGCAAAAACCTACAACTGCTGTTTATGTTTTGCAAATAAAAGTTTGTAATTATCACTTTATTCTTCTAGTGTGTGTATGTTGGTAGAAGTTAGGGTTGGGGGGCCTAGCTTGTCTTGAACACAGGCAAAGACAGGCTTCAAGGGGAAAAAAACGGGAACCACTGTACTAGAGCACAGAATGGATAACAGACCTCTTGTCTGCTTATACTTGTGTTCTCTCCTTTTTCAACTGTTTCACTATGATTTTTACTAAGATTTTTAAAAGGCATGTGTTTTCAGGTCTGGAGTCTGAAGCTTGGGTCTTTTGACTCTTTCACTTCCTGTGTGTGTGTGTGTTTGTGTGCATGTGCACAGTTGTGTTTGAAAGAAATATTTGCTGGCTAAGGTAACAGCAGTGCTGTTAAGACATACCTACCACCCCCACCCTTATCCCTGTTCAGAGAGCAGGCTATGTGTGTGTAGCCATTACTGGGAATCAGCTGCTGCTCACCACTGACACCAAACTGCCACATTCCTGCCCTCACAGACCTGGCTCAGTCACTGTAGGGGTGGGGGATGGTGTGTGTGTGTGTGTGTGTGTGTGTGTGTGTGTGTGTGTGCGTGCACGCATGTGACTTCCTACTCTCACTAGAGTGGGATTGTTGGGATATCCAGTTTGTCGCTGTGCAACAAGACAACTCCTACTGCTGTCACGACAACCATTTACACAACCATTTACACACCACAGTGGGCGAGAGCAAAAGAAAGAGAGTGGGGGACAGACTATGGGTTAGTGAGAGAGAATGACAAAGAGAAGAGGGTGGTGGAGCAAGCAGGTCCAAGGACAGTCGTGTGTGTTTGTGAGCAAGCATGTGTGGTTGAGGTGCAGCTGAGACACACTTGTTTTAACCTTGTCAAAGTGACCGTGACATCCAAGGGTCAACTACTGGTGCTTTTTATTTACAGCTCTTCTTACACTCCAGAATAAACTGCAGTCGGTTCCCGCAGAGCACAGTGCCAGCCACACCATCTACACAGGAAAAGGAACCACTCTCTGCTCGTAAGTGGTTGACATTTTATCACCCCCCCCACCCCATGTTCCACAATCGTTAAGTTGTACACAGCCAACCCAAGGCCTACCATTCACACTCACACCTCACACTGATTCCGTCTCTTTTTGTCCTTAACCTTGCGCCATGCTTTCTCTCCATCACACACACACACAAAACAACTACACAAAATTGGCAGGTGTTAAACAACAATGTAAGACAGCATGTCTTTTTTTCACCCCTTCTGTTTACTCACACAATCAATATACCCGCAGTCCAAATCCATTTATCCACTGCCTTTACCCAGTTTTCACATTGCACTGTTTCATCATAAAGCTGAATACATCAGAACAGCTATTCTTTATGTGTGTGTGTGTGTTTGTGTGTGTGTGTATGTGTATGTGTGTGTGTGGTCTACATTACTAAATGTTGCATTTCTGGTGCTAGTGACCCACTGCACACATACACATCCTTGTCACCAGTCTTTGACAGGTATCATTGTAGGTGGTTTCAGATCTACAAACTGTCTGTGTGTGTTGTCAAAGTTGGCATTGGGACAGAGTGATAACCCCACAGACACGCACTGTGTCTTCTAAAAGACCTCAGTGTGTGTGTGTGTGTGTGTGTGTGTACAAGGGGAGGCATCGTCATAAGTCTTCCCTCCGAAACAAGAGCAATGCCTACATGTGGGCTCTTTGTTGGGAGCTAGTTGTACTGCATTTATACGCCTCTAGCAAGGCCAACTGGGGACTCGCAAATCAGCCAGCTCAAAGACACACACACTCGTCATGCACTCCGCTTCACCACCCCACTGCACACAGACACACACTCTGTCTCTCTCTCTTCATGCCCCGCCCCCTTCACCACCCCACTACACACACACACACACACACACACACACACACTCTTTTCCACTGCTTGGGTACAACCCTGCAGCCTTGTTCTTGAGAGATGCAAATATTTTTGAACCAGCGGATCGGGGGGTTTAGAGGGTGGTGACTGGTCACATTCCCATTAGGTCGTGAGACACAAGTACAACACAAGAGGCACAGAGACAGACAGACAGACAGACAGATAGACAGACAGACAGAGACAGACTCTGGGTCACAGTTTCTCTTGAGATGAAGGGAACACTTTTGGCCATCTTAGTGTAAGATCACAGCAAATATTAAGACAGGTTTCCTCTGCTCCTTAAAGTAAGCATTAAATAAAAATGTCACCACGCCCCCATACAGAGATATAAAACATTAAAAGTAACATCTTGACATGTTCAACCTTTAGTCTGAAGGAATAAAACCTATTTACAGAATTTCAGACACCACAACAGATCCTTCAAGAATTCTTGTGGTATCCAAGCAGCTAGTCCATAGAACCCCAAGATGGGGCAAGCAAAAAAACATTACAGCACCCCACCCCCAAAAAACATCAACATCATTATTACCATTAACAACAACAAAGAACTGTAAATAATTTAGTAGAAGAGTCTCTGGGCGTTCGCTGCTGAGGTCAGTTTGAAAGCAAGTTCACATGTGAGAGGGGTGGTCACAGTTAGGTTCCGTTTTGTAGGGAAGGTTCCGCGCTGCCCTCGGGGTCAGGTCGGTGAGGAGAGGACGGCTGTCCCAGACGGATGCAGTCCCTTGGGGTGGAGTAGCACTCGAGCACCGAGGCTTTGCCCTGAGGCCTTTGGTAGTCTGATGCCATCGTTATGCTGAGTGCCACGGGGGCAACCCGCCTGACTTTGGGGCTGTCATACACCCCCTCCGAGTGGTTGGGCCGCTCCACTTTGGACTGTAGTGTCTGGTAGCCTCCCATTCCGCCCTTGCGACACGCCCCGTTCTCCACGGTCCTGAAGGAGGGCGTCTTGTTCAGCACGGCCCCAGGCACGCTGTAGCTGGGGTCGGGCACGAAGGCCTCCTTGCGGAAGGCGTGCCTCTCGACAATGGGCGTGGCGTACTCCGGCTCTTGGTTGGTCAGGGGAAGGGCGTACTGGTTGGCGGTGCTAAGGAAGTCGTAGTGCGAGGGGCCGTCGCAGGAGTCCTCTTTGGTGTCCGTGTCCATGGGCCTGAAGGTGGAGCCCTTCCTGCTTACGGTGCCCGTGCCGATCATCAGGGGCTGTTGGTACTCTGCTGTAGGGGGGAGAAGAACAGAACACCACCATCAATACACCAGTCAAAAGAGGCAAAAGGCCTTTATACATGGGCATTGTTTACCCTTGCACACCGGCTGCGCAGCGATTGTTTTTATCATTTCTAAGGATTTGATCTACGGTAGTTATGATAAACAATGGATTAAGCGGTAAGGCAGACTGAAATAGACCCGAATCATAATCGGCACGCCATCAGCAGCACAGTTTGCCACCGGTTTGTGTGTTCATGGGGCTTGAACAGAAAACAATGGTATTTAAACAGAATTTGGAAAGCGAAGTGCACCTCCCTGTGTCAAAGCATTTTGTGCATTATTAGCCTACTACATTTTCCTTCACTTCATTTCGTACAGAGGGTCTGGCTGCGGTTTCATTGACATTGTTGTTTCAGGTAGCATCCTTCTTTTTGGAGGTGTAGACTCTAAAGTTGAAAACGATTGGATCTGCTTTTACCCAATTGCTAACGTCTGGTCGTGACTCCCTTCCTCTCCCTGTTCGCTGACTGGTCAGGCAGGATGCTGTCTGAGACAACCATGTCAATGAAACCACAACCAGGACCTTTGTACAAAGTGAAGTTAAGTACAAGGGGCTGGTTTACCAGGCTAACTTTTCCCCTGATTCGCCTGGTCTGTGGTCATGGTTATAAAAGTCATTTTGCAGACCAGGCATCTGTAAAGATGTAAAACTGATGTGCAAGTCAATCACAGATAACCATGTTCCCCTCAGGATCAGGTGGGGAGAGCTGTGAAGAAGGGCACAGGAGGTGTTTGTAATGACAGAGGATCAGACAGCAACCTGGAGCCATTGCTGAGTGTATTGCCACCATCAAAAAAGCACTGGACGGGGCTCCATCTACACATGTTTAGCTCTCAGCAGCATTAACTACACCAGACCTCACTCAGTTTTACATTGTTAATTTACAGTGATTGGTAATCTGATTTCAGAAGCTTAAATCCAGGACCACCTATTTACTCTATTCCAGCCATTCATACATGACACTAGATTATAGCTTCTGAATCCAGCTTGCCGATCACTTTCACCTGGCACCTCTCCAGGCTCGCAGGGTAAGGAATGCAGTGCCAATCAGCACACAGACAGAGAAATGCCCAATGGAGTCAGCAACATGGAGTTTGATAGGACAACGTCCTGCATGAGTCAGACAAAATTACAGAGCAGAGTGCAACATCAGCCCAGTAAGCCTGGTCTGTTTATCTCATAATAACCACAAGTAAATTTGAAGTTATGACATGGAGACTTCAAGGCTAAGCAGGGCTAGACGCAGCATGATGGAACATTGTCCCATGAGGATGACGAAGCTATTCCATTGTCCCGTGATTACTTAACTAGCCTCTCCTCCTCTATGAGTAACAGCTGAGGCACCATCACATGCTCACAGTCACACTAAATATATTTCTAATATAACAGACAGCTCTAAGGTGGTGTTCATACTGCCACAGTTTTTTCACATCTAAAAAGCGATATTATTCCAATATCTGAGCATTTTAAAAGAGCAAACTACCCTATGACTCATTGTTTAAAGGGGTCCTTCCGCTAAAAACCACTTTAAGTAGCTCTATTTACAATGTGGTGGGTCACAACAAGCAGTGTATGCACGCAGCACTCCAAGACGTGAAATTCGACCCTCATGGTTTTACTGGTCATTGAATTGTCAAGCTAACCAAAACGAGCGGATCAGAGCAGGCTAAACCTATCTACGTCACTAGATCGTAAGCGCCGCCCAGCACGCCCACATCGCAGAGGAAGAACAGTGGACACAAGCTAGGTGAGCGAAAGACAGCGAATTTGCCCAATCAGAAGTGCCTTATTGACACCGGAAAAGCCAGTCGTTCAACCACTACACCTGTTCTAGCTTACAGAAAACAGCATCAAGCAAGAGATCTAGGACATAATTTTTCACAGAAATGACGCACAATGCATTCAACCATAGTGGCGACACAGAAATATGAATAAAAATAACAAGTTCACCTTTAAGAAAAACCTGATGTTAAACAGATTTTAACTTTGCTTTGCTCTTTTAGAAGCCTTGCCATTTTTTTCTGCTTGCGCCTCACTCAAGAAACAGAAAGACGCATAGCAATGGTCAAATAATTCTGAATAGAGAAATGATTGCCAAAAAAAAACATTAAAGTAGTGACCAACTCAGTCTGGATGCATGACGCACAGACAGAATAGCTAATCCTACCTTGTTATGGTCCAAACGTGCACACTACTCTGGGTGGATGTTAACTACATGACGGTACACTGCCCTACAATGCCAAAAGGCAGTAACTACACATTTTGTGAAAACTAAGCTCTTGCTTCTTCATTTTAAGAAAGTACATAAAACAATTGACATTATTATACCTACACCATGTTGGACTGGGCAGTATGACAACTTTGAAGGCAGGACCACACTTTGAAAAAAACACTGCTCTAGACTAGTGTTCACACGCACACACACACACACACACACGCACACACACACACACACACACACACACACACACACACACACACACACACACACACACACACAGAGGGAGGCCTTTGAGAAACACTGATCCGAAACGACTAACCTGCCATGGCACTGGTGACCAGGTCCAGTTTTTGGATGGACTCCTTCTCCGAGCTGTAGCTGATGGTGAACTCAGTGGACTGGTGCCGTGCAAACGGCTGCTTGATCTGCTTCCAGCACCCTGCAAGCACACACACACACGCACACAGTGGTGAACCACAGGGAGCTAACTCATGAGAGGCCTCTGTCAGCTCTGAATGAACCACATATGTTTATCCACGTCACAAGAGTAATACTAAGAAAGAAAATCCAAAGTGAATACACAGTTAGCCGTGACTTGTGACCAATGTGAGTCATGTAGTGACTGAGAGACATTTTGATGTAAGTCATTTATGTAAATACTGAAAAACAACTGTTGTTTAGAGAGACAATATTGTGGTATTGTAGGTCTTAAATTTTTACTCGTGAGCATATAACGTCACATTTCATTGATACAAGTTTGCACAAAAATTGTTACACATTGTACCAAACTGCCATATGACTCACTGGACAATATAACTGAACATTCTTTTAAAAATATTGGTTGCAGATTCTGACAGCACTCTCTCCCTGTGTGTGTGTGTGTGTGTGTGTGTGTGTGTCTGTCTGTCTGTCTGTCTGTGTGTCTGTGTGATGGAAAATTGCCCCAACCAAAGGCTGGGAAAATATGAAGATGGTAGGTATCAGACATGAAATAATGATTTACTGTTGAATGTCTGTTGAATTTTACCTTTTATGTGTCAGTGGCTGGTAAAAGTGCACATTTGGTGTGTGTGTGTGTGTGTGTGTGTGTGTGTGTGTGTGTGTGTGTGTGGTGTGTGTGTGTGTGTGTGTACATGTGAATGCGCGTGTGAGTGTGCCTGTCCCAACAGAAAATGAGGCCTGCTGAAGCGTGTCTGTGTGAGAGACAAGTCTCTGCCTGAACGCCTCTGTTTTTCTGCCCAGCATGTTCCCTCAGATCAATTAGCTCAACCCCTGGTACCCAAACAAACACACACAGGATAAAGAAAGGGGGAGATGTATTTCTAGCCAGAATAATACTTTTATACAGAATATAAACATATATATATATATATATATTTACATTCAGCAAAAGCACAACACACGCAAAAGCATAGAGGATTACTATAAACTACTTTTTATTTGTTTATTTTCAAATGTAAATGTATTCTATAGAAGTCATGCTTTTCACTAAAATGATATTAAGTAACTTAATTATATTGTAAGTTCTGGTCATATATTTCTGTTTAAGATGTGGTGTTTTTGTACTGTGTTTTTGAACAGACATATCTGAAGAAGGAAGTATAAAAAACAGCATTTTTTGTCATTCCAGCTATACTGCAAACAACAACTAATACATGGCTCAAAGGTAGCCACTATAACCCTAAACAATTCTGTGTCAGTCCAATAGTCCTTTTTACCAACCTGTATGCTGTCCATCAGACGATCCATAGCTACTGTCCTTTGTGTTCTTCCTGTGAGCAGAGAGAGGCAGAACACGGTGTAAGCGAGAGAGCAGCAGGGAGTCTCAAACACCGCCCCCACACCCACCCCCCCAAGACTCCCCATCCTGCTGTGAGTTCATCTGGGCTATTGTTCCTCAACACAACACCCCCCCCCCCCCATCCTCTACTCCACAAGAGCCCTGCACTCCTTATCGGCTCCTCTCTTCATACTTTTTTTCCCCTTTCTCGCACTCTTCTTCCTTCCCTCCATTCACCCTCCAGCTGCAGGAACATCCCCTGTCAATAACCTATGACCCTCCAGATCTCTCTCACACACACACACATTTATTTCCCACATATACGTATGGATAAGTACACACACACGGGCAAACGTCCACAAATGCCCTGCAGCTAGTGTCAGTAGACAGCAGGGTGAGCTGAGATTAGGAGCATCCCCTGTGATGGCCATCTCAGTGCAGCACAGCACAGCAGAGCCACGCCTTATCTGCAGCCAGCACGCAGACCCACACGGCCAGGCACGACTCTTGTCTCCCCCTCACGTCCCATTACTGCAAATTACCTGCAAATACTCCTGCCTTTACTCTTCCCACCCCACACTCTCCTTCCTCACCACACATACATCCCTTTCTCAGCTGCCCTTCCGTGACGTGCAGACACACACCAAAGCCTTTCCCTCTTTCTCACTCAGACCCTCCAACCCACCTATCTGGTCTCACATGCTACTTCCCCTCTGCAGGTCTCTGTCTGTCTCTCTCTGTCTGTCTGTCTCTCTCTGTCTCTCTCCCTCCATCTCTCTTCAGCCCCCCTCTCTCTCCCTCCATATCTCTCTCTTTCTCCCTTTATCTCTCTCTCTGTTACTCCATCCCCCCCCCCCTACCCTACATCCCTTTCTTTGCTGCCCTCCCTCAACCCGCAGTCACACGCCGAAGCCTCTGTGATGTGTTTGCTGGGTCTGATAAGCCCAGACTGTGTTCAGACAAGCAGGAAATTACATGAGATAAGGCCTCATCCAGGCCCATGATGCCAGCCCTGTATCAGGCAGCCTGTCACTCACTCACTGGGTGGAGGCTCAGACATCACCACCCTGCTTTAATAGTACCTTCCATTTGCCTTGGGGCCTGAGATTTACAGATGACTAGATAACACTGAGGAAATTGAGTTTTATGTGCTGTAGTTGCCAGCAGAGTTACTCAGGGTCCTCTGTGTTGCTTGGAGATATTTGGCCCTGTGTCTAAGAAATGGGGGTCATACATTTCTTCACCCCAGGCTTCAGCGTTTTGGAAAACGACTCAAAAAACGAGCTCCATCCGCAAACGGAATGCACTACTACAATGCTAGATTTGCTGTGTTCTGGGCAATGGCGGTAAGCCCAGTAAGGCGGACGGAAACAATGGCGAGGGCGCTCGTACCTGTGCAGGGTCTTGTACACGCACACACACACCGGCAGCAGCAGCACCAGTGCGGCGACCACAACGATGATTATGACCAGCTGAACTAGAGGAGAGGAAGCACAGACACAGACACAGCATGGGGGGTTAGAGTTGCAATGCATTTAGTGAAGATTTCTTTGAAAATGTAATAGTAATGTTGTAATGTATTAGTTACGAGGTTTTGTAATGTTGTAGTAATGTTTTTTTCAATGCTGTGTTAGTGTGTAGTAGTACTAGTGTGTAGTAGTAGTAGTAATAAAGAAGTTTTATTCACAAGTTTTATTCACTTCTTTACTGAACACCTTAAGAAAGGTGTTCCTTTGTAAGATGTTTAAAATGATTGGCCAATGTATGTGGCTAGTGTGTCAGGGTTAGTCAGTACCAAAGTCAATCAGAGGCGAGGTGTCAACGGGTAGGTGCTCCGTGTCCGTCCCGTCCTGCCCTGTGGACTTGGGTTTGGTAGGCAGCATCCCTAAAGTCACCTGAGACGACTTGTTCACTGGGTTCTCTGGTACAACAAGAGTCACTGGAGATACACAGAGAATGCACAACCTCCAGTCAACACATACAGTACATACAAAATCTATCACCACTACACAACTACATAGATTATTGCTACATA
The DNA here is from genome assembly GCA_030347295.1 of Setipinna tenuifilis. Classification (NCBI taxonomy): domain Eukaryota; kingdom Metazoa; phylum Chordata; class Actinopteri; order Clupeiformes; family Engraulidae; genus Setipinna; species Setipinna tenuifilis. The sequence goes on along the minus strand of CM059282.1, from coordinate 3,453,541 downwards.
CATTAAATGTACACGTATTCCTTACCTTCCATTTCATAACAGGCACGAAATACTATAAGTCATGTATTGAACTCTCTACTGTATTTAAATGTAAATGTACTGCGTAAAATGTGTTAATAGTTTCAGATTATGACAGCACTCTCCCTTTCTTTCTGTGTGTGTGTGTGTGTGTGTGTGTGTGTGTGTGTGCGTGCGTGCATGCGTGCGCACGCGCGTGTGTGCGTGCGTGCGTGCGTGTTTATGTGTGTTCGCTTCTGACCAACAAGAGGGACGTTGTTCACATCACTTAAAAAACTACATGTATCTGATGTATTTAAAATGTGTGTGTGTGTGTGTGTGTGTTTCAGTTCTGACCAGCAGGAGGGACGTTCTTCACATCACAGCCCAGCAGCTCCACCCTCATGGCCACGCGCTGGTTCCAGTCCTGGGGCAGCAGGCGCAGGTGACGCGCCACTATGGCTGGTCGAAGGGAGACCCGTGTCTGCTGGTGGCTGTCTGTGTTCCCCTCCAACACCTAACGAGAGACAGAGAGGTGGTTGAGAGGAAGTTGTGTAGTGCACACCAATGCAACTATCTATGTTTTCCATCCCTGACCGGATTCCTTACGGTGGATTAAAGGCTAATGTATTAAATAAAAGCAAACAAAACGTGCAACACTGTTACTAGATGGAGAAGTTTGGACACCCCATCAAACACCTAACAGGAGACAGACAAGGGGTTCAGTGGTTCAGACCAATGCAACTATTCATGGTTTTCCATCCCTGACCAGATGCAATGCTGTTACTTGATGGACAAGCTGACTTTGAATTGCTAGAGAGTGGGTCAGTGGTTCAGCTTTACAAGTTGTGAAGCACAGACCATTGCAACTATTAATATTTTTCGTCATTGACCAGAATTCTTATGGTTTATCTGCTGATGCATTTATTCTTAAATAAAAGCACACAAAAAATGCGACACTGCCTATTTGGAGTGGTCGTCCATCTAGTAGACAGTGTTCTTTTCATTTGCCTTCACTTAAGTTGTACCTAGTGTTATAACGACAACTGCAACATGAAGGTTTGCAGGCCCTCTCTAGTCTTTGTGGAACAGCACAGAAATGTACTTTTATATGGGATCACTCTGATCATACCCCACTTTCTTTGGATTAATGCATGTCTCGGTTCAGATGTGATGACTTTTCGTTTGCTTTTATTTAAGCTGTATCCAGTGACATAACAGCTCCTTCAAAAACACTCCATCAAAGTGTGCAAGCCCTCATTAGCTTTTGTGAATGAATGTTATGCTCAACATGGCTCATGTGTCAGTCCTTGGCATGTTGGCTGTGTGCTTACCGTGGGTTCGGAGTTGTTGTTTTGGCTGTAGGCTTTCCAGCGGCTCCTGTCCTTGTACTCCAGCTTGTAGCTCTTCACGTAGTGGTCGCTGGAGGGGGAACCTGCCGTCAGAATACCTGCAGAACGGGAAGAACGGAAAACATAAGAACTGCCTGAGCAACTTCTGCAAAAACACCAACACACCTGGCTTTCTCCTGTTCTACCTGTTTCACATGACAGCCATCTTCTTTCTTCCTCTTTGTCATCTGGGCTTGTTTTGACAACATTACACAACAATCTTGACTAACGGTAGGGTTAGGTGTTATTTTGACAGTACCGTATGGCATTTTTTTTTAAAATGCGAATGATTTTCAATATTGTGGCCTTCGATGCTAGTTGTCTGATTTACGTCGATTAAATTTAGCCATACCTAGTAACACAACATGTACTGTTTTCTGTTTTTCCAATTCCAAATACCGACATACCATAGTATTATGTTAGCAAAATATTGGGGAATAAAAAATTGGATACTGCTCAAGCCTTGCTAACTGCAAAGCCAACTTGGGAATACACAACACTGACACTCGAGGAATGTATTGGAGCTCAGGTCTGCTCCTGTTGTACTGGGTTGAACTCTGGTGGTGGATGTACCCCTGGCACATTGCCAACTCAACACAAGCCTGGTGAGAGAGTGGTGGCAGCCCCGAACCCCCTCTTTACCCGCCAAAACATCTCATCTGGAGATGTAGGTGATCAGGGCAAAATGCCGACTACAGGTTCACCAGAAGACCAGTGTACCCACTCCCTCTCCTGTATATGTACACAGAGACACAGTAAAGGCTCTTGTACACCTCTGCATACATGGGTGGCCGTGTGCAGTGCACACTGCTAACCCTAGACATACTTGCTAGGCATACTATTGTTTAGAGCATGCATCAGGGTGCTGTGTAGCTAACAGGCTTGTAATTCTTGGCTTCTGGAAGAGCCCAGCAAAGCATAGCCCATAGCTACAGACTATGAACATACAGTGTTGATCCAGGTTGATTTCAGAGGTGTGTCAGGCCTTACAGAAATGTTTTGACTGAAGTTCATTGTTTACTGTGTCATCTCCAAACAGTTTATGAACGTAACAGAGGATTTCTAGCTAATTTGAAATTCACGGGAGTTTGGTTTTGAGCATGCACTGTCCATGCACACTCACTGTCCTACTTGGGCACGGCAATATAATATGGAATACACACAATGGCCTCCGTGTGACAGTGATGTAAATCTTGTCAATCCCCCATTGCACAGTGTTTTGCCGTAGAACTATACTGTAGCCTCTAGGGCTCTCAACAATGACCCTGTAAGTGATTACTTATCCTGGGATTACAGGCAGTCGTTAATAAAAGTGCTAACTGCAAATGATTGCTCCATCATGGCCTATTGATGATTTTAAAAGAAGAAAATGGCATCTACAGAAAGGCCTTGAGGGACAAAACAAAGATGCAGTCAATTAAAAGGGAATGTTTTATTGTAACGCTTCCATGCTTACTTACAACAGCTTACGGCACTGTGCAAATGAAGAAGTTATGTGTGTAAACACGTGTTTATATGTGTATGTGTGTGTGAGTCATGGGCGACCCCTGTGCCCATAAAGAGAGCCATTCTTCATCTTGTCTGAGCCTCCTCCTGTTACACAACACGTCGTCCTGTGACAACAGGCCTCTATTTTCATCATTTACATTCCAGCAACAAAAAAAAAAAACGCTGCGACTTAGAACCTTGAGGTTTCCACAGCGCTTCAACAATGGTGGACATTCTCAGATGCCAGGGTCATTTGGCGCATCCTCAACAAGCCGTGAAATTGGCCCGTGTTGTCCTCCAGACAACGCTTTGGGGCGCTCAAAATAAACCCCTCGCATCCGGCCCCTGCGCCTAAATTTAAAACACACGCCTTGTCTTGTTCCCAAAAGACACACATAGAGGGTCTCTGTATACTCTTTTTTGAAGCGATACGAGGAGCTGTTGGAGGGCTCTAGATGTAGTGGCCACGGCTGGGGGAAGGGTGGAGGGTGCTGAGGGGGGAAACTCATGTGGTGTGGGTGTTTGTAAGTTAAAAACCCTCCAGAGATGGTCACGAGAAAGCCCCTTTGTGAGGATAATTACACCCCTTTAACACCCCCCTCTAGACCTCGGCCTACACTCACCCCCTCTTTCTGCCCAATCAGAGCCTGTGTGTGTGTGTGTGTGTGTGTGTGTGTGTGTGTGTGTGTGTGTTCATGTGCGTGTGTGTAGCCAGACAAGGGGTTAGCAGCATACTCCAACTTCAGTCAAATTACCATCCTAAGTAAAACGGTTGCGTGGAGAGGGAGATGACTGAAGCATATGCAGACTGCTGGAGCAGACAGCCACACACTGAGAAACGGCCCTTCTCCTCCATCCACACTCCTGCCTGGGCTTGCCAGCCCTTCTGCCTAATTACATCTGACGCTGAAACAATGCTGGCTGTCTGAGTTAGGAAGGGATTTGCAGCGGAGGGCTGTACCGGCACACAGCCCAGGCTGAGCCAATCAAACAGCATGGAATCCACACTACAGAAGCAACGCCTCAGCTGACTGACCAATTAGCACACAGCTGAGGTGAGAATGTGGCTCACTCCTTCTGCTTGTGACTATGTATGAATGCTTGGGTGTGAGTTTATGGATTAAAGTTGCCAACTGTCCGTTTTTATCCAGGTTTTTCCCCATATTTTTGTCCCCCCCCCCCCACCCCACTTCCATTTTGTCCAGGCAATCTCCCGTAATTCCCAAGGTACAAACTGTATTAATAACCAAATCAATATGTTTAACTGCTGCTTCTGAACTCTGCTTATGAATTTTGCTACTTAAATATCAGATATGGTGTAAAGGTATGCGCGTGTTCATATGAGTGTGTGTTTGCATGTGTGTGTGCATGTGTGTGTGTGTGTTTGTGTGTGTGTACAACTGTTTGTATGTTTATGTTGTTAATGCGTCTGTCTAACCTGTGATCCTCCTCTTCTCCCCCAGGTCTATCTGCAGCCATGGTTGGCTGGAGCGTCCGCTTTGGTCGGGAGTCCAGAGCACACTGGAGGAGGAGGAAGAGGCGGGATCCGTGTCATTGGGGGACCAATCAGACGAGCGCCCGTGCCCAGCACTGGCTACCCGCTGCCCAGTGCTGTCATTCAGCGCCACAGGCCGCAGGAGCTCCTGCTTCTTGCAGTCTATATGGAGGAGAAGAAGGTGAGGGAGCAAGGAAGTTAAAAAGAGCAGTGTGGTGTGTGTCCTGGACAAGGCTAGCTTGGCAAAGAATAAGTCAAAGTCAACTTTGTCAATTCTGCCATGTGTATGAAACAGTAAGGTAAGAACAAAAAGAGCTTTACAATACATATTATAAAAAAGAATACATGGCTCAGTACAGTAATGACATAGGGCACACAGCATATTAAAATCATGTAGCACAAGAGGAGCACAGTCCAAGCTACATACAGTGGCCAGTGCGGAGTTTGGTGTGAGTGTGTGTGTGTGTGTATATGTGTGTGTGTGTGTGTGTGTGTGAGAGAGAGAGAATTGTAAGTGTAAGTAAGTAAGGGAAAGAGAAGAGTGGATAACAGTGTAAGAAAAAAATGAGGAGGAAAAAGAAAAAAAAGGAGAGAGGAGACTGAAGCACATTAAAAAACGAAACATGTGAGAAATAAAGAGGAGAAGAGTTGGAGAAACAGCTGCAAATGCAAATGAAGATGTCCAGTTGCGAATGCTCTTCTAAAAGGGCCAATAAAGAGCAAAAAGTGTTATCAGCTGTAGGCAGGAAGTACTTGAAACGGATCAAACTTCCAAAAAAAAGATTCACATGCTTTTAAAAAGCTACGAACATCAAATTCACAAAAGGCTCATTTCCAGTTCTTCAAAAGAGCACATGCTGCCTGGGCTGCCTGTACAGCTTATAAGCGGTGTGTTTGGGTTCGTGTAATAAAATACATGTGTAAGTAATAAGTCACTCTGACTCAACAGGAAGGGTACACCTCTTAAAAAAAAACGTGTGCACACACATAACTGGATTCACATGTCAGCGGAAAGGCTACAGTGTGAAAGAAAAAAGGGGAGAATCTGGAACCCCCCTGTGCCGCTTAACTTGTGGCCACAGCCTCCTCTCCTGAGGTTGAGGGACAGAGTGAGTGAGGGCGGTGAACGTGGGGAGGACATCCTGTCTGAACGCAAAACCACCATCCGATGATTTCCAGAGAAAACACACACACACAGCGACCCTGTCAAGCCACCAACATCTTTGTCTGCTGTGAGCGGAGGCGAGAGGAACTCCAGGGGGAGGCTGTGTGATTGAAGTGGTCTCGCGGTGGGCAGAGTGAGAGACAGCCTGGGCACTGACGTAATGAGTCTGTTTGAGAGTCATGAAGAGTCTTTCCTGAGCACCCCTTATTCCCCACTTAATTGGATGAACAAGAACATACTCCATTCATTGATCTTCGCAGGTTAAATCAATGCTGAGAGGTTAGTGGAGTATGATTGGTCGTGTTTGGGGACAACATCGCCAGTGAAATAGATTAGGAGACACACTGCAAAACAAAGCTAGGTTTACATGTGAAAGAATAACAGGGCTGCAACTTTTTTTGTGTTCCTTTTTTGCAGGAAACAGGTTTGGGGGCTTTAGCCTGTTTGGGTTTTTTTGTGTGTGTCAAAGAGCTTCCTGTGAGCAGACTGTAAATCACTCTCCACATAACACACAAACCACAAAGCATGACCCCCCCCCCCAGACACACACACACACACACACCCCACCCCCCACCACTGTCTCATCTGATGCAGGCCAGTGCCTAAAAACAAGGGGACTCTCATTAGACTGATGCACACAACCAGGAAAGGCGACAGGCCGCATCTAGCTGAGCTAGCTGACTCCACTCTGGGATTTGGTATAGTGTCCTACTGTGTTGGGTTAGGAGAGATTGTGTTCCCACCAACCTGTGTTGACCTGTTTACATCTAAACCGCCCCGTATTTAAATGTACCCTCAGAGTTGAGTTATTAGTGGGTAAAGTCAACCTACCTAACCGTGTCAGTCAATATAAAAGTTAAAGGTGACCTGCATTTTTGAGGGATTAAACACAATACATTTTCAACTGTAAATATTGTGAGCATATTGTTTAGCCCTGCTAGTTGTCCTTACAGTTGTATTGTGTGACCTCTGCCATCCAATGAAGTTGCATCAATAAAAAAATACATTGCTATAGTAATTGTTACAGTTATTGTTTCTGCAGTGAACAAGCCTTAACACAGCGAGACAGACAGAGAACATGGCAGGCCACAGCTAGCCGACTCTACTGGGGGATTTCACATTGTGTGCGCTGTGCTGGGTTGGGTTGGGTTAGCTCATGCTGGCATATATCCCACACTGCACTGATGAGCTCTGGGCAGACCTGTCTGCACAGGTACTGTTCCTCTGCCTTGGGTGAGTTGGAGATTTCTGAGCAAACGGCCACATAAAAACAAGCAACAGAGAGAGATAAGATAATGTGTTCCCACGCATCCAGCCAAACACATTCAGACACACTCACACTCTCCCCCTCTCTCTCACACACACACACAAACACACCCACACTCGCACAGGACGTGGGCTTTCACTTTTTAAACACCTTCCCCACCTTGCCTGTCTGTGCTGATACTCTTCGCTGCCCCTACTTGCCTGCCCTTCCAGAGAAAACAGAGACACAGCCTGCTGAGGCCAGACTCCTGTGTTGTGGGAATTAATTCAAGGGTGGCAGGATGGTAGAAAAAAAGCTAAAAGTATAGAATGTGTAGCACTCATTCTGAAAAGAGAGTTGACGAAAACAGCAGCAAACCAAAGTCATCAAGTCATCTTACCATCGGTGGTGAATGTGAAGAGCTTCTCAGACAAAGACCCACTGAAAGAGAAGAGAACAGAAGATATCCATCAGAAAGGGGCTATTAGAGTAACTGAGGAGCATTGCGTTGATAAATTGGGGGGCTGACATTTTGTGTGTGTGTGTTACCACAAAGGAGACATCACCAATACCATCCTACCCCAACCCCCCACCACTGTCAGAGCTCACCTCCCTATGCCCATTCAGGGAGCCAGGCATGCAGCTTTAACCATTGTGCTCTGGGACCCCCCATGCACCTTCATTTGGGTTAACCGTTTTTCTTTTTTACAAGCTGCAGCATGGCAGGGATAAAGCCAACTCATTTGTGGGTCTCTGATGGTGTTAATTAGGAGGGGGGTATTCATGGAAATATATGCCCTGTGATTACTGAGACACTAGTCATTTCCACAGGCTGCCAGGGTGTAATTCCCTCTTTATTACTTCTAACAGACAAAATGGTGATGTGGGGGTGTGATGGTGTCAAAGGCTATTTTTTTTGACAATGTGTCTTTTACACAATATATATTTTTAGACTGATGAAATGAGTGACTAAAGATCCACAGTGAGTGATGATCTTTCTATGATTAAAATTCTAGACATTTCCCATGATTCATTTCTAAACCAGTGTTTTCAAAGTTTTTCAGACCAAGGACCACTCCCCCCCCCCTCTTAATAAACCTCAAGAACCACTTCCTTCCACCATCTGAGGCAAACAGGGCTATGTAAATGCATGCATTGGTGCAACATCACAGCCCTAACTAAGGAATGACATGAAGATGATATACATGCCGTTTAAACACACTGTGCATAGGATAGGTAGCTTAAGAAACATGAAAAAAAAAAAATTGCACCAAACTGCTCGCGAACCAATTGGGATTTTTTGCAGACCACACTTTGAGAAACACTGCTTGAGACTAGTGAACACACCCACATATACACACACACACACACACACACACACACACACACACACACAGAGGCTTTGAGAAATACTGATACAAAGTGACTAACCCTGTTTTAAACCATTTCCTTTTTTTGAAATTACAGCGGAGCTGCCAATTCATGATTTCACCTTAAATGTGGGTAAATGCATTGAAAAAGGGAAGGTGATTGTTAAACAAGATATTGATCTTTCCTTTCTAATTAAGCTAAAACTGGCCCAAGGGACCATTATTTCAACAGACATACATCAACTTTGAGGTTGACAGTGTGCAGTCGTTATGACTGGACAGGGGCAGCTGTGTCAGTAAATACCTCAAAGGTTAACACACACACACACACACACACACACACACAAACACACACACACACACACACACACACACACACACACACACACACACACACACACACACACCTGACTATAGCCCTGATATGAGGAAGTGCAGGCAAACCTGTCTTTACAGGGGCAGCGTAACAACAGTTCAGTGTGCACTACATAGCAGGCATACCACATGATTCAATCCCATTTGCTCCCAAGAGCAACATCAAGTATGGACAGCACAAGTATTCCTTCCCTTAGGCGTTTGGATGTGGAAAAGAACAACCAAAGATGTTATCCCTGCAATTCAATAACATTTGTAGCACTGCCAATGTGTCTGTGCCTTATAAAACCATCAAGATATAAATCTGTAGCTGATAACGAAGTGGCTTTGCTTGTCGACGGGATTTGTGAATACAAAAGATTGCAAGTAACGAAATAAGTAGAACATTTTTCACTTGCAATAAAGTCTAATGTTAAGGATATTATGGAATGACAAATTGACGTGCAAGAGCTCAATGTTTCAGGGTGTGGGGTTCGTGGGAGGGCCGAATCAATACAAGGCCATTTGAGAAAGTCAGACCATCCATTTCAATATGTCACAGCATTCATTGTCATTAAATTGCCAGTAAATTTAAAATCTCAAACAAATTGCAGGATACATGATGCAGCCTGACCTTACAGCACTGTCCTTTTGACACTGTATGTAGTAGACTTTGCACTGCTTGTCGGCTGAAAACATAGTGGACTGCTGGTTAATTCCTTCAGGCTTAAAACCCAGTGATCCGAAAGACCTTTGGCTCTGTTGATAGTCTAGCAATGCATCAACGCTGCAGGTTAGTGTGGTGGGCTCCTGTAGTTAGTCAAAGGGCAGCAAAGGCTGTGGTGCGTCTCTCAGATAGCTACTAGCCAGACAAGGAGACAAGATAGCCACCACCCCAGACAGGTTGACTCGTCAGGCATGAAGCAAGGATTAGGGCAATTCATCACTAGACATGTGTGAGAACGATAACTAGCATCGTCTGTCAGGACACATGGGCCAGGGTCAACAGTGGCAAGGTCAGGTGTGGAAGACCTGTGCTGGAACAGGAGCAGATAAAAGCACTCAATCATAAGCCAGGGCTGAGATTTATTTGTAAGGCTTTAAATTCAGCATCAACATGTCTCAGTTCACTTCTTTTCAATGTCAACCTGCCTGGGACTGCAGATCTGGTACATTTACATAATTTAAGCAACTTAGTAAATGTACACAGTAATAAACAGTAATAAACAACAGAAATAAACAAACAAACAAACTGCTAAGAAAGAAGAAAATGATACACAGCACCTGCCATCTGACAAAATCATTCCAGCACCTCCCACAGCCCACATTTATTACTTATTTATTCCTGCCACATCAGCATTCAGATTTTTTTTTTTCGTTGACAACTACCTCTACTGCGGTTAATCTTTTACTGTGCCCATCTCCATGGCAGCATGGAATCACAAAAGCTGCCAGAGAGAGCTATGCTCTCTGGAGCTTCATGTTACAGCAGAATGCATCCAGAAAGGGTATTTCAGAAAGCAGGGTTTAGTCACTAAACATTGGGTATGTTAACTCAGAACAAGTGGTAAACCATCTAAAAGCAGAGCCCTGTGCCTTTGTTTTGCTAAGAAAATAAATCCATTAGACGCTTCTATTAGGAGGTTTGAGACTCACTCCGAATTACCTTAACCGGGTTAGTCACTACAGCACCTACTTGGAATACCCCCCTCCACCACAGCACATCTGCCAGGGCTTAGCTCACTCACTCTTTGGACTGGATCCTGTTGGCCTTGACTGCTGGGTAGTGGCTCCTGCCACTCTGCTCCTCCACGGACACATAGCCTCCGACCTCATCCGAGATGACCCCTGCGTGGACCGCCGCCTTGCAAAGCGCCGATGTCTGGGGAGAGACAACACAAAATAACTTTTAGGAATACAATGATAATTTCTTTTTTTTGTAATACACTGGTAACGCACTTGTCATTTTCATGTAAAACTTAGGAAATATAGTTTAAAAAAGAAATGAACACAATGATAAACACTCTCTATCAGCAGACTGAACACAGGCATCTCAATCAGACACAGACACAGGCAGCTCAATCAATCTCGATCTGGAGAGCATGGAGACAAATGTGTGTGTGGAGATAGAATGTGTGCACAACACACACATTTACATCCAAGAGAGGCTTCATTCATCCTGGGGAGATGATTACAGTAATTGTGTAATTGCATGAGAGGAATGCAGACCACACCTCCCCTCAATGTAATCAGCCTTAAGTAGCACTCTGCCAGAGCGCATGCCTTTGTGCAACAGCTACCTTCTCTGGAAACACATTTAAGCTGAGACAGGTAATACAAAAAAGGTACCTTAAGAAAAGATAAGTCAATGGACACCCAGTAATTTCCTGAAATGAACCATGCCCAATGACCTTTCCTTGGAAGTTCGCTTTGTAGCCACGGTAGTCATAAACAGAATGTACTGAAAAGGCTGCTGTAACCTGATTCTCTGTGTAGAGAAACATCCCTTTCAATTACAGCAGAGGGGGAACTAAAATAGCCCCTAAAACCCAGTGGTCAGTTGAGGTGAAGTTGCGCTATTGTAATACAGTTCCTCTTTACCTTCAACTGGTGAGAGATGGGGTGGGGGGGAGGGAGTATTAAAATGTAAAAGCTGCCTACTGAACTAGACTTTTCACCAAAGGCCAAGCTGGCATAATAAACAGGGCTTTTGGTGGCAGGCAGAGAAGGACAGGCAAGAGAGAAAGGATGGAGAGAGAAAGAGAGGAGAGAAAGGATATGAAAGAGAAAAGAGAAAAACAGAGAAAGAAGTAGAGAGAGGGAGAGAGCCTGAGTGAGTGAGAGAAAAAAAGAAAGAAAGAATTGAATTGAGAGAGCAAAGGGCAAGAGCGAGAGACAGACACACAGAGACAGAAAGAGACAGAAAGAGAGAGATAAAGAGAGAGAGTAAAAAGAGAAAGAGAGAAAGAGGGGAGAGAGAGAGGTTTGCTGTTGGCTGGGACAGGGAGCCCAGTCAGTGGTGTGGAGGCAGGCGGTGTGAGGATGATGGGCTGCTGCACAAAGGCACATTGTCCCTTATCAGGAGCGGCAGCTGCTCAGCATTCACAGCAAGCTTCCTCATTAACCTGGAGGCCTCAGAGGCGTGGCACAGGATCCAGCACTCTCGTCACCACTCACTGATCCATCACAGGCCGCCTCAGAGCTCAAGAGCCTCGCACCTGCCTGTTTGTCATTTCATATTAAAAGACCATAATTGTCAGCTCAAGGAACTTGCCTTTTGGTCATTTCATTTTAAAAAACCATAATCGTCAGCTCAGGTGGTTCCACCAAGGCACATTTTAATGGTGTGGCACCTCTCTCATTGACCCTTAGAATGGCTTCGAGAAGAACTGTTAAATCAGGCACCCCTATCAGAGGCCACCTCAGAGGTCAAGGCTTCATAAAAGGCCACAGTCAACAACTCAAGTGGTTTCATCAAGGCACATTTTATTACTGCTACATCTCTCATTCACCCTAGAAGTGGCTCTGAGAAAAGCTGTCCGATTAGGCTTACAGCCAGATCAGAGGGTTAGGATTAGCTCTATTGCAGTTATCTCATATTGAAAGACCATAATCAACAGATTTCCTGAATCGATACAATTGCGATACACAAGTGACAAGTGATTTTGCCTATGACTGACTTGCAGTCAGTTGAGTATAAGAAACATCTAGTTTGTTGTTCTATATTTACCAAAAGAACCTGATTTCATGTAAAACCATTGCCATAAATAATTCCAATGTCAGAGAAAGGAAATATTTCACTGACGTCTTTCTACAATCTTTGACGTTAACTAGCATGTTCAATATTTAGCTTGTTAATTAGCTAGAGCTAAAGTGCCCATTTAGAAAATCCTTCTATTGAAACAAACAAATAATGAAAATAGGATTTCTGTGCATAAGTTAGAGTCAAACATATCTTTAACAGTTCATTTTGGCTGTGGCTATATATATATATATATATATCGACAAATCTTTTTTTTTAACCCAGCCCTTATAATCAACAGCTCAAGTGGTTTTAGCCAGGTATATCTCCATAGTGCAGAATGTGGCTCTCATTTGCCCTAGAGTGGTTCCAAGACAAACTGGCCCTGACAGCTCGCTATTGTCTGCTGTGGGCAACTGCTTATTAAGACCAGAGTGGTCATATGAGAGGGCTTTGTATAAATCGAAAATAGATTTTTTTTCTTTAACCCTAGCCATGCACATTCTCTTTCTGCAGAGAACTGCTCAAGTAAGCAAGAATGTTTATTTTATATACAAGGCCTCTTAAAATATTTGACATTAATGTACTTCAGAGAAAATGCTAAGCCTTGACAAGCTAGATGTATGAAAAGTTCTCACAGACCTGAGTGTGAGTGTTACAATGCTAAGTGCTAAGTCAGAGTGTGCGTACTAGAATGCTAAGTGTTATTTGGTGCAGAATACAGAGGCGCCTACTCTTTGTAAACAAGATGAGTCATTTGCTGTTTGTGTGTCTGCCATGGTTTGAAAACACCAGCCCACATCCCTGGATCTCCCAAAGCACCAGTGGAGGATGAGTGGACCCTGACACCCCAACCCCTCCCCAACTGTGCTCTTTTGTTTTTGGCATCCCTGCTGTGCCTGCTAAGCCTGAAGCTGTCAGACACACAACAGGGGCCAGTCAATAGTTGTGATCACACCCTGGAGAGGCAGAGACCCCACCCCACCCCACCACTCCCCTCCAGCGGCTAAAAAATAATAGTGTGTTACATTGGCAGGGGGTGCCTGGTTTCTGAGTTGTTTTATGGGTGCTGAAAAGCTAGAATTAACTATATGAGCATCCCTATCCCTCAGACCCCTACAAATGAGGATCCCGTGTTGCTCAGTTGGCAAACAGAGCGCACAAAACTTGTTTTTCTCAGCTTTTTTTAACGGATGTGATGTAATCTCGTCAACTGAATCTTGGATCCAAAGGCAAATGGAATGCACTACAAGTCCCTCATCTGCAGCACCACCGGCTTTTAGCTTTCAACGTTGCTCTGCTGAAGGTCCAGCACACTGAGGTTTGGCAAAGGAACACAGGACAGAGATACACATGGCAAGCTTTGTTATAGTCCAGTAGTGCCAGAGAAATCCACCAGGGTGCTGTGGAGAGCTCTGCTGAAGGTCCAGGACACTGAGGTCCTAAGTTACAAAAGCCAAAAAAACTGGGCCAGGCAAAATAATAATAATAATAATATAGTAATAATCTTTACTTGTATAGCATTGCACACAAAGGATGTAGCTCAGTGTGCTTCAACAGTGGCAAAGGAACACAAAACAGAGATACGCCTGGCAAGCTTTGTTATAGTTTGGTAGCGCCAGACAAATCTGCCAGGGCGCTGTGGAGAGCTCCAACAAAATCCTCTGTGGTTCCTAGAGCTCAAGTGCCGGGAGGGTAGAAAGACCGTCTGAGTGCCTATGAGCTTTTTGCCACAATGCTGCAGAAGCATGATCTCACTAGCATGGGCCCACCTATATTGTCTGTGACACTACATTGAATTTCACATTCAAGTCGGGCTTGCCAACCTGCATCAGAATCAGTGGTCTGATTGGTTGTAGCTCTCTCTCAGAGGCATTTCAAAGATGCCTGTTAATCCCACCTCTAAGAACTTCCTGTCAATGGGAGATTTGCCAGACCAAGTTCTTTCTATGAGCTTGGTGCAACAGCCAGGCTATGACCTCACTACACAAGGGTCAGAATAGAGAAGCTATCTGTGAACCACATCCAGCATGGAGGTCGGCGCCTTGGACTGGAGCTGCCACAGTCAGACAGGGGATGCTTTCTCGCTTATCGGATCAATTGCCAGTGTAGCACTCTGGCTGCCACTGATAAGACCAACAATGGCTATTGTGCCATTTTCAGTCATATTCAAAAATCAATACCAATCAGTAGGCAGTAAGCGCAGTGATTTGCCCTGTTTAAACTGCTAATGCACACAAGCATTGTATTTTGCTTTATTGCAAGAGACATAACAAACAAAAAACACTGTTTTATACATTAAAATAAAGCTGTACACCATGGAATCACATTGCTACTTCTTAACATAGTCACCAGCTCGCTCATAGCAATATTCCATCTTCAAGTGAAGGCATGCATACCAGCTTGGTAAAACTCTGCAAAAGGCATTACTTTTTGACTGTCCTTCGTACAAACAAACACAGATGCAAGTCTGTGGCTTTTTGAGAATGGAGAACCTCTGAATACTCAAAGCCAAAGCATATGACCCACAACCACCACCTACCCACAAACCCACAAACACACAAACGGACACAATGTTGCTCTCTCCTTCCACACACACAAACACACACAAACACAAATTCAGCAACGTGACCAGACCCACTAAACTGCCTGTTGGCCTTGTGGTGGCTTGGCCCACCTCTGATGTAAGCCCCGTTGAGCTGAGGTATGCAGTGTTATGTAAAGCAGCTGGCAGCCTCAGCCTGCTCCGCTAGCGGCTGTCTTCTGAGAACAATGAGACTACTGGCAGCAACCCTGCCTTCCATTACTGTGCCTCAGGCCTCAAAGATGACACATAAACACACACACACACACACACACACACACACACACACACACACACACACACACACACACACACACACACACAGCACTGCTACATCTTCATCACATCACCTCAGTCATACAGCACCACCACACACCGATGTGTAAGCGAGCACACACACAAACACACTCTTACAAACAAAGAGAAAATGGTGTCAGACACTTTCACACAGTTAGCACCACTGCTCCTAAACCGTCTGGACAAACAAGTGTCTGCAGTGCAACTCTAAGTAGGGGGGGGGGGGGGGTGTTTCTACATAGCAGCCAACTGTTTTTTTTTGGCAGCCCAGTGGAGAAGTACGGTAAACAAAACCAAAAAAAAAAAAAAAAAACGTTCCAGTTCCTCTTTTCCATCTCTCAAGAGGGCAGCCCGCCATGTGTTTCTGAATAGATGCACCTGTGGCATTAATAACCTCTTATATCAACCGTCTCTGTTTAGCCGCACTCCCCACCCACCTGTCTGTCTCTTTCTCACTCTCTCTCTCTCTCTCTCTCTCTCTCTCTCTCTCTCTCTCTCTCTCTCCTTCTCTCTCTTTCCGTCATGTCTAGTTCTCCTACTGTAATCCCTAATTTCCTTAGTGTGCAGGTGTTAAGAGTGCAGTGCAACTCACATGTCTGTATCCCTGGGAGATGTCCCCTTGCACCTCTCCCGACACGGCTCCACATCCGGCCGGACAGTACTTCCTGTGGGGGGGGAACGGACACAGAGACTCTGAGGGACTGGGTTCAGAACATCTGTCATCTCAAAAATCTCTGGCCTCAGAACAGCATGATGGGAACAAGTAGCATGGCATGCCTTTCAAAAGATGTGTCTGGGAAGGCTACAGAGACTAATGCATATACAGTCCATAAATGTGTTCCTTAATTTCCTTTGGGATATTTGTGTGTGTGTGTGTGTGTGTGTGTGTGCAACTACATTCACTAAAAAATTCAGTTATATTGTCTTATTAATAGACTTATATTGATTATATTTTTATATTTATTTAGTGTGGATTCAGCCTTTTACAGAATTACAAAACATTCCATTTAACCAGCTTTTACAAACAAACTGTCTTACATTCTTTTACATTTGTTTCGACATTTATTTTTCTCAGTGATAGATTTCATGGTTTGAAGCCGTTTACTCAAAGAGACTGGATTTGGTCTTGAATTACCAAACATTCCATTGCACCTGCCTTACCTGTACTTAGCATCTGAGAAATGGCTGCCTTTGTCCAGACATGTAAGCAGATCTGGAGATAGACACAAAGGAGGAGACAGACAATGAGA
The DNA here is from genome assembly GCA_030347295.1 of Setipinna tenuifilis. Classification (NCBI taxonomy): domain Eukaryota; kingdom Metazoa; phylum Chordata; class Actinopteri; order Clupeiformes; family Engraulidae; genus Setipinna; species Setipinna tenuifilis. Next base: position 3,437,162 of record CM059282.1, on the reverse strand, counting down.
GCTAAAAATGGCAAAGCTGGAAGCCTGAACACTGTGTAGCAATGTGGTGGCCACAGGAAACTGGCCCAAGCGCAGCAACTAGAAGACAGGGCCTACAACAGGACATGCTGGCCACAACAGGATGAAGACCCCCACTTCCCTTTACTATGACTGCTGTGGAAGTAAACATGTCAGGTTTCCAAAATTAAACACACAAAAAATGTGTCATTCCAAAGGCTCCCAGTTATGGGAACATCTATCGGAAAGCAGTGACGTGTGGATAGTGACATGAGGAGGGAGTGATGTGAGGGTCAAACTCAGGATTTATGCTCTGCCTGATAAAACTGTCTCCAAGGAGGACGGACAGGATGAGAATAAAATAATAGAAAGAAGAGTCTGGGTAATGAGTCACAATATTTCTTTTTTAACCATCACCTCTACACCTTACTCCTAATCAGACGTTGTGTGTTGTGGCTTCATAAAGTAAAAACCCTGCCATGTAATTCCTTCTGGTTGTACAATTAACACAGGTGATTTCACTAATTAGTTGATCTACCTGCCTGATGATGTTTGTGTGCTTATCAGCATCAGCTAGTTCACAAAATCATTAGCTCAAATATGCAGTCAGAATTCTTCTTTCTGAAGCTGGGTCACCACCTTTGAATACTGGGTTATCTGAGTGATGGGGAAAATGACTACCTTTCCTGGCGTCCTCCTTTTGTAAATCGCTTTGGATAAAAGCATCTTCTAAGTGTAATGTAATGTAAAATCCAGAGTGGATCCAGAGAGGAAACACAAAGGCGGCCTTGAGCTGCTTTCCCCACTAAACAGTCAGACCTGAACACCACAGGAAAAGATGGGTGAGACTAACCTTTGTAGTTTGCTGAAGCGTAGGAGAGCAGGAACCCTCGGCCAGAGATGTGCTGTCCACTGCGAAACTGCACCTGGATCTCACTGGCATCCACTCGGAGGGGCTTCAGGAGTGATGAGGCGGATTTCATGTCACAAAACGGTCCCAACACTGGAGGAGAAAAATAGGACACTTTAAGGTCAATTTACAGTTCAGGTGATAAGTGTCACTTGACCAAAAACAAAAAAGGTTGTCGACAGATGTTTTAGATGCGCTTGAGGAATTTATTGTTCTGAGCCAGTGACAAAACAAAACATTCTGGAATCAATAGAATACAAAATGTGGTTTCAATATCAACCTGTATGAACTTTGAATTGCTATCCTTCCTTACCATTTGAAATTTTGTGTATGTATTCAACAAACTCTGCTACACCCTAGCAGACAGAAATTCTGTCTCTTTTTACGTCATATTTTCTTTATCAACACTTGTCTGGGCTATGAATTGGATTTTAGAAAGTCAGCAAACCACCACCTCAACCACCAACTCAACCATCCAGCAAGGAGAACTTTGATCCTTAGAGCAGTGTTTCTCAACCCCCCCCCCCCCCCAATCTGAAGCTGACAGAGCTATGTACATGCATGCATTGGTGCATCATCACAGCCCATGTCGTTTAAACACATTATACATAGCATAGGTAGCTTAAGAAACATACAATTTTTTAACACAATTGCTCGCGGACCACTTGGGATTTCTTTGAGAAACACTGCACTAGATGTAGTTAAGCAAAGAAGGGTGACTGGCTGTCCCAAACACTCCACCCAAACCCCCCTTGCTGTATGGAGCTCAGAGGGCCTCAGCACAGGAGACTAGACCCTAATGAGCCACTTGTCCCTGGGGCACAGGAGCTGCCCCATTCACAACAGGAGCCATAAAGACAAACCACAGGCTGGCCACCTGACCCCCTTCTTCCTGCACACCTTTTTAAACATGACAAGGGGGAAAAATGCTTCCTCTTTTGTCTGGGACAGGAACGTCACTATAATCATTTTGCCAGGAGACAAAAGAGGCAGAGGCGCTCCCATTTCTGCCGTGATCCCAACCATACCACAAAAGTCTCAGACAGCCCACATGTTTGGGTCTGCCAGTTGTCTTTTCACCTGACAGGCCTTGCAACACTATAGCCTTTTTCCAGTCGGTTTCCTCGGCAGGTACTACCTTCCAGCTGGAAACGGCTGTTGTCTCGCTCACCCTCATTCATTTCACTGACTCGGGATGACTAACAAGGTGATCTGAGCTGGATCACTCTCTCCCCGTCAGCAGAGGTGAGCGGAAATGCCTGGAGGTTTTCGGGGGTCGAGAGAGGTGCAGAGGGGAAACCACAAGGTTACGCAGCAATGGAATGGGAGCTGATGTTTCAGCCAGAGGGAAAGGTGCCAAGATGTCCTAATGTCTCTAGCCATGAGAGTTATGTCAGTGAAAAAACGATCTCTTCATGTTACAAAGGAGTACTCAGAGAAAAATACTGCTTTTTGTGACAGTTTTATTATTGTCTCTCAGAAATAAATAACATCTTATTGACCTCTGGTCTGTTTCTCCTGCAACTCCCTTAGGAGAAAAACAATAGTACAAGACTATTTAAGGATCTTTTAAGAATTGGACTTAGATTGGACTTATATCGGCTTCACTGGACAATGTCAGATCTTACTGAATTCTAAATTGTTTCTCCTAAAACCAACCACCTTCGGAGATTAAAAAAAATGTGTAATGTAAGATTTGTTGTTTCTGAAAGACAATGTTACCAAAATTCTAAAAAGTATTTTTTTTTAGGTAAAGCCATTAAAGAGCTACTGCATGAGTATAGTGCTGCCAATTCAAAAAAAGTTTCATGTTTTCAAGTAAGGCAACTGTAATACAAACACTAATAGAAAGCAAAAACAGGATCTAATAATAATTATAATAATAATAATTACAAACTGCATGATCTCAACATGACCGTACAGCATCAACATTACTGTGCTCCTTGACTCAGCTACTGCCTCAATATTTCCATGCGCACACACGGATGAGCATTCAGATGTTGCAACACACAATGTCTTTCAGCCTTTCCCCAAGTGAGAAGACACTAGTAGAACATGAAGAGTTCACATGAGTTCATCTGAAGCATCAGGCCTAGCTGTCAAACCCATGGGTCTCATCCTCGCTCTGCTAGTAGCAGCAGATGTAGCACTGAATGACCTTGTTTGCCCCGCACCACCCTCCAGGCCTTGCTCAGGCTTAGTCAGCCCCCCACAGACGGAGGAGGTGCTCTGGGGAGGAGATGATGAGGAGGTGCATGGGAATGGAAGTCACTGCTTCACACCTCCCCTCCCCTCTTCTCCCCTCCATGGCTGTCACAGACAGATGCTGATACTTTGCAGCCTACTACAACTCCCCTCAAAGCTGTCTGTGACTAATACAACCACTTCTCAAGCAGCAACAATTTGTGTGGATTTTAGAGATAGATACTCGCATGGGGGAGAGCTTTAAGCTATACTGATAATGATAGTAGTTTACCAGAACTCACATTACTTATAGAAATCAGTAAAAACTTGGGGTTTGAGGTAGAGCACTGTTGCATTATTAAAGGATGATAGAAATAGTTCAGAAGAATCTGAGTTGTAATGGCAGAACAAATTGTGTATGAAAAATGCACACTGTTTTCATGAAGTAGACTCACTGAACATGCATAAAGACCAAGAGTCCACCAAAGCATAACTCAATGGACATTTGAATCCACCAATCTTTCACTGATTACAGACACTTGGGAACATTAATAATATATGTTTGGTCAGGGCTAGTCAGCCAGTAATGGTACACCAAAACGACACACCAGATGATGCTGCTCAAAACTCATAAATGAAAAACTCAGTAAGTGTACAATGAGGACAAAGAGCAAAGTAGCTGTGTCATCAATGTTTGCCATTTGAAGAGAAGTGGAAATCTAAAATCTTAATGTTTCTAAAGCTACTTTAGGGAGAAACTAAATATTCATTGACATTTGGGTGTATACAGGCACCAAAAGAAAAAAATAATTGTAAATCCTAGAAATTCTTGTCTTATTACCTAGTCCTAACCTGACTAACCTGTCAAACAATCACTGCACAGACAGAAATAGTACACCGTAAAACTCAATATACCATCCCGATGGAACAGGAAACGGCTTCAATGTCCTTGGTGGAGTAATGAATTTTCATTAAAACAATCTGGTGTCTTTGACAGATGACACAGTCAACTGTAATAACATGTAGGGTCAGAGGTCAAGTTTCCATGGAAACAGGTAAGGGCAGCTAATTATTTTTTTCCAGTACCACCTACCTGTACAATGTTGTTCCATTTCACTGAAGGAGATAAACTAGGTCAGAGTAGGTAATATATAAGAAGGCAATATGATGACACAAGTGGAGTTCTCCATTTATTCTAGAATAAATACAATACCTTAAACAGCTAATAGCTAATACAATAGCTTAGAGAAAGTATGATAAGGGTTTACTAGTGCATTGCAGATTTGGCACTGAAGAAATAGCAGTCATGTGATTTTGTAGTAACACATGAGGACATTATCCTCTGAGCTACAGACTCAAAAGGGTGATTGGTTGATATGGGCAATATGAGCACATTACTACTCTGCTACCATTACCCAGCTACTCACTTATGGCTGTGGTGAGCTGGAAGTGTCGATTTTAGTGCGTGTGTGTATAAAGTCACACAAAATATGGTTCCAGACTGCTCCATCATTGCATCAGTGCTAGTATCAACATTTCTATAAAACTCATCCAACAATAGTCTCATAAGAAGCATCAGGTCATCACTTCTCACTATTGTAGAGAGTAATTAGTGAAAGCAAATCTATTATCAACCGGGTGGTGAGAGACATTTTGATGTGAAATCAGTTTAAAATAAACTTCATAAGTTCACATACTCAAACCAAAGGTGTACGGGAGCTGAATTTATTTTTCATGGGGATAACTTCTTTTTCACTGGGTAAAGCCTCATTTTAAGTAGGAACAGCAACAGAAATGGCTGATAACAGGCACTATGCCGATAATAGGGTCACCTCCGCTAGCAGTCCTTCCTCACTCTACATTCTCTACAGCAATCTTTTCCTGTGTTTCTCACCCACTCAGCTTAATTTGCCTTCCACCCCCTTTCAGAGCCGAAACATAACAAAATCCTTGAAAAGCTAAAGGTTTGGCTTCAGTTTACAGTCAAATCAGCCCATCTGCATTGTAACTACTCACATTTCAGATGACTAGAGCTGACAATGAACTCTGTTGATCCAAAACACTTACCCCGCTGGCTTCGGCCAGTGCCCCAGAGTATCTTCACATGGTCGGCATCACAGTCCCAAGACTCAATGTTGAGGTCAGCGAACTTGACAATGATGCTACTGCCCTCGTGCACATGGATCCTCCAGTCACAGAAGGAGTTGTTGGGGTAGGTGCCTGGGTAGTGTCTAGAGGACAGGACGCCACTGTTCTGGCCTTGGATGGAGTGACCACAGCCGTTATCTGAGGGAACAAAACCAAACAGGTAAGTGAAAGGACAGGCCAGTATGAATCCACATCTGAGTGAGTGAGTGAGTGAGTGAGTGTGTGTGTGAATAAGTGAATAAGTAAATGTATGAGTGAATGAGTGAATGAGTGAGTGAGTGAGTGAGTGAGTGAGTGAGTGAGTGAGTGAGTGAGTGAGTGAACTACAGAAAGCAATCAAAGGTTTAAAAGCCTTGTGGTCAGTTTACAACAGATGAATGTATATTGTTCAAGAACATGTCTTTCAACTTCCATTTGCTGATACCCCTCTGAAAGCTACCAGATGATCATATTACTATTTTATTTCCATATGCTGGACGACTTTGTTACATGTGTATTTAGAAAAAGACTAACATGGATGTAGCCTGAGCAACACTCTCACAAACTCAACTACTTGTTGGTTACATGCAGGGCTGTGGAAATGGACCTAAACTGCCCCTGGACAAAACATGTCTGAAATGCAGTTTTGCTTACAGGTACAAAAGAAAGTTTGCAGAGCCAGTATGTTTCTGACAACAGTTATTCTGTCAGGGAAAAGCAGCCCAAACAAAATTGACCCTGGAGGAGTCAGATAACCTTGAGGATTGACAACTTTACACATGCCGGCATGGAGCAGTGAGTGGCACAAGGAACAGGGACAGAATACGGTTCCCATGGCCACTGGAAGGTTTGAGATGTTCAGCTGCTAAGGCCAAGGCATGTCTTCTACAGAAGGTGTGTGTGTGTGTGTGTGCGTGTGTGTGTAATAGACAGTCCCTCTGCACAAGTGCACTGTTTGGTCTTTGGATTCTGCAGTGGGCTAGGGTTGTTAAGCACCGGCTGCGGTTTACTGCAGGATTAGGCCACTCTGTCTCTGGGTGTGGCATTGACACCTGTGGCAGAAGCCCCCAGCACACCTCCCCAGGGCGTGTGACAGCTGGGGCCCTTGTGCCAAAACCAGCACCACCAACCCCTCACCCCCACCGCCACCGCCACACACACACACACACACACACACACACACACACACACACACACACACACGCACACGCACACGCACACACACAACTTCCATGCCCCCACTTGTGATTATCGCAGTACTTAGCACCTCAAAGTTCTTTGCACATAGACTGGACTGAACTGGGGAGGGGCTATCTGTCAAAAAAACTGGACAACCCCTCTGTGACGTCACACATAGACTTTCTCACAGACCTGATGAGGCTTAAATTGAATCTTCGCTAATTCATTCTATGACTGTCAATCACTACGTGCACACGGTAGGATCGTATAGGATTTCTCCAAATCCGATGTTGCTACCCAGGGGGTGGTCTGTCTGAAAATCCAAGTGCACATGGAGTTGTGTAATCAGATAATGGTCAGAGACCTGGCCGACCTGGCGCTGGAGTCCTTTCAACAAGTGGCGTTAGAACTACTTCCAGTTGATGGTTAGAAAATAAAGAAAAAAATCTGGTGGCATACAAACAAAGATGGCGTGTTTGGAAGTCCGTATGAACGAACAAACAGTGTTTTTGGTTTCATTGATACATGCATAGTACATCCAATCCAATACGATACCGTGCACAAGGCGGCACCAAGCGGATTAACTTCGGTTTAAGCTAGGGGTTCGAGAATCCAGTCCCTATACGATCTTTAGCCTGTGCACATGAATTCAACACGATCCCAATCTGTTTACAATCGGATTAAGCTTGTCCATGTGCACGCAGTGAATGTTATCAGGGGATTAAATTTATGGATTAAAAAAAATACCCCCCTCAAAATTAGCATGGACCCGAAAACTACCAAAATACACCAAAACCGTTTTTTTTTTTTTTTAACTAGGCCATAAATGTGTTTATTTTTGCTATGAAAATTTACTTTAATTTGTCCTCATGTGTTACCTACGGAAAAGTCACTTTCTTCTGCAGCCAGCCCCCAATGGATGTGTTAAGTATTGCAACTTTAGAACATTCAGTTTCGGCTTCATTGTTTAGCCTGGAATGTTGCCGCTTGGTGTCTGCCTCAAAATAGAAACTACTTAGAAACCTTTGTTGAAAGTGAGACCCACAGCAAAGACCTGGCCTGAACACAAATGAGGCTGTGAAAATGCTAGTGTAAGCTCCTTTGGCATTTGCCAAGGTGATGTCAGTATTCCATCATTGAGAGAGAGAGAAAGAGAAACACAGACACACAGACACACACAGACACACACACACATACACACACACACACACACACATACATACACACATACACACATACACACACACACACACACAGGCCTTTGTAGCCCAGGCTGAAGGCTGGCCAGATTTGTGGTTAAGGAAAGTGTCTAAATGGAGGGAGGGAAAGGAAAATATAAACAGGATGTCCCCACCTGAGGGCAGGTGTCACAGCAGTGACATCATGCAGACTTTCAGCTGGGGAAATGGTTTTGTGTTTGTGTGTTGTGTTGTGTTGGTTTGTGTGTGTAAAAACATGCCATTTGGTACAGGGGAAACCATTCAGCTTACTCAACGTAATAGCGTATGTAATAACAGAATGTCCCATGTTATATTGTTATATTACAGATGTTTGGTTTGCTACTAATTTTGCTCACAAAACAATGGTCTCAATTTCCTTCAAAAACATGTCAAAGAAGTTCATGAATTCATTACATTTCATGAGCTTTTTAAAGATGCAAAGACGTGTATACATTTACACACTTACAATGTGCCAGGAAAAAAAATCCAAAGAAACTATGTTAAGCACACAGAGGCAACAAATTACATTCTAACCATTTTTGGGGGATTTAAAACAACCTCTGCTAAAATTGTTCCTTCAGCCACTTGGAGTTGTTTAGAGGGGTAAAATCAAATCTCTGTGACTTAAGAACCCTTTTGCTGCAGCCAAGTGAAAAGCCATGAACAGCAGCAGAGCATCCATGGACCAGCCGAGCATTGTTTGGTCAGAAGAAGAAAAAACTGAGACCGGGCGGCGCTTTGAGACAATGCCACAAGCACAATGGGAGAGCTATCTTTCATTGTTATTCATCGCTTTACGCGGCCAGCGGATTAGCGAAAGCTCTGCCACCGCTCTCTCTCGCTCTCTCTGTGCTGTGACAACACAGGGCAGCATCAGGGCATGCCTTCTGCCGCCTGCTCCTGACACGCTAGTGCAAGTGCCAGAGTAGGAAGTCATTGCTTCAGGAGAAGTCTTCCTTTTTCTGTTTTGTCAACTGTGCAGTCCGGCCAACATCACAGATCAGCACATTTCTCAGCACATTTCTTTAGAGCACCAAAGGACACCTGACAAGTCCTTTGTCAACAGAAAACCCATTGTCTGGCACAGACGTGTAGGGCTTGAAGTGAGACAGGAAAGTAACCACTGCTGGGTATTTGATCTTGTCTTTTTAAAGTGTTTCACTTAAATACTTAACACAGTAATTCGCAAGATGACAAGGTCCACCAAACAGACTACAACATATCGTGCCTGTTTACATACAACAGGATATGCCTACTTCAACAGCTATTAGCTTACACCCAACTATGTTTGTCCAGTATGTCTGAAAAAATAATCAATATTATCTCTGTCCACTTGTAGCATGGTTGATTCAGACGTGTAATTTGTATTTTGCACAACAAACATGTTTCAGTCCCACAAAAGCAATAGGAACTAAAACTGACCACGAATCAAGAAGTAGCCTACTTAGATAACATTTCTCCTCCGTTCTTTCTATACTAAAACAAGCATTATAGTCAGAACATTTTTAAAAAGCAATTAACATTTTAACAACCAACTACAAATACGGACAGTAGCCTATCGTGTGGGCAGGCTAAGCAAGACTTGTTGAAACGGATACGCCGGGAGCTTGTCATCGAAAACATCCACAGGGAATATAAATCTGTATTCATAACACTTTTCCAGGGTGTCTGCGCTACTAGTTAACGACACTGATAACTGCCACCACAAACCTCTGTGATGAAGGCTACAGCAAGCTGCTTGATTTGTAACAGACGCGTGCCATGGTGAAACATTGTAACCAGCGTGAGAGCCAGGAGAAACTATAAAAAATTAACAAACTATATAAAATTGTACAAAGTGTTGCTAGTTAGGAATAATTAGTCACATGTAAAGTCCTCACGCGACTGAGAAAAAAATACTACAACGTATAATTTATTAATGTGGTCCACACTACGAAAGTATAAAGCAACATTCAGCTTGGGATTGACTAGATCGATGGGTTATATTCAAGGAAAGTGTCGAAACTGGTCTTTCATTTAAAAGAACATTACATTGACAAACGTGCAACTTCTTCCGTCGGTCTTATACTGCTAGCGTGTTGTGCTAACTAGCTTAAGTTACTTACCCGATTTCTCGCCACATACAATCCCGTAAATCAGGATGATTCCATAAACATTCACGTTTCCGTACATCTCAGCTTTAAGCCGCGGTGAACAGCGATTCGCAAGTACATTCGTTCGGTTTCATCGGATCTTCTTTTCTTGCGCTGCTGGCTTGTACTGTGATTGAGTCGGAACGCGCTCTCACTGCTCTCATATTTAATTCCTTGAATGAACTCTTCCGTGTTTTCACCCCACAGGCGGCACCCAGCGGTCACTAAACCAGTTCAACAGCTTCTGGTGTCAAGTAGTCCAGATAACCAGTCCTAACCAATCCTTCCAGAACAAGATATGTTGTCTTGCCCTTTTGTGTGGTTTTGAATAGACCACATTAGACTCAGTTAATTTGTCACGAAGGTCTGTAGAAGAAGACCATGAAGAACAAAAAACTTAAATATGGGAAGCCAAGCAAAGCGCTGTTTTGTCTCAAAAGGTTGTATGTAAATTCGTTTCCCCTTTTAAAACAATGCTTCATGTTTTCTACAACAGATTAAAGAACAGTTATCAGAATTCGGCCCACACATTGTAGACATAATCATGGCTCATGAAGGAAGTCTTATCAGTAGCCTAATCAGTATTTTATATTAAAGAATCCTTTTGTATGATTTTGTGTATCTGTTCTTTAATCTTATACTTAAAATTCAGTGTACATGTCTGTGAATTCCATTAGGATCGCTACACAGAGAGAAACAAATGTCACAAGCTGTGGTTACCTCCCTCATGTCGAGCACCCCTTGAGTAGGCCTACTGCAAACACGTCAGCAAACTCTCATGTACAAATCTCATAAACAAAGACACATATCCCACATGCTCTGGCTCATAACCCTTATGAGATAATTAGATTAGATTAAGCTCAACTTTACTGTCCTTGTGCAAAGTGAATGGCATGCAGTAAGCTTCTGAAACATGCACAGGCCTGGTATTATATTTTCTTTATGACATCTAACAATAAATGAAACTGTTAATCACTTGACAGGGAGGAAATGTAACCAATATAACATTGTGTTAGAGAGTCATATCATATCATATCATATCATATCATATCATATCATATCACATCATATCATATCATATCATATCATATCATATCATAACCCTAATGACCATCTTGGCTGCACCTGATAAAAAGATGGCCAGTTGTTTGGGATCCAGGAATTGCAAACATTTGTTTGGTACCCATTTAGGATATTTCAAATGTGCCATTCAGTGTTTTATTTTATTTTTTTAAAGAAAATGTTTTATTATTAAGTCACGGATTAAGATATATTTTCATGAAAATGACATATACTATAAATCATCAAATGTAAATTAATTCTGTTTTTTGTATTTGGCTACTAAAAATACATTTGTTAGAATAGAGCCAAAAGCTTTCTACATAGTCAGAAATTACATCCAAAGCATTGCAGTATTTTTTCACGAGCATGCATAATGGTGAAGAATTATTTTCAATTAGGCTACTGATTTCATTTGTCATCCCCACACTTTTTATGAATGTTTATTTTATCGTCAAAACTCTCTTAACTGCACATTTCCCACGTTCTCGGCATATGTGCATTTATTTGTTAGCAGTACAGATGTGCACCTTCACCAGCATTTCTGAGGACGTTTCGCCCTCTTGTGGGTGAATGGAATACATGCGCAAACTCCCCTACCTTTTGCACAAGCTGGTTAATCAGGCACACGTCATGTGTTCCTTAATTGATCCTTCAAATGTAGGAAATTATAAAAATAGGCTTATAGGTGGGTAAAAATGGTAGTTTATCCGTTCTTCATTCTCCTACACCAAGTCCCATGATATTGTGGGAAGATCAAACTGTGCTTAGTCAGGGAATGCTTTGAACAACAGAGAGTGCTGTTGTCCTGCTTTTCAGGTAGAGAATATTTGTTTTTGGTTTTAATCACTGGTTTTGATAGATTTTTGTAACTGTTTAAATCAGCCTTTGGTTGTATTACTGTTTCAACTGTGTATAATTCTTTCAATTATTCGGGTGGTAATGTATACTACATTGCATTAAATGTTTTGGTAAAAAACAAACAAATATGATTAAAACAATAAAGAACAAACCGCATAAATCACTATAATATCAAATAATTATTAGAATTTAAATTATCTGGAGGTGTTTTTCCTGGAAAATCTAGCATTTAAAAAAAGAAACCCTACATCAAACCATAGGCTATTAAATGTGTCAGTGTATGTGCTCAATTCTGACCTCAGGGATTTGGAACCTACATATTGTTTCTTTTTTATTGAAACAGTTTCCTTGGTGATCCAACACAAAATATACATGTAACAACTTAGGAATGGATTTATATAATAGAGATAATTTAAAAATTATAATTACTGGATTTTCTTTTTACCATCATAAAAAAACTATTAACGGTGACATGAGGAAAGCATATAAAAAAACAATAGCTACTGATTTTGAATTAAACTTTGCTATGTCATAGGCATGTAATGGTTCTGACTGATATTTGTTCAAAACCTGTAAGTCAAGGTCACATCAGAGAACTCTGTATGAAAAACCATAGACACAGCTAAATTCAAATCTTAAATTCAATATGTATTTAATGTAGTACAGCACTATAACTGTGGGAAAAGACAAACTCCATAATTGTAATAGATAGATAGATAGATAGATAGATAGATAGATAGATAGATAGATAGATAGATAGATAGATAGATAGATAGATAGATAGATAGATAGATAGATAGATAGGGATAGGGAGATAGGGAGAATGTTGCAGAGGCCTTGGCCGCCTTGGTAAATGCACCCTTTAAAAAAACGAACATCTTTTCACCATGAACGTAATTGACAGGTCTCTCTGTTACTCCTTTCATCTAAGTAGCAGAGTTAGTTTTTCCAAGGTTACCCACTAAAACTAAAACAATTTCAATTGCTCACAGGTTCCTATAATGAATATCTCATATAATTGCTGTCAAAAATAACAATTCAAGTTTTAGTTAACAAAATACACTGAATTGCTTAATGCATTTTGAGAATGATTTGAGGTTGCTCAGTGGCTATATTCTTAATGTTTTCTCATTTTGCTTTTTAAAATTTTGGCGAAGCAAAGGAGTCTTGATCTGGGTTATTTACAATAGTCACTTACAAGTGTGTTGTCTTGTTCAGCAGCTACCTACAAAACTCAACAAAAAGTAACTATGTAATTTACACCAGTTTACTATTTACCATTGGAAAGACAGACAGCCGGGCAGATAGATAGATAGATAGATAGATAGATAGATAGATAGATAGATAGATAGATAGATAGATAGATAGATAGATAGATAGATAGACAGACAGACAGACAGACAGACAGACAGATAAAGAAATAGTCAGATAAACAGACAGATAACATTGTCATAACATTGTCATAGCAGCTATACATATACCAATATCTACAAAGTCAGAAGTATTATTAAGTATTCAATACAGACTCCACAGGCAGATCAATGTCAGTGGTCCTGACTAAAGCAGATGAATAATATATCTTATATATTTCTCCTATCAGGAAGAAGTCACCTGTCAGAAAATACCTTGTAGAGTTTGAGTATGTTGCCAAAGATACTCTTTTATTTTGTATATAACTGGTGGGAAGGATAATCTAGATTTAATAAGTCCTCAGTCAATTTAAATACTTTATATTTATCAGATGTTCTCACAAATCCCACAAAAGAAATCTTGGCAGAGTAAATGATTACATATGTGCACCTATATATCCTTTTTCATTCCTACATGCTTAACCTTCATGGTCTTTGAAGCGGACTTTTTATTTTTGTCTCACATGTGTAAGGACACAAACATATGGGACAATATCACTTTCAGTGCCCAAAAGAGCTTATCGGTGAGTTGGGGTCATGGCATGAGGCCCGGAGGGACTTGTCCTACATTAGTAATAACATGTTTTCTGACCGACCGTGTTCTAAAATAATGTTCTCTATATTCCTGAAAAGACATCTTGAGGCTTTTTCATCACTATTACTGCCATCAGCGGATTCTTTTACTTTGTGACGAGAAGAAAGGAGCTCATCGTTGGCCACCTTATCATGCTCTGTTTAACAGATTGATTTTTCAGAGGAAAAAATGAAATGAAATGGTATAACCTTGTCCTAACCTCCATAAGTAATGGCATGGTTGTAAAAACAAAGGGCAGTCATACCTTTTCCTTTTTTTATTCATTTGAGGATATCTCATAAAATTTCTGTCGTTGTGCTGCGTCTCTCAAGACCATTCCTTTTACTTACCCCCTCAAAAAAGGAGGTTATGTTTTCAGTTCTGTTTCTGTTTGTCTGTCTGTTTGTCAACAGGATTATACACAAAACTGTGGCAGTGTTCACCAAATATGGGAAAGTGTGTGTCATGGGTCAAGAAAAAAATTCAGCAAACAGCCCAGAATGGATAAAACAGCAGGCTACCTCCAACAAATTAACACACCAGGCAAGAATCACTTTTTTCTTTGATGTATTGACCTTCTCCTCCTACTAACGTGCTGTGTGGCATGTGTGATTCATTTTGTCTAAAACATTTTATTGACTCAAGAGCTGATTGCTTTTTTGACAGCGACTTTTGACTTTGTGACAGTAAGTTCTCCGAAGTGATTTGATAATGATCAGATCTTCTTTATATTGCATGGACCAGGTATACATACTGTTCAATTACCAGACTTTTAATGGTGCCAACCACTGTAAGTATGAGTAAAGATGTGATTACCTTTTTCCAAGAAACAAACTTCACCTATAAAACTCCAAACTCTTAGCATCCTTGTATAATTTGTGGTAATAATAATAATAATAATAATAATAATAATAAGAAGAAGAAGAAGAAGCAACTGTATTTGTATAGCACAATTTATACGAGATGTAAGTCAAAGTGCTTCAACAGATTGGCAGAAAAGCAATTATATCAGTACTTAATGACAGTCCTAACCCAATTGTTTGGTAGTGGGGTGATCAGTATTGTGAAGTGGAATCATTTAATTTGCTTATATTAATTAGCTGGCAGGGAATTAAAAAGTTACAAAATTAAAAAATAATCTGACTTCCACATGTCTAAGTATGTTGCACCACGCGCTGTCAAATATTATTTGGTACAAAATAATGGTAGGTTATTATTTACAAAAAATTTAAAATAAATATAAAAATACATTTAATTCAAGCGTGCGTTACAGAAAGACAGTGATCATGTCATCATCAGTGTTTTGTAACAAGGAGAGAATACTACTACTTACTTTGACTATAGTGTACCGTGAAGCTACTTTATATAAAATAAACAGAATGTAAATGATCACCTATTACATAAGCAACCGTGGCCCTGTAGCATTGTTCAGTTGTTCAGTAATGCATAAAGAACTTAACATAGCATAAATGAGGAGTCTATGGGGAAAACGGTCATAGTCACAAAAAAAAAAACCCAGAAAAAATGTAATTTCTAAGCTTGATTTTTCATTACATTTTTATAAGTAAATGTTTTTTTAAATGCTTCTAGCTCAAAGCTATGCTCATTTTTTCACAGGATTACTTTTTAGCAAGCTAAGATTTCAATACAACCACCAATAGGGGGAGCAACTTGAAAAAAATTTGATTTTGTGACTATGCCCAGTTTTTCTGTGGACTCCTTAAATATGTTTAAAGGTCAATCTGTTTCAGTGTTCCCTCTTCTGACTGCTCCATTAACTAATCATAAACTGATCCTACTGAGCACAAAAATAATCAGGTGACTGTACTAATAAGTGAAATTACCTGTGCCTAGTGTACTGACAGAGGGAATAAGTGTTTTTCCTTTCTGAAGCCTGGATCTCCAGCATTGCCTATGAGACACATAGCATGTGCATTGACTCTATCAGTAGACTAAGTGTAGCCTAATATATGTGCATTTTTATTCATGTTATTTTTATTCATTCATGTATGTTCTCCATTGCCACTTTTTGGGCAAAAATAGGTAGTCCTTGCGACTCCTGTGTGATAATGAATATTATACAATATTACCTGTACATACTTACACCAACCAGATGGTATGATACCAGATTCCAAGGGATCTATATGTACCACAACTGACACTGACACTGTCATACTGGCATTTAATAATAGAATAGAATAGAAGTCCTCACTTTGTTAACACCTCTGCCAGCAATGTTGTGTCTTCAGATCTGCCTGTGTCTGTCTATCTACAGGTCTACACAAACAAGCTTCTTTTTACTAAACTCGATGGA
Source organism: Setipinna tenuifilis (assembly GCA_030347295.1). Lineage (NCBI taxonomy): Eukaryota > Metazoa > Chordata > Actinopteri > Clupeiformes > Engraulidae > Setipinna > Setipinna tenuifilis. The sequence goes on along the minus strand of CM059282.1, from coordinate 3,421,196 downwards.
GTTTGGGAGGGTGTAACACAGTTCCAAAGAAGAGCCCATTCAATTTTGGAGTGGATCTGAAACATAGGGCTGATCCATGAATGATTTCCCCACTTTGGTTATCACTGGGAGAAAGGGCATTTGGCCTTGTGGAACTCTGTGCCTTTCCGAGTGCCCTTCTTGTTGTTTGTGTGGTCGATTATCGGGTACATTTTTTCTTTATTAGTGACAGACTGACACACATAGCTGTGAAATGTCATTTTTTCAGAGAACAACGGGGAGAATGTTGCGGAGGCCTTGGCAGCCTTGGTACCCTTTAAGAAACTGACATCCTTTCACTATGAACATGATTGACAAGTCTCTGTGTTACTCCTTTCATCTAGGTAGTAGAGTTAGGTTTTCCAAGGTTACACACTAAGTTTTGCTGTGTCTCTCTTGGACAATTGTGAACTAAATCAAATCCAATCCCTTTCAGGTTCCTAAAATAAGGAATATATGCCATGATTGCTGTCTAAAATAACAATTCAAGTTTTAGTTAATGAAAAACACTTAATTGCTTAATGTATTCTCAATGTTTCCTCATATTAGCTTGTTAAACTTTTTGGCAAAGCAAAGTGTTGCATTACCCTGATCTGGGTTATTTAGAATAGTCACTTACAATTGTGTTGTCCTGTTCAGTGCACATCTACCTACAGAACTCATCAAAAAGTAATTATGTAATTAACATCAGTTTACTATTTATTATTAGACAGACAGACAGACAGACAGACAGGCAGGCAGGCAGGCAGGCAGGCAGGGCAGGCAGGCAGGCAGATAGATAGACGCAGCTAAATTCAAATCTTAAATTCAATATCTTATTTATCTAAAGTTGTACAGCACTATAACTGTGGGAAAACAGAGAAAAGACAAACTCCACAATTCTAATAGATAGATAGATAGATAGATGGATAGATAGATAGATAGATAGATAGATAGATAGATAGATACTTAAATTAAATTAAGGAATTAGGATTAAATAGGTTAGTATATTGTTCAGCAGTAACTTGTAGGTAATAACAAAACACTTGTTTTTACATACTTATTGTATTAGGCATAGAGCCAATAAAAGGCAGCAGGAGACTGTAAGGGTTGTAAATATAAATTCATTCAGCATTTATTCAGCAACCTTAAATAATAGCACATCTCAGACAGAACAACTTTGATATGTCTTGATGAACAACAAACCTATTGCCTAAATATATGTGCCTTCTCAAGTTACCTCGTATCTCCTATGGAAAAAATCCCTTTCCCCTCATCCACCACCCCCACCCCCCACTCTGAATATTCAAAAATCTACGTCCTTGAGTCGGTTTGTGGAAATTAACTCCAGCCGAGCATTTGGGGCCGCTATTTAAGACTGGTGCCTTGCATCTATGCTGTCGCGTGTCCTTGTTGAGTGAAAAAGCGTGAGGTTAACCTCATGGCTCATAGGGGAGCAGGGGAGTGTTTCAGACAAAGAGAGGCTGGTGAGAGCACAGAGAAAGCATTCTCCATGTTCTTGAGCTTTACACAGCCCTCTACTCTAATGGACATTCAGAGAGGGCTTTAAAGGAATCTTTATGGCTGCCAGACACTATGTTCAATGGCACACTCACTCTTTGTCTCCCTGGACCTACCCAAGAAGCATGTTGCCTGGGCTGGTGTTTCAGGTTCATGAGGTTGTAGGAAAGCTGTCACTACAATAGTGTGTGTGCTGCACATCTCAGGTGGGTTTTGTGCCTCACCTCACGTATCATGAATGTACACAGCAGGGATCTGTAGCATTACAAACCTAGTAGGTGCGTGGCGATCCCAGCTTCCAAAATGAAAAACCCAGCAGTGTATTTGATCTGACCATTTTCTGATTCAGCTGCTAATAAGCACACAAATAACCAGGTGACTCTACTAATAAGTGAAATTACCTGTGTCACGTGTACTGACAGAGGGAACATGTGGCAGTGTATATGCATTTTTAAATCATTATCAGCAGGTGTATGTTCTTCACTGCCATGTCACTTTTGGGGAAAACATAGGTAAGAACACTCCTTAAAAGACAACTTTAGTACATTTAAACTCATATCCTACTCTTATATGGCTTTGTGTTCTGTCTGTAGCTTAAAAGAAGAAGAAAAATTCTAATGTAGTAATGTTGGCAAAGATTTCATGGTAAAGGCTACACTGGGCATCATCACTGGGCAACATCAAAGTAGACAGGAACATTGTGTCTGATATGTTTTTGAAATCTTTTGGCTACAGACATCAAACGAAGGCCTCTAACTTTGGGATATAGAATCAAATGTTCTCCTTTAAGATTAAATACGAAAATGTTTCGGTTTTGCTTAGATACATAAGAATCTATAAACATATTTAATAAGGGCTATAAGGCCTTCATAAAGCTTAGTAGTTGTTAAACGTAATATTTATAACTATTTATACATACTCTATATTAGAGAAGCCGAGTCCGTCGACGCAACTCAAAAGGCAACTCAAGACTCATCTGTTCAGCCTCGCCTACACCTAACGGCCCTACCGAGGACTCTCCACCCCCCCCCCCCCCCCATCCCCATCCCCAAGCACCCAGACCAAGCCCCAAGCACCCAGACCAACAGCAGTCGCACAACGCCTCCCCCCCTCCAAAGTCCCCCTTTCACCCTCCACCCAAACAGACCCACAGCAACCACTACTTCACCCCCACGAGGACTACCACCCACCCCCAGTCTACCACAGCCCCGGCAGAAGGGCTTCCCTAGGGGACGTGGTTCTTTTTCCCGGTTTGATTCAACTACATACAATTCAGGGAGTTTTTCCTCACCCCTGTTGCCCCTACGGACTTTTGCATGTGCTCACGCAAGAGCCTGCATCAAAGGGACATTGCGTTGTTATGGCTAATGCTGTTTTGTTGTAACCTTGCCAAACTGTGAAGCACTTTGAGCTGCATCTTGTATGTATGAACTGTGCTATACAAGTAAAGGTTATTATTATTATTATTATTATTATTATGACTGCACTTGTAGGCAAGAGAGCTTTATAACCAAAAACGTCACGTGAAGCTGGAAAAGGGCTTATGATGTAGCATTATAATGTCTTAGGAGAACAGTTATGGGCAGTGATGAATACTTCACATACTTTATGAATGTGTTGTAAGCTTGTATGAATGCATTTACAGTGTCTTATGAAGCGTCAAAGAAAGTGTTACCAGTGTTTCTCTGTGCCTATCCACCTTAGCATGCATGTCCTTTTTTATTTTATTCATCGATGAATGTTACAGAAAATTCAGGAATGTTTATGTGAAAATTGATCGTAGTCTGTATAAGCTACCATCTCAGCAATTGATTCAGTCAGTTCCAGTGACTATATACAGTCGATGTCCACAGGTATTTTCATATTGTCGTGCTTGTATGATTTTTTTTATTAAGCCACCTACACAGCCTGCTTTGTTGTCTACTTTTTGTGAGAGTAATTAAACTGTAGGTGTGTCAGTATAATTGTAAGGACAGGGCCGTGGGAGTATCTCAACTATGCCGCACTGACACAAACCCGCATAAGGTCCAACCCCTAGAATTGTACAGTAGCCACTCCAACCACTTGATTTGTGCTACAAAGACTTCATTTATCCTGTTGGCAGTGGTGTGTGTGTCTCTGTGTGTGTGTGTGTGTGTGCGAGTGTGTGTGTGTGTGTCTGTGTCAATTATCTAAACTGAGATGAGGTGTGAATTGTCCTGCCTTGTTGGATCTCCAAACCTAAAATGCCCACACATTTTTTCCCTGATTACTCCAAGCTACAGTACATACAGTACATTGTGTCATGCAGTAGCATTATAGTGCTGGCTGGCCATCAATATGACACAGAATAAAAAGCTTTTCTCAAACTGAGGATTCTGACCATCACATTTAAAGAGAGTGAAAGACAAAAAACTCTTCTGCATCATGTACAATGTACATTGTCCTATTTGTATGTTTTGTGCCTATATGTATACTATTACCTATATTAGGTGCCTATATGTATTGTATGTATGTATATTGTTGTCTCTATTGTACAGAATGTGCATATATATTTCTATTTCTCTATTGAATGTATACTACTGCATGTCTATATGTTAAATGCATAGAGAGCTAACATCTGCCGGAGTCAAATTACTTGTACATGTAAGTATACTTGGCTAATAAAACTGATTCTGATTCTGATCAGTGATAGACAGTGTCAAAATTAGCAGTACTCTATATTATAAAGTACTTTATTCAGACATACTACCTTGACCCCAACTGGCTCAGCCTTACTGTTCTTACAGGTCATATAATGCATATTTTTACACAGTTATTCGTGTATATCAAAATTGCATTAAATTACTTTGAAATGCTGTAATACTTTACATTCTTTTCTATTAAATTATCATCTTTAAATAAATTTGCATTTGGGAACATGAATGATGTCTTGATGTGGAGAAAAGCTTATATTTTATTCTACACAACCTATGAGCATGGCACAGCCACCCTCTCCCCACGTGGGATAAACGGACCCTTGAGTTCATTCCGGCGTTTGGCAGGCTCCAGTGTGTCCCATTATTGTAAAAAGACAACACTGCTCCTCAGACTGTGGCCACAGCTGTCTGTGCTGTAAGAGTATCCCCAGAAGTGCAGTAACGCAGGGCATCAATCTCTGGCCAGTTGACAGGCGCTATGCCCACCTGTTCTCGAGTGAGTGCTGCTCGCCTGGGCTGAGGCCCTTTGCTGCCACTGCTGCTGCCGCCGCCGGTGCTCGCTACGTGTGTGACAGCCAGTAGCGTGTCCGTCCACGAGTGAGAGCTACTGTTTCTTGCCCTTCATCTGCGTGCCAAATGTGTGCCCACTTTCATCACCAGCGACAACCTGCACTGTTGTGTCATGGCACACAAAGAGGAGTATATATCACACCTCGTGAAGACAGTCAGATTTTCCCAGTCACCTGTCTTACTATCACAAGATCATGAGCCTAGTTGTGCATAGCCAAAGGTGGTAAACAAGAAACATGTTTTCTACTTTACCCTTTTTTACAATTTAACAGTTATAGTGTTAGTGGTAGTAACAGTTACTGTTAAACTGTAAGAACTTTTTAGAAATGTAAAAAAAAAAAACATTCCAATATGTCACACACAAGATGTATTTGCGTGTTTTATCTGCAATCATAACGTGCTTCTGGCCTGATCTGGAGTATTTTGCACACTCATGGCTGCTCAATGTCAGCCAGTGGCATGTAGAATTACAGAATATCAGGAGCTGCATTGCTCAGTGCCTGCGGAATATGACAACATAAATGATGATGAAGAAACAGCTGATGTGAAGGGTGCCACTGGGCAGCGTGGCCGAGGTCGATTTAAAACCACATTCAATCAACAGCCCTGACCCATGACCATGTGTCGTAAAGTGTGTGTACATGAAAGAGCGTTTAAGCGCATGCCTTCTACACAGATTCAAGTACACAATGTGCAGGGCTGATATTCAGTTACATTAGCCTTTTGGTGGCACACACACACACACACAGAGAGAGAGAGAGAGAGAGAGAGAGAGAGAGAGAGAGAGAGAGAGAGAGCTCAGAGCATCATAAAACCAGAACACTGTGAACTATATACGTATTGAAGTATGCAGTCTACAATTACCATACTATAGTATACGGTAACTATACTATTACTGTATATATAGTAGCTACTGTGAATGTTTTTAAATAATTGTGGACATATTATTGCTATCATTAGAATTCTTAATGAAAAATGGTGCTGATATGTCACCAGAGGGTAGGAAAACATTAGCCTGGTAACCACCCCTCATACTACACTGCATTCTGTACATAAGGTCTGGCTGTGGTGTATTGAGAGATGTTTACTTCCTAGAGGTGTAGACTCTGAAGTTTAAAAACAATTGGATCTGCCTTTACCCAATTGCTAACATCTTGTCGTGACGTATGCAATTAGCCTGGCTATAGGCCTGACTATGCACTACAATTCAAATATAGCACACAAAGTTGACGTCATTGCTCACAAACATTCCCTCTGTTTGCTGATTGGTCTGGTAAAGATACACGTGGAGTCAACCATGTCAACTGAAGCAAACCCAGACTACCACTGTAGGGAGAAAATAATCAAGTGGAAGTGCGTAGGCAGGCTTACAGCCAGGCTAGGGAAACATGTTAAATTAAAATACTGATTTCACTGACAACAATAGTGAAACCAGAATCATTTCCCAACCTAACTTACAGCCCCCAAACTCTGCTTATATTTTGATTTCGTGTTTTGTGTTTTGCCTCTAGAGGGAGAACAATGGTTTACAGTATTTTAAATTTGGTTGCAGTACCGACTGTGGCCACAATCCTAAATATAGCACCTTTAAGAAAATGGAACAAAACACTATTTTTATGACCGACCATATACAACATATAATACTATCAAATGCTTTATTTAACTTGAATTTAGCTTTCTTAGATTTGCTCAATGGATTAAAAAGATAGTTGATATTGTGGTGTTATGTTTTGCATCTCTTCTTCATTTCTGTGTAAATCATGTCTGTCAGAAAGCAAATCTGGTATTCACACCTGTCCAATCACCCTATTTTTGCTCTCCCCCACCCCCAAATCACCACCACCACACCACACACATACACACACACACACACACACACTCCCATTTCTCTTCTCTTTGTCTGCTCTTCTAATTTCTGACTTACCTGGTCATACTTTCAACATGAATATACGCTTAGCTCTGTTGGTTTTGCTCTAGCTGCCCCCAGCCCCCCACTCTTTCTCAGACCCCCATACCCCAAGGCACAGGGCCTAATGGCAGGGCAGTTTGGAAGCTGGCTCTTAAGGGCTCTGTGGCAGAAAGCTTAAGCTTCTCGTGTTACCTGGCCAGGTAAGACCATGTTTGTTTACCATGATCAGAGTAGCTCCAGAGGTCAGAGCACATGAAAAAAAGTTCTGTGAGCGAGGCAATGTTGACATTTAGCATAGCTGATACTTAATCCCAGCATTGTGTGAGATCAAGCAATTGACTTACCATGCTTCTAAAATTCCTCCACTGAGGCAAAGACCCACAGGACTACAGATGCACAAGCAAAAGAGACTCTTGTTTTGCAATTAGTGTGTTTGTTCTCCCTATGAGAACTAGCGAGCTGATTTTTTTCTTGTTTTGTCCCCTCCTCTTCCATGCAAGGTCTGTATGTCACAACTTCACCAAGACAGTGACACATGTAAACATTGCGCTAAATATACAGATGACACAAACAGAAACCCCAGTGAGATGATAAAATAGATTACAAATGGCAGCGAGGCCGTGCCTCTTATAAATGGAAGATATACCACCCGCACTCGCATTCAAGAATCTAGCGGCAGTTAAGATGTGCTGTCCATCACCTTAAAAATAGTCGTTGCTCGAGTAGGAACAATCTATCTTGCAGACACAACGTGACATTGAAATGTTGGCACAGGAAGCTCATTCAGTAGCCAAGCTCTTCCTGCCTTGGAGTGCCTTTAAGACAGCTGGGGTGGAGATGGAGGGTTGATCGCGGGTTGTGTGGTGCGCTCTGACAGGCTTTTTTGTGACTCTGTATTTCATAAATCAGAAGCCCAACTGCACCAGGATCCAGCTGACTAGTCCAGGCTGCTCTGGTCCTGAACATGAGCTGCACCCATCTGGTCACGGTCACCACACCACCTGCGGCCACAGGACTGAGACCGACAGGGCCCGGATCGGACTTCACAGATCCAGACCCGTCTCTTGCCTAACCACGCCAGTTTGTGGCACAGAGTTTTCAGTTGGCAGCCCTATGGATAAGTACAAAAAAGTGGCAAAGAGTGTCCTGGTAGTCTTGGGTACAGTACCAAAATGTGGTAGTAGAACCCACTAAATTTACGTTACTACTGCAGTGTTCTAATCATCATATTTTTTGTGTTTTCATGTTTTAATGTTTAAATACCGATTTATTGCTTAACTATCATTAATTAAAACAAACAATCACACATATTGTTTTTTGAAAGAAATGTTAAGACTTTCATTTAGCAGATTATTTTAAGGAGTAGCCCTCAGTACAGATTCTCATGCTTCAGGTAACCCTTAGTCTGAGAAAGGTTGGAGACCCCTGGCCTATAGTTTTGGGCCTACATCTTGAGGCCCTGGGAGTGGGTCTGCAGTTGTATCCGGTTTGAATGGGTGTTCCTGAAATCGGATACCAGCCCCTTACATATACTTCTGCACCCATGAGACTACAATTTAGGTTTTCAATCTCTCGCGGCATTATGCTGTAGACCACTAATCGTCGAGCTCAATGTGTGGTACGTCAATTTAAATGCAGCCGTCAATTAGCTTAAGTGCTGGCATGCAGGGTCTGCATAGTTGGAAATCTTAAGGGGTAAATCAGTCTTGGCTTCAACCACAGAGAAGCAGAGAGGTAAAAAAAAATTACATAAAAACAAACATGCTATTGAATGTCTGATCATATCCACTGCCAAAATCCTGTCTGAAATAACAAGAGCTACTCGTGGATAGTTACCGTGTAACTGACTGTAAAGCACATTGGCATGTTTGACATGCAGTCAGGTCCACGGCCTGACAAAGCATTCAGTCAAGTTCAGCTGTGGGCACAAGCTCTCTGTCTTTATATCCATAACCGTGACAGTTTTCTCAGTGGCCAACCGTCGCTGCCTATATGTGCACAAATTCCGTTAACGACGGTGTCAATAACAATTTCAAGTGTGTGGTTGGCAGAGCTGTAAATCTTCCAAGGGGTCCATAAACAAAAAACCCAACGCAATGCACTCCAGAGACTTGATTTCCAGTCCGATTTAGAATATACAGTGTCAGGCGGCTCTGGCAGTGTTGCTAGTGGGTCTGAACAGCTGCCTTTCCATTTAGCAGGTCCTGCTGCTGTGGTCCTTTTTTCCTAAACGACACATTTGTAGGTCAGTGATTGCGGTACCTGACAACATTTATACTCTTTTCATTCTATGATTTGTTAATGCAGCCTGTCAATGAATTTGTTGATGCATGTGTTTCACCGGCATGCAATGGCGCCCTGGAAATTCAGTGTGTTTACGGCGGGGTTCAAATCCACTCACAGTCTCTCTCTGCACCACACACATTGTCAAAGGAAAGGTTACATATTCTGGACATTAGTGGACAGACATTGCCAATAGTCATGATATAAGGTACATTCTATATTTTCATTGTCAGTATAATAATAATAATAATAATAATAATAATGTCATTGTTGTCACTTATCATTTACAACTGTTTTTAGCTGTGATTGTTCAGTCATTTAGCTTTCAAATGGCTGTGCTACCTGTTAAAGTACCCATAGCATTTAACTAATATTATGTTTTCAGTGTTTCCCTTTTTTGTGGTCCTTTGGGGGTATAAATGCTTTGTTGTATCTTTTCTTTTCATCTGACACTTTGTCAGTTGTTTACATTAAATTACTGTTTCTTCTGTGTTGCACACTGTAGCAAAGTGTGTGAGCTATGTGTGGAATTTTCAGTACAAGACCCAGTGATTGTGTTCTATTGTATGGAGTGTTCTGCACCAGTTAAAATGCAAACAATTTGCTGTGTGGGGAAACCGGATACCCTCACTTAACACTGCCTGCCTTCCAGCTCACTGAAGTTAGCTTGGGGAAAAGATGATAACCAGAAAGTAAAAGTCATCACCTCATTCTCTTTCCCTCCCCCCATTACATTTCCAAAAGAGGAGTCAAGTTGTGCCAGTTGTGGAATGTTGATGTACTGGCCAGTGGTAATGTAGCCTACATCTTGCATACAGGTGTGATTCTGTACATAATTGTAAATTAGATTATTTTTAATGAGGTAATGTGGGGGAAAAATCATTATGTGTCATTTTTGCCTTGAAGGAAAACAATAAGTGGTGTATTTGTCTGAAGCATATAACTAAACAAACACTCAAAGTATATAAAGAAGTTTGTGACCTAAAATATGACATAGTTGGCCCTTCTGAGGAACAACATTATGCATCAATTCCCCCACATCATTTACATAACCTTTTTTTAAGTTAAATTTGCAGCCCCAAGACGGTATAATCCTCTGTGGTACTAATGACAAAAGGCAGTCAGCTATGCCGCTCAGACGCTTAACTCTGTTGTGTTTCCCTCTCTTTGCTCCAAGGGAGTTTGGAGTGATTATGTTAACTAATGTGAAAAATGCCAGCGTCGGGGATGTGAGAATCTTCAGCCATGCAGCACATGTGGATGGTCTGAATGTCACACAAAGCTGCTGTACAGCTTCCGCATTAGCGAGGTTCGCATTCCTCAACCTCCACGGCGATGTGTAACAGACTAACAGCCCCGCGTAAAGCTATTGATGCAAGCGCAACTACTAGGAGAGTAGCCTACTACGGGGCCTGGGTGACAATCGGAGCTCTCCGGCACTCTCATATCAGGCTATCCCTCCATCTTAATTCAACATCTTCTTCAGGGAGTTAGCAGTAGCAAGTGAATGATGCTTTCTGAATTTGTAATCTTGTGGGAATCATTCATCACCTAACATTAATGGTGGTGCTTAAAGTCAATGGAAAAAATGTCAGTTCGCAGTACTAGTAGACACAAGTGCGTCGTGCCTATATGTACAACTATTGGCTGGGCTACTTTGCTCCTCATCCTGCCCCGTTAAACCTTTCAGCAATGATCTGAAGTAGCACTATGGCTTCATGCCCGGAATGGATTGTGGCAAGCAACCGACTTTGTATTTTTCTCCGACTAGGCTATTTGACATCATTGCTTCACGGGCAAAATAAAACTCTCGCGTTTTGCGCATTTGTGTCCACAGGCACGTACTTTAAAAAAAACACCGCGCCCCAGCCTACGCTCAGTCTCTGGGAAATAATAAGCCTATATTACGCTACTTTAGACAACCTTTCCTGGCAGCAAGGTCAGCGGCTCTAGGCCAACAATGGTGAACTCTTAAGGGCGGTGAAAGCAGATCTTAACTGGAATCCTGAGCTGTGTACTGTAAAATTAACGAAATGAGAAAATGCATGTAGACATACTCAAGTTATCCTCGCTTGATTTACTAGGCCTACTTCGAATGGGCAGTTGATTAATCTGTGGATGTTCACCATAACAAGGACATGGTTATTTTCGATATAGCTGAAAGTACCAACGTGCCCCTTACATTTTGCACACAACCTGAAACCAGTCATGTGTCATATTTAACACATTAAAGCAAAACAATTGTCGCATATTGAATTCATTCAATGAGCCCAAAGTGATATAGGCTATACAGCTTACTTGCTGATTAAAATTCCTCTGACCGGTTTACCCGTGTATCAAGCTGCATCGTAGCTGACCTGCTGAACGACTGCTTGTCCCGCTGGTGAAGGGCACGCATAGTGACAACTGGCCTCAGATCCCTTGCACTGTTTCCAAAAAAGGAGTGAAGCCTCTGTGTGTTTAGGTCTAATGTGATTGACAGCCCGGTTCTTGCTCCAATTAGCACCCAACAATTTATGAGCTCCTGGTTTAAGATTATGCGTTAACTTCACAAATATTCTAGCCACGAGAACCGCAGCTATCGGGTATCCTGTTTCATGTTTCCTCGGTCCGGCCGTTTAAGCTAACCCAGGGCTTGAGTGAGTGTGGTGATACGCGCGCCCTCCGCTCGCTCACCACCAGCCTGCAAACGACCCCGTCCAAAGCGCGCTGTTACAAATAGTGCCTTCAGGCTAAAATTGGTACGGTAACTGGGAAGGGTATCTCACAATTTACACCTTAATATGCCAGCAACACTGTAAATGTTGGCATCATAACGTCTTTACACCAATAGTAGCGTTGTAAATGACAGATTTAACGTTTAATGACTTTTGCATTAAAAAAAAAACAAACAAAACAATGGACGACCATTTTTACCAAAACTGAAAAATAAATTGCTTTAGTCAAACCAATGTCTTGAAAAATTAATGATTGGTATTTTAAAGTCCTGCTGATACAACATTTAGCAACAATGTAAAAAAAACTTCCATTAGCTACTTGAAACTGGCTTGGTAATGATCATGTTCCACAAGCTTTGTCCATGAAAAAAATAGACCTTTGTATTAGCCACAGCAGAGTGGCAAGAAAACCACTCCTGCTTCCCCGTCTTTCAACACTTTTGTCAAAAGTTGATATTAATCTACAGCCAGCTGTCGGGTATTAAATGATGGAACAAAACAAAAAAACCTCAGAAATATCACATATGGTGTCACACTAAATGTCTCTTGTTTTGACTTTTACATCCTCCTCTTCTTGGCTATAGGCAAACATTTTAGCATGTTGTATTTCTGGCTGTCTGTAATGAACATGTTATGGAGACTGTATTAGTTTGGGGATTTTTGTTCGACTTCCCGTTGAAAGGGGTAGTCTTGTGAATGCACTGACAGAGCTGTTTAAACAGCATAGGCTACAACACAGAAGGCTGGGGCTCACACAATATGGCCCTTGAAGTATATAAACCTAACCTGCTGTCATTCTTGCAAGGTCAGTGTTTATCTGTGAAGGTACCTCCAGTGTATCCTTTGCTTTTTTATATGATAATTATTATTTTATTTTTTTTAAACCATCATATTTCTTTTAGAGGCAATGGCACCATTTAGTCTCTGCTAATGCGACAGTACACAACATGTTGACCCTGAAGGAAAAAAAATAAGTAAAATGTAAAATGTAGCTTTGTGCCTGGATTTCTGTTGAGTATGTGAGAGGTTCGGCCTACTTAAACCAGTGATACATACAGGGGAAATCGGGGTATTTACAATATGTTTAATGGACATACGATCCACAATGCTGATTGCTCTCTTAACAAATGGAAATTCTAATCTTTTTGTCCAAACTACAGAACACACATAAGCATATCCACAAATGCTGTACTGCAACAACACAATTTATGGGGGTTAGTGCCAATATCTAGAGTCTGTTTCTTAAATATATATTACACGACTGTTTGATACAGTCAAATCAGACATGATTGCAAATTTGCTTTGGGACTGCAGAAGAAAAAAATACAAGATAAATATATTAATGCCTTTTACATACATATATATCAGGGCAAATATGAATAGCTTTGCCAATGTCTAAAAAAACATCAAGGACCCATTTTTAAATGGAGCCATTTTCAAAGCTACCTCAATCCACACTTGAGATCTGCCTTGAGGCAAGTTCACTTAACACACTCATGTATATACATGTGTACACAGCTTTTAGAGCTAGTTGACCCAGTGAGTAAGTGAGTGTGTGTGTGTGTGTGTGTGTGTGTGTGTGTGTGTGTGTGTGTGTGTGTGTGTGTGCGCGTGTGTCTGTGTGTGGTAGTAGTAGTAGCATAGTGTGTGTGTGTGTGTGTGTGTGTGTGTGTGTATGTGGAGTGTGTGTCTATCCAGTGTTGCCTTCCCCATCCCCCTCTTGTCCTTCCCAAATCAAAAGGCCGACCAGTTGTTCCCTGTGGGTGGAGGTCCAGATTTCACAAAATAGTCCTTTTATGAAATCCGGAGCCCTTGCTTGGTCAAATGCTTCTCAGCGACACTGCCATTGTGTGTGTCTGTTAAGTTCCAAAACAGTTGTCATTGACAGCTGCTGTGAGCAATATAGATAGAGTCAAATGGCTTCAAATAGCCTGTGTGCTCTCTTCAGTCAAGTCCGGGAATGCTCTTTGCTCTCGTCCCCTGCTCTTTTCCAGTAACATTATCAATATGGATTAAAAATTTGTCAGAAAAAAAACCCACGCCGTGTCCTTTCCTTGGTAGGAAAATAAAAACTTGTAGGGGTATAAAAAATGCATCTTCCGACCGAATAACTTCTCCAAAAGAAAGTCTCTCTCTCTCTTTCTCTCTCTCTCGTCGTTGGACAAGTATGCTCTTTGTAGGAGTCTGAAGAGTTCAGCTGTCAGTCCTACAACTGTGTGCTTCTGGCAAGCTGTTCCACCAGGATCACAGCACCCCTCTTTCCCTTTCCCCTTCACCCTGAGTCAGTCCCCCTTGCAAACGCCTGCTGTCGGGATAACAAGACTTTTTGTGGTTCACGCTTGTCCATTCAAGGAGACTGAAGAAGATTTTGCGTCCGGTTTTAGCTGAAGATTTTGCCTTTTCCTCTGTCGCCAAAAGCTTTCAGCTCAGGATGGTGCCACCACAGAAGGTGTAGCGTCGAGCTGCAAGTGAGATCAGAAGCTGTTACAAAAAAATGTCTGTCAAAAGTTTACAAGGCAGAGAGAGACACTTTAGGCCAGCTGTGGCAGGGAGGAACAGCAGCAGGGCTCTAAAACCAGTATAAGTCCTTGCTCTTATCCTGTGTTGGCATACCTGAGAGGCAAAAAAGAGAAAAGGAAGAGAAAGAGGTGGAAGAGAGGGCAAGACAAGGAAGTTAGGAAAAAAAGATGAAATACAGCCAGTATTTCATTGTAAAGAGTTAGAGGCCTAAAGCAGGAAGCATGAAAGCGCGAAAACTGTGCAGGCAAAAGCAGAAATTTCAAAGCCTGTGCTTTCATCCAGCCATCCAACCACTGCTGCATGTACAGTGCTAGAGTGGCCTTGGTCGACACTGGGTCTATTCTCTCTCGGCTGAAAGGTTGAGAATCATGGTCATATTAAAGAAATCTATTGCAATGCTTACCCTCGCCAAATGACTAAAGTGCTGCTTTAGAGTATCCTGTTCAGACCTTTATGGATTTTATAACAGCTTTAGGGCCCACAGATAAGCCTGACAGGGAAGTGAAAGATTAGGTGTGAAGAAGCAGCTTCTGTGTTTCAGTCATTTGGACCAGGCAAGCAGGGAATTAGACTGAGCTCTCTTGGACACCTCCTTAGAACTAAACATTTTCACTCCAAAATATTCTCTTGAATTAGTTAATTTTTTATAATAATGCCATAATTTTTATTAATAATATCATGAGTGTCCTAAATGGGCCCCCTGTTATTGCTGGGACCTTCTAACCACCAACTCCCCCTCCTCCCTGGCAGTGTCCCTGGTGTTCCTCTTGATTAGAGCTGGGTATCAATTGATTTGCTGAATCGATATGATTCTGGTACACAAGGTACGATACGATATGATACGATTCTCGATACTATACAATTTAATACAATATCAATATTTATATATATATTATTTATATATATATAAATAATGACACCAGCATGCCACCGGCAGAGACCTCTTGTTTTTAATATCGATCTTTCATTTTTTGAATCTGTATCGATACGTATTGAATGATTTATTTTAACCCAGCTCTACTCTTGATGTATGTATCATCCAGCAGATGTGTCCTGCTTGTCTTACCTGCGTCCACATTGAGGCTGAGGCCCTGGCCCATCTCCGAGCCCGTTCCCGTAAATGCCCCTGTCCAGGTGGAGCTGGCTGGCTCACCCTTGCCGATGTCGCACGGAGAGGTGCCCGGCGCAGGGACAGAGGTCGGGGGCAGCCTGTGTGGCCGCACAGACGGCACTAGCAGGGAGCCGTACCGCGGGTCAAAGTGCGTGCCGTAGACATCGTGCATGCCAGGCCGCGGGTATGCCGAGCCCTGGGTGCTGATGGCGCCACCGAGTGAGTAGGGGTGGTGGTGGTGGTGAGAGGGGTGCCAGGGCTCTGGCGTGGCCTGGTGGAGGTGGCTGTGCAGGGAGGCTGTGGAGTAGGGGTCAGCAGGGAAAGGCAGCTCCGAGTGGGAGGCACTGAGGGCGCTGCTCAGGGAGGCAGTGACGGATGGCTGGTAGGTGCTGTTCCAGAAGGATGCAGGGAAGCTCCTCTGGTTCATGGGGAATGATCCGTCTGTGGGACAGAGAGAAAGCTCTTGTAATGAGTCAGGTGTACTAAGAACGGGGTCTAGCCCAGAAATGTTGGGCCCTGAGAATGAATACAATTGCTGTATTACTGTACAATACAGACTGTGAATGGATACAATTATTTCAAGTTTGGGCTCTGTTATTATGAACAACAACACTAAAAGTGTCTTCAAAGAGCCCCCTTCCAATGCTGGACCCTTAGAATCTCTACGTAATTTTACCCCTTGTCTACATCTCTGCCGAAGAAGTTTTAGACACAGAAGGATTCGTAATAGACAGTGCCCAAACTAGTTCATCATAGGCTGATTCCCAATAGTCCCCTGATGTATATTTGTGAGCTTTATGCACTGAAAAAAATTCTATCTCACCTAATTGTACAACCATTGTCTGTTTGTTTAAAGAGCGCAGCATTTGAATGAGCATAGTTTGCCTGTTTTGTTTTTCTATACTGTACATTGCATAGTGTATTTTTAGACTCATTTAATGACAAAATTTGCTGACTGTTTAGTGATAATACAATAGAAGACAACACGATAAAAATATGGACAGAATGATGGAAATTCATAAATTGAGTGTGCTACAAATCTTTTTTTTACGCGCAACATTTTTTATGCGCAAAGTGCCTTGTCATAACAAGTGTGCGGTGGAAGATAAGGCAGACCTGACACCGTGAGCACACGGGCCAGGTATTTCGGGTGCTGGT
Organism: Setipinna tenuifilis; assembly: GCA_030347295.1. Taxonomy (NCBI): domain Eukaryota; kingdom Metazoa; phylum Chordata; class Actinopteri; order Clupeiformes; family Engraulidae; genus Setipinna; species Setipinna tenuifilis. The sequence goes on along the minus strand of CM059282.1, from coordinate 3,404,732 downwards.
GTGATTCCCACCTCTCCAGAAAGAAGTACCTCGTGCAGACTTGTTGCTGGCAGAGCTCGGGACGTAACTGCTGGGTTGGCTAAGAGCGCGACTGAAGTGCTCGTCCACCACCGAGCTGATGTCTCCCTGGAAGTAGGTGAAGAGCACACATCGCGAGTTGATGTACTCAGCCTCGGGAGGATGATCCTTCTCTCGCGCACAGTCCTCCTCCTTTATCGCGGCCCCGGGCAGGTTGGAGAAGGAACTGCCGCTGCTAACACCTTCCTGCGCCTCTTGCATTTTGGAATAAAATGCCAACTTCTGAAAGAGTGCACACAACAGAGGTAGATTGAAATTCATCCCAGAAAAAATAGCTGTGTTGTGTATTCATGATACATTCTGACAGAAGAGGCTGTTTAAAAACACATCCTGATATATGATTTGGTCTCAAAAGAAGAATGGCATAAGCCCATCGTCTGTCTTGTGTTAACGATGTTATGCATTCTTGACTACAATAAAGAATGATCAAATGAAGGATGAGCTGGACAGGTCACATTAATAATAGTCTAGAGAAGGGTTTGCGCTCCAGGGTAAAAACAACCATGATTGACGGTTGTCATTTTAAAATCAGAAATCCCTTACGAGTGTAACTAACCTAATTTCTAATAGACATTTGCAACATTTTAAAATATACATCCGGCTAACAGCCCATGTATCATCCAGGACAGTTGTGTATTGACTGAGGTTTAAGGGAAGTGGCAAAACCACTTAAACCTCGCAGTTTTTTCACAAGAGAGAAGAACAAAAGTGAAACAAGAGATTTTCTCCAATTATAACCTCTAAACACATTTAAAAAATTAAATAATCTCTCCAGGTTAAGGGGTAATCTTGTGAAAAGGAAATACAGCCTACCCCACTGTACGCATTTAAATGAACTATAATAAAGCTCTTTTTTTTAATCAGAGCGGCAAATTCAAAAGTGTTTGAGTTCAAATACATTTAAAAAAAGTAATGTTAATGAAATATTAAATGATCTCATCCGGTAGTGACTTGGCTACTAAGTTACCGATTAGGAGTAAAAGCCTACCATAACGGCAATGATACAAAAGGCAAACAAATGGCATTATTTAAAACTAAAACCAAATTGACATGAGATAACGTTTCGCCATGCAGAATGACTTGAGTGGCATGTACTGGCCATGTATCTTCATAAGCTATAGCAAAATCATTTAAACCTCCGACTGTCAGCACTAAAGCACGCATATTTAATATATTTGGGGTATTTCAGCGTATAGGTGTTCAAATAAAGTTAGCCCACGTATAATAAAGTTATTAGTCAAACATCTAAACAAATACACTTACAATTCCGTGAATAACCAATAAACACTTTTCTGAAATAGTCAAATAGGCTGTACTTTATCTATTGCAATTTTAGCATACCTGGTGATGGTAGGGGCTGTACGCTGCTGCAAAGTAGGGCTGGGGTGGACCATACACTTGATACATAACATCCAAGCAGCTCATGGCGAAAAGACAGCGGAACCTCACGTGTAATAACCAAGCGGAATGAGATGAAGATGCATTGAGAGACTAGAACTTAGCTTCCCGCTTATCCGAAGAAAAGCAAAAAAGAAACCTCTTAGCTGTGGCAAAAGGCGAGTTAGCTTGAAACCGCGCGACACTCTCGCTACCGTTACGCACGACCTCTGTCAAAGCAAAACGGGACCGGACTGAAGTAAGGAGGTGAATCAACCAGTGTCTTGACGTCTCTCTCCACGAGGGTTTAGTCTACCAGTAGCCCCCTCTCCCCCCATCCCACCCCGTTCCTGAGACCTCAACACCATTTCTCATAAAGTTTAATGTTCAACAACAATTTCCCTTCTTCAGGTCTGATCATGTAAGTTTGGTATGTTTTGTAAATGTATCCATCTGTAGTTTCTAAACTCAACATAAAAATATTTAGCTGTACTGTATAACTGCATGTTTCGTAACTGGGAGGTTTCTACATTACTTTATGCTGCAAATGTCCACACAGAAAAAAATAATAAATACTGAAAACCTCACCATGGGACTTTTATGTAAATTCATGCAAGGCATGCACTTGCTAACATCTTAATTTAATTTTTATGCAATATGTCCCTTTTAACGGACCCATTCCGCATTCAACACAATATTTAGGATGAGATAAGTAAGCCACTCGATGTACAGATTAGCAAAGTATTTTTAAGAAGCCACCTGCCACATACAGTGTTAAGACACGAAGTGAACCAGAACACACACTGGCTCTTTTGACCTTGACCTGACCTCATACAATAGGGAATTCAACCATAGTTATTAAATCCATGACATTGAGGAAATATTGTAAGGGTTGCTTTAACTCATTAAGAAATATATAAACATAAGAATACATACTGTATATGTATGTCGAAGGTTGCACACACTGTATGCTAAAGTGCTCTGGTACTTTGGTACCCTGTCAACCAGAGTTCCTGAGATTCCACGGTCAAAGGTTAGATAGTTTATTCACAGTTGGTGCCAGGGTCAAAGGTGAATAAAAGAGAAAAAGTGTGTTTCAATTGTCTGTAAAGGGCAGTGCGTTATCTTGTGTGTCAAGTGTGCTTTCCAAAAAAAAAAGCCAAAACACACATCAAAAAGTACTGTATGTGCTTAGCCTGGGAAGGACATTTCATTATTTCATTTGGAATTTCACAGGAATGTTTGGCATTCCTCTTCTCCATAATCACTTCATGTCACCCATTCTTCCTTAGCACTGAACTGAGTGTTGGCGTTTAAACCTTAAGGTAACTGTACAAGAAACATAAACAATGATGTTATGACTGTAATAGTAGGGTGGTTATTTCATATGATGGAAGACTTCTCACAACAAGCCACTGACAAAGACATTGTCAGGGAAATGTATTTCCATTGATAGTCCATGTCTGAGGTGCAGTACAAACAGAAAAGATCATGAGAAGATCGGACTGTGGATTTACCTCAGATTTTGTGACTGAGTTCTGGAAATCATTCTTCGTGATGAAGCATAAAGAAGACAATGGATCTGAAATTGGTTCTTCTGTAAAACCCAGGCTACTCACTATTTCAGTTTCAGCACATCAGTTGACAGTGTGGCCAGACACCACAAGAGACTTATGTAGTTTGTTTGTGATTTCTAGAATCCTTCTACATACTTTATGTTTACAGGTTCAACACTGCGTTCTTTTTGGTCGTTCTACAGAAAATTATTCGGATTGACTAAATTATTCAGTGGACCAAAGATGTCTTCCCCCCCCCCCCCCCCCCCCCCCACACACACACACACCCCGCCCCGCCTGTTTCTGTTCAACACACAATTAACATCTCTGAATTTTCTTACTTGAAAACTGACCACCCCCAGTGAGTTGGAAGTAACACGGAGGTTTGAGTCTTGGAATGCAGGCGACAGACGCAGCTCCCTGTCTTGGCTACATACTGATGACATTGTCACAGGGCTGCAAAATACCATCTCGAGCCGTTTACATTCACGCTCAAGACACTTAACACCAGCACAGACCACTATGACGCCTAATATCCTAACTATTAATTTAGCAGTAGTCGGCATTGCTGACTGATAACAGTGTAACGACACACTACAAGTCAGTCATGGTGATAACAGAATAAGCCATACCAACTGTAATGAACAGTCAGATTAGTTATGGTGAGAACTGATATAAAGTTTGAAGATAGCTTGGTGTTGGGCAGTGTCAGATCCCAGCAAGACATTGTTCAAGATAAATTCAAAGGGATAATTTTACTCAATACTGCACTTTATTGCACACATTTTGAAAGTATTTATTGCACTACTGCACTTTACAAGACTGTGATGTGAATATGGGGCTGTGTTTGTCTGTTGTTTGGTTTGTAGATGGGTTCAGTGTAATGTGGGTGTTGTAGTGTGTCTTTATCTTGCATAAAATATGGTGCAGAAAAGGTTTCTGCAATAATCAATAATTATTAATGTAATCTAAAATCTAAAATCTAATCTAATCTAAATCTGTAAAAATCCATCCATGGCTATTTTATTTTTGTTGTTTGTAAATGTATTACAGAATAGTACATATTTAGAATTAAGCCAAGAAACTAGTCTATTCATTGCATTTAGGGACTATGATGTGATTCTTAAAATGATAGCTAGCTCATGGTAAACACCACTGCTTAACTATAATAGGTTCTCTCACACGTTGTCCTGAGTCCTTTCACACCTGTTGGTAGGATTGTGTTACCCCTCGCCATAACTCTCCATTTCTGATGTGACAGGTTTGAGACAATAGGAGGTTCTTTGGGCTGTGTAACCTGACAAGGTTTCTATTTCTACCCAAACAGTTTTAAGACAAGAAGTCTCTAAGTGTTAACACCCAGTTAATAGGACCTAACTCTTTGAGACAACATGGCATTCAACACATTTAATGGAAGGCAGTGCAAGAACATCAATGTGTGAGTGAGGGAGTGTGTGTGTGTGTGTATGTGTGTGTGTGTGTGTGTGTGTGTGTGTGTGTGTGTGTGTGTGTGTGTGTGTGAGAGAGAGAGAGAGAGAGAGCAGGGTTTTTTTTTCAACAGAGCTGCCCCCATCAAGACTAAACTGTCTAAGAGGAAGGCTCCCCTGGCTTTATGCTATCCACCGCCTCAGTTGACCTTTGACCCCACCACCCATTTACAGGTAATCTACCTGGGTGCATCCAAGGAAGAGGTTTGTGGGGGGAAGCAAGCAGATGAAAGGGCTCAAACACGGAAGCTTTGCTGGAGCAAGTTTGCCATGAGGAAAAAATGCAAACATGTACTTCAGAGAGGGGTGTGAGAGTCTTTAGAAACAGAGGGAAGAAAACACAGATAATCAGACACTTGCGTTTTGTAGTAACATTGCTAACACCTCATTTGGATAGTCCGTCCACATAGACTTTTACAAACGGTTTATTGAAATTCAGTTTCATTTTGTTTATTTTTTACTCATTATCACCTTAATCAAACCCAATCTCTAACGTTAACCTTAACAAGACATCAAGACATATAGTTTCAACAGATGAATCACTAATAGTCTATGTATATAGTCTACTGAACTATCTATAGAACTATCCAAATAAAGTGTGACCATAGCATTTTCTTGAGCCAAAGTGTATCTAAAACATGCTTTTTGCCCACCTCTTTTTAGACTACTAATTATGTTTTTATTAGACTATGTATTAGACTATTCTATTTTTTATTACACTATTCTAACGTTGGATGCAGCGAAAGGCTGTAGTGTAGTGTACTGCTCAGGGCAGTGAAAGAAGTCACATACTAGTATGACACAAGGCTGAACTTCCCCTGAGTGTGACCGCAGCAACTGTTGGGGAATGGTGGTGGTGGTGGTGGTGGTTCCAGTATGAAACACGAAACAGAGAGTGTTCTGTTTCAGCTGGGATATTGTGACACCTGTCTCTGGCCAACAGACCTTGGCATATGAGGAAGACATTATGGCACAGATAGAGCACAACACCACACTGACCTCTCTGGGCAAACGCCCAAATCGGGAGCGTTGGGGCGGAGTGATGGCTTGCCACACACTGCTTTGTACCTGACCTCGGGTCAGAGTGCACAGCTTTGTGTTCAGGGTGGTATAGTATGGCTCCACAACCACCAGTCATAACCACTCTAAACTCACACATTCACAGTATAACCCCACAACCCCCGGACTTTCCTTCTATCCACCTCCTATACAATAGTAATATTTAATGTTATTAAAATACTGTGCAGTATCTGTATACTGTGCAACAACATCACTTCCATTGTTCAATCTCCACTACTCATAGCATAGGATTATCATTACTGTGCAGTATTTAATTAATGTGCATAACTCACACTGCATATCGCACTGTATATAAAACCCCATTCATTCTATTTGCACATCAATAAAGCGCCTCAGAACTGTGCACCCTACTCACCTTTTTATTCTTTTATTTTTTCTTCTACTATTATTTATTTTATTCTATGTTGTACATATTCTACATACATGTCTGTACTGGCGAAGGAGGTGATTATAATCTCATTTGTACAGGTGTATGGTGACAATAAAAGACATTCTATTCTATTCTGCAGTCTGAGCCGAATGCCTTGGTTGATAAGACAGCTACTGTATGTTAATATTGAGCTGTTTCGACCATTTCAGAACCAAAATGATTTCTATCCACACACAGTTTTTTTTTACTTTTGCATGATGCTGATTTCAAATGATTCAGTCACTAGCTCCATTTTTAATCCATTGTGATTTCTGAGACCAAAAATGACAGACTGTATGTGTACAACAGGCAGAAACGTGACCACTTTGTCACATTTTTATTTAGAAATCAACTAATGGGGACACAGCATAAAAGACAAGGACACAGTAGACATGTATTCCTGAATAGCTGTCTTGAAGCTGAAAAATATCAGTAAAGAAGACATTTTTGACAAATTCCCTGATACCCCCCCCCCCCACCCCAAGTGTTAGAATTACTGTCTCTCTCTTACACACACACACACATATGCACATGCCCCCCCCCCCCCCACACACACACACACACCTGTTGCTTGTGCTTGGGCATGATGTCATCACTCATGGCACAGCGGAAATTAGGAAATCCAAACACAGGCCGACTCACAAAACGTCAGCTGTATGTGACGCTGCTGCAGCACATGCCACACACACACACACACACACACACACACACACACACACACACACACACACACACACACACACACACACACACCACACACACATTTATCATTTACCAATTTACCCACCTCCAGTATATTGGATATACTTAACAATCATTTGAGAAGTAGGCTGTAAAGTGGCAATAAAGGGGCAATAAATCACATGTATAGGACAATGCAGTACTGTATCCTGGGGTGGCCTGTGCAGTTTTGTGTTGCTGTAATTTGTCTGTACTGTATTTGCTGTTACAGCTTATTTCGTAATAACATTAAGGAGCTAATTTATGGACATTGTTGTGGAGAGCCACATTGTGAGCTTTGTGTTAGTTTGTAATGTTTTTATGCCATATATTTGTTAAAAAAGTAACCCACCCTTATAATACGCGTATAATGGAATGTTTGACCATTTTGAATTTATTTGGTTTCATCTTATTTTGCCCTGCTCTTTTCTTTATAATTATTACAGTTGTGGATTAAGTGTATATGCAGTCTTTCAGCATAAATCTAGCTTTGCTTCCTTTGTTGTTAGCTTTCAATATAACATTGACAAGGTTAACATTTCAGGGACTGGAGTATAGATATTTATTTAAACACTTTTGAAAAGGACAATAAGTGTGTATTGAGGAATATCATCTATGACCACTGTCATAATTGAAACAGAAATACTGCATTCTGCAGTCTATTCAGCATTGATCTATTGCATTCACTGTGTGTATTGAAAGTAAATAGACAAAGCACCTTTTGAAATTAGAAACAACAGCTTTCACTACCATAAATGGTTCATCTGCCTATACAGAACTCCAACAGGAGGTCATACTTTTTTCAACAGCAAATAAAACACATCATTATAGTGCTCCCTTGAGTCCCTTCACAGCTTTTTTTCACCCCAAGTAGATGCCAACACAATGGGCTATGCCCACACCACTGACAGACAAATCCTTGAATGTTTCTGATGGGCTAGCATTTACACAGACAGGCAGACAGACAGAAGGAAATGTAATACGAAAAAAATTAAGTTTTAGAGGACCACGTCCCTTATTGTTTTTAATGCGAAGTCATGCAGGTGTGATTTTGTGTCTATCTTCCTTGCCTCATTATAAAAATTATAAAAATATCACAGATTACCCAGGTTTGCAGTGCCACAAATTTGCATTGTGACAAGATGACATAGTCATGCTATCCCAGTGGAAACGTTGGGTGTTAATGTAGGAGTGCACACATTTATAGTAATCTAGTTGGTTATATGGCTGCTTCGTTGTGTCATATAGAAGCAAAAGTACCTTTTTTTCTTTTGCTGGGAGGTCAGACATGATTTGTATTTAGGATCTTTATTTTAGAGCGAACAGCATCCCAACTATCTGCATATATAGAGGGGCATCCATGATTTTGTGAGGTCATAGACAGCAAATAACAGAAAGATAGTCTCGCATCAGAAGCACATGCACTATGGTATAGGCTGTTGCACAATATACTTTATCTGCACAGCAAGAGACATACAGAGAGAGAATAATTATTTAACATGTTAACCTTTTTTCAGTAAAGGTATTTCCAATTTGACTTTTGACATGATATTTTGTGAATATATCATTAAAAATTCTAAGAGCATCTCATTTCACACATGTTTACTGTAACAAATGAATGTGCATGGATTTAGTTCATGTCTGATTTACTTTTTCTTTTAACTTGTAGCTATTGTAGCTTGGTGACAAAGATGAAAACAGAGAGACATTTATGGGGCTTGGATTTGTTCTGGTAATAGCACTGCTATTCTATGTCTGATTTAGTCAGATTTGGGCACCTGGGGACGCATGGGTTGCAAAAAAGACACCTGAATGGCTGTCAAAAGGGGGGCAAAGCTAGAGGGGTGGCAGAGGGTGGCATGGGCCACACCTGATGCCATGCCAAATTTTAGTTGCCTATGATATGCCTTTTAAACTGGAAGGTGGGACCTTTTTTGACATTCTGCTACCTCTGCTTTCCCAGAATTACCCAGTGTCCCTCCAGGGCAACCCCTGTCAAAAAAGTCTAGAATCACCATCGTATCAGAACATGAAAAACAAAAACAAATCCACTGGTTCAATTAAACAGACATTATACTACTTCGTCACAATCACAAACATGCATGTGGAGAAATTCAAGCTTCGAGCATCACCTTCTTAGGAAGATGGTTAAAGAACATAAGGCTTCATTTGTCCATCAGCACAAGAAAAGACTGAATTGGAGCATCTGTGTTGTGAGGTTCAGCTATCCATTATCCCATGACTGCCAGTCAACATGTCTAGCTGAAGCTTAAAAGCATATTTGTAAGATAACAATTAAGCACAATCTCAGCTTAAATGGGCTGTGGAAGGACAGACACTGAAGGTTGCCTGTTATTTCTGCTTTTGAGAGGACTGCTGGTTACCGGTTATAGCTTTATAAATGTTAGACCTACGAATAATGGCATCTTCAATATGGAGTAAGATCCTCTTTGTGTCCTGTGACCAATGCATGCTGTCATATCCTTATGAATGAGATTATTATGGGAAGACTATTTCATATATAACAAAACTTACCTGTCCCCCAGCTGCATCAACTACTACAGTAGTAGAGTGAGATAGGTAGGTGAAGTTAGATAAAGGCCTTCCCTGGTCAGACCTCCCTATAAAGTTCAGGTATCAAATTGTACACATATAATTGTGACTGTGATTTGGGAGTTTATTGAATCACTGATTTATTGATTTGTTGAGTTATTCATTCATTTATTAGTTCTTTCTTTCTTGCCTTTTTTATTCCTTTCTCTTTTCTGTCTTTCTGTCTTTCTGTCTTTCGTCCATTTCTTCATTCATTTTTAAATCAGTTCACCCACCAATCTGTTGGCCTGTCTGCGGTTTTCTAGGAACTGAGGCACCAGCATAGCCATGCTGCACCACAGCACTGATACCAAGGTAATGTTTCTGTGGGAATGATTTGGGACACTTGTGTTATTCACAGGCAGAAGTGACAGGCAGGTATGCTGCTTGGCTGCCCCCGGCATTCCTCAGATGTATTAACTATGTGCATAGACAGACTACAGCACCGCCCCCCCCCCCTCCCTGGGCTAGCCTCTCCACACATGCTTGGAACCTGCCAGCCAAATAGCATTGTGCGGTAAAGTGCATCAAAATGTATCCTTGCCATCCAGATGGTCACGTGCCAAGTTGGCCATGGTTAGCAGACACCCAACTACCAGGCCCACGGATCTAACCCCAACCCCTCCACCAACCACCCCACACACACACACACCCTGCCCCGTAACAACAATCACACGTCGCTCATCTCCTGTCACATTCCCAGGTCATATTTTTCCCCCGCCAAGTTTTTTGGCGAGGTGAAAGGGGCAGCTGTAGCTGGGTGAGAGTGAGGTGAAAGACTGGCAGGGTATTGTCAAGCGAAAGGGGGGTGGGCACATGACTCATCAGGGCACAGCTTTTGCAATGAATAGCGATGGTGAAGATATTTAGTGGTGCATTTTCACGGGGGCAAAGAAATTCCACCCAGCTCAAATGTGTTTTGACTGGCAGCCTGGCCCCTCGTCAAACCCATATGACTGTCACCCCCGAGCTCCTATTTCTGGCCACGGACCTGGTCACAGGGGTAGGGGTGGAGTAGTGGGGTGCTGGTTGGGGGGCCCATTAGCAGTTAAAATTAGGGTGGCCCTGCCTGCAACAACACACGCTCACTTCCAACAAAGGAAAGACGTGTGGACGATGGAGGAGCTGGGGGAATCAGTGGCCTGTAATTCACCGTCCATCACCAAGGAGTCAGTGTCATGATAGTGCGTCATCCATCACCAAGGAGTCAGTGCCGTGGTAATGCAGCATCCATCACCAAGGAGTCAGTGCCGTGGTAATGCAGCATCCATCACCAGGGAGTCAGTGTCATGGTAATGCAGCATCCATCACCAGGGAGTCAGTGTGATGGTAATGTGTCATCCATCACCAAGAAGTCATTGTCAAGGTAATGCAGCATCCATCACCAGGGAGACATTGTGATGGCAATGTCTCATCTATCACCAGGAAGTCATTGTGATGGTAATGCAGCATCCATCACCAGGGAGTCATTGTGATGGTAATGTGTCATCTATCACCAGAGAGTCATTGTGATGGTAATGTATGTCATCCGTCACCAGAGAATCATTGTCATGGTAAAGTGGCATCCATTACCAGGGGCTCCAGTGGCCACAGAGACAGCTGGCACGGATGCATGTGTGTCGGGCAGAGGGCGCTCGGACGGAGTGGTGGGGCACAAGATCCTAATGGGAGGGGAACACAGTAGCCATAGCGGTACCTGTACCATCACACTGTCTGTGATCTTGTGATCTGTTTCTCCTAAAAACCCCTTAGGAGAAAAAGAACAGGACAAGACCATTTTCAGATCTTAAATTCAACTTCGATTGGATCTGTCCTCACTGGGCACTGTGTCTTAAGAGTTTCATTTAAGAAGTATGAGGCAAAGACCAGATCTTACTGAATTCTAAATTGTTTCTCCTAAAATCCCCTTAGGAGACAAATACACAAACCAGACTGCTCTTGTATTCGAAAGACAAAGTTAGGACAATCCTAGGATCTAAGATCTAAAACAGAAACATGGAATGCTAATGAAAGCATTACCACAGGTTATCACATCAACAGTTTTTAATTTAATCAGTTAAAACGTTCTACCATGGTTTTATCTCAAAATAGTTCTTTTAAAGCAAATTTATTTCCTTCACAATGCCACTCTAAATCAGCAACAGATTTTTAAATATTCTTTTGAGTTGTTTGAATGTACTAGAGGAAATGCATTTATTTATCTCTTCCCTCAATGAATCCATCCCACTCAATTATGAAAAGATAGTTTAAATTCAGTATGCAAGAAGATTCCAAAGGGCCTTGACAGCCACATAGACATTTTTTGTGCTAAAGTGATTTGCTTGAGCATATGAAAGGCTGAGCAGACCAAAATGGCCGTGTTTGTCCTTGCACTGTAAGCCCTCTATTGTGGACTTCATTTCAGCGCCTCTTTTATCTGGTACTATTAGGTCCAAGGGAAAGCATAGCTCACAGAAAATGAACACAGTTTTTTGGGCAAGTCAGAGCAACCTATGATAAACAGGAATATATGAGATACAAAGGAAACAGAAAAGAAATAATACATTGTAGCATCGTTTTTCTAACGTAAACATTATGCTGTGAAGAGCTTGGGCACCAGTTCAACAGGAATATCCAATGCAAGGCTGCATAAGAGGACGCAAAAAAGTAAATATAAAGTAAGTCTGGGCCCATTAGGAAGAACAGTAAAGTAACAAAATAGTCCCAAAATGTATTGCATGTACTGTGTCCAAGGTTTATTACATAATGTGTTCAAAGCAAAAATGATCTTTCTTATCTAGTCAGAGATGGGTTACTTGCACCATAATAAAAAATAGAAATCCCTATGGGTCCGGACTTATGGGACACCTTGTATGTATTCCACATGTCACACCTGGACTTCAGGCGTTGGTGGTATTGGTCCAGTATCAGTTGTCACTAATACATAGGGGCTCTCACGCACACATGAGGTAAATCAGTCAGGGCTCAGTCATCTACTCACCACGTCTTCGCATGACTTAGCTGCCGACATGGGTAACTGAATGTGAATGTGTGTTTGGCTTAGGCGACCCCCTCTTATCGTTACTGCTGCCCCCCCCCCTTCCAAAAAACCTTCTGGACAAACAGCTCACCTTACACACCATGTGACCCCCCCCCCCCCCCACATCCCCATTCCAGGGGTGTAGCCAGAAATCATAAAATGGGTGGGCCCAGCAAAAAATCAGGTAGGCTTAGCCCAAAACACATAAGTTATGTAAAAGGAGTTGATTAGCAAGTGGGTCCCACCCCAGCCCACCCGTGGCTACGCCTATGTCCCATCAGAAAGGTAAGGACAGCCCTAATAATACCACTTTACACCACAGGATGGAGGACTCACTCCAGGTTGCATACTCACTGTGAGGGCATCACTGACTAAGGTGTGGTGTGGCGGTCGATGGGGGAGCGATCCCCCCCCACCCCCCCACCCCCCTGGGCCAATCTCCCATCTTCACAGCCAGGGTGTTTAAGTAGGGGGAGTGAAATGAGACTAACTACCCAGGGACCACAGTAGCAAACTAGATGTATTAGAAATATAGAAAGGAAAGGGGCCCCACAGAGACTGCTTGAGTAAAAGTGCCCTGAGTGATGTTCTACAGCCATGCTGTGGGGTGTGGGGTGGGGGCGAATAGGTCCCCTCTCCCTGGCCTATTTCCCATCCCCCTGGTGCTGGACATCGGCCCTTAGTGTCCAAGGCATGGGCAGCCCATGGGCGATAATGAGGACAGTGAGGGCAAATGTGAAAATCTTTGAGCCATCCCATGACACTGAAATCAGATTAACAGGAAAACAAGTATGGAGCAGACAGCACAGGGCAGTGGTTGATCCTCTAATACCCGACCCTCCTGGTTGGCCTGGGCTGGACTGGACTGGGCTGGGCTGCGCTATACTGGTGGTGATGGTGGTGGGTGGCTGACTGAGGCAGCTGTCCCGTCTTCTTCGCCCTTGCCTGTCAGTCATTAATTTCCTACAAAGGCCCCCCAGTGACAGCTCTCTCATAGCAGCCATACTTGGACACAAGGTGCACGGCATATGCCGCACGAGTCAAATACAGGAGTCTGGTGGCACCCAACGTGTGCCTGACTGGACACTCAAACAATGCCTTAGAGACCAATGCAAATATATATAATTAATTTAAACCACAAATTGATCATGACTACTAACTAAGTACAGGTTTCCAATACAATTAAACAAATACATTTTACTTTATTGTCTACCAGCACAGGTAGCTTTCAGCACAGGTATGTCATTCTTATATGGTAAAATGTTATTACATTATGTTAATATACACAGCCAACAAGAACAACATACCTATTAATTATTAAATTCTATTAGAGCAAACATAGAGACAGCATTTCAGAGTTTTTTAGATGCTTCAAACAAGATAATGATATTTACATCAAAATAAAACAAGGTAGTCTCTGATTAACACTCAGGATATTCAAACTCTTACTTTTAAAATTCACATGTACATTTTTCAAATATAAGCAAGAAGGTTTTGCCATTGTCCCCATCAAATTAATCATGGCCTGCTCTTTGGGATTCTGAACTATTTAAATGAGATATGTTAATGAACAGTGTCTTTCATTTCGCGGAGTGTGAAGGAACTATGCCATGCATGTCTACCTAGGCTTCTGTTTATGATTAGAGTGTGCCAAGCATTCAGACTAAATGAAAATATACACTAGAGAAACTATCCCTGGCATCTCCCATAACAAGCTGCAGAAACTCTCTAAAGCATTGCTGCTATGTTGCAGGGGAATCTTGAGAATCTTAAGCTTAAACCACCATGCCTTCCAGCCTTCAACAGGACCGGGGACGAGAGGAAGGGAGGGGATGGGGGTGTGTGTGTTTGTGGGGGGGGGGGGGTGGCTGGCGGATGGAGGGGGGTTGGGGCAGTGGTGGCTGGGTGAAGAACTGGGTGGCAAAGCTGTTGGCTGCATGTGTTGGGGGTTAGGGTAGTTGGGGGGGAGGGGGAGGGGGGGTTGGGTTGAGTGGTGGTCACGGGGATTCAAACAGTCCGCTCTCACGATTATAACTTTTCCAGCGTTGTGTCTGCTGGCATTTTCCACTTGACAAGTTGAGAAGTGATTTGCTGGTACTCTGTTGGTGTGCAGTAGTAGACATGGCTTCAGTTTGAATTGCCTACTGTGTCCCTTGATGCGGTCATCTTGTCTTGTTGCCTGCCTTCACAGTTAAACTTACAGTAGAAGGTGATGGACCCTATGTCTATGAGCAGCAGTGTAGTGGACAATAAATGCCATTTGTGCACCTCCTTAAAATGACAAAACAGTGTTCATCTGCCTTTTATGATTGCTCATGTTAAAGATATGCATAGTTTTCCCACCTTTTTACCAAATTTTATTTTTTATCACCACACCACTGTCTTAACTGACTGAAAGCATGGAGCTTGGGGTGGTGAGGGCTGCGGGTTCGACTCAGAAAAGCAAAAGTCAAAGCTCCATTCACAGCTCCATGTTGTCTGGCCAGTGTGTGTGATCTTGAAAAAAATCCACTGAGGGCAGTTTAGTCTTGAGTGTGAAACGCAGCAGTCACAATACAGTGCATTCATAGGATCATATTTTATCATGGCCAGAATTCTTGATTCCTGTGCTGTCTCAATAAAAGTGGATACAGCTTGTAAACAAGAAATGCATAACATGTCTATCACTGCCCGGTGATGATTAGTATGTTAATGACATTGCTGCATGTGGTTGTAGACATAAACATGTGTAGGCAGTATTGGGGTAGGCGACTGATCAATTGAAGCCCTATCATATGAAGTCATCAGATCCTGCAAGAATTATTGGTGTTTCCTGGAAATCTCCGATGGAAAAAATGTTGGAAACAGAAAACACGCTAGTGTCCTATGACAGCCGCCAGTCCTCACTTGGCCATCAGTTATTCACTGATGATGGCGTGTCATTACTCTTGATATGAACTCTGCTTCGACTCTATCAGGTTTCACCTCACTACTCGGAAAATACCTTTTACATTGGTTGGTGGCGAGGGGGGTGCGGTGGGTGGTGGGGCTGTGGGTAGGGGGGGATGGGTCCTGTCCTGTGACTGGCGTGGCCATCATCTTGCAGTGTTTCAGGATGAGGTCAGAATCTTTTTCTTTGCTCAGGCGGTCTGCCAATTTCTCGACACCTGCCTTGAAAGTGACAGCTCTATGGGTACCCCCATGAATCAAGCAGTCATGTGGTCAGTCAGTCCTCAATGGTCCTGGACAGGCCCCAAGTTAGAAACAGCCCTGTAACCCTAGTAGGACAGCTGAAAAAGAAGACGAAGAAACGCCAAGGACCAGGACAGGCGCACACACACACACACACACACACACACACACACACACACACACACACACACACACACACACAAATACACACACACAGATCATGGCAACATGTGTTCTTCCGTGTGTGTGTCTCTCTCTCTCTCTCTCTCTCTCTCTCTCTCTCTCTCTCTTCTCTCTCTCTCTGTTTATAATTGAGGTGACTGTTATTACTTCAGATCAAAGGTCAACAAAAGGTCTTGAGGTTTATTATGAGATCATTAATATTTTGTTAAATGTCTTACATGTACCCAAACTCTTACTGTATTGGGAAAATACTGTACATGTGTCAGAGCTTCCGAATAAACACCACTTAGTCTCAGCTATTGGAAACACACAGAATATAAGATGCCACATGTGAGACATGCACAGTCATTAAATAGTCTTGATGTGTCACCAAAGACTAGAGAAACATGTTTACTAATACTAATTTCACTGACAAAAATAGTTCAGACAGAATATTGTTTTTTTTAAGTTATTTACAGCCCACAAATTCTGTTTTTAGATTAGGGATTAATGCTTTACAGTATTTTAAATTTGATTGCAGTACCAGTTTTGGCCACAGTCCTACATATAGCACCTTTAAAGTGCTTTAAAGTGCAATTATATTAGGTATATATTATATATATATATATATATATATATATATATATATAAACACATTAAAATGATATTGAATAAATATTCTCAAGTTTACCAGAGGCTCTAAGACTGACACTCCTGTTGACAGGAATAGCGATGGAAAATTCCAGTTCCCCGGTGCTGCAGACACAGTCACAGACACTGTGCCTTATGAGTCCTATGGTGCAGTTGCTGAGAGATTGCCCAGGCATTCATCAGTCAGAAGTCACACAGGTCATTCATTTTGCTGCTTTAAAATGCATAATTATGCCCACCTAAACACAGCATTTGAAAAACATTTCTCACATTTTAGCTTTGTTCCTTTTTTTGGATAACCGGAGTGTTTGTGTTAACCAACGCTTCGTTAGTGGAGTATCTCCCTTAATTAAACATCAAGACACATCTCCTAATTAAGAGTGATTTTATGTCCTTTTCATTCTTCTTTGAGAAGAAAAGGGACTATTTTCCACCACCACCCCCTGCCCCCACATCCCCCCCACCATCCCTCTCTTTTACCCTCGACAACATTTTTTCGCCATCTCTAGAGACTTTAATTGAATAGACATATAATGCTATCGGCTTTAGGTGACACAAGGAACATGGGAGGCGGGGTAGCGGGCTGAAAAGGACTACAGCGCCAGCCTCCAAAGCAGGCATTTAGAAATGGGGCTTCATTAAAGCGCACACAGATCGGTGTGCGGCATAGTGCTCATTCAAGATGAAACAGGTGCAAATCAAAAAATGATCGCATCTATGCGCTGTTGACTTCATTTTCATGTTTGTTGGGCCAATACGTACGTAAGGGCCTCATGCCTGTCCTGTTTCTGACAGCTTCTTTGCTGTGGAGACTGGTGAGTGACAATAGATGGCTCCAGGGACGTTACCATGAGCGTCACTACTGGGGCACGGGCAGTCTGCACAGATTCAGGAAAAGGGCTAACCTGTTTCTGCAACTTACGGGACATTCCTCATGAAATTGTCTACATCAGCAAAGGATGGTGCCATTGCAGGACTACATAGATAAAGGCATCCAGAGCTATTATTTTCTAATTTTGGTTAAAACTGACTGAATGTGGAGAGTTAATCCACTTTTCCCAAATCATAAAACATCTTGCTCTGTAATCTCCTAGCATTGTGTTCTCCATGTGTGTATTTGCGATTTGCGGGGGGGGGGGAGTATCCCAGTAAAGCTTAATTCCTAGTAACCCCCCCTCAGCCCCTCCCAACCACCCAATACATACATGCACAACACAATGCTAGCAGACAAGGGATTTGTCTTTTGTTAAAAAAAAAGATTTTTTAAGATTTAGGACAATGTTTACTTGTGTTTTGATATATGGATTAACTCTTCACACTGCGTTAGTTTAAGCCAAAATCTTAAAAAGCTCTTAATGTGAGAAATCTTAATGTGAGCTCAGACAACTCATCTCCACTCTCACAGATTACAAACCCCGATTAGCTGGTTAGCATATCACTGACTAGCATATAACCATAATTTTACATATCTCACCCTCTTCACATGCCTCAGTAAAAAAGGCCTAGTGATGACCATGGGCGGCTCTCTCTCTCTCAGTCATTCCAAAACAAGGCTTTTTATAAAGAAATAAGTAAATAATAGCTAAAGGAACATGTTAGCCAATACAAAGCCCTTTTGTGATGCCTTTTATTAATATTTGGAAAATATAAAAACTGAAAGGGTTTCAATAATTTTCATGCTGGCCATCCATATGGGAAAGTAAAGAAAGACAGTTTTTGTTGTAATTGTAAGGCAAGTTGAGCAGGCTATTGCTAAGAGTAGGGCAAAGTAAGTTTCTTTTTCACTTGGGTTTCTTAGCAACTTAGAATAGAAGGTTAAGCTAGACAAGGTAAAGGGATAAGTCAATAAAGAGATTGCTTCTGAGTGAAAAGCAGGATCACTGAAAAGCTGGTAGATGCAAAGAAAACAGATATTTCTTTGACACAGAGGGAAGTTGAGTGTAAATACATCTCAATCAGCAACTTAAGATGTATTCAGGAAAAAATGAAGAACATTTTTATCAGGTATGCATGTCTAAGACCTCCAGAATCCTCCTTTTTAGTTGCGATTTCTCTCTATCAAGTAAATGGATATTTTGATTAGGCCTTTTGAAATAAAAAAGGTAAAAAATATTGTTGTTCCATGGGCAGCCATGCTCACTAACGAACAATGACAGTGTCATAGAACTTCTCCAACCATTCAAGGAGTGGGCACAAGTGAGTGGGTGAGTGGGTTTTTTTTTCCTTCCCTTTTTGCAGTTATTCATTGAAGCTCAAAGAGGCTATTCTTAAATGACAGGGGTGCACTAGTTCCCTTCAGTGTGGATGGTACACAGACATGTGTATTGTCACACTAAGGACACCTGACAAAATGTCGCCAAGGAAGGAAAGAGGAGTGTGCTAAGTGCACAGACTGCAGACTTTTTGAGCCTCAGTCGGGAGAGACAGTAGGAAACATATAAATGCATTTCAAATACAATACACCTACCACAGCCAAATACAATACACCTAAAACACCATTAGAACAAATCTAGATGTATTTCACTGATGTGTGTTGTAGGATTTAAAGAAGTGAATCTGTAGGCGTGTGATTCCAATAAAATGACACAAAGGAAAAACAGCTTCATCCTATAGCTAAAGATATGTTACAGTTATGAGCACTATTAGAATGATATATAAGCTAGATGAAGCAATACTGCGAAATGTAATTGGTAAGTGATTGATAAAAACTGGCAAGTGAAATTTACAATCTTGTAAAGGCGTACACTCAGTGAAGATCACAGGCATGTAAAGTAAAGAGGGGTCCACCACTCCTGTATCCTTGAGAGGCGTGCGTTTGACCACATCCCCACAATGGATACAAGGGGTCCCTTCCCTCGTCTCCTCAACAAAGCCCCCCCCACCCCCTCAATGCACCTGGCCATTTCTCCCCGCCATTACATGTCCTGAAGCCACTGAACCTCATCTGGGCTGCCATAGAGACCAAGGGTGGGGGTGCCACACAAAAGCAAAGCACATTGAAATGGACAAGCCATGCTCAGGGTATGCTTAGCACAAAGAAGACATAAAGAAAAGCCACACGTTCATTTCCCCACAAACACAGACACACACAGACACACAGTCACACCGACACAGACACAGACACACACACACACACACACACACCACCACCACCACCACAGCCATGTGCGAGATGGAGATGACACAAGAAAGACTACAGGAGTATGAAGACTGAAGACTCTTATGGGGGTCATATTCTTACAGTTTACAGATTATGCACACATTGTATGATTAGTGCATTGATACAATATCTTTATTTTAACAACTGATAATAGTACTAGATAATGCAAAGAAAGACATGTAATGGTGCAAAGTGTTGTGAAAACATTTACATTAATTGTAGC
The DNA here is from genome assembly GCA_030347295.1 of Setipinna tenuifilis. Lineage (NCBI taxonomy): Eukaryota > Metazoa > Chordata > Actinopteri > Clupeiformes > Engraulidae > Setipinna > Setipinna tenuifilis. The sequence goes on along the minus strand of CM059282.1, from coordinate 3,385,047 downwards.
TTATAACAATAATGTAACCAGCCTTACCACTGCTCAGTATAAGGTCAAAACATATAGCCTTATAGTCATATGGTTATTTTACTTACATAAAATGCATTAATAGCATAGTATTGTACATTATTATAGACATTTACCGAATATGTGCTTCTTAATTCTTCTGATAATTTCAAAAGAGATGGAAATTAGGAGCCAAAATCAAGGACACCATTAGACCTTCAGTGCAAAGAAGAGGGGGTAAAAAGGGAGTTTAAAACACTCTTCAGGTGTAGAGTCGGGGAAAGCTCATTATTACAGTAGAAGAAAGGTCTGCCATTACTTTCCCTTTTTCCCTTGACCCAAAAATCTTTCAAAGATTTCGAATAGGTCATCTTTGTAATCTGCTTCTCTTATCTCCATATTGTGCATAGAAGAGTTTAAACTGTCAGTTTTTATTACCGGTAATCAGATATTTCTTCTACATATATTTATCACAGTCAAAAATGTTAACTATAATGGGAAGTAATTACAATAACGTACTGTATTGTGCTGTTTTAGTATAGAATGCTATAATAAAGCTAGATCATGAATAAATTTATCTCAAATATCTCATGACATGATTAGTTCAGTGTATACATTTGAGACATGTTTTACTGTGATTTTCCTTAAACTGTTACAAATACCTCCTTTACTTAAAAAAACATAATTCTTAAAATATTGTTTACATCTCCTAAACGCAGCATGTACATGTATAAGATTGCCCAAATTTCTTTAAATATTAAATGTACACATTTTGTATCTTATCTTATTTTACCACTGTGTGCTGTTTTAATCATCACATCAAAATTAAGCATAATATGATTTTGAGAGTGAGATGACAACATGATGATAGAAATCTTGAAATGTATTCGTGACAGTGCCACGGTGTCACTGAACCAATGACACACTTCTAAGACTTGATTATTATACATACCTAAATTCTGCTATTGCCTGTTCACAGATCAGTCATGTACAAGTGTAAATTTTCATTTTACAGTTACACCTCTGCTCTTGATTGTTTAAATATAGTTGAGCAAATTAGCTTAACAAAAACCTTGCCCAAGCACAGTAATCCATAATAACGTGCTGTCATACACATTGTCAGAATACACATCTTTTCACTTTGATTGGTATCTGCTTTTTGTTCCAGTCTGAAGACTTTTCGCCTGGATGTCACTTGCTTTTATAGTCGTACTAGAATGATAAGACAAAATATTGTTTGAGCCAAAGACATCTCAATCTATAACCTGATTGTGCCTCAGTCAAATTTTGTTGCCTTTACCTTCATTATTTCAATGTCTTTGGCAATGTAAATCCTTGAACAAAACAATTTAACAGTATCCAATCATTTTACAAACAAAAGAAAACAACAGAAAATAGATGTATCAAAAAATAAGAGATGCATGCAACACTTGACAACCAAGAATGGTTGATCTACTGATTTTGTACAGCATAATTGACATGGATACTTCATGGATACTTTGTTTCATAGTTTAACTCATAGTTACTTCAGCCAGAATTCAAGCAGATATTTTTTCTGTCATAGGCTAACAAAATCAAAATTCTCACACTTATCAAGCTGAAATTTATTACTTGACTGCCCAGTGCCCACCTCTTGTCTCTCCCTTCAACTTTCAACCAATTTGTTAACAGTTATTGGGTCATTAAAATTCTCTGTGTCACACAGGCCCAAACATCGGAGCAGTCTGTCCAGTCCCATAACAGCCCCCCGGTGTCTGTGTGTGGTAGCTTCCTCCTCCTTCCCCTTCTCCCCCTCTCTGCTGCTGATCAGGGCTGTTTTGTAGTGGAGGGTGTAAACACAGGTAAATGGGGCTGACCAACCTCTCAGATTTTTTTTTAGAAATAGAGTTTATCCACCTCTAAACAGCCATGCTACTGATGAAGCAATTGAGCTACATCCTTTGTATATATGCTATACAAGTAAAAAGACTGTATCAGCAGAGTTTGTCCACCTATCAATAGAGAGTTTATTCACCTCATAATAGATTTTTTTTACACCAAATACAATGTAGAACATTTTAAAATCACACTACATCATCTATATTTACAATACGTACACTGTATTGGCCATTGAAAACCCCTGGTATTGTTTAAACATGAAATCTAATCAAAGAAGTTTCCAAGGCACTCTTCATCCAAGAAGTATTAAAAAAAGCCTTTATTAGTACATGGCTATTTTATTTTAAAAACAGGGGATTGGGCAGACACCCACGCGTAGCGGCGCAGAGCCTTCTTCAGGGTATGCTGCACAAACAAACAATGGCCTTTTATTTCTTTTTTTCATTTATGGTCTTGTGACATATTGACTGGCCACCTAGTGGCCTTTGCATGTATTGTTTACCTGACAATTGGTCTATGTGATGTCATCAGCTGTGCTACAGGTGTATGTCATTCATTGGGTAACCTCCATAAGAGGCCATTGTTTGTTTGTGCAGCATACCGAATGTCTTTTTAAACCATCGGTTGCCAGACACATTTGAGGACACTATTATTATTATTATTATTATTATTATTATTATTATTATTATTAACAACAGAGCCCAAAATTGTATGCTTTTACAGGGCCTGACATTTCTGGGGCTACACCCCTGCCCTCTGCTCCTCCTCTTGGCTGCAGATGAGTTATTGGGCCTGAGAAGCTCCAGAGCCAGAGTGGAGAGTGTGGTGCAGATTCCCCCAGACATTTGCCACCAATGAGAGAAATGCCTGCAATGTCGGCTACAGCCTCTCGCCCCGCACTTGCACTGCCGCGCCACTTGCTTCGCGTCAGGGCTGCACAACACTGTGGAATTCCTGGACTTCACATTAGTCAAACACCTATAAACCGATAGACAGGGCCACCGATACACCACCGATGGCCTATTCACTCACTCACTCACGCACTAACTCACACACTCACGCATTCGTTCACACACACATACATGCACGCACTCACTCACTCACTCATTTACTCACTCACTCACGCATGCATGCATGCATGCACTTACTCACTCACTCATGCACTCAGTGACGGCTCTAATCCTGCATGTTTACAGACTGCACTTCTGCATGTTGGTGCTTGTAAAACATATTGATAGGCAGACAGAGAAACACAGACAGACAGACAGACAGACAGACAGATAGACAGATAGACAGACAGATTGATAGATAGATAATTCATTGATCCCAGAGGACATTTAGGTACCCTGTAGCTGAAAGACACAAACACTTAAAAAACACAAAAATACTACATATACAAATACTATAGGTAGATAAAAATGTGCAATTTTGATGCAAAATGTACAATCTAAAATATGCAATCTGACTATGTACAATATGGTGGTGATCTGATGTAAGTTGATTAGAAGGGTGATGCATACAGTGTTTGAGTGTTTATGGTGTATTGTACTGGTAAATGAGCATGCCGTTTCTTGTGTATGTCTGATATACAGTCCTCATTGTATTTTGTATGAAACTGTGTAACGTAATAAAATTGAAACAGTGGGCTAACATATGTATATATAAATTGGTCAGAGAATTTTGTCTGCTTACACTGTATACAAGCTATTTTATTCCCTTTAGTTTTTTTTAAATCAAAATAAACACACCATGTCAAAATTTAACCCACACACTGCCTCTGATGCTGTGTGAAAGTTTTGACTAAAATATTTGATTCTTATTTTAAATACAAAGTGACATTTCTATCTGAAACTAAGTGGACGATTACAATTTTAGAAATGAAAACAACTCTATGGGGTTCTATGGAGATCTGGCTATCAGTGGCTTAACAGACTTAATAGAAATTCTAACACTCTGCTGCCACCTAGTGTTCAAAGTAAGTGAGGGCTGTATGAACATGTAGCAGGACCTGGGCTGGAAATTTTGCTGGAAAAAATTGCATTATATGAATTCTAATGCAAAATAATATCTGACCAAAAACATTTTTTCTGATTGGGTGCAGGGGCTACCTCACTAAAAGATGAAAAGGTCAAAGTCTTCCCATAGTGAAATATTATTTCTTACAACAGTCGTATCTTTGTCTCTTAAAAATAAATGCGATCTTTTAGATTTCTAGTTTGTTTTTTCCTAAAATCCCCATAGAAGAAAAAGATCAATATAAGACAATTTAAAGATCTTAAGTTGAACTTAGATCTTTAAATAGATATCAGTCAGACACTGTTTCTTGGCAGTATATTTGGAGACATACTTAAAAAAAACTAATTGAAGACATAAGCCAGATCGTCACATCTTACTGAATTCTGAGTTGTTTCTCATAAAACTACTTTAGGAGAAAAAACTAAAAAAAGGACGGTTCAACATAGCATTTTATTTGTTTTTGAAAGACAAAGTCAAGCCAAGTTTGAGATGCAATATCCCTCTGTGTTAATTTGTGCAGTGCCTGATCCAACACTTGGACTTACATTGCAGCGTTGCCATAGGTGGGCCCAGGAGCATCGCCTCGCAACGCAGACATCTCGAGTGGACAGGAAACATAAACACAGACAGCAGCGTGGCTATTGTGATAAATACGCAGAACCTCGTGTTCCACATGCCAGTTATAACACTGCTGACAACCCTTTTATTGCTGATAGTAATGTTTTCCAATGCTTGGGCTCGTGCTAAATATACATTTTAATCACTGGGCTTTGAGCAGTGTCCGGGTGCTGAGTGGAGTTTTGATTTCCTTGTTCCTACTTTTAGTTTAATATGAACAATTACTCAACATCAAACATCAAACTACTAAGGTTAGTAAGGTTGGTGGTTAATTTAGGCAGAGGCAGATGTGCAATAACTTGTCCAAATGTCCAAGGGCAATAATCATCAAAAGCAGGGGTGGGCAGCTTGGATTCAGAAGCTACAATGTAGTTCCACATATTTCAAATCATCTATTTCTGCCTGTGCACTCATTGCAGGTGATATTACTAATTAATTCCTATGCTTGGCTAAGAGTTGTGCTAATTAGAATCAGCTAACTAGTGACAAAAGGTTGTAGTTAAAGGTGCTATATATAAGACATTTTATGGCAGGTGATCCTAATATGCATTACATGGACATCAGTTAAATTAAACAAAGAACATCATAACAATGTGTATATATACTGTAACTTTAAAAATGACAGAACATTGCCATAATATTTAGCCACAGTATAGATCATGTTCAGAGAAATAAAACACAAACATAAATGTTCATGCAGATTACCACACACGCATGCATGCATGCACACACACGCATGATGATGTAGAGTTAAATGCTCATCCCACTGGGCTTTGGAACGCTGTTTTGGGTTAGTGAGATAATGTGAGGCAGTATACACACACCAAGACAGACACCCACCCACCCACACCTACACCTACACCTACACCTACACACACACACCTACACACACACACAAACACTGAGGAAGGTCTTGTGTGTATAATACAGCTTGGCATTGTCATGACTTGTCTGTAACAAGTGCCTCAAAGCCAGTTATGCATCCAAGCTACTTTTTGTAAAAAAAATTAATTAATTAAAAATAGCATAAATGACAGACAGAGACTTACCAAACAGCAACCCCGCTGTCTGGTGATTAAACATACCTAAAAAGCTAAATGCCTAAAAAGCATGTGCTGTGAGAAGATAAGAATAAACTGTAGTATAGTCATTTGCAGTGTAGTGCCATATATGTAGTATAATCTCAAATTTGCAGGATAGCAATTTGCAGTATAACCTTAAACAAATAAATGTAAGAATTGTTTACACATGTAAATGACACATGTTAAAACAATTACATTAATGTAAGGGATGTATTTACTGATTTTAAAGGAAACCAAACCAAATCTATCTGAATAACCACATCCTTAATAGCAGGCTCTGTGGGCCCATTAAGTGTGCTGTGTGCTAGTATCTGCAAGCCCAACAGAGATGTTGATCTTTGGCCTGAGTGTAGTACATATGGAGCCTCTGTGGCCTAATGCAAAGTTCTGGTTAAACATTGTCCCAAAGTTTGCATTCGGCCTTCTGTTGTTTTTACACTAAAGGCCTGGCAATTGTTGGCGGCATTATTGACTTTGTAATTAAACTATTTTAACGTCAGGATTTTGTAATCATTACAGTTGGAGCCATCTGTTCCCCAGTCTAAGGGCTGAAATGGATTTTCCCCGTGAGTAGATAAAGGGTATCGCGACACGGACAATTTTATCATTAATTCTGCGCTGTTTAAACGTCCGTCTAGGACAAGCGCTAAAATACTCCTGTCGACTCACTGGAACCAGCAAGTAGAAGACCAATACATTCAGATGTTGCACACTGCCTTTAAAAATGACATCATTTCTGCACACAGATGCCTTTTCCAATCTAATGGTGCTGATGGTTTTATTAGCTTCCATCTGCTCAAAGACTAACAAAGCTGAATGCAGAGGACGGGGTGGGGTGGGGGGGCTACAATGCCTCCTTTCCTCCAGCAGTCACAGTGTATAAACAGCTTGCTAACATGGTGGTTTTAAACACCTCTTATTGGTTCTTGCTTTTTTTTGGTCAACAACTTTATCAGCTCATATCTTCACCCTATTGTACAAGGGAAAAATCAAATAATCTCTCAGCTGGCAGATAAAGCTTAACTTTGATCTGGGCCTTCTTCTACAATGCTGCCGGACTGTAATCTCTGGCGTGAGTGACCTGTGTGGAGCTGGGTTATCTGCTAAAAACCTGTGTGGTCTGGGCTTCAGTGCTGGACAGATAATGAGGGAGTGAGTTGCATTTATAGGTGACATCACCGTCTTCTGACCCTCACCTTAAAGCACTGTGTCTGTGTGAGTCTGCTATGCCTCACTTTCTCTTTTTGTCTATGCCAGGCTTTGCCCTGTTGTCTGTGGAATTCTGTAATGCAACTACTACTGTGGCTGCTCAAACCATTAAAAACCTTACGAATGGACAAAAAAAGTCATGTTTATTTACTTTGAACAATATCTTAACACCCTAGTACTCCACAGTCAAAATGCATTCAAACATTAAAATTAAATAAAGCAACAAAAGCACAGTTCTCATCAGAGTGAGTGCAACACTTTCCTATTTACATGGTGTTACTGATGGACCTGATGGAAATAATGTAAAATGTACAGTAGCCACTGAATGTGCTACATCTCTTAAATAATAAATAATTAAATTCTTAAATAATTAAATAATTAAATAATTTTTTAATTACATTGAAGCTAAAACGCATGCTATCTTGGATATCACACCCGCAACAAATTGTAGTGTTATTATGCCACTTGTCCTTGCTGGTTTCCACATAAACTCAAAATATTCATGAAAGGGGATTTGTGATAGGGCTGCCATGTATTGATTTTACCTGTGCACATAATCCAGGTGATTTCATTAACTAGTTAATCTACTACCTAAAATGAAAAATGAAAGAAAAATCACTAAAACAAGTAGTGATTTTCAAAATGACTGACACAAATATGTGGAATGGCCTTTTACTTTCAGAAATCTCAGAGGCCGGATTACCCACCTCTGGCTGTATTAAATTGCATTTGTTTCATTTGGGAATATCTGATAAACTATCAGCAATGTGCATCACTATTCTTCCTAACAGACAAAAACCCATTGTTTGTAACCTTATGCAATAGTGATAGGCAACCTGGCTTCAAAAGCTGCAATTCATGTTTTTGTTCCAGCTATTCACTAAATCAGCTGATTGCAATTGGCGCAACTCCTTAACCAAGTACAGGGGCTAAAATTGCTCATAATTATTATTAAAGAACCAGATTATTCGGAATCTGTGGTACTGGACTGTAGCTTCTGAATCCAGGTCACCTATCATTGAGTGCGTTCACATGGACCAGTCGAAACCGATTGCAACTGGTTTGGGATCGTACCGCTTCATGTGAACGGGGATACGATTGGTTTGGAATTGGTTTTCGGAAACCACTTGCGACGCCAGGCCTGGGCTGATTCCAAACCACTTGGACTGCCATGTGTACGGGGATCGGATTGGTTTCGGGTATTTCGCATGCATCAACAAAATAAAAAACGCAGTTTGTTCCTTCATACGGACTTCCTAACACAGCAGAATGCACAACACGTACGCGAATACGTCAAACTCCTGGATCACCATCTTTGTATGCCGCCAGAAAGTTTGTTTATTGTCTTTATTTAGTAGGAACAGAGCCCATAGAAGATGTGCCACAGTATTACGTTTTTGTTTAGACCACCTTATTGTTTAAGTGGGTAATAATATCAGGTGAAAGGAGGAGGCTATGTAAATACATTTGCACTGACTGACTTGTAAGATTTTCTTTAGCCACTGTTTTGTGATCTGGAATAACCGGAATGAGAGGTGAAAAGTTCAGTCTCCTCTACATTTCGTCTGTAGCCTATGCACTGTAGGCATATGTGTGCAGTGCTGTAGTTTGCTGTTGCGTATCTTACCTACATAGCAGCTTTGTTGTGGGCACATGTTTACTCGTGTTATGTCCATTATTGTAGTTATGTGTCGTTAGTCGCGTTATGTCCAACATTGTAGCAGCTAGCATTGTAAATCTTATCAGCCTGGGTCGTCATGGCTGGGTCGGCATGGTTTGACCGATATCTTTGGCATTTTTTGCCAAAACAACACGAAACTTGGCACTGCACACACTGGTAACATTATGATGACGCCCTCCAAATTTGAGATCAAGCGGGTGAGTGGTTCAAGAGTTATGCGTGGAAGAGACGTTCCTTGCATTAAAAGATAATAATAGAAAGATAGAAGTTGACTACAGCGCCCCCACCTAGCGTAGCGGAAAGGGCCGGGTCTCTGACCGAATCCGCTTAGACGAACTGCATGTGAACAAGGATTTCGGGACAGACCACCCGTTGGGAAGCAACACCCAAACCAATCCCAAACCAAACCAATCCCACCATGTGAACGCAGTCACTGCTATACAGTAAACAGTATGTGTAGAACAGAACAGAATATATACTATATGTGGAATGGCCTTTTCTACCAGAATACCAATCTCCGGTTGTATTACCTGCATTTACTTTATTTGGGAATAGTTGATAAACTATCAATACTGTGTATGTCTCCATTCTTTTACTTCAGTAAAAACTCACTCTCACCTTATACAGTCAAAACGCAAGTTGCTGTTTAGCCATTAACACACAGCAGGCTGCAGCAGCGTCCCTGGAGAGCGCCTGGGGTCTCACCTACAGGGACGTGATTCTGTCAGTCGGACGGTCTTTGAGGATCAATCATGCAGGGCCGCCCGTTGACCCCATGAAGACAGTGTTGATAGGGGGAAGGGAGGACACCATCTCCCGCACCTCAGCAGAGTCCTGGTGTGGGAGCAGTGCATCCTGGGAATGGTACTGGGAGCCAGCTCCATACATGCATTGGGTGGAGATGGAGGAGGGGATGGCTGGAACTACAGATGAAGCTTTGATAGGCAAGAGGGAGGAGATAAAACAACATATGGACTTTTTAATGTTTATGTCAGGGCAGAACGCAACAAATAATTGTAGGCCTAAAATCATCTAAACGTTTTAAAGTTATTATGGCTGTTTACTAGCAAATGTTAAATGTACCGTGCTGTTATGGTTAATATGTATAGTTCTTGACAGATGCTTTTTTTTCAAAGCAAAGTAACTGAGTAGCTATTGTTGAAGCACATGTAATTAGAGAGTCAAAATACATAGGGCTCTATTTTCACGATCATATGCACATTGTCTGAAGTCTGTCGCGCAAGTTGCCTTGGGGGCGTTCCCGACACAATTTGGTATCCATAATTTTTTTCTCCACATGAAAAACTTTTGTATAAACCCTGCTGAGCGCTCCTGCTGATGAAAGAAGCAGGGTGTGCACGCATTGTGCACGCTTTCATATCCCAAGGCGTTGTGCGCCCCTAAAATAGCTTTTCAGCAATGTGCAACTGCCAGTCAGTCAGTTAATCAATTAAGCCTTCTCAGTTGCTAGACAAGTAGCTTGGAATATGTTACAGTTTTTGGCAATCATGTCTACACTCGTCTACAATGTCCACTTTTTCAAAACTCTTCATACAGTGTGCTTTACCAACACAAACACACAAAGAACTTGAGGTGGTTGCTGAGTCATTGCTAGGGTAGTCATGGTGGATGCTATGCTAGTTACTAGGGGAGTCATAGTAGCTGCAATGTAGTGGGAATCCTAATTTGCGTGACAGAGGAGATTTCTCTAAGACTGCAAGGGAAGCTCTGCTTCCCCTAAAATGTGAAAAAAATGTAATGGTCAAATGTTTACAAAATGCCTTAAAACATGTCCATTTCAAACACCAGTTTGTTAATAATAGGCCCATTATCACAAATAACTGAGTTGATGTTGTTAACTTAGCATTCCACTTTGTTCTCATGGCCTATGGCCAACGCATTTCCTTATAGACGTCCAGCGTCAATGCACTTCAATGGGCCAGCACGGACCCCTAATTTTCTATGCATGGAAACTGGATGGTCATTGGAGAAATGCCATTTTTTTCTCCCACCCCCGGACGCAGAGCGTCTCTGGGGGTGAATGGAATGGTGGGCGGAGTTTTGTTGGTCCGGACTTCAAGCAGTCCCCATGTTGATTGGTGAACCTCTGAATCCAGTTTTGATTGGCTGGCGTTTTTTGATACATAGACTGTCACTTGGCTGCTGGAGCTCAGTCCCATCGCGGAAGTTGCATGCGAAGTCGTAAGATAAACAGTGACCAATTTGTTAGCATTTCCTCAGCAAAAATACTTGTTCATTTCTTACACTGTATATAAATCACACTCACACACTCATGATTTCGTTAGAATCATACTGTTAGGTAGGTTGGCGCTAGTGCTACTTAACTAGCCCACTAGCTCTCCTGAACTAGCCCGCTTACGCACCTGCACTAGGCCGCTGGCAGAGCACTAGTATGGCAGACCATTTTCTAGAGAAGGAACGAAGGGTAGAATTAACGTATTAAAGTAAATGGACACATTTTGTGATTACGTTGGCAGTGAGCTTCCCCTCTTTGAAACACCAGCATCCGCCACTGATGTGTGACCATACTCCTTAAAGGGTTAAAGATAGTAAATAATTGATAAGTGGAAGAAATACTGAATATAAAACAAATACATACATAATAGTGGGATACTGATGATGCTGGGACAGAATGAATAAGAAAATAAAGACCAGAAAATGAAATAGGCCTAAGAATGATAAGGTAAAGTAGTAAAATAGTTCAAGTAGTAGGAATATGTAATAATTACTAGGTTTGATAGTAGCCACCGGATAACAGTAAAGTGCATTGCTTTGAACTGCACTACAATAATAATAATAATAATAATAATAATAATAATAAATGTCATCCTAAATTATCCTACCTCCAGAGGTGCGACAGACTATTGAGGGCTGCTCAGTGTAGTAGGAACCAGGGGCAGGTTTCCTGATGCTGTCGTCCAGGATGTTGAGGGGGTCGTGGATGTCCGGGTACGCCTGGAGAGCGCGTATGGTGCTGACGCTGCTAATCACTGACACGTGCTGGTCAATCATAGAGCCCATCCTCTGTGCGTCATGGTAACTGCCGCCGCCATAGTAGCCTGAATGACAGCGAGATATAAAAACTGTGCTGCACCTGACCTTTGACCTTTTGTTCTTCAAAAGATGTCAAAATGCCTTATAATTAATTCTGATTGAGTAAAAGACTCTCTCACTTTAGAAATGACACAAAATGCTTGATAATAGCTCTGATGGAGTAACAGACTCTCTCAATAAGCCAATAGACCCCTCACCGCTTGATCCTGTGCTTGTGTAGGTCAGGCCTTGGCAGCCTCCCCCATTCAGAGCGCTGTTCACAAAGCTGTACCCTCCAGTGTCCAGGAGCTGTGCGCCTTGGGCATCCACCACTGGGGTTTCTGGGGTGGCGCTGTAACCCACCGTGCCCCTTGGGTTGTACGAAGACACAGCGCAGCTGCTGGCAAAGCAGTCCTTAGCCGCTGGCTGCTCACCGAAGGAAGTGTAGCGGCCACCGTCTGACCGCAGTGGGTACATGGGTGGCATAGCCTGTCCCTGCGCCTGCTGTCTGAAAGCTGGCTGGTAGGTGGTGGACGAGGAGGGGTAGAAGCCAGCGTTGGACAGGGGCAGGTTCTGGTACACGGAGTCCGGGAAGGTCTGGCAAGGAGCATGGGGCTGGACGGGACAGGTATTGCCCTGGGGCCGAGCCGCCATGGGGCCCTGGTTGATGACGCTGCCTCTGTTGACCAGGGCCGGGGACACTGGGGGGGTCATGAGAGGGCCGCTGCTCTGGGAGAAATCCAGCTGACCTGAGGAGCACAGGGTGTGTTTGTGTGTGTGTGTGTGTGTGTTGGCGGGGGGTGAACACTATAACAATAGATGACACTATAATGACAGTACATTACTCTATAATGAACTGTAGGTGACTATCTCAGATGCAGAAGTGTTGTATACGTTTAAGAAAGACAGACAAGCACTGCTCTGCATTCGCTTCAATGGCTAGTGAAGCTTGTGGGTAAGAGCCAGACACAAACTTACTGGGTTCAGAAAGAAAAGGTCCTGCCACATTTTTGTTTCAGCCAATTCACTTACCCAGATGATAATAACAACTCATTAGCCAGGTACATGAGCTAATTTATAAGAGCACAGGCAGGATCAATGCATAGTAGGACTTTTACCTTCTCAGGCAGGTCTCTCCGCCTCTCCTCAGTGCATTGTGATGGATGCTATTTTTAAAATATGCACTCATTGTCAGGTGATATTTTGTGTAACTAAAGATTGTGTGGAAGTGGATTTTTTAGTACCAGAAAGGGGAAATCCGTCCGGGTCTGTGCCTTGGTACATCACCATGTTTGCTCCTAGAAGCTGCTGCACTCCACTAAGGGACATGTACGGGGGTTCCACATGCGACTCGTTTTTAACAGATGAATCTCCAGAGAGAGCATTAGATTTATTACGATTGGCCAAAAAGCAGGAACTTGGGGATGCAGTGAAAGCTGCTTTGCTGGCATCTGAAATATTTTTGAAAAAGAGGGTTATTGCTGCATTTCAATTTTCTATATGATAAAGTTTGTTTATTTCACGATAATAAAAAACAAAGTAAAAACCTGCGTTTTTCATGTATTTTTCCAAGAGATTCTGAAGGTCTTGCTCCTTGTCATTGTTGAATTGTGTCTCAATAGCCAAGAGAATATATTCATCTAGGAGCATTCGAATAAGGTGAAAAGACCCTAGAAAAACATACAAGACATTTACACCAGCATACAGTTGCTTAATTCATCTTACAAAATACCACTGAAAAGTTTAGGTGTAACAGGTATATTGTATGACCTACGGTTATTATATCTAGCCCATTCATGCCTGCTGTATGCTGGAGCTCATGTTAGATTATGTGACTACTAGACAAAGCAGATGTATTTTGTGTGCTCTGTTTTTGGGAAGCCTCAGCTTAAGAATTCTTGGTTACTTGGAGAAAACTGATGATGAATCACATAGCACACAAGGACTACATAAACTGTGTATGTTTAACTAACGCCGTACAATTCCATGTTTACAGTAGTGTTAAGTGTACTCCTAGGATAATCAGTGTTTGTGTTTTTGTGTGGCACTCTGAATGTGAAAAAATGTCCTAATATTGATTCACACAAGGTCTGGATATGTAGAGAAAGAACATACATATACTATGTCCATACATATATGTACAAGAAAGAATGTAATTGACGGAACAAATAAATCTTACCAAAACTTGTAGCGTTGTTTAGTGTGAGGCTATGCATGATTCGAGCTCCAAAGAAACTCCACTTCAGAAGAAAATCCTGAGCTCTCCTTTTTACAGACCGTCCAGTTTGCTTGCTTGGCTTAGGTAGAAAAAGCCAGTGTTTATTAGAAAGAGATTTTTTGAAACTGTAAACTGTCAGGGACACATGTGAAGGTCAAACAAACCTTAATCACTTTTTGCTCAACCACGGTGTCCAGCCATTCAATGAAAGATTCCACTGTAGCATTTTTTTTCAGGAGGTCCTTCAAGTCTTGGAACACAGCAACAGAATCATCTGCAAAATGTTGAAGTGTGGCAGCATGAGTAAATGCTTTTATGCGTTTTAATAAAGACCATTTTAGGTATATTGTTACACGTCATTATATTATATGTCATAGTTTTACATCAAGACCATCTTCAGGTGTATTAGAATTCTCACATTCTGAGTACAGGTCTGAGTCTTTGTCACTGGTGGAAACTGTAAGAAATGCCTGGGAGCCGATGCTGTGTAAATCCACCTTGTCGATATCTGCAACCATGGAGTTCACCACGTTTTGATCAAATAGTGCTGGTCGGGCAATCTGCAGCGAACAAACACAATGGCATTAAGTAAACAAAACACCAGCAGCCACACTGTAAAAAGTGAAACATAGGCAACAACTTAAAAAATAAACAAACATCCTGCTTGAATCTTTTTACGTAGGTGTAATTAATGATGCAGAGTGTGTTATGTACATTATAAACTTACATGTCATTGTTTGGTTAAAACGACATAAAAATATCCATGCAGCATGTTGCCTTGATTTTTTTAATGTTGTATATATACAGTATATGAAAAGAGAACACCCACCTGGGCAAGATGTAAGAATGACGTTTGCCGCTTCAAGGAGGACACAAACTGTCGTGCGATTGGTAGCTTTTTTTCGGATAAAATCTCTGGAAGATTTTCTAAAGATGACACTAACCAGTGTTCCCAGTATTTGGCAAAGTTGCGTATATCTGCCAAGAGACTGAGAACAGGTATCATTGATTAATGGATATAATAGATTAGTGATGGGCAACCTGAATTCAAAAGCTGCGATATAATACCACATATGGCATCATAATATGGTTTCGGAACTTGTCTGTCAAACTCCAAGCTGAATTACTAACCCTTATCAAAACTACAATATTTATTTGATGAAACAGTAAGAAAGCGACGATTAAACATCGCAGAGGACACCGAACATATTCTGCATGGCGAGTATAAATGGTTAACAGTAAGGCTTAGTATTGAATATAAGTAGAGGTGTGTGTGTGTGTGTGTGTGTGTGTGTGTGTTTGGTGGGGTGTGGGGGCGGCATCACCCTAATAAATGAAGATATAATGGATGGACGGAGATAGTTTCTCCGCTTTAAGGCTAAAGGAAACTACATTTCACAACTTCAAATGAAACATAACTTTTACCTTTCAGGCATCTCCTGCATGGTGGCCGGGATGAGGACATCAGTAAGAACCTGAGGGAAGATGGAGAGCAACACAAGCTGTATTACTGCAGTACGATGGTGACATGGCAACGTGGCATACAGTTTGTGTTGGGGTTTTCTATAATTTGTTGGTTCGGAAATCTCAGTGTAAAAAACTAAGCCTCTCTGAGTCGGATTGTTACACACTGCACCAAGGTAATAGGAGTCTGCGCTAAAATGCACTTTGCTGCAATTTGCACTGTAAATGCACTTCATGCATTTTTCTTTTCACACTCTTATGCTGTTTTCAATCGATCTATTTCTAACCCTATGTATTTTTTTTAAGTTGTGGTGCTGTCTGGTGTGTTGTCTTTTGTGCTGTCTAGTGTCCATGGTGTTTCTTGGCCTGCAAAAGCATTTGCACTCTGGGATTACAATAAACTGACTTCACTTGACTTAACTTGAGGTCTATTTAAACTCATGTTTGTGGACTGGAGATCAGAAAGATGAAGACACCTTGTACAGGATGGAGTCACACACGCAGAAGATGTCCACTATGATGGGGTTCTCCAGGAGAGGCAGGAGATGGTCAGGCATTCCCTGCCAGAAATGCAGCAGGAAGTTTTGTATCTGCAGAGAGGCATGGAACGCAGCGTCACTGTGATCTGTGTTAAAACTACACAACATGTTGAAGCACACAGAAGCTTTTAGTGAGCATCACAGGTGGAGATCCTGGCTTCAGAAAGTAAAAAACCACGACATATTCCTTCTGCCTACGCACTTAACACATGTGATTTCCCTAATTAGTTCATCTTCTGTACATGTGTCATGATTTGTGTTATTAGAATCAGCTGTGTCAGAAAATGGTTGGTTCAAATATGTGGCATGGTTTTTACTCTCTAAAGGCCAGGCCTCCTCATCTTGTAAGCATCAGACTGTAAGTACCTCTTCAAAGTTTGCATTGATGGCATTGTCCAAGATGCACTGACAATGGGTTTTGTACATCATTATCAGGGTATCTACCTATAAAGTCACAGAGGCACAGAAATGTACGGAGTTGATCAATAAAAATAAACCGTGATTGTGTATTTTAAGCAATGAACTGTGAGCAAATATCACAGTTCTGTAAACAATAATCAAACTGCAAGAACTCAGCAACGAGTGACAACTGTGAGCCAAACAAACCTTTTCTTTTGATATGGAACAATGAAGCACTAGATGCTGTGCACTTGGAAATTCTGGTAGCAAAGTCCCAGTTTTTGAACTCAGGGAGTATTTACGTGTGAATCCTCCCTATAAGCATATGTAAAAAAAATTAACAGGTTTAGCAAAAATTTCCCTGATTCCCTAGAATTTCTGTTATGGTCAAGCAGATGTACGGGGTATTAAATTCCATTTGTCTGATAAAGCAGTAACATAAGAACAATCATACAACTTTACCTCATTCTTGAGTTTGCTTCCAGAAAATCTGAGTGTTGATTAGAAACAATAATTTTGTATGCATTACAAAAACAAACTGTAATTAATATTGTGTAAGCAACATATTTTGTTATGCCAGTGTTTACCTGGTTAGTCCTTTTCCTGAGTAAACGGAGTGATAATAGGCACTGCTCTCTTTGATGCCAATTCCATAGTAATGATACCTTTCATAAATGATACAGCAATGAGATTCACATTACAGACACAAGATACTGCCACTCAGTTTCAAAAGTTAGGACATAATACAAATGTTTGTTTTAAATCATAGCAATTGTGTTTTGTTTTGGAAAAAGTGACTATGTGGCCTGAAAAAACACTGCGTACCCAACCCTGAAAACACTTGCACCCTTACAAGGATGGTTTATTGTCACATGCATAGACATATTGGGTAGAGTAGGACATGCAGTGAAATTGGTGACATGCAGTCATACTTTGAATGGCCCCTTGTGCCAAGTCTTCTGGTGGTTAACAGTGGAAATTTCTGTCGTATCGTCTGCAAACAGTCAGACAAGAGTTTTCATTTGTAGTAAAAAATTCTATCTTTCATACAGTGTGTACAGGATGGCATATTGTTTGAATGATATGTATGTTTAACCTTGCCAAAAGTAGCAGCGCAGGCAGGATCAAGCTTTTCCTTGCGACAGAAATCTAAGTAATGGGCATACAAGATGCATCGCGGCAAACAGACACCTTCACATACAATGTAGTTTTCCTCAAGCCTGCAAAACAAAACAGTATAATAATATAAATATTACTATAAAGAGGAAAAAACGCACACTTCACCGCACACTTCTTGACTTTGTTACATTTATTTAGAGCGAACAACGCGTTTCGCCTCTTTGCGTCATCAGGTTCGCTCACCTGATACAGCCTATACAGCTGATACAGTGTCTTAGTAGCCTATACATGGTGTGCAGTACGTAAAATAATACTGCCTCTTAGTATAAGACTCAAAGAAAGAAGCAGAGTAAAAACACTTCACTTCATTTTGTTTAAACTGACACTTTTAAAAGAAATAGCCTACATCAGTTGAAAATGTAACACAGCTGATAAAGATGCCCCATTTCACACAAAGGCAGGTGTGCTAAGACAGACAAATAAGCAGATGGAGTAACCTACCACTGCAGGGTCAGCTGAGTCTGTTTCTTTTTGTCCTTGATAATCTGGCTGATGCTTCTCTTAGGCACAGACTGTTTGAAAGTCAGAGTTTTGGCGTACTCCAAAGTATCCAGCTCCTCGTCTGATGATATGGA
Organism: Setipinna tenuifilis; assembly: GCA_030347295.1. NCBI lineage: Eukaryota > Metazoa > Chordata > Actinopteri > Clupeiformes > Engraulidae > Setipinna > Setipinna tenuifilis. The sequence goes on along the minus strand of CM059282.1, from coordinate 3,367,138 downwards.
TCCATTGCTATCATCGACTTCTGCACAAGTATTAAAGACACAATAACATAATTCTTTTACTACCCCCCATATAGTCTTAGTCCATATACTAATGAGTAAAATAATGTACAATGTAATGATTGTGAGTGTGAAAGAAACTAAAATAAAGAAATAAAACAAAAATTGTTTGCTAAAACCCTCTGTATTTCCAGAAACATAAATGGCAAGTTACAAACTTAAGTCTGATCTCGTGGCGTATTTATTTCCCTGTTGACAACAGACTACATCTAACCTATAATTTAAATAATTACTATGATTAGATCGTTACCTGATTTAATTCCTGAATCTTCCTCTTCGTCAAACCTGGAAAACGTATTGCTGTGCACTTCACAATCACGTAGGGACTGATCACATCCAAGCGTAATAGTGAGCTCCTCTGCCGCACAGCTGGTCTTCTTGGGAGCAAGTGGTTGCAACAAATGGCAGGTGGCATCTCTTGGTGGACTACAACTTGTTCTCTTCATCGGCATATTACGCGTTTAAAATTGACGATGTATTCGAAAAATTGAGACAAAAAGCAGTCTTCACTCCATTACGAATTACACCAAATGAACAACCTGCGCTTATTTAGTCCGAAACATCCATGCTGATGGGTAACCTCGGTTAGCCTGTCTCCTTACCAAAAAAATGAATGGTGAACGAAATAGGTTGTCGGCCCAACGTTTCCTGATCCTGTCATTAAAAAAAACTCCAAATAGGCCTACAGAATTAATCTAGGAAGCCTAATTTTGTCTCCCAAAGTACAGTCTGTCTTAGAACCACCCTAAAAGCTCAGACAGCCACTCACCACGTTAATTAAACCTCAGTGGATACCTCACGTCACAGAGGTGAGTGCCTTAGGTTCATTTATCATATTTGCAGAAGACGGAAAGTAGATTCAGTTTATTAATGATTAACTGGAAGGCTATCATCTCCCCACAGCTTTGCCACTCTCCATCTTAAATCCGATGAAACAACCACCAACCACATTTGTATTTACATATAAATGGAAATAGTTAGACTACTTAAACAATGCTTAATATTTCGAACACGCGGATCCAATATATAGGCCTACAGGCCTCGACTGATGTTCTAGATCGACAGTAGCATAGGCTACATGAACTTTATAAAAACATTAACAATCGGAGAAAGTGGAAAAGGGGGAAATGTCACCCTCTTGTGTCCATTCGCAAGGCTGACGCTATATTCTGGACGGGTCGATTCATCTTACCTGTACTTCAACATGCAGACCATGAACTGTCGCTCTTTAAAATAATATATAAAGCTTACATTAAATGTTATCAAGGCTATTTGTGGCTCAATACATGTTGCTGCACTAATGCTTTTTAAAGCTTCGGTGGCTGTTTGGCTGGCTGGGGAGTGGGGAAGCTATGACATATTATGGAAATTGTCTTGTGAATGAAAATAGGCCTACAACCTTCTGTGAACAGTAAGGTTCTTAGCCTATATGAAAAGTCTATCCGTAAGGAACTGTGCAACTTACTAACTACCTGCTCACTAACTAAATGTCAAAAACTTTGTTTGATCTTTTTTTAACACCTTATTACACAAATATGGATTGGCAGGTTATGATTCTTTGTGTGATTTTTAGTTTTGTCACTCAATGACATTCCATTTTGGTTTCAAATATACAATTTTTGTACCCTTAATTTTACATTCTCGTGACATTATCATGTAAGCGGCTCTTACAGCATAGGAACATTAAAAGGACTTAAACTGAATCAAACAAGTCTAAAAAAAAAAGCCGGCTACACAGCTCCGTCCAACAGGCGGCAGACTGACTATTTAGTTGAAGGCTTGATGGCAGTACTCGACACAGAAGGTCCTCCCTATGCATCAAGTTCATTACTTGATTTTCAGCGAACCTGGTAAAGTCATCTGCCACAATATACGACTGGAATTCTGTCACTGAGGTAATTCGATCTGAGAAAGCGAAGGCTATGCCACAATTTTAATATTCTATTTGCTTATTGAGACTTGTAGCTGTAATCCGCCGTTGACATCACCAACGTTAAACGAGCCCATATAGACTTACGTTAACTAGCAAACTAGGAATGGTAAACCCTTTTGTTTAGTATTATTTGTTACGATTAGAAACACTATATGGATTCACTACTTTTAATTGTAAGACGTTAGCAGCAACAATCGTATGTTGTAAATAGTTTACTACTTAAACGTGGTTTATAATATTAGCTATAACATTGTGCAGGCTAACGAAACCATGTGTATGTTAATGAGGGCTTACACCACGTGCAGGAGGTAGGTTAGACCCTCAAGTGGTTTGATATCATTACACAGAAATGCTCAGCACCTGAAATAATTGCAATAAGTAATGCTCAGTATTAACTGAAGGCAAAGCTTTTTTGTGTGTTTATTTCCCTTATTCTGTTTTAATAATCAGCCCGACGGAGAGCGAAATGGGGAGACTGTTGGCTCTGTTAGCACTTGGAACAATTGGTAGTGAGAGCTTCAGACTAACAAGTGGTGAAAGAAGGTATGTAGTTAAGTCTGACAGGAAAGTCATACCAAAAAGCTGTGCAGTGTACGGAAAATAATATCTTAAGGTTGAAGGATTGCCATTTTTGATGACTAAAGTTTACTATTTAGCATTTGCGTTTTTCTCGCCGGCAAGCTTGTGCTGTCATCTCACAGGGACGTTTGGGACATTGAAAGTTAACTTACCGTGCTTAGGCTAGATGCCCAAGTTACTTGAAATACGTTGTATGATTTGATGCTGAAATTATAGCGAGCTACATAGGCTAACAGCTTGGTTGACAGAAAAAAATCGAGGACTTGCGAGCTTGGTGGTTTCTCAGTTTAATCATGTACAGGGCTGGTCATATAATTAGAATATCATGAAAAAGTTTATTTATGTCAGTAATTCCATTCAAAAGGTGAGACTTGTATATTCATTCATTAGACACAGACTGATGTATTTCAAATCTTTCTTTAATTTTCATGATTATAACTAACAAGTAATGCAAGTCCCAAATTCAGTATCTCAGAAAATTAGAATATTACTTAAGATCGATACAAAACATTTCTAAAAATGTTGGTCAACTGAAAAGTATGAACATGACAAGTATGAGCATGTACAGCACTCAAAACTTAGTTGAGGCTCCTTTTGCCTTAATTACTGCAGCAATGCGACTTGACATGGAGTTGATCAGTCTTTGGCACTGCTCAGGTGTTATGAGAGCCCAGGTTGCTCTGATAGTGGCCTTCAGCTCTTTAAAGATGCGATATGCCAGACGCAACAATGCAGAAGAGCTGAAGGCCACTATCAGAGGTTAAGGTCAAGCGAGAGGTTAAGGTCAAGCGAGTTTGCTGGCCAGTTAAGAACAGGGATACCATGCTCCTTAAACCAGGTACTGGTAGTTTGTGTAGGTGCCAAGTCCTGTTGAAAAATAAAATCTCCATCTCCATAAAGTTGGTCAGCAGCAGGAAGCATGAAGTGCTCTAAAACTTCCTGCTATATGGCTGCGTTGACCTTGGACTTAAGAAAACACAGTGGACCAACACCATCAGATGACATGGCACCCCAAACCATCACTGGCTGGAAACTTTACACTCGACCTAAAGCAACGTGGAATCTCCGCCTCTCCTCTCTTCCTCCAGAAGCTAGGACCTTGATTTCCAAAATTAACTTTGGACAACTCAGTAGCAGTCCAGTCCTTTTTGTCTTTAGTCCAGGTGAGACGCTTCTGACGCTGTCTCTTGTTCAAGAGTGAATTGACACAAGGAATGCGACAGCTGAAACCCATCTCTTGGCATCTCTCTCTCTTGTCTATGCATGGTGGTTCTTGAAGCACTGACTCCAACTGCTGCCCAGTCTTTGCGAATCTCCCTCACATTTTTGAATGGGTTTTGTTTCACAATTCTCTCGAGGGTGCGGTTATCCCTATTGCTTGTACACTTTTTTTTCTACCACATCTTTTCCTTTCCTTGTCCTCTCTATTAATGTGCTTGAACAAAGAGCTCTGTGAACAGCCAGTCTCTTTAGCAATGACCTTTTGTGTCTTGCCCTCCTTCTGCAAGGTGTCAGTGGTCATCTTTTGGACAACTGTCAGGTCAGAAGTCTTCCCCATGATTGTGTAGCCTACAGAACTGGACTAAGAGACAATTTAAAGGCTGTTGCAGGTGTTTTCAGTTAATTAGTTGATTAGAGTGTGGCACCAGGTGTTTTCAATATTGAACCTTTCCACAATATTCTAATTTTCTGAGATACTCAATTTGGGGTTTTCATTAGTTGTCAGTTATAATCATCAATATTAAAATAAATAAACACTTGAAATATGTCAGTCTGTGTGAAATAAATGTATACATTATACAAGTTTCACTTCTTAAAATGAATTACTTTTTCATGATATTCCTACAAATATGACCAGCAGCTGTAGTCTCTGGAGTCATGCCACGAGATTTTGTAACCCATGCCAGGTTGTCAAGTGAAATCGACAGACGTCCAATCTTCAGGGACGCAGCATTGCTTCTCTCTTGTATTTTAAAACTGTCATTAGTCTGGATTGATTGATTTTGTTCTTTGGCAGGATGGATCTTTGGATGATGTGAAATGATATTGCCTGTGAGTGCGTGAAACACGGTAAGGGCAATTTAATGTTTTTTTTTTATTGTTTGTTTAATTACAGTTTTTTTAAGCACACAGTTAATGATGGCCTAATGTTTTCTTAAATAATGTGATAAATTGCTGACAGATGATCTATTTGCAAGTCATAACCCTGCCCTCTTGACGTACATTATGCAACTAACATTCTAGGGCAGACTGCATTGGCCATGTCCTGCTCACATGGTAGTCCAACCCCCTGGATGGAAGATACAATAAAATTTCTTGAATTTTTGGCATACTTTTAGTTGTTTACCAAATGCACTAAATATTCATATTCATTTACTTTGTCTCAGAAACACAGATATAAAGGACTTCCACAATGAGTTCTACTCCTTCTTCAGATCAAAGGTAAAGGGGCTGTTTTACATTGCAGTAGTTTTTTTAAAATTAGAATAGAATGTTGATCCTAATAAACCCATGTATTCTTGTGCCCTACATCCATGTCAAATCTTCATTCTAACCTTGGTGTCACTTTAATCATACAAACACTATGATATATACGTTTAAAGGCACAGTAAAATCAACATATTATGTTTAAGTTCCTTAAAACCCAAAAAAGATCAAAAAAAGATATTGCCTGTTCAAAAAAAGATATTGCCTGTCCACTTATCACCAAAAAAGATACCAAAAAACACAAAAAAGATATTGCCTGTCCACTTATCAATTCTGAGTTAATATAAATGTTGCAACAAAGTGGTGGAAATATAGGCCGGTAGTTTCTGTGCTCTGATGCTGTAGGTGTGTAGGCTTAAACTGCTAAGGCACTTCCCATGTAATGCTGCAGCAAACTGTACTGCATTATACTGTGCTATGGGGGAAAGCAGGGCACAACCTAACAGATTTTGATTTTGGGTTGATATCTAAAGATATATTTGAGTCTAATTTTTTTTACACAAGCAATACACACATCTCTGCTACAAATGACCACTGGAAGTTTGTTTCTAAAACTTACCATTCTTTTACAATTTCACCAGAAAGATGGAAAGATTTATTTAAACAATAAATTCGGTACAATTTATTCTATTCCATCTATGATACCAACAGACAGATTTAAACAAAACATTAGTATTTAAAAAAAAAGTTGAAGAGGACTTTCAAAAAAGCTTTAATATAATTTGTATGCACGAGTCATTACAATAACAAAAGCTCTCAAAAACTGAACAGAAAAGTAATCTAACAAAAAGTTTGCCTTTGGTGAGTCACCATTGAGAAAGTAGCCTGCTGCTCACTCCCTCCATCCTTCCTCTCCGTTCCCATCTTCCTCTTCTTCTTCCAAGTGGTGCATTTTCTTGACCTCATTCTGTGAAAACAAAGCTGAGAGATTAGTTGCTTTTAACAAGGGTACAAACCTGTCACACACTTGTTTTTATTTAGGCTATATTTTATTATCCTAATGTTTATATTTTTATTTTATTTATTACTATTTATTTTGTGTGTAAAATTAATTCATTTATTAATTGATGTTATGATTGTGCTTGCTCAGTTTTTTATTATTCTAAACTGTATTCAGTATGATGTGAAGGTGTTTTTCACCTTTCTTCTCAATCTTTGACCTAAAACTCCAGTACCTCTACTACCAGATGAGCGGTGTGCTTTATTCATTCTTTATATTGACAATAAAAGAAGTGAGATAAAACATGCTAAATGTCACACACTAAAAAATGATGACAACATGCAAAGAAAGATGAAGACTAGTGGCCCATTTTGCTTTTAAAAATGACTATTTTCACCAAAAAGTGACAGGTTTGCATCCCTATTTTATGTCATCCTGGTTGTAACACTGTGTTACAACGAACCCCTCATGTAGTCTCCTAACGCTTGCCTAGCTAGCGCTGGCTATGAGCTAATAACAAACTTCAGCATGGTACCATTTTGTAACTGAGACAATGTAGACACAGGTGATGTATGAATGGTTTTGGTGACTTGCACACATGCTTCACTAACCAAAAAACTAGTGACCTGGAAAGATTTACTTGCATGGTGTCAAAACACACTTCTTGGAATATCTTTGTGAAATCACTGTCGAAACTTCTAAAAATTCTCCACAAGTGTCTGCTGATGCAGTGGGTGGAGGTAGGCGTAAGTTGACTTCTGGGTCTGGATAAAAAAAATCTCTGTTTCAACTTGCCCCGCGTTAGTTTGTTCCCCGCCATGCCCTACCTATTCTTATCACAGAAGCAGGACGTGTTTTAGTTCTGCCTGACACCAACCGCTCTGCAGCTGTTAAACTACATAACTTCCACCTGTTTCCATTTTACTCTCACCTGTTTTAATGTCTGCTCGAATGGAGGCGACAGTGGCAGATGCTCAGCCTGAGCACAGCACTTGAACCTAAAGCCTTTAGCCATGTACAGTTATGAACTAGATCAGTATAAGACTTAGTATATATACTCGATTTACAATGCTGTAGCCTAAAGCCTGACATGACGAAAACTGTGACTTCTTTCGTTCACATTGCCCTATTTTTACATATGCAACAGCTTGAAATTAATAGCGAAGCTGTGTCGTTTACACAAACCTTTCAGGGTAATCAACCTTGTAGCAGTGATGTAAATGCATACCTAACACTCAGATTACTGATTACAACAGCAGTTTTCAGAATTGTCTTCGCCATGCATGCTTATTCAAAATAAATGTTAAACCCCTAAAGCAGGGGTGTCTAAACTTTTTTCAATGAGGGCCACATACATAAACATATAGGAGGGGGTGGGCCACTTACTAGAAGTTAGGTATATAGCATTAACTTTAGTGTATTAAAGTTAGAAAAATCAAGTAAAAGTGGTCAAATATGTTATATTGTTGAATATAATTAAAGACAACACTGCATTCATCACAGCTTTCCATAAATGGATCTTTATTTATTTATTTATTTTTCATAAAAAGCTTTGGTAGCTCTGTCTCAGAACAGCAGCCTCAGATCTCTTCTTAGGCATAAGATTTACAGTACAGAGAAAACAGATAACAGTAGTGTATATAATTTTAGTAAATTATTCTGGTTAGTATCAGCTGCGCTGGGTATGTAAATCAGGCCATCCAGCTGCAGTGATGATCCGATGTCACTCGTGCCAAAAATCCGGACAAATGTCAATTGATCAAGGAGCAAATCCGCATAAGATGAGATCAGATGACTTTGCGTGTGCACTGTGCTAACTGTGTTAACAAGAAAAATGCAAGTGGTGAGCAAAAACAGGCTAGTGACAGAATTGATGTGCATTATCGATATTTGTTGCATACGTACCTGCACATAAATGCTTATTAACACACGTGTACTGTGGAATATATCTTTTACTCACCTAAATTGTGAACGACATTGCACTCAGTGGTGCTGCACTTTGGACCGAAGGATGTCTGTCAGGTCTGGAGTAAACTTAGTGGTTGAGATGCGAAGGACAGTATAAAGATGTGGGTCTGCACACTGCATATGCCTGATGAAGATCCACAAGGATCGAAACGTTGCATTTTAAGTAATAAAATTTAACTTTTGGAGCAAACGAGGCAGTGTGCAGACCCACATCTTTATACTGTCTGACACTTTTGTCTTGCACCTGCCGACAAACTATTTGGATGTGCGCACCCACTCTCCACAACGTGAGATGCGAAGGACATCATGGAGATGGCTGTTGGTCATTTTGGTTGTCATTCTGCTTTTGTTCAGTGTTACCAGAGAAAATGTTTGCTCACATATGTATGTTGAGCCAAATAGACGGATCATTCTTTTCGCGTGGCATCTCATCAGAGGAAACTTTTCCTTTTCCAAGCTCCTGTAGAACTCAGGGAGGGAAAGTTGCACCATGTTGAAGTTGCGCAGTTGTGTCTTAAAGAGATTGAGTTTCACACAAAATGCTTTCATGTGTGCATAAAGTTGTGGTACAAACTGCTCTTTCCCTTGTAAGCTCTTGTTCAGGGTGGTTAAATGATCAGTGAGATCAACTAAAAATGCTAGGTCTGCCAACCATAGTGGGTCATTCAGCTCATGAAGAAGTTGGTCCTTCTCTTTTAAAAACTGGTCAATTTCTGAGCGTGAAAACGCTTCAGCACGGTGCCGCGGCTTAGACAGCACACATCCGAGTGGTAGATTACTTCCCCATATTCAGCTTCCACATCAGAATGGAAGGCCTGAAATTCCCTGTCGTACAGTCCTCTTCGAATTATGTTGACAGTTTTCACAACTGTGTTCATAACATCTCCAAAATTGATTCTTAGCACAAAGGGCTTCTTGGTGAACAATACAGTGCATTTTAACAGCCTCACCTCCAGTCTCTTTCACCTTAGTTTGGACACCACTGCCCTAAAGGGTTGGAATATCACATGACATTTCATGTAGTATTTATTTCGTTTTTTATACCTGTGTGTCTCCGGGAGTTAACCTAGGGCTGGGCAATTGATTGAAAAATTAATCAAACCGACAATTGTAACCGTTAATAAACAATGATCAAGCACATGACTAATCATTGTTGTTTATTATTACTGATATTTATTTTGTAAACTCTTTCTTTATATTCTGTGCCACTGTGTGTTAATGTACTGTTCCTTGAAAGCACACTACCACATTTGATTCTGCCCAGTCCAGTCAATGAAAAACCTTTTTTGATTTGAAGTTTTATCGCCCAACCCCGACTGTGATAACTTGATATCGGTCGTTAAAATATATTGTGATCATTTTTTTCACCTTATGAACCAGTAATATGCGCCCAAAATCACACCCTCTTTTCTGTGTTACATTACTCCCGAGCAGTACATCACCGCCGAATGATAATCTTAGTATTGATATTTTATATACATATATATTTATTTATTTATTTATTTATTATATATTTATTTATTTATTTATTTATTTTTTAAAAAGTAATTTAAAATTGTTATGGTACAGTCCACGAACAGTTTATGATCTATGTAATGTGTGATAAAATTCAGGTCGATTACTGTGATCAGCTGTGGGCATATTTACTTGATCACACAGGGCAGAAGTGTGTGTAACAATTCCCAAGCAGAGTGTACCTTTCCTTGCCGTTTGAAAGTTGCCAGTAGATGAAGCTAAACAGCAGAGTGATGAAAAGTGAAGACGAGGGCAGCTGAACTGATGTTGGACATAACTTATGAGTTATTCCCTGACTTTTAATGTCATTGTTGACAAAAAAGTGATTTGCATAGGTTATATACACTACATTACCAAAAGTATTCACTCACCTGCCTTGACTCACATATGAACTCAAGGTTGAACAAGGTTGAGAAGTGTGTTTATAGTAAAATTTGACCATTGACCAGCGTATTGGTGAGGTCACACACTGATGTTGGTCGAGAAGGCCTGGCTCTCAGTCTCCCCTCTAATTCATCCCGAAGGTGTTCTATCGGGTTCAGGTCAGGACTCTGTGTAGGCCAGTCAAGTTCAACCACACCAGCCTCTGGTGCACAGTCATATTGGAAGAGAAAGCGGCCCACTCCAAACTGTTCCCACAAGGTTGGGAGCATGGAATTGTCCAAAATGTTTTCGTATCCTGAAGCATTCAAAGTTCCTTTCACTGGAACTAAGGGGCCAAGCCCAACTCCTGAAAAACAACCCATAATAACAACCATAATTCCTCCTCCACCAAATTTCACACTCAGCACAATGCAGTCTGAAATGTACCGTCCTCCTGGCAACCTCCAAACCCAGACTCATCCATTAGATTGCCAGATAGAAAAGCGTGATTCATCACTCCAGAGAATGCGTCTTCACTGCTCTAGAGTCCAGTGGTGGCATGCTTTACACCACTGCATCTGACGCTTTGCATTGCACTTGGTGATGTGTGGCTTGGATACAGCTGCTCGGCCATGAAAACACATTCCTTGAAGTTCTCTGCATACTGTACTTGGGTTAATCTGAAGGTCACGTGAAGTTTGGAGCTCTGTAACAATTGACTGTGAAGAAAGTCGGCGACTTCTTTGCACCATGCGCTTCAGCATCTGCTGACCCCTCTCCATTAGTTCACGGGGCCTACCACTTGGCTGAGTTGCTGTTGTTCCCAAATGCTTCAATTTTGTTATGATAAAGCTGACAGTTGACTGTGGAATATCTAGGAGCGAGGAAATTTCACGACTGGATTTGTTGCACAGGTGGCATCCTATGACAGTTCCAGGAATTCACTGAGCTCCTGAGAGTGGCCCATTCTTTCACAAATGTTTGTAAAAACAGTCTGCATGCCTAAGTGCTTGATTTTATACACCTGTGGCCAGGCCAAGTAATTAGTACAGCTGATTCTAGTCATTTGGATGGGTGAGCGAATACTTTTGGTAATGTAGTGTATTTCACTGCACTGTATAGGCTGTTATATATTGCGCGAACGTGCACAGCATAACCTCTCCAATGATGATGTCACCACTCGCTGTAATAAACGGTTTCGCAAAAAATGGACTTTAAATTTATATCAAACTTCGGTGTTCATATACTGCTCTGCATGCTCTCATTGTAACATCCATTATTTTTGATGATACAGCTCACAAACCCATCACCTACTACATGAATGATAAACCATGTATATATTAAAAAAATAAAACTTACACAAATGGTCATACTATTCTTGTTTATCCACAGGGTTTTCTGTCCTGAGAAATCCAGTTTGAACTTACAGCATAGTCATTACACCTCAAAATGTATTTCGGATTTTCAGGGATTGTAAGTTGGTCAAAGCATAAAATTACAGCATACAACATGAAATTGACATGACAAATATGGAACCAAGAGGATACTTAATGCTAAGAGTCTTCAAACTTACAAAATTACATTTTCTCAGTTTCTGTATTTTATGACCCTGCCTGTTTTTCCCATAGACTCCCATGGAGTCTAATATACATTACGTTCTTAAAGGTAGGGTAGGAGATGTGTTCCTGGAGCACTTTTTTACTATATTGCTTAAAAGCCACTTCACACCCCGATGGCCAACAGTTTACTTTGGCTATTTAAACCAGTATGCAGGTGTACAAAAAATGAATATCATAACGGAAATAAATTGATACAAAATGGTAGTTTTTGGTACGAACTGGTATACCACCCAGCACTAACTTCAACACTGTCACCTGGTGTTGTTTAACTGTCAACATAGTCACCCTTTGTGGAGAGCAATGCAGCTTTGTGCACCACCACCTGTTCAAATAAGTTTTGTGTTAAAATAGAACAGGCGTTTGTATCTCATTTCGTTATCATCCTGCATTAGAAAATAATTTTTGGTTATTGTTGCAAATATACCGGTTTTGACAACAACAACAAAAAATTGAAACCAAATGTGACAGTTTTTTGTTTATGTCTTTATTGACCAATTTATTGCTGTTGTGTGCTATTTGTGCAATACACTTTTTATGTTTCTGTGTGGCCAGATATGAATTTCCATATCTGTTGGACTAAGTTACAAACAATTCCATTCACCTTACATCAGAATCACAAACGAGAAAGTTCTAAACTGCATTTAAAGCATACACAAATGCAGATTAGGGGCTCTATTTTCACGATCATGCGCGCATTGTCTAAAGTCGCGCAAGTTGCTTTGGGGGCGTTCCCGACACAATTTGGTATTTTCACGGCGGAAAAAGCGAACATTGCGCCAGGCGCATCGTTCAAAAGGGTTGGGTTAAGTTACTTCATTAGTCATGGGTGTGTTTTGGGCGTAACATACAATTAACCAATGAGAATTTATACTCTCACTCCCTTTAAGAGCCAGCGGGCGCATTGTCCATAGCCTGTTGCTATTACAATGGCGGATTTACCTGGACGGAGGAGCTTTTCGGTGGAGGAGACCGATCTGCTTGTGCGTGAAGTAAAAGCGCGTGAGTAGTTAATATTCGGGGATGGAAAGAATCCCCCCAAACCTCAGCGGGTCATAGAAGAACAACTGCAGAACATTGCAATCGCTGTTTATTTAAAACGACAAAAGAAACTGCAGAACATTGCTATAAACTGCAAAGCATTGCTATACAGTTATTGTTTGTGCCTGTTTGCTTACTAAAACATAAATATCCATGGCTATACAGGCTATACATGTTGCAACTTTTCGGCCAGTTCAGCTCGCCTCTCTGGCGCAGCAGCAGGTACATCGGAGTTTAACGCGCTGTGCGCTAAAAGCGGTACAACAACGTTAGAAGACGGGAAACAAAGCCTTAAACTCAAAGGAAACATCAAAAATAAACGGAAGGTATAGGTCCATCAAACCATTAGTCCACTAGTTTTCTTTTTGATGATTTGTCCATATTATTTCTTACAACTTGCCACGCTGTTTATTTAAAACGACAAAAGAAATCCTAAATAAACTGCAGAACATTGTAATCGCTGTTTATTTAAAACGACAAAAGAAATTGTAAATAAACTGCAGAACATTTCTATAAACTGCACAACATTGCTATATTCTCATTATTTGTGCCTGTTTGCTTACTAAAACATACAAATACATGGCTATACAGGCTATACATGTTGCAACTTTTCTGCCAGTTCAGAAAAGTTGGCAGAAAAGTTGCAGGAGCAAGCAGGTACATCGGGGTTCAAAGCATTGTGCGCCTCTAAAATAGCTTTTCAACAATGCGCCAGTGACGAAAAAGCACCTTTTTATTGATCAAAAGTGCAAATGGTTTATGCGTTCTCATAATAGCATCTGGTGCGCTTTGCGCCAGACCACACCTCTTCTTTTCGCTGACCCGCCCGTCACAGCGCAATGTCATCTGCTATCTAGACACAGTGATTTTTTGCCTGAAAAAATGAACGTTGTGCTGGCACAGAATAGCAATGACAGCATGCGCATGTCGCGAATACACAATGCGCTGCGGCAAAATAGGGCCCTAGGTGTTACATGTGATTGTTAGAATGTAGAATTAGACTACAGATACAGAGTCATCTCATAGCTATCCAGAAAATAAATAAGCCAAAATATGAAGCCATGGGATGCTGCAAAATATAACCTTTAGCCTAATTTAAATGCATTTATATTTCAGTGACCTGTGGAGTTTATATTTTGCCATAAAAGGGCTAATGTAGAACTGACACATACTTGTATTGTCATTTGTTTTCCTAGGTCCCAGCACAGTCCTGAGATACCTGCCCCTTGTCCTGAATGGTCTGTGGAAATCCAATTGACACATGTTGACTGCAACCCTGCAGACATTTTGGTGCACTTTCAGGGTCAGTATGTGTCAACTTGTGAATTAGACTACAACATACTGAGAGTAGAGATCCAAAACGCAGAGAAGGTCAGAGAACCTGTGGATGTGGGGCAACTTTGTTTGGTAGAAGATGCCCTTACTGGACGTTGGTACAGAGGAAGAGTTCAGAACAAGCAAAAGGATCTCTTCAATGTTTTCCTCATTGATTATGGAAATGTTTTGTCAGTCAGTGACAACCATTTGGCATGTGCCTCAGATGAGTTATTCATGTTGTCCCCCAAGATTGTATGTGGGTTTTTTGCCAATGTCTTACCCCTGGACAAATGTTGGACACCACAGATGGGCAAGTATTTTTCGTCTTTGATCGGCAGTGTCATAAATGGTTACGTCCATGCCCTGCTGCCACATAAAGTCCTCATACTTGAATCACCTGGAATCACCAAGGATTTATTGAGACGGAACCTGGGTAGACCTGTTGATACAGGCACTTTTCTGTTGCTTGTGGAAATGCTGACAGAAGTTCCAGTTAGGCCAGACTGCGAACAGATTCCTGATCTATTGATTGAACATCCACCTGGAAATGCACTTTCTTTTAAACCTCCACGTGTTCCAGGTGTTGAAAACATTCTCTCTTGTTGTGGCTCTCAACAGACAGTGGGTGAAAAGGTGATGGTCCGACTAAGTGCTGCCATTAACCCTAATGTATTTTACTGTCAGACGCTGTGCAAGGAAGAAGAACTTCAGGTGATGTCAGATAAACTCGCACTTTTGTGCGAGTCAAAGAGTGAACACATCAAGCATACATCAGAGGGAAACCTGGGCCTTCTCTGTGCAGTCAGGGGTAAAGATGAAAAATGGCACCGGGGCTATGTGCAGACCTTACCTGTAAATTCACAAGTTAGAGTTCTGTTTGTTGACTATGGATACAGTGAACTGGTTAAAGTGGAGAATATCTGCCAACTTCACTCCGATTTTCTTGATAGGCCAATCATGGCTTTTCCTTGTGCACTGCTGAGTCTCAGTCAGGATGGTGAGACTTCAAAAAAAGAGCAATGTGATTTGCTCATGAAGGGACTTCTTGGCAGTGCTTTGAGTGTTAAAATAAATGACTTTGACAAGCAACAGAACTTTTATCATGTTACATTGTGCAGTGCCGAAGATGCCCCAGAGATCAAGACAGAGATGACTCCAGACATTGTTGCACAGACACGTAAAGCGCATGATGACAGCCCTTCTTCAAAACACATGCCATTGCGATGCACAAATGAAACAAGGATTATACCTAGCAGTAGCACAAAGGAAGACTTTGACGTTGGTGCAGCTTTTGAAGGTTACGTTGAACACATCCTCAGTCCTGCTAATTTTTGGATTAGAAGTGCAGAGCGTAATGAAGACTTTGAAGATTTGATGGATATGTTAGCTGAGCATGTCAGTACATTAAAACAAAAAGAGGATGTTCTTGAAAATCCAGTACCTGGCACACTTTGCTTAGCCATGTATGAAAAGGATCTGCACTATTACCGTGCCATGGTCACTGACACTCTGGAAAATGGAGTGGAAGTTTTTTTTGTCGACTTTGGTAATACGGAAAAGGTGCCAGATTGGCTAATCAAAAAACTGCCTGAGCGTTTCACCACTGAACCAGAATTTGCTGTTAACTGTTCGTTGGCTCATATCCTTCCAGTGGAAGAAGCTTGGACTGACACTGTAACAGAATACTTCAGGAACATAGTTTCAAACAAGGCCCTGAAGATGCAGGTCATCCATAAAACAAATGAACGACTCTTTTTGGACTTGTTTGAGATGGGCACTGAAAATAGTGAGAGCATTTCACTCCTCATGACGGCAGACAAAATGGCTCTGTATTGGAGATGCAAACCAACAGTTTCTTCCTGTGGTCACACAGAGAAAGACTTCAAATGTGAGACAAAAACAGAAGAGCCAAAAGCTTTTCAGCAGAAATCCACAAAAACACAAGAAAAACTCGGAAATGGAAATGTAAAACCTAACCAGGTGACGGTAGAAAATGCAAACCCTTGCGGAATCGTTCAGAATAGTCCTGAAATGTTTAAAATACAGAGATTCAAACTTGGAGAGGAATTAATTGTACGCTGCTGCAATTTTGCTTGTCCTTCAGAATTTTGGTGCCAGATTGAGAGCCAGATCTGTGATTTGGACAAATTAATGGATTTAATGCAGGTGTACTACCAGATGTATAATAAACCATTGAGCTCCAGTGAGGTCCTTTGTGCAATAAAAAAAATCGAAGATGGCAGGTGGCACAGGGGCTACATTCTGTCAAGAAAACACATAAACTGTCAGGTGTTCTTGGTGGATTATGGGGTTGTCAGACAGGAGATGATGACTAAACTTCAGACACTTGTGCCAGAATTCAGGCAGTTAGTATGGCAGTCATTCAGATGTAGCCTGTATAACTTGATTGAACCTGCAAATGGAAAATCATGGAGCACAGAAGCAAGTCAGTCACTAAAAGAGTTTATGTCTGGGAAGTCTGTGAGTTTGAGGTGCACCATTCATGCTGAGTTGAATGTGAGGAATCTTGGCCTGTGCAATGTCGTTGACCTTCACACACCTTCACAACAAGCAACTACATTACTTGTGAGGCAAGGTCTGGCTGTACAAGTCCAACCCCCTCAGCCTCTCATCGCAACAGCTTACCCACTCTCCTTTATGTACTCTTCCTTCAGCATCACATGTGGAAGCAAAGAAGAAGTCTATGCTACTCATGTGGCCAGTCCGTGGGAGATATATTGCCAGCTGGCCCGAAATACTGAAGTGATCAACGATCTGATGGACAAAGTTGGAAAAGAGAGTAGCAAATCACCATGTGTTAAATCGTCTGTCAATCCGGGAAGTCTTTGTATTGCCAAGTACTCTGAGGATGGGCAATGGTACAGGTCAACCAGTAAGCCTGTCCTCTCCAGTCAGCTTCTGAATGTGTTTTTTGTGGACTACGGAAACAGACAGATGGTTGAAAAAAGTGATGTAAAACCCCTACAGCACGGTGCAACCGACTTGTTGATGACTCCTATGCAGGCCATTAGATGTAGCCTCGTAAATATCCCCAAAGGTGAAACCCTTGCAGAGGTCAACACATGGCTAGAGAACAACATTCTAAATAGGCCAATGCAAGCTACATTCGTGGGTAAAGACAGTGATGGAACCTTCATTTGTGACATGTTTTGTGATGACGCTCATGTCAGTGCAAAAATCAAAGAAATCATTGCCATCCATGAAGAACATGAGAGAGGTTCTGTCCCTGACAGTGTAAATACCGAAGATACGCCACCTGAGATCCACAGACATAGTCAACAAGTGAATAATGTTGGGCACAACAAAAGCCCACAAAAGCCAGCTTTCTCAAAGGTCCTTAAACCGATTAATGCTAAAGCTTACAGCTGCAAAAAAACAAAAGGAAAAACAACAACCAAAATACCGGTAGCAAATAAAACACTGCAACCTCAAAAACAGGACCCAGAACAGTTTCTCCAACCTGAGGACTGTGTTGCGGCACTGCCAAAACTTGACTCTCTACCGAATACCAAAGTAAAACCTGGCTTTATGGGCATTGGATTTGTCTCCTACATGGATTCCCTTAATAATTTCTTTATCCAAATGCAAGACGATGAAATGGATGTACTCAAAATGGGTGAGGACCTCAATGACTTGTCCTTCAAAGAAAAGGCCAAAAATATAACTGCAAAAGTTCATAATGGTGATCTTGTTGCTGCTGAATTCGCTGAAGATGGTGCCCTTTACCGTGCTGTTGTAACTGATGATTCAAAGGAGGGACATTTGACCATCGAGTTCATTGACTATGGAAATGTAGCTACTGTTGATCAGAGCAAAATTTATAGACTTAAAAGTGAGTTTTTATCTCAGCCCAGACTATGTGTACCATGCTCTCTTGTTAAGACACATTCTCTTGTGAATCATTCTTCCTTTGCAGATGTGGTGAAAGACAAACCTTTTGAAGTGAAATTTATCAGACACACTGGGACACATTGGGAAGTTAATGTGGATTTGAAGGAATGCCAGCAGACAGTCACATCAAAACGTGACACTGAATTGGAGGAAGAAGCAATACAAACCTCAAAGAAAAACTCAAACCCTTGCATATCTGAAGTTGTAAATAAACCTGAGGAAGACACAGAGATCCAATGCAAAGGACCCATTGAGGGCAAAATGCAGTTTGACAGTCAGCCTGTATCTAGAATGACTAGACGTATGCGTGACTCCCATGTCAAGAAAAACAGAGCTCTTTACTTGCAAAGAAAAAAAAGGAAGCAGTACCAGGGCATACAAAACAAGGCAAACATCAAACAGTCTGCATTGAAAGTAAACCCTGCTGGAACATACTCACCTAAGCGAGAACCCTCCATCCCAGAATTTGTTCCTATGAAAAATACTTTTTGTCTTTCAAATGAGTCGTGCTGTATCCTACCTGCAAAGGACAGAGCAAGCATATCACTGGAGGTTACCAGAGGATTGCATGAAGAAGGAACACTTCTGACAGTTTTGGACAATGGAGACCTGTATGTCAGACTTAGCCGTGACGATGCACAACATACTGCCCTTGAAAGTCTAATTGATGAAACTGAGCCAGAATGCCATTTTGTCCCTGTGAAAGATGTCAAGGAGGGTCTTAGATGCTTGACTAAATCTCTGAGGAATAACCAGTGGTGTCGAGCAGTTGTATGCCATGTCTTGATCAAAGAAGGAAAATGTTTAGTTCAGTGCCTTGACTATGGTGGCACAGAGGTGGTATCAATACAATGCATCAAAGCTCTCCATGATGATGTTTGCCAGATGCCAGTGCAGGCAGTTCACTGTAGATGGAATGGTTGTGGTGAACCCATTGCAGAGTTAAAAGAAATTCTCAGCCCCTTAGTTGGCCAGAATATCAGGCTAATGTTTGAGTCCTACTCAGAAGTGCTTCAGATGTGGTATGTTGAGATTCTCATGAATGAGTTTCTCATTCAGCAACAGAGAGCACAGACTCACAAACCTGAGGAGAAAAAGATACATCTCACCTCATCTAATGTTTGTCTTGCATATACTGAATCTGCCAGTGAACAAGAACCGCAACCTAAGAAACTGTTTATGTGTCCAGTTAAAATTGGGCTTGAGTACTCTGGCTTTGTGACTGCTGCAACTAACCCGGGAGAGTTTTACATCGCTCTTGATGATCAAGATCAAAATGTGGTTACAAATGCTGTGTCAGATACATTAGAGAGCTTACCAGACCTTCTAAGTCCATTACCTGATGTGCACCTGATTCCAGGGACAGGTTGCTTGATCAAGTATAAAGATGCAAACAAATGGTGCAGAGCAGAGATACTTCATGTTGACAGTGCATCTGTCTTGATGAATCTTGTGGACTATGGAGTTTGTACACACATTCTACGAGAAAATCAAGTCCAATTGAAAATTCTGCCTGAAGAGTTGGCCAGGCTGCCAAAAACAACATATCCTTGCTCAATGCGTGGAATCAAACCTGCTGAAGATGATCAGTGGACGGATCAGGCTGTTATCTTCTTTCAAGAGTCTATAAGCCACAAAAACCTCAAGATTTTCTTCAGACAGTGTATCTTGGAGACAAAGTGGGAAGTAGATATTCTTGTAGATGGAGCCTCTCTCGCCAAAATACTTGTGGATGCAGGCCATGCCGTGTACATTGACTGTATGCTTGATCTTAGATTTGAACAAGAGCATTCTCAAATTTTCCAAAGTTCTCCTGGAGAGCCTGTCACAGGCCCTAACACTACCGACTCAAATCAAAACTTGAAGTGTGCCAAGGGTGAGTTTACAGTGGAGGTGAGTGCACTGGTGCTGAAAGGAGACAACGCGAAGGACAATGAACTAGAATGGAACACACTGGTCAGCCAGGGATCTGGGAAAAACGGAAGCGCCACAAACAGCATGAAGAAACCCACTGAAATCCCCACCAGTGTTAAACAATGTAGGTATACCCCTGTTGATATTTACAGTTAAGGAGTAATAATGTAAAGCCTATGCCTATTTGTTTATTAAGTTAGGTTCATGAAATTGTGTGTATGTGCACATTTTTTCTTCACAGGTGTTCTGCAATGAAGAGTATCAACATGAAGGTACCATGGTTCTCTGCTTTAATTTAAGACAACCAAAATACATCTGGCCAACAACCCTTTGTGTAATATGACAAACGCTTCTGCTCATATGATGTTTTCATTACTTTTGAACTTATGAATGCGACACTAATCAAGTTTTTTTTTTTTTTTTTAAATGTCTAGTCATTTAAGATGAATCGCCACTGTAATCAGTAAACCACGTTTTGACATGGGTGCATAGATTAACAACAGGTTGTTTTATGGACAGTTCACTTTTGTTGTGCAATGTTTTGTTTCATATATGAGTAATTTTAAATGCTTGCACCTGCAATGTGCCCTTTTGTTAATGTTATTTGAAGTTTACCCTGTTTTGTTTCAAACAGGTTTTCATACCCTTTAAAGATTTTGTAGTAAGACACATGTTCATTAAAATCAAGCCTGGAGAATTTAAGTTGTCAGTAAAATTTGCTGAAGCCTGTTGAAACTTTACAAACTACACTGAGGTAAAGAGGAAAAGGCTTGTCAGAAGTGGGATTTGTCCCACCCCTACAGGGTAGCCCGGTGATCATCCTGCTGTTAAGCTGATGTTACTGATTGATAAGTGGTTTGGTTTTCGGCTAGTCCTAACGTGTATCTCAGTATTGTATCACACAATTGACACATTTCAAGGCCGACTCCACTCAGAATAATTTTCTCACATTTTGATAATAGTTTGAACTAATGCTGTAACTAATACTAAAGCTTAGAACTGGTCCTAGTAAGTAGATATTGTACATTATGAAAGAAAATGGAGGTCAATGGAACATACAGCAGACACAGGCATACACACTCAAATAGGTCACAACCACATCTTCAACAAGCCATCCCATGCATTCCATACACAAAAACACCCCCGCAGCCCTACTCCTGACATCTATTTTGCTACCCCTTAAATCCACACACTTATGTGTGCTCATACACCCATTGTTGCTGAGGAGCAGCATTTCAGAAATATGTGACGTGACCCAAAATTGAACATCTAGTCCATTATCTGAAATGTAGCATGAAATCGATGTAAACTTCATCTGTATTTCTCTATGAAGTATTAATGATCTTGGCTTATATAGGGTTAATATAGTTTCGTCGTATGACGGGGTTATGCGCAGTAAATAATCGATTGGTTTTAGGACAGGATAGGTTTCTTTTTAGAATTTGGAAGAATAGTGGTTTGAATGTGTATAAGCGGTAGTACTTGACGTATTACTGGAGAGGATCTTGTTCATCTGGGTGACTCATGTCAGGCATGTGGTTACCACGTGACCAGTGTAGTTGGCAAGCCGTTTTCTCAATATTTGTAGGGAATTAAGCAAATGCAACGATCAAAACAGAATTCTGTATAGCCTATTTATAAGGGTTAACACTACTGTACATTATACGAATTAATAGGTCAAATCAGCCATTTGTTCCTTGTGAGAAGTGTAAAATCTTGCTGATGCTAAAAAGTCCTAATAAGCCCGATATGACTGATTAGAGATCAAATTGATTTGAAATACAGTTAATGGAATACACATTGTCGGGTAATATTTGAGCACTTAAAGTGAAGTATATTGTGGTGTTAGAACTCGTTGTGTGGGGTTTGTTGAAAGTAAAGCTAAAACGGCTTTCCATATGTTTCTATCAACTCATGCACATCATGTGATGCGTCGACTAGTTCCTGCTACAGCTGCTGAAGGAGTTGCTGTATCATGTCGAAGACGGCGTAATATTTTGTTCCGGAATAAAACATGGGGTCGTCATATAAAACATATTCGGTGGCATCATGTAAATTATCAACTGCGTTGTGTGTGTTAACAGTATTATCGCATTTCTCGGTCACAGAGGGGTCGCATGACAGTCCCTGGTTCCAAGATTTGTGCAGGTGAGTACTGGTTAACGTTAGCCCGCGCACTTTTTCTAAAGCAATGTTTTATTTTAACGTTTGGTAGGAGATTGGTAGGGGCACATAATCGCTTTGATTTTTTTGACTTTCTAAACTTGTGTTTTAGAGCCAAGTTACTAGTTAGCCACATGATCAGTAGGCTAATGTAGACGGCGTGCATCAATTGATTCGATTAACGTTAGCTAGGACAGGCTGGTAAAGGGACAACACAAGAAACCAGTGTTGCTGTAGTATATTTACATATGGCTTTGTCGAGGTCCATGTAGCGACATCTTGTAAGACAGCTTAATAGTGACAAAAGTGAATGTCCTTTACTTGTGTCATGTCAGCACGGATATTTAAAGCAAATTGCTATGCTTGTATCAGCAGAATGGGAACCAAACTGAAGGAGATGATTTGCGTTTCATAAACTGCAACTAAGTTGATTTAACGTTAAGGGATACGCGTTGGTAGAAGCGAACGTGTGTCTTTTCTAACGTTCTTGGTTTACTTCATACAATGTTGTTGACATCGATAAATAATGTCTTAACTTTTATTTTTAGCCCAAGCAGTCCAAATGTGTAGCCTACATCTTTGTACTCACCTCTGTCAGATAAGAAACCCCACTGCTGTTTTTTCTAATCTAGCTACAAATGGGAGGCCATTGATCAGGATGAACAAATGAAGTACACAATGAAATTGTGTGAGGAATCTCCAAACACAGAGTGCGGGCCACAGTCGGCGATCTGTGCTCATAGCCTTGCAGACAAAACAAACACAACAGTCGGTAAGTACCACAATGGGTTGGGGGTACCGATTATAACCACGCTATTGGAACTTGTTTTCACGTGCCGGTTTATCAATGAATAGCTGGCTAATCAGGGCTACAGATTTACGATAGCTCTTTATGTGTACCGTGTGCACCCTTTTTATTTTTTATTGTTCTTTTTTTCTTTGCATGCTAGCAAGGTGTAAATCTAATTGATGTCCACACTGTCAGACATAACTGTCGTCATGCCAGACAGTGAAAAGAAAAACGAGGTCCATGCATACAGGCAGTGTGGCATTTGACAGCATGGTCATAAACATGGCCTTTGGCTTCTTTCAAGGATTTGTTACATGTTGGAACACTGTGATCCGTGTCTGTCAAGTGACCAGAGCTAAATTCAGCATGACTCAAAAAAATTATGGGAAGTCGGCAGACTGATGTAGGCCACTACTCACGTGAAATGCATGTCATTTCATGTTCCAGTAGTAGGGGTTGGATGAGAGGTTCAAGAAGACCGTCATCAGGACGAACAGGTCTTTTTTTTAATTGAAATCACATTCAGTGAGGAAGCACAATTTTTACAGGTACTCTTGAAACTGAGTATTGCTGACTGACCTACTAGCATTCTAATTGGAATGTTTCCTAGTCATGTGTATTCACAACTTGCTGTTATTTAGTTAACTTAAAAGTGGATTTCCAGGGCCAGCTTGATTTCACGAGAACGTACTGCATGGCATGGGTTTGTGACTGTAGAAGGATGTGGTACGGTGGTAATGATCTTAGTTTCACTATGAAGCTTGTATTCATAACACCTTATGAACACATTCAGAAATGGTTGTAATGCTTTCATTAAGCTTAATAATGGTTGGCTTTAGTATTCATAACTATTTATACATACTCATACATACACTCGTAAGGCAGGTAAAGCTTTTTACCAAGAATACAGTCACTTGAAGTTGGAATAGAGCTTATGACATGGCATTATAATGCCTTAGGAGTGAGTGTGTATAAATAATTATGAATACTTTACACTTTACATCTATGAAGGCATCATAAGCCTTTATGCATGTGTTTATAGAGTCTTGTAAATACAAGCTTCATAGAAAGTGCTACCGAGTTTAAGTTTACACCGACACTTATCTGAACAGAGGCTAGTCAGCATGTGAGAAAGTAGGTCACAGCAAGAGACTGAATGTTTACTCGTGTGAAGTAACAGTGGACAAACAATGGATGTATTAGATCACAGAAAACCTGTTTCGGTGGTTGGATTGTTGGACACATTTCATGTTGGATAATACACATAATGGTATAAATACAAATTTTGTATGCATTTTGCTGTAGTTATTCCTCAGCAAGCATTTAAAATGCTATCAGGGTTGGTATAATTGCAAGGTCCTGAAACTAATAAAGATGTTAAATGACTTTGAGTTAAAAAAAAAACGAGGGGGAACTTCATTGCTTCTGTCCTGTAGCTTTTTGTCCGTAGATTTGGCCATCATGCAATCCTGGTAGTTTTAGTGTGTTGTGGTCTTTGGGTCAGATTCTCAGGGCACTTTATCCCCCTGGGTACAAGCCCTAACATGAGGGCATTTTTTGACAGAAAGGACAAATATTCCTGCATTTGACCTTGGCTGTCTCTGTACATGTTTTACTTTTTGGAAAAAACCAAAAACGGTAAGCCCAGCTGGAAAAAAATATCTGTTCCACGGTGGCATCTAAAAGCAGACTACAGCTGCTAATTTACATTCTGTAAAGTCTTGTATGTTAAAAATTTCAAACTGTGTGCATGTAATGATTTCTGTTTTTTTTGTTGCTGTTTTTTTCTTTCTTGCAGGCGAGTTGAACCTGCAGAAGGTATCACCGACCGTGTTAGATTTCAACAGCACTCAGAGGTGTAAGGGAAGCGGTGGCAACATGCGCAGCAGCATCTCTTTCCTGTGTGGGAAGACCATGGTACGTGTCAAAGCAGGCAGAACACAGTCAAAATGAAACTGGATGCAGCTAAGCGATTTGGGTGACAGTCTGAGTTCTGTTCAATACATGAATGACCTCGTGGTTTTGAAAGACAGTGGCATTTAAGCACCCACATTTGAACTGCGTACACTTAGTTGAAAACAAAACCAAACGTAGTTTGCATTGTTGTGGTGAAAAAATAGTTTCCTCAAGAAACTGACAGCGTGAAATTTGGCATCAAACACAGTCATGTAGCATTTCTTAATATACAAAGAGCAACAGAGCGGCCACCACAAAGCAATTTGAAATTGTTCTGTAGTTATCTTGAGCAAATACAAATGCAGTCTCGGTGCAGTTGTTTGATAATTAGAGGTGCTAGACCATGGCATGGTCTCAAGTTTTGAAGTTGTTAGAACCTGTACTACAAGGCACATGCAACTGAGGAAACACAGCTGTGTGTGTGGCCAGTTTGCCAGAAGTTTTAGTTTCTGAGTTAATCACTGTGATAAGCACCAGATGTAAAGCGGGTATTCCAAAAAAGCAGAGTTAGTCTCTTACCTGGATGTGTTCATTTAGAGCAATTGGTAAACCTCCTAACAGATCAGGCCCATGACTTTGTTTTACTAGCAGAATAAAGACGTAGCACACTTCCATTAGGAGGTTTAGCCATACTCTGAGTTTTTCTATCTGGGTTAGTCGATTAAACTACCTACTTGGAATACCCCCCTGAAAAGGGTAAGTGGTGGTTGTGAGGTGGGTGACCTGTATGAATCCCTGTTCTTATTAAAAGAGTTGGTAAAGATGCATGTATGTTGTCATGCTATAGTTTACACAACACCGTATGCAACATACCACTTTCCCCTGTTGGTGTTACCTATAGGCTACCTAAATCACACGAAATGGAATGGAAGCGGTTGCGAGGCAGAATTTCTGTTTAGAAGGCTGGCCCATGTTTCCAGATATACATGACACAATTGCCTGTTCATTCCAGTTGACTATAGTGTAATCTATTGCTGGAGTGTATGTTCCTCAACCGGTTCTCTGGTCAGTGTAGCCTCAGGGGTTAGCTAAGCTAAGCGTTGTGCTTGTGCTCAGTCATGTAATGCATTTATGTGATGCCTGATCATTATTTGTTTTGCTGTTATGTGCTTCTTCATCATTCTTTCTGTAGGGAACTCCAGAATTTATCACTGTGTCTGAGTGTGTTCATCGCTTTGAATGGAGGACCTATGTTGCTTGCAATAAGGATAAGTTCAAGCCCCACAAGGAGGTGAGTTAATTTGATGGTCTGTTTTTAAAAATAAATGTCTGTGAAGATTTTCTTTACCCTGCTGGCCATCAAGTTGCTGCATCTTACTAGTGTGTGTCCCACGTCTGTTTTGATGCAGAGGTGGACAATCCAGCATGAGAATGTAAAAGCCCTGCCATGTATTCCTTCTGCATGTACTCTTACCACAGGTGCTCCCAACACAAATAGCTTCATCTACCTGGCTGAAGAGCTGTGCTCTCCAATTAGGATCAGCTGATTCAGTGAATTGGCTGGAACAAATATGTGGCAGGACTTTCTGTATGCCAAAAACGGGTTCTGTTTAGATGCATAGTCTATTTAGCATGCTTTAGCTGCAGGTTCTGTCAATACACACAGGGATATTAACTATACAAAATTCCTGGCTAAATAATGTTTCTTTTATCAGAACTGCTGTGTACGGCTGTGTAAACAGTCAGTCTGCACCAGTCTTATAATCATGTCATATAAATAGTGTTATTCACCATGACTAAACTCCCAGAGCTGTGTTTGGGCGATTAGTATGGAGAGTGAGTAATCTTATCCACAGCCTGGTGTACCATAGCTTCTTGCGGTGTCCTACCTGTGCAACATGAAACCTAATTTTTTGAATGTGCAATGTTTGTGTATGTGCAGTATGACCAGAACCTGGCTATGCACTTTCTTTATTACCTCCAGGAAGGAGATTATGTTTTTGCCAGCATTTGTTTTTTTGTCTGTTTGTTAGCAAAATAACCTAAAACAATCCAACAATCTAAAAACTTGACAGTATGTCATTTAAAAAAAGAAAGGGGGTGGGGGGGGGTGAACTGCTTGGTGGAGGTTTTTGCTCTCCTTGGCTAATTTATGTTTGCCCATTTTCTTTTGTTTCTAATTATTTATGGCCATGTCTTTAATGCCCAGTTAATGTCTAAAGTCCTTTTTTGTATGTTTTTATGAGCACTAGAGCAACATAAATTCGTTGTACACTGTCAAATGAAAAGTAGAGTAATAAAATTCATTTGAATCGCTACCTCTAATTTATACTCTGTTGAACTGAAATGGCTTTGACATTGGTTGTTGTAGTCCTAGCTTAGAGGTATGCGTACAAATAGGTTTCTGGCTCATTCTTGATCAAACATGATTGTATTTAGGGTTGATTACGCTAAACGGGGAAGCCTCAGGGAAGGCTGGAAAGTGACTAAAGTCCTGAAACACCCGTAGATCCTGAGGTGCAAGTATCTTGTGTTTTTCTCTAAACTATGATGACTACATTGGACTTGCAGCCAGCTTCACTGGACACTGCTTTTCTGTAAGGAGTTTAATGTAAGAATTTTGAGACAAAGGACAGATTTTACTGAATTGCAAATTGTGTCTCCTAAAACCTCCCAAAAATAAGTCCCAATTGCATTACATGGTATTATTTGAATATTAGCTTTACAAATGCTTTCACTGTTCCTTGTCCATGTGCTGTAGTGTGGCTTTGATAAAGAGTACAATCGAAAGGTGTAACTCTAGATGGGACTGTTTGTGCTCGCTCTGTCTCTCTGAAGGTGCCCTGCTATGCGTTCGATCCCAATGGCAACAAACATGACCTGACTCCCCTCATCAAGCTCACGGATGGATACCTGGTCGACGACTCAGACGACGAAGTGGACTTCTACATTAACATTTGTCGCAGTTTGGGTTAGTTTGTTTCTCTACTCTTGTCACAAGAGTAAATACGAGGCCCACAAACTTTGCAGATGAATGCAGGTGAAATGATTAATAGGTGAGGATTTATCATTTTCCAGCTGGCAAAAATAAACTAAATGCGGAAGGGATTACCATACTTATGTAACCCACCAACTTGTTCTCTGCAGTGACGCAGTCCAAATGTGTACTGCATGTTTGAAGGTCACCTGTCTGGGAATTTTGCTGAAATGACATTTATAAGCCAATCAGTTGGGTGGAGCGTAGTTCAGTTTAGGGCCAGTGATCACAACACTTGCAGCATATTAATGGTGGGGAAGTGGATGAGTTTTAGAAAGAAAGGCATCTGAGCAGGTTTGGGATTGCCAATACATACTTGGTGTCCCATAAGTCTGTGAGTCTGTAAAGCTAAGGTGCACCTTCTAATGTGTTATGTGTAATTATCACAGCTCAAGATCGTCCTCAGATGGCGTGTGCAGAGGGCTCAGCTGCCTGCTTGGTCACCAGGGGAAAGGCTTATAATATGGGCTTTCCCACCACTCAGCTGGAGCTGCTTTCCAACGAAAGGTACCGACACCGTGAAACATGAAAATTCACTTACTTGAGACAGCATTTCAAGCATAGTGCAAATCAGTACATTACATTGCATTTAGCTGAGTGACTTACAGTAAATTACTGTAGTTACAGTGACCGTACCCCTGGAGTAATGTGCAATCATTTGTCCTCCAATTGGGCTTGTTTTGGAGTGTGTAAGTAATCATAAAAATGTGAAGTGTTTCCTCAATTGTGTCGTTCGAGGTTAGCAGATGTGTTGGATCTGTTTCCTTTCGATGTACAAATCTATGCTTGTCGATTTCAGATTGAAGCTGAGATATGAGGGAGCCACTGAAAATGTCCCAGAATTCTGTGATGGACACAGTCCTGCTGTCACTATCACTTTCATCTGTCCATCAAGCAGGCAGGAGGTAAGACCAGTCCTACCCTCTGTGAGCTGTACGGAAAAAAAATATTAAAGGAGGACCAGTTAGACACAGAGTTTTGGAGTTTATTTCGGCAAAAATGAACACATTTTAAGTTTGAGCAACTCATGTTTTTAGAGTCCTTATTATTTTCTATCTTGAGCCTTGCTCAGAAAACGGCGAGGTGAATCGCAAGTGTCAAAGTGCTTCTCAGCCACATCATTTGATGCTTAGTGGCAAAAAAACATCATACTGTAATTGCCCACCCTTACATTGTCACATTTATTACTTTCTGTGTATCATTTGATCGTCACTGTTTGCCTCCTCCTTCTCAGGGAAGCCCTCCAAAAATGACTGCCAAGACCAACTGCCGGTATGAGATCGACTGGGTGACTGAGTATGCCTGCCACAGGGACTACCTGGAGAGCCACACATGCACACTCAACAGTGCGCAACATGACATTTCCATCGACCTCACCCACCTCACTGTTAGCCGTGAGTCCCGACCCGATGATCTTAAAAGGGTCTTGTACTGTTCTGTTTCTGCAAAGGGGTGTTGAGGAGAAACATATTAGAAGTCACTAAGATATTACTTATTTCTAAAAGGGGAGGATAAGAGTGTTGTAAGAGCGAATATTTTTTTCTGGACAGCCAGCCAGCCAAGTTTACATTACCATGCCTAGAATGAGCGACAGAGCACAGCCTACAAGATTGCAATGGCCTGCTGTTGAAAGAAAAGTTTAAATGAGTGATGGAGGAAGTTTAAGATTACAAACGTTGATAAATACTAAGAAGTTCTTGGTGTACCAAATTTATCTCCATTACTTCATTACGCTACAGTGTACAGTCAGCCCTATGTGCTGTGGTCACCATGACAACAATGGAAATCACTTTCTTTTGACTGATTAGCAGCCTGGCTTCAAAAGCTACAATCCACTACAGTGCATTCCAGCCATTTACTCAATCAGCTGATTGTAATTAGCACAATTCTTTAGCCAGGTAAAGGAGATTGCTAGAGAAAAGACACATAGAACCAGGTGGTTTGTATAACAAAAGTGACACTGGATCGTAGCTTCTGAATTGCCCAAATTGCCCATCACTGTGATTATTTAACTAATTTAATTAATTAATTAATTAATTGATCGATTAATTACTTACTTAATTAATGAATGTAAGGTAACGCCTATTCTCATGTGGGCTTTCCTCACCAGATGGGGATGATGCCTATCATGCTAAGAGCAGCAACGGCAAAGACACGTACATCTACTACCTGAACGTGTGTGGGGCCATCAGCACCGGTGTCTGTGCGAATGAGACAGGCTTTGTGTCCGCCTGCCAGGTGAAGGAGAACGGCGAGATGATGAAGGTCACTGGGAGATACAGAAACCAAACCTTAAGGTGGGAATGTTGCCTTTCTTTCATGTTGCATCAATACAGGTATTTGCCAAAAGCCCTTGCCTTTCATTTGTGTGGGCAAATCAAAAGCTTTTGTTAACCCAATTTGTTGTCTAGCTTTAAAGTTCAAACAAAAAAGTGTTGTTCAGCTGCTCTGTTGCTCTTATTACAGTTTCTAATGCATAACTTACTCTGATGATGAACTGCAAAATAGAAAGCAGGAAGCTATCTTGTGTAATTCATTTCTGTGTGTGTGTGTGTGCGTGCGTGCGTGTGTGTCGTGCTGCAGATACTCAGATGGTGACCTCACATTAACCTACCCCGGAGGGACCAGGTGTAGCTCTGGTTTTCAGAGAATGACCATCATCAACTTTGAGTGCAGTGAAACTGCAGGTGCGTTTGAAAAGGAGACACCGTCAGCGTGTGTTTTGTTGTGAGAGAGATGGTGAAGGAGAAAATGCTAGCAAAACTCCTGGCCTGGAGTTTATTTCGGTGTAGATGCTCAGAAAACAGCGAGGTGAATCGCAAGTGTCAAAGTGCTTCTCAGCCACACAGAATAAATATAAATCAAGCTTCTGGTGGCAAAAAAGCATCATACATGCTAGCAAAACTCCTGGCCATTCTAGATAATGTCTTCCACCACCTATACAGTATGCTAACAAAGTAAAAATAAAAAAGCATCTTTAGCAACAAACTAGTTCGACTTTGATATGGTCAAGAAAGATTGTAGGAGGTCTTTTCTGACAGGTTCCATCGGCCTGTATAATTCCTGTATAATCTGCTTTTAGCCAGGTCTCCTGACATTGATCTGCTTGTGGACTAAATCTGTTTTGAATACTTGATAATCCTTCTGACTTTGTCTTTGTATTTATCTATCGATCTATCTATCTATCTATCGATTGATCCATCCATCCATCGGCCCAGTGTGGAGCTGCTTTTTACCACTTTAGATTTCCTGTAATAGAAAATGCCTGCACACCAATACATAAACTGCTTACAGACAGAGAACTTGGACTGATGACAAATATTTGCCCTAATGCAGAAAATGATGGCAAAGGCTTCCCGGTCTTCACTGGAGAGTCCGACTGCACATACTACTTTGAGTGGCACACTGCCTACGCCTGCATCAAGGAGAAGGAAGATCTGCTCTGTCAGGTGACGTCAGGCAAGAAGCGCTATGACCTGTCCCCCCTCACACGATTCCCAGGTAAGACATGAGTCTTAAAGCAAGTGAAATAATGTATGTTACACTTAAAAATTGTGTTCAGTTGTAATGTTTCTGTATAGTAGGCTAATTAGGGCGAGACACGGCAGGTGAAAACATCGATTTTTCATGTCCTGGTCAAAATTCAGATTTGGGGCTAATTTGCATCCTTAACATGTAATCTTTCACACTACTACAAAGAAAATGTCAAAATTACACTTTTAGGTGTTTATTTTATTACACTTTGTCAACTTGCGCCTGTGATTTTTACCGAAGATTTACCAAAAGTTAGCTTTCTTGCGCACAAAGTCATATCGCAACTAGGCTCTGTCATATGCCATCTATGGTATCGTTGTAAAGCTCTCGGTCTGCTGCATAACGTTATTTAATCCAAATATGGATAGTTCCGCTGTATCAACCACCAATCCTGAATGTTTACAGGGGGATTTAAACATACAATCAAATCTGATTGGCTGTACTCGATTTCCAGCAAGACGATTCGTTCAAATGCATCACGTGGTACACTCTCACGCTTCCTAGTTAGCTTTCTGTCGAACACTCTATGGAGATGCCCACAACAACGTGACGATTTAAAGCTTCCCAGAGGAGACTAATACAACTGACACTTGCAAGAAACTGTAAGGCAAAGGAAAGTAATAAATCAGATGACAAAATTCCTTGTCAAAGTGCATCATTATGTAAGCTGTCTTTGGGGAAACGGGAGCGTTCAGATAGCGGCAATGACCACCACCGTGCCACGCAGGAGTGGCTCGTAGGTCATGTTACAGGTGTGAATTAATTGATCAGTAGCCAATTTGTCTTATTTATAGTTATAACTTTATAACTTACAATCGACCCACATAATCACTGGTTTTGTAACCGTTTGTTGCTTTTGTGCAGCGTGTGTAAGGGGTGACAAGTACTGCAGACATGTCTTCACGTCCACCACTTGTCTCCAGCTAGCTGATTCTAGCACAACTCAATTAGTATATTTGTCTAAATTCATGGCAGTATTTTCTGAAGCTGAGGATATGCACCTCGGTTTGCTTTCACTTTTCTGTCTACATAACATTATTTGCATCTTTGTATGAGGATACAATAATACACAGAAAATAATGTGGCATTTCATTTAATATTTTGTGCTGATCAGTTTTACTTTTACCTTACATATTTTCTTTGAGTAAATATGCAAAAACTAAGGTGGACATGAATATAATGCAGAATAAGAAAATACTACCTCTTGGGGAGATTTAAAAGTGAGTTTGCAAAAAAGAAAAAGCTGGGCCTACACTTACACAGTGCACTTAGGCATGCGCAACACAGACAACAAAGTAGGCCTATCCTGTTATGTTTTTGTCCTGTGTTGTAAGTCACTTTGGACACAAATATCTAGTTTACTATAGAAACCATAACCATTTTATTCCATACAAACATTCCTAGTCTTATAAGTGATCTCTAGGACTGTAAGCATATGCTTGGCGCCAATGGTATTGTATATGTAGGTACTTTGGATAAAAGTGTCTGAAAAAACATAACCATAACCAAAAGCATCAGCTAAATACAAAAAAGTAAACATAATGTATGCAATTCCTTGATAGCATGGATATGTAGACTGTTCACTAACATGGGGGAACTAGGTAGTGTAATGGTTGTGTTCTATCACGTCCGATCAAGTTTGCGATGTAAGCGTCATCAGTTGAAGGCCTTGTATGTGTTATTTTGGATGTTATGATCAGTAATGGATGAAGTAATAATAAGTTTTAGATGTTATACAGTGTGACACATGGATCTTACTTGGACCTAAAAGCATAGTTTGTAATTCATGGCATTCATTAGAAATTTGTGGATTTTTGCCATACAAATCCTTTAAGGGCCGTTTTCTCAAAATGAGTTTTTTGTCATTTTTCAGTGCACATTTCTCAGCCTATGTAGCACCTAGGTACACCAAACTTTCCAGTTATACACATAGCAGTATTCTGAAGATATTTACAGAAGGATTTGTGGATATATTGTTCCTGGCCAGATTTATGTATCATTTTAACTAAAAAATCATGGTGAAAATAGGGTTTTTAAGGCTATTGACAGTATATTTTTATTTCCTGGGTAATGAAAGCAGATATCCTAAAATCCCTCTAATTTTTTTTTCATCTTGTATATAAACACAATGAAAAAAGAAGTTTGCACCTGGCTTCATCACACTTTCAGATTTATGCACCGGAAATATATACAAAATACCACATATTTAATGAGATGACGTCTCATTCGCATAATTTAATATGCAAATTTCAAAAACTTGTAATACATTTTTTTTTCATATTTATGTAAGCAATTAACTGATAAAGTTTCATGGTGATATCTACTATTTTAAAAATTTACCCTATTCACCTGTAGTGTCTCGCCTTAAAAGGATTATGGATGACACAGTGTTTGGGTAGCAGGAGTTAATGTACTTCTGAGGTGGTAGCTATGGCCTAATGGTTAGGGAGTTGATCTTGGAATTGAGGGTTGCAGGTTGGATTCCCATACCAGTAGGAATAAATGTTGGTGGGGGACTGATTTGGCCTTGGGGGCCTTAAAATGCCCCGAAGTGCCCTTGCTCCAGGGGGACTGTCCCTGTGATGGTCTGCTCTGTCAGGTCTGGTAACGTTGTGCTTCTTTTATAGAGTCGGACATCCTGCAGAACTGGGAGGCGGTGGGGACCAGTGCTGATGAGACAGACAGGAAGCGTGTTTACCTCAACATCTGCCACAGAGTCCTCCAGCAGGGGGCGACAACAGGCTGCCCTGAGGAAGCTGCAGCCTGTGCTGTTGGTGAGCACACCTAACTGAGTGCATGAACTTATTGATTGGTGCACAAAAAGTTGTGAATACTGTATATTGTATACTGAATATCCTTGGACTTTGGCATTTTCCACCACTTGAAATTGCCTTTATATTGTGTGTATGTGTTATTCAGTAAGCAATCAAGAATCAGGCAAAAGCTTACTTGCAAAATGTGAATGTGCCAAAGTAATTGTTTAATCCCTGTCGTTATTTTTTTGATTATAGATTGAGCAGTAATTATGGCCATGGTTAAACTTTGATTAAATTAGCAGCCCTAACATTCTCTGTGTTCTCAGCAAGAGTCATGATGTTTTTTTTTTTGGGTGTTTGTTTTAGACGAGAACAACAAAACCAAAAGCTTGGGCAGCTTCCTGTCCGCACCTCAGATGGATGGTGACAGTATTCGCCTCATCTACACTGAGGGAGACATCTGCAGGAAGAACATCACAACCAGGACCATCATCTCCCTCAAATGCAGCCCAGGTTCAAGTCCTGCTTTAACCTCAAAGAATCATTTCATATGAGGATGACTGTCTGTTATTTAACCTTTCAGACAACACTTATGAAGGAACATGTTTCACTAAAAAGAGCAAACCAAGAAATCGTACTAAAACATTACAACTACTGCATTACTCAAGGATGAAAAGGAAGTAAAGTCCGCACACTTGAAGTCTGTGCAATAGATAAAGCTTTACTGGTCGTGCAAGCTTTCGGTCTAGAATACCTTCATCAGGCAGAGTCTACGGCATTACTAAAATTCTTTACTAATACATAACAACTTGGGTATGCTGTTTTGTAAAAGAAAAAAAAAAAAAACGTGAGATGGGAAATGTTCTTAAAAGGGCCATGTGAGTGTTGATTTGATAACACTCAAATGGGTATGGTTCAGCTGTCTTTGTAGCTGGAGGTGACTGATATTTCTAAAACTATTTGATCGGTTCCTTGATTGTGATTGGCGGAATCGCATTCCAAGCTGTTGTAAAACGAGTATAACCTTACAGGTTGTCCTCATAACATTCCATTACAAAACTCCATATTACTCTGCAGTTTCCTCAGTTAAAAGAACCGTTACACAGTAGCACTCCATGTGAAACTACGTACTGCGTTATCAAGCAACCTTGAAGAGCTATATTCATTAGCGGAAGAATGACTGTTGGTCAATAAATGATATATTCTGGCATTACTTTGTCTTAATTTTCAGATTATCAGATTGTCTTAAATGTCAGATTATTATTAATTTTCAAATTATCATTCTTTTGTGATAACAGTTTTAAAAAAATCAATAAACCACTTGAGGCTGGTTTTACAACAGTTATAGGGGTCTAACGGCACTTCGCTCTGCGTCGTGGCTCACAGCACCCCATAGTCGCGGTGTATTGCTTACCTATCTGATGGTTGTTGTTGTGGCGTGCGTTCACAGGAGATACGGAGAGAGCCCCCGTGTTGCGCAGCGTGTCCAGCGACAAGTGCATCTACGAGCTGGAGTGGCACACGGCCGCAGCCTGCGTCCTATCCAAGACGGAGGGTGACGACTGCAAGGTGTCCAACCCCCAAGCAGGTCAGTAATGATCCCTACACCTTCACTTGGTCTCGCTGTCTAATGACAATGTTCCGATGTCCAATGTCAATGTTCTGCTGTCTAATGACTCTGTGTGACCTTTGTCATACAAAATTAAACTGGTCATGCAAATATTTTGAAATGGATACCCCAGCTTGGCCACCAAATTGGAATGTCTGTCATGTCACGTCATTTTATTTATATAGCAGACTTAAAAAAACAACAGAGTTGCCCCAAAATCTATGAACTATAGGCAACTGTAAATTGTATTTTTATTTGAGTATTTTTGAGTACTTTGCTATACTTAGAATTTTGTTATGCATCATGGGTATGACTGACTATGACTATAGATTATTTATTTCTTTGTTTGTTTGTAAATATAATGATCTAGTCATGTATTGTGCAGTGGAGTATATTCCTTTTCTGACTGTTTCTAGCCCTTACACAGATTGATTTTTTTTTACTAAAATGCTAATATTGTATTTTACACTTTAGCCAATTATTTTTGTTTTTAATATTGTGCTTTTAGCATTCAAAATAAAAAAGCATCTGCCATGAAATATAAACATAAAATGACCCAAGTGCAAATACTTGAATAACTTCAATAGGTGTTCCTTTTTTCCAGCTGTTCTGTGTTGAAATGTATTGGTTGTGTTGAAATGTGTCTTCCATTTTTGCCTGCATGAACTCTCTTGTTCTCTTTCCTCCACCTCCCAGGCTTCTCTTTTGACCTGTCTCCCCTGCGCAAGGTCAGTACTGACGGCTATGAAGTGACCGGGGAGAAGTATAATTACTTCATCAACGTATGCGACGGCATCTCCAAGGACAAGTGTCCGCCTAAGTCTGGTGCCTGTCAAGTGGAGAAAAGGTAAAGGCTTGTGGCTCTGAAATTGCACATGTTCCTCATTCTCATTCATCAGTGGGTTGTGTAAAAGACACTATGGTGCAATGTCTGTACTGCTCTAATGTAAGTCAGTGCCACTTTCAAAACATTCTGGTCTCACCAACACATATGGCCCAATTCCATAATGTGGCAATAGCCAGGTGTGCGTGTCTTTTTCTTTTTTTTTTTATCTTTATCCCTGTGTGTCTTAAAACCTTTTATTTCTCTCTTGCTCCAAGTTACTGGCATATCTACCTCCTAATTTCTTGCATTTTGACTTACGGTAATATCTTTCCTGTTGTCTAATCTTAATATTGCCGGATGTTATCCAAACACTGCTTATTTTGCAAAGCACGTTTGGTCAACATATGATGTTTTTTAATGTGCTATAGAAAAAAAAAAGACTTGACCTGCATGTGTGTGCCGGTGCGTGCGTATGTGTG
This sequence comes from Setipinna tenuifilis, assembly GCA_030347295.1. Classification (NCBI taxonomy): domain Eukaryota; kingdom Metazoa; phylum Chordata; class Actinopteri; order Clupeiformes; family Engraulidae; genus Setipinna; species Setipinna tenuifilis. The sequence goes on along the minus strand of CM059282.1, from coordinate 3,330,406 downwards.
TGCGTGCATGTGTACGTGTGTAAGCTCATGCTTAATGGGAGGTAGATGACTGTTGTTCCCTTGCCTCTGATGTTTGGCTACAGTGGTGCGAATGGCTGGAGCCTGGGTGAGTCCAATGACAGACTGACCTACTACGATGGCATGATCCAGCTCATGTACCAGAATGGCACATCCTACAACAACCCGCAGAAGACACGCCGCTCCACCGTTATCTCCTTCCTCTGCAACCGTGACGTGGGCATGGGCACACCCGAGTTCCAGGTACACTCGCTTGCACACCTTCACCCCCCCACACCCCGTTCATTCGCACCTTTCTGGCGCATAACTAAAATAATTGTGTTCCTTTAATGCTTTGTAAATAATTTAAAATAAATAGAAGTAACCTAAAGCAGTAAACTGCCATTGCTCATAGACCTCTTGTACACATCTTGTAAGTTGATCATGAAATGTTATGCATGTAACGTGTCGAATAATTAACAGTAATTATGTCTTGTGATTGTAAAATTAAAATGACATGAAGTTGACAAAGCTATGTGTCTGTGTGCCTTATAACAGGTGGAGGATGAGTACACCTACAGCTTTAAGTGGTACACGTCCCTCGCATGCCCAGAAAGGCCCCACGAATGCCTTGTGACTGACCCTTTGACCTTCAAACAGTACGACCTGTCCAGGTAAGCCACTCTCAGCTGCTATTCACTTCACAAAAAAGTTGTTTAGGTTTTCCACCTTGCCTTTAAAGTGGAAACAAACAGAATTTGTGGGTTGTAAGTTGAACTTTAATATGCTAACATTCTGGGTGTACTATTATTGTAAGTAAAATCAGTATTTCGATTAAACATGTTTCCTTAATCTCTGGTTACATATCAGAACTACTTAATGATTACTTGCTGTACATTACTTGCATATAGCACCTGTAAGTTTCTCTTTGTACAAGAAGTTAGCTCATTCAGTACACTTGCAATGGATGTCGTACAGTACGGCGCGAGCCTGAAATTGACACTCACTGCGTGCACATGGACGAGCTGAATCCGATTGGAAACAGATTGGGATCATATCGAATTCATGTGCATAGGCTAAAGATCGTATAGGGATTGGATTTGAGAATCCGATAGCAACCCCTGGCTTAGGTCGATGTTAATCAGCACGGTATTGGATCGGATTCATGTACTGCGCATATATCAACAAAACCAAAAACGCTGTTTGTTCCTTGATACGGACTTCCAAACACAGCAGAATGCACAACATGTACCCAAAGGCTGCAAACTCCTCGAACACCATCTTTGTATGCTGTCAGAGATTGTTTATTGTCTTATCTAGTAGGACTAGTGCAGAGCCCCTAGAAGATGTGCCAGAGTATTATGTTTTTGTATGCACTACCTTATTGTTTAAGTGGGTGATATGAGGTAAAAGGAGGAAGCTATATAAATATATTTGCACTGAGTGACTTGTAAGATTTTCTTTAGCAGCTGTTTTGCGAAGTTTAGTCTCCTCTACGTGTTGTCTGTAGGCCTGTGTGTGCAGTGCTGTAGTTTGCTGTTGCGTATCTTACCTGCGTAGCAGCTTTGCTGTGGGAAAATGTTTGCTTGTGTTATGTAGCAGCTAGCGTCATAAATCCTATTAGCTTGGTGTTGTCATGGCTACGTCCAGAGCGGCACAACAAAGGCTGTCAAGCTTGTTTGACCGATATCTTTGGCATTTTTTGCCCAAGCAACACGAAACGTGGCACTGCGCACACTGGTAACATTCGGATGACACCCTCCAAATTTGCGATCAGGTGGATGAGTGGTTTGAGAGTTATGCGTGGAACAGACGTTCCTTGCATTAAAAGAGAATAACAGATCAATAGATAGAAGTAGTTTTAAAACCACTTGTTGACTACAGTACCACCCACCTAGCATAGCGGAAACAGCCAGGTCTCTGACCATTATCCGATTACACACATTTTGGGACAGACCACCAGTTGGGTAGCAACATCAATCCAATCCGATCCTACCATGATGTGGTGCTGAGTAGTTGAATGTTCGCTCGATGCTTTGTAAAGCAATCTGCTAGCACATTTATTGCCATATAGCTGAACTAAGCAGAGTGTATTTCACACACATGGAAGTAGAAGAGGTATTTTTAATGGTTGGCACTTCAGTTTGGATAATTGTCTTCTTTTTTTTCCCCTGCAGTCTGTCGAAGTCTGTCACAAACTGGGAGGCCATGGATATCAGGAACCGGAGGAAGTACTACATCAATGTGTGCCGCCCACTGCGCGCCGTGCCAGGCTGCGCCCGTAGTGCTTCTGTCTGCGAGGCCACCTACGAGATAGTCAGTGAACTTTTCCCAGCTTCATATAAGTCTACTTCCTGTTACTACTACACTGAAAGAAAATGAAACATCGAACCAACTTAAAAACAATAAAGGCAACATGCTGCATGCCTTTTTTTATGTTGTTTCAAGGCATTGATAATAATGCCAATTGTTCAGTTAAAACCTGACACAAATTGCCTCAATTTTGTGAAGTTGGTTTTATGCAGCACTTTTTACAGTGGAGTAGTTCACTTTTATATTTGCAGTTTGTACCATATAAGCACCTTCTAATCTACTTCAAGCACATTGAGGTGCCTTGAGTATGAAATGCGCTATACAAACAAATGCCTAGTCTTTGCCATTGCGGTCAATAAAATCAGGAATGGATCTGCACAAAGTTGTCAATGTCAATGCTGCTCTTAATACACATTGTTAATTTCACTATGATTATTTCCTGTTTAGAGCGGGACTGAGAAGGTGTCTGTTAGCAGTATGGGTGTTGCCAAGAGAGGGCCAATCATCCAAGGAACAGACCAGCTGCTTCTGGAGTACACGGATGGGTCGGCGTGTGAATCGGACGGCGTGACCACCACGTACACCACCCGCATCCACCTGTCCTGCATGAAGGGAGCTCTGGTGAGAGGCACACACAGGCAGCTGTTTTCCTCTGCTAAAAAACAGCTTTGCGTGGCTAAAGCATCATAAATGGAAATGTTGTCTTTCATTTTTTGTGTGTGTCCTTTATGTTCAGACGTCGGGCCCCCGTTTCCTCTCCAACCAGAACTGCACGGCCAACTTTATATGGCACACCAAAGCAGCCTGTGCCATCGAGAATACCAAAGACACCAACCAGGTGGTTTTCCATGGCATTGACTGGGTTTCCATTCAACTTGTTAATGCGCATTTTAATTACTTGCACAAAAAATCCTCACTTGGAAACACTTGAAATGTGCATTTATTTTCTAATTCGCTGTCTAAAACTGTGCATTTCCTAAGATGCAAATAAGTTGAATGAAAGCCCAAACCAATCAGTTCTCAGTATTTTCTGGCCTGTTTTAGTCAGAACTTCCACTGAATGTGGAAACTGTTGTTTTGTGATTGACAGACGTGTACCATAACGGACCCAATCACAGGCTTTGAATTCGACCTGAATCCTCTGGCCAGCAAAACCGGATACACAGCAAATGGAAATGGCCGTAACTTCCTGGTAAGACCAGATGTTGGTGTATTCTAATTGTCGTGTGTTACAGCCATTTCTTTTATGTCCCCTGCTTTGCCAAACTGTGAAGCCTTTGCCAAACTGTCGAAGCACTTTGAGCTACATCCTTTGTATGAAATGTGCTATACAAGTAAAGATTCTAATTATTAAGATCATTATAATTGTTATATTATTATAGCCCTTTCAGAAAAGCACAGTTGTGTGTTTGGGCGGTGATCTTATGATCTCATGTCGCTTGTTCCATCAGCTGAATATCTGCGGCACAGCGCCTGGCTGTAGCACTAAGGAAGACGACCAGTTTGCGGGCTGTGAGCTGGACAACAACAAGCCGATGGGTCAGGTGGGGGTGGAGAGATCCCTGGAGTTCTCCACTGAGGGCGAGCTCAAACTCACCTACGAAGGGACCTTAGATCTGGAGACAGGTGAGATTGAAAGACTTCGAAGAACACCACGAGACAGAGACTGTGTTTGTCAGAAGCAAAGTTCGGACTCGAACACTGGAGCCTTGCTTTGCCTCTTGCCTTGAAGTAAATCAGGATGTCCTTATGGGATCTCTCTGTTCCGCAGGCATCAGGACCACTTTTCACATCAGTTTTGTTTGTGACGCGGATGATGCCGGCACGCTAAAGTTTGAGAAGTCTGAGATGGGCACGAGCAGTCACGTGTCCCATGACGTGTTCTTCGAGTTTGCCACCCCCCTGGCCTGTCTGCCTGACACCGTGGACTGCCAGGTCACAGGTAAGCTCCTAGGGCTACTCTCTCACAGCTCCACCAAAAAGAAAAAATACTTCCTACAACAGCCTTTCCTTTGGCTTTCTGAAATGTTGTCTTTTCATTTTGAAAAAGATGCAAATTTGTTTAATAGAAGATCTTGTTTGTTTCCGATATTTACCTCTGGGCAAACATACAGCTACTAAGGCCATTTTGATCGACCTTTCTTACTGAACTCTGTCATTGTTCCAGATGCCAATGGAAATGAGTATGACCTGAGTGACCTGAGCCAGGGCGACCGGCCCTATAAGCCCATTGACACCTCTGAGCAGGCAAAGTCACAGAAGTTCTTTCTCAACGTCTGCAAACCTCTGCCCCACGTAGAGGGCTGCCCAGGTAATAACTTAGTCTATAACTTATCCCCTTAACCAAATCCGCAATATATGGTTCAGTGACATCAGACAAAATAAAAATAAAATGGAACTCATAACATGGGGGGAGGGGTGTTAAATGGACTACCCATTCACCATAATGGTTTGTCTTTTCTTTTACTAGGTGATGCGAGACTTAATAGTTTACCGGTAAAATGTAAATACGTATGCTTAGGACTTAAGATCAGAATTAGTTCTGGAAGTTCTGGGAGTTCTGGATCATCCAAGAAGTGTTGGCTTGGGTCCTTCACATGCAGCAACACCATGGCATCAGTAACACTGGGCTTTCTCTGGACTTGCCTGAATTTAAATCAGCACTATTAAACACAAGTATCAGCTGATGCCAATTGATTAACAGATGTTGGGCAATAATATGGGCCAATCGATGAATCATTCAACCTACTTGGTTTGGGTCCTGACTATACTAACCTACACTGACTATAAGCATGAAGAAGATGGCTTGAATAGTTGTTAAGATGTGCAGTGAACAGATAAATAGACATATATTTTATTTAAAAGATGGATGTAACCCTAACAAACCCTTCACTCTGATTTCTTATGTCATGAAGCATTTATTGCATTATAGTGAACTGTTAAACCATGACATTTGCCATTCTGTAAGCTGTAAGAAGTAATTGCTGTATTCACAGAATCACAAGATTTTTTCTAATGACAGTGTGTGTTGTAATCTGCTGCAAAAGTTGAACGACTTGTGTATTGATGTAGATGAAAATGTATTGTGTAATTTTTGGTTTTGTTGAGTTTTAACGTCTTTAACGTTGGTGTTGCTGGTTTGATTGGCAGCCGGAGCGCTGGGGGCATGTGCCATCATTAATGGGCGGCCGCTCAACCTGGGCTACGTGCAATCTAGCCCCCAGGCGGCCTCCGATGGCTCCATCAGCATCGTCTACCGGGGAGGGCAGGCCTGCGGGGCTGGCAAACGTTACTCCACCCGCATTATCTTCCTGTGCGATGACAACCTTGTGAGTAATAATAATAATAAAAACTGTATTTGTAAAGCACAATTCATACAAGATGTAGCTCAGAGTGCTTCAACAGTTTGGCAGGAAACCACAAGACGACATTTGTGGCAGCTCCAGCAAAGACAAAGTTCATTTAGACGCTGTTGACCGTTCCTAAAATATTCTAATTTACTGAGATGTGCCAATACATAGTAGACCTTTCACTACTTTCTGAATCCAGATTTCTTTCTTCCCCTAAGCCATCCCTTAAAACTGAAGGATGGCACATTCTTGGCCTTTTAAAGCCAGTATTCTTGTGATGTTTTGTGATGTTGGGAGACATGCATTAATTCGAGTCCGCGTTACTACAAACCCAAGCAGCTTTTTGCCACCTCATCAGCAATTTTACACACACAATGTAATTTTGAAATTCAGCCTGCAGGAGTCAGGATTTTCCAACTTGTGCAAATAATGATTTTTTTTTTGTGTGTGTGTGTGTGTGTGTCATTGCCACCCCATATCTGTAGGGTTCCCCAATTTTTGATCGCAAGATGGCTGTGAGTATGTGTTCATCTGGAGAACATCTGAGGCCTGTCCCATCCAGAGAGTTCAGGGTACGGAACCACTGCTTCCAAACACAAGCATTCTGAAGTCTTCCTCAGTGCCATCCTCCTCTGGATATTAACTATGGGGATAGTTGTGTGTCAATATTGTTGATTAAATATCACACGATTCACAAATATAGTTCTTGATTCAACAACAAATGTAACGAGATTTACAACTATAATTCATTACTTACTAGGGGTGTGTTCAAAAAATCGATACGGGGATACATCGTCGTGGGCCTCTTAGCGATACATGTATCGATACTGAGGCGTCAGTATTGATATTTTACATGCAACAAACATTATTTATCAAGCTTCATCAAAGGTAGCTGCATGTCAGCATACAGCCTTGTTAAGGCCATGTTTACATTAATCAAGGGCAGTTTCTGCCTTACAGCCTTCTTAAGGTAATGTTTTTACAATTGTTACATTGTAACTGATGCACTACAGCAGAATAAAAATAACATTTGGGTAAACATCTGTCTTTTTTTTTTTTTTAATTATAGGTTACGTAATGTAAAATATCAGGATACATATCGCCTTGAAGACCATGTATCGGGATACCCCTGTATCGCATTACGTATCGTATCGCGACCCTGTATCGCGAATCGTATCGTATCTCGACCCTGTATCGCGAATCATATCGTATCGCAAGGTTGTTGGCAATACCCACCCCTATTACTTACAAATATGCATTTCCTGATTAAAAAGAAATGTTAAGCAATACCCAAATGTCAGTGCATTTGCATTTATTAACAAACGGTTAAATTTGCATTTGATTTCTGTTTTGATGTTTGGAGAGCTGACCGTAGGCATGACTAGGTATGTCCATGAGAATTTTGGTCGTTGCTTTCGCACATTAAACTATGTTGGAGTGACCTGTGCATTACATGAAGATGTACTGTCAAATGGGTGCTTTATCATTTTAAATGCGCAGGCACTGCTCACAATAAAGAGTCAGGGACAGACACCGGATTCACCAGAAGTAGAGGTGAGCTGCGTGGCCAAGCACTGGAAGCGGAGATGCAGGCATGCACTTGCATCCCCAATTTTGATCAAAAATACCGTCCACACCAGGACAAAAAATTCACCATTTCGCAAACACCTTTGAAGCGGTTTCGTGCTATTAATTAATTGCAGTCTAACCCCAAACGAAGACTACGAGAGTAGAGAATGAGGGCCTACTCGTAAAGCTGTTTAATTCCATGACGGCATAATGAATTGCTTCTTATGTGATCTGCTTATGTTGTGTGCCACAAATACTCTAGGCACAGTCTAGCTTAACTGGTAATTCTCTTTGGTCAATTTATGGATCAAACATTTAAGATTTCAGCTTTCCAGTGGGCCTTTGTTGGGACTCAGGACACGCAACTTGAAATCAGAGGTCTGGTCACCCTATTTTCATATACCTGGAGAAGGCAGTTCATCAACTGTAATTATAATTTAAGGTTAACTAGCCTACCTAAGTCGGGTCTAAACGCAACTGAACTACGAGTTTTTAGTTGTTGTTAATAAGTTGATGTTAATAAGCTTAAGTTTGAAGAGTTAGACTGGGAAATTATCATCATGGTCCTGTCATTTTGACATGTCCAAGTAAAAAAATCCTACCTGAAAACACTCGAAATCTAAATAAAATCTAGCAGTGGTTAAAAATATGCAGGTCAAACCTATGCTCTCTGCTGAATCCAATGTATGTCTCAAGACTACACTACAATGCGCAAATGTAGAACAATGTCAACAATAAACCATATCCACGAACTGAGATGTAATTGGCTGTCAGGACGGTGTCAAAAATCCACAAATGAATGCAGGGGTATTCACAAATATGTATGGTGACTTGCAAATGCAGATTTATCCCATTTGTAAATAAATGTAACCGCACTGACATTTGTACATCGCTTAACATTTCTTCTTATTCGAGAAATGCTTTTGTGAATGTTGTATCATTTATTTGTACGTCATGGATTATATTTGTGAATCGTGTGATAATATTGACACAAAACTATCAAATAAATATCTTCATAATTAACTGTCATATTACACATGTGCAGGTGAGAAATGCAAAGTCACAGACCCTAGAAGCAGCCACGAGTTTGACCTGAGCTCACTGTCTGGACAAGACTACGAGGTCACCAGCGGCCCATACGAGTACCACTTTGCAGTGTGCGGTAGTCTGTCCAAAAGTGTGTGCAAGCACAAAGACTCAGGAAGTGATGCCGTCTCCTCCTGTCAAGTGGAAGGGGCTTCTCACAGAATAGCTGGTGAGTAAAACCAGGCCAGTGAAACCGCTGCATTGCTAAATTTGCTCTCTGCTGCCCACCACTTCCTGCGTGGTGAGGTTTCATGCTCACGCTCTGAGTTTGATGTGATGGTGTTTTTAACAGAAGTTATCTGTAGGAGCTGTATGCAAAATAACATTTAGATTAAACAACAGCAGCACACCAGCAGAAGTATCATAGTTGCAAAACAAAATAATTTTGAGAAATAACATGTTGTACTCTGGCCCTAGGCCTTGCGACACAAACTCTGACATATGAGGACGGGCTGATCATGATCAACTACACGCGTGGGGAGAAGTGTCACAAAATCTACGAGCGATCCACTGCCATCCTCTTCACATGTGACCAGAGCAAGGCCGTGGTGAGTCATAGCAAAACCCGGCCAACTCATGATTGGAAAACTTTAGTCAGCCCTACTACCACTGCCATCTTCATAAAGTCACCCACTTGTCATGGCCAAACCATGAGTCATCCCCTCCCCCCTACACACACACACACACACACACACACACACACATACACATACACATACACACACACACACACACACACAGTTTTGTTGTAAAAGCGGTTCTGTCAGTTGAGAAACGTTGTTAACCCGGTTGTACTGGGGTAGGGTCTGAGGGTTAATTTTTAAAATAACCTTTTGATTTCAGAAAAGGGCAGCCATAAGCCTTTGGGAGTAGTGCTTACACAGTGTGCAAATGACAGGCATTACTTAGAATATGATCTTAGTGGTCAGGAGTGGTACTTGATTTGATTGATTTATTGATTGGTGATTGATTTAGCACAATGATTGTCAAACTGGGGTACGAGTACCCCTTGGGACCTGGATCAACTCTAGGGGGTACACAAAATAAATCTATGTTATGAGTTCTCAACTTCTAATAGCATAACAATTAAGTATACATATGGAAAATTAACTTACATTCAAGCTATCCCCCATACAACCCAATTGGGACTACATTACTATGTACCATATAATATGCACAATTATTATGTGAAAAAATGCTTACAGCACACTGGGGATACTTGGTAGGACAGAGTGTCTCAGAGGGTACAAAGCAGTTAAAAGTTTGGGAGCCACTGTTCTAGCAGGTGGTGCACAGATGGTGAATGCGTATAGGGAAGACACTGTCCTAACTGCTGTGTGTGTGTGTGTGCGCGTGCGTGTGCGTGCGCGCAAAATGGTTTAACATCGGAGTGGCTGTATGGATACTTATTTGTTGTTTGTAATGAAGAGGACTACAATCTCCTGCTGCAGTCAAAACGCATGTTTTGGGCCGAGTTGGTATGTGTGTTTGTGCTTCTGTGTTATTGCTCCAGATGTGTTCTAATTTACCATGACTTCCCCCTGCAGGGCAAACCAGAGTTCATAAAAGAGACCGCTGACTGCACGTACATGTTCGAATGGCACACCGCTCTGGCCTGTCTGCCTTTCAAAACCATTTCCTGCACCTACAAGTAACGTTCCCAAAACACCCACCATTGACTTAAGATTTGCTGCCATTGAACTGTCTGCTAAGTGCTGCTAACATTTTAAAAAGTGCTGCATATCTTTTACATTGGTTTAATTTGCACTATTTGTCTTGCACTCTTTAACTACCATGAACATTTATTAAATAAATAGAGACAGGCAACCTAATGTAAAAAAAGAAAATGTATTGTTAGTGTATTAATATTCCTTTTTAATTTTTTTGTAAGTTGGTTTATAAGATAAATAGAGCAAGGTAACCTAATGTAAACCTAATGTATTGCTTTTTTAATTTATTTTTTAAGTTGGTTCATAGTGTAACAGTTGGTAACAGTGTATGTACGCAACTCATTAACGTCCTTCCTTGTCTGCTCCAACAGTGACGGCAATGGCAACTTCTACGACCTGTCCTCCCTGTCTCGCTCCTCGTCCACCACCAGCAACTGGAGGGCCCTGTCCCACTCCAGCCCTGGCCAGCGCTTTTACCTCAACGTCTGCAAGTCCCTGGTCCCACAGAGCGGTAAGCAGGGCTCACCCAAGTCCAGATACGCCTTGGAAAACGCAGAGATGGTTTGGGTTTAGCAGACTCCAGAGATTTCGAAAGCCATGATTGTGGAGTTCTTTGAAGGCACAACGGAGGCTCTTCGGCAGATTGTCAGATTTCTGAACCGGAACCGACAGGAGGGAGGAGTTAAGTGAAGATGCGTTGGGGCATTGGGGAGGCCTTGTACATGGTTGGATGTGTTCTGCCACTGTGATGGATGTCTGCTGTGTTGTGTTTGGCTGCAGAAAAAAAAGAGTCTAAATTTAAAGATTGTAGATGCAGGATATCGTCACAGTCAATTGAGTCTGCCTCCTGAAAGAATGAGAGGAACGCAGCTTTGGGTTTTACACAAACTGCGAGCCAACCAGAAGTCTATTTTGCAGGGGTGGTATTTGGTTGAGATCCAGCTGCAGACATGTCCATGCCGGTGTTGTGCTGAATTTAAACCGTGGGAAAGATGTCCTAATTGGTTAGGAACTAGGAAAATAGCTGGCACTGGATGTGGATAGAAGACATAGTTGGAGGCGACGTAACTTTTGGTAGCTGGTGCTATAAACTAAAAACGGGCAGGTGCTTGCTTCTGCACTTGGTGTTGCAGAAAGTTGACTTGTGCAACTAGCGCCAAAAGTTAGACCGCTTTCGGTGGGGCTAAATGCTTCACTTTAGTTGCTGTTTATATCTGTCTTGCACGGAAATAAGATGAACATTGCTAGTGAAGCATTGATTTTGTGCCAAGTTTGTTTCTGTGGAACCTAAAGGAGTTGTGACATCCCAGTGGTGTCGCTATGAAGCATAGCTTTTGTTGTGTAAGCCGGCAAGTATCCTTTTTTTTCCAACCTAAGCAAGTTGAGTCATCCTGTCCCAGACATTGTGCACATGCGTACAACACAACATAGTAGAGATGAAGTATCTCTACTTTACACTGTTGTTGACCTGATTGAGTTGGGGGTGGAGGTTTGTGTAAAATTCAGTGTGTTTGTGATTGTGTGTGTGTGAATGTGTGCATGCTGGCTAAATGTTGTGTCAGGGAGAAGAAAGCTGGATTGCAATGAAGAAAATTTTGAAGGGTAATTTGTTACAATAATAATGATACAATTACTGGTACTAATGATGATGATGATAATAAAAGTTATTATGTGGTTAATAAAAATGGCAACCTAAGGCCCCATTCATGGCCATGGTGCCAGCCCACCCCTGCCCAGTGTGTCATGATCAGATGCCAGATGGGGTGCCGTGTACAGTAGGGCCAAGGCACAGTATTTCTACTACGTGGTTGAGCTGATAAAGTGGTGCTGACCTGGTGGGTGTGGTGGTTGTCTCAGGGTCTTGGGCCTGCCCATCCTCCGCAGCAGCCTGCCTGAAGACGGAGAACAACCAGTACATCAGCCTGGGGGAGGCCCGCACGGAGCTGCAGTGGGACACGTCTGTCCTGGTGCTCACGTACACGGATGGCGCACTGTGTCCAGACAAGGTGCGCAAGAGGACCACCATCATCCGCTTTCAGTGTGACAAAAATAAAGAGGTATGTACGTGACTTTCCACACAAATACAAGCCACTGACACATGAGCATACGTAGGGACACACACACACTCATAGTGCATTTATGATGTTGGGAAGTGGGTAACTTTGGAACCTTTTGGATCTAAGAGAGGTCACTGTGGAGTGACCATTAGAGAACATTAGACAAGTAAAGAGTAAACTGGGATTTACTGTCCAACATTACCTGCACTGTTACATACTAAATTAAATTAAACATTAAATCCATAACTGTTCAATGCATAAGTCTTTGTCTTGATTGACATCAATAACTCCTACTTGGGAGCCTTTAAAGGCCTCCTATTTTAAAGCGGAAAGTTCCCTGGTCAGCTGACGTGAGCAGAGACTTGACCTTAAACCTGGACTTTCCCATAAACCTCTGTCGGGGTTATAGTCCTCAGCCATGTTGCTCTTTGTCTCACCCAGTCTTACAGAGCATTGTACATTCACTGTCACTTTCTGTTACAGTTTGTGATACTGTATTAAGCTGTTGCTGAGATGACTGCATTCTGTGAGCCGGTGTTGACTATGTCCTCTGTCTGCAGGACTCGGAGCCCACGCAGGTCATGGCGATAGAGGACTGCGTTTACACCTTTATGTGGCTCACGGCCGCTGCATGCCCGCTCAACGCCAGCAGGCACGGTGACTGCCGCGTCACCAACCCGGCCAGCGGTGAGTCACCCTAGCTGTCTTGTCAAACATGGCATACCCGCTCTTGCACAGAAGCTGCGTCCGTAAGCAATGCCTCATTTCCTGAGACCAACTGACCAGCTGTTGCTCGTTCTCACTTTTTTTGTCCGGCTGATGTGTCTACCTCTGGTGTTCATCGATCAGGAGACATTTATTGATCCTTAACACCAGAGGTAGACAAACCGACTTGAGAAACTAAACGTCCTGCCATGTATTTCCTCTGTCTGTCAGGATTGTTATCAGCAGTTCCTTGTTGACACCTTACACCAAAGCACATTACACTCTTGTTTGCCACTTAGCATGCAGAAGCATTTACTCAAGGCAGAGTTTCCGAAGAGTAATTTGTTAAAGGGAAAGAATTTCAAAACCAGTTTTTGCGTAGTGTTATCTGATTGAAATTTTGCCGATATGACCGAATTTGATAAAGCACTTAGGAAATGGCTAAAAGCTGGGGTATAAAAATGCAGTGTAGAGCAAGCTGTGACAGCTCTGCAGCAAAAAAAACAACTTGCATTTAGGCACCAGGCAGCCAGAAGTTCTAGAGAAGCTGTATTACATATAGTGTGTGTGTGTGTGTGTGCGTGTGCGTGTGTGTGTGTATATATACATATATACACACACACACACACACACACACACACACACACACACAAACACACACACAAGTCTGTGCACTTCTCATAGAGTGCCGAGGGTACTCAAGAGAGAGGACTTTCTTGACACTTCACTCTGTAATTACGGCACTCGGTAGAGCAGGAAGGAGCTGCCCTTCAGTAACTTTCTGTCTAACTTACTTTTAATTGATGGACGTTTATAGAGGAAATGTATCTGGGCATTTTCACATGATGGGTGTGACAGAACATGAGTTTTTTTCTACATTTTGTAATCTCTTACAACTAAATACAAAAAATGTTCAAATATAACATAACTATTCACATCATACAGAAGCAGTGGCATTTTATTGGCATGATCAATGTGACTGAAAGTCCATTTTCTGTGGAATTATGGCTATAATTTTGGTCCTTTGTGCTATAAACAGGATTATAAAGCATACAGTGGGTGCTAGTTCATCTTGCACGCTTTCACGCAGGATTCACACAGGATTTTTTCAGGAAACTGTGTGAGAAGCTGCAATGTACCCAAACAGGCACTTGGGTGCTCTGCCTTTATAACACGATGACTGATGAAGTGGCCTATTGTATTTATACCAGTCATGCGCGGTTAGGTTGAAGCACATATTTAAATGTCCATGACCACTTGTCCATGACTACTTTTCTGTCAGACCTCGATTGTTATGACTTAAATGTTCCCTATGCACGCAACTTTGAAGAGGTGCACTACTGTAATGCACGGGTCCATGTACTGTATTAATGACCCGCGACCGACCGATGTTTTTAAATAACTAAACAATAACGTATAGCGTTATTGGGCTACGTAAAATTGCCATTACTGACTTATATGCATTTAGCCTATGTTTTGGGTTCAACGACAAAAAATTGTAAGATAGCAATCAAGGTGTAATAGCCTATAATAACGTATAATGTATACAATGAAGTACAAATCAAAATTTGGCAGTCTATGGCCATGTCATTGTTGGTGTAATCACCCTGTTTTCAGTCATTCAACAAGCTTCAATGAACTTCATGCTGCAACATGTCATGCTGCAAATGCATGTTAATTTCCCAGCTTTCGATTTTCATGAAAAACAAAAAGGAATGTCCGCACACTTACTCCCTTTTTTACTCCTTTAATTCAAGTGAATGTTTTCGAATAGGTCTCTGAGAATGCTCTATACACCTTTAGACATCAATAGTATATGGTACATTGTTTAAAAATACTTCTAGGTGTATGGACATACGTGTATTAATAATAATAATATGTATATTTTGTATTTATAGTATTTTGGGATGCTTTTTGGTAACAACACTCATGGTGTAACACTAACTATTTTAAACGTTGAGAGTTACCACTATCCAAACTTGATTGAGGATGGGTCATGTGACTCATGGTGTCAATAAGTATGACGTGTGGTTACATTTATCTTCAAGTCTGATGAAGAGCAGTGAGCTCGAAAACGTTCACTTGAATTAAAGGAGTAAAAAAGGGAGTAAGTGTGCGGACATTCCTTTTTGTTTTTCATGTACTTCGACTCTTTTGTCCTGCACCTACACGGTGGATGTGCACACCATCACTGCAATTTACCAGCTTTCGATTTTGACAAACCTCACCCGCCCGTACCCGTCATGCTTCAACCCAAGTCAGAGAGCCAAAATAAAATACAAAAGTTTATTGTCACGACAATCGCCCAGTGACCTGGGCAACTTCAGCTGAAGGCATTGCCAAATGGAAACGTTGCTTAATTACAGCCTAATAATTAGCAAACAAATGTAGCCTGACGATGGCCTCCCATCCCCCCGCGCGTCGCAGCATATAGCATAAGCTATCTCGATTTCCAATGAGGACGCCTCAGTCTTATCTATCTAAGGAGGCGCCTGTTCTCTGGCCCCCCTCCCCCCTTTTTTCACATACTGTAGGCCTACCTATTTCGGTTGAATGATGTGTTGTGAGTGTGTTGCTGACTTGAGTGTGAATGTAATGTGTGAAATTACACAAGCAATACAACATAAATTCAATAAATTCGATGTGCACATTCAGTGAGAGGCTAGCTAGCTAGCTGTTATTTACAACGAAGTGCAATGACCGAGTAAAACATGATATAGCCTAATTACATTTCCCCCTCTCTCCCTCTCACACAAGTTCAGGGAGTAACTGAGTGACATTTTTATTACGGTGAACATGTGGAAAAAACTTTGTTATTTAAACAGCACTTCACAATGGGAACTTGTAACTTTACAATATATTCGGGTTTACTTTACAATATATTCGGGTTTATTTCATATTTTCCATATAATTGGAATAGTTTTCCACTAACTGATAACCGTACAGCTTTTGTTTAGCGGGTTGAGTCGTAACGTAGCTGCTTTTTTTGTCTCATAACTAAACATTCCCAGTGTTAGCGCGGTACATGTTCCATATTATGGCCAACTTCTAATGCAAATATCTTACAGTTGACTCAAAACTCAGTGAAACTCAATCGGTTTGTAGAAATGACTATAATACTGCTGCACAAATTGTTAAACTTTGAAGTCATGGCATACGGTTTTAACAAGGAAAACGAGATGATGTGAATTTGCTTTTTAAACGTTTTGACAGCTGTATTATCACTATCTCTGCACATCGATTTAGTTTCACTGCGTTTGAAACGCAGGATTACGAGATATTTAGGTGACAAGTTTACAGTCACCTAAATACTGCAAGGCTTGCCGTACAGTAGGTGGGGTCAACCTTCAACGTAAGATCTGTACTTCAGCGTTCTTATGCTGCCCCTAGCGGCTGCAGTTGTACTTACATTTCACGCAGCTGTGTGAATCACGTTGTGCGTGAGTGAAACGTGCATGTCGAACTAGCACCCACTGTATATCAAAAGGCACTGTGACTGTATAAAGGTTAGGGTGTTATGTATTGTTAATTATGTAGCAGAGAAATTGTAAACATTAAAATAGGTGATGTCGAAATGGAAGGGGGATGTTTGACACAAATTCTGTGTGTGTGTGTGTGTGTGTGTGTGTGTGTGTGTGTGTGTGTGTGTATGTGTGTGTGTTCTCCTCCTCTAGGTCATGTCTTTGATCTAAACCGCTTGACCATAGAGGGGGGATACACCATCTATGACAGTAACGACCACAGGAAGATGATCCGGCTCAACGTGTGCTCTGAGATGAAGAACTCGGGCTGCGCCGACGGAGCAGGTTAGATCTCCTACAGCATGTCCCCCCTTGAGGTTAAAACATTAGGTCATTTTGGAAGCTGTAAGAAGCGAAGCGTCATTGTATAATACCATTCACATCAGCACGAGGCTGTAATGGCACGGTTGTCGTGGGTTCTGTGCCTTTCTGTGATGACCTGGCTGGAGGGCATTCCAGAGCAGATATGAGATCAGTATGACATAGCACAGATGCGTAAATCCAACTCTGTGGTGCACGGCCAGCTCAGGCCGAAGGTGTAGTTTGTAGTCTTTCATGTAATCATTCACAGCTTCCACATTTTCACAAGATGCTGAATAAACTGAATGTTTATGCAGGTTGGGACAGTTCTGGAGTCATCGCAGGGCAATACTATTTCCACCATCTGTTTAGGAAAATAAAATGAAAACTAAAAACATGGTTGCATGTTGCCAGGTGAATGCTATGCATTTATCTGCTTGTTGCCATGCAAAAACAAACACAAAAAAACAGGATTTTAATGTGTGTGTTTCTTCATAGCTGTGTGCATTAGGGACAACCAGACTGCTGTAAGTGGGGGGAGGGTCAGCAGCAAGCTGTCCTACCTGGACCGGGTGGTGGAGCTGACCTACGAGGGCGGAGACGAGTGCGCGGCCAATCGCAAGCTCAAACACAAGAGCGTCATCAGCTTCGTGTGCAAGGATGGGGAGGATGCCGGAGAGCCAGTGCTCGTGGCCACCGAAGAGGACACGTGCACTCACTACTTCTCCTGGCACACCTCCTACGTCTGCGAAAAGCAGGTAACAGCGTGGGCCTCGTGCTAATGTGGTTCTCTCCCAAGTTCTGGTCATACTCATCATGGATATGTAATTCGTGAGAGACAAGATTGGGTAACGTCAAAACTAAGCTGAATGTGTTCCACTTGCCAACAGGAGAAATGAACTCTGATGACCTTGGGTAGAGATTTCATGCGTAAGAGGACTGTGGCAGCATGCCTATCGACTACAGCAACACAGTTTTAATATGTAAAACTGCTGTTAGACACAGGCACATTATATATATATATATATATATATATATTTAACAATTTAATTAAAACATTACCGTTTGTACTACCTTTCATGCACTGAGCAGCCATCTCGAATCACGAACTATTAGTCTGTGACTGAAGAATCACCCTAAACATTAGGAATATTCTTTACATCCACAGAGCTGGGCCAGTTTGGAAAATAAATAAACTGGATCTCATTATGCAGGCTTTTGTCTGTAGTGTGCCAGTACCCTGACTGTGGAGATCAAATCCACACTCCTTACTACCTCTTTGACTGGATTTGTGTAGGAGAGAGATGTAGGTAAATGGTTCCTTCCTGTACCATTTTCTATTCCAAGGGGATTAACGGTGCATTATGGCTCCTCATTATTAGCTGTAACCTTCTTTGTGAAATACCATAATAATGGTATAGACAGATTAATAGAGAAAGGCAGTGTAAAAAAGAGCATTGGGCACCACAGTTTAAGGCAAGGCAAAGCAAAGGCAATTTTATTTCTTTGAGGTCTCATATGTAGTAACCCAATGTGCTTTACACAGCTACAATAAATAAATAGCAACATTTTAATAAAATCCAAAAAATAAAATATAATATCATAAAGCTTTATTGGTCAGTAAAAAATGGCTCCCACAGTTCAGTTTATTCATTCATGTCCGCATGCATATTGTGTATGTGTTTGAACTCCTTGGGTATTGAATCGGCCAGCAGTGGTGCAGACAGCTTCCTCTGGCAGTTGAGCAACTGTCCCACACAGGCCTGACAGACCACACAGGGAAGAAAACATTCAGGTGCCGATGGCAGTTACTGATTATAGCTGCTAACCGAGCCCGTCTGTGTTGGCTAACCGGTCTGCATAGCTCACGTGTACCTTACGTACGCATGCATAATTACTGACGCAACAACTAGTGTCATTCAGTTAACACGTGTGCGACTTCAGAAAGCATAAGTTATTGTGTAATGTTTTGTTTTCGAGATGGAACATCTTTCGTCTAAAGCGGTGGTCTCACGTGCCACCTACGGTAAAGAATTCCAGTAATCCAATGTAGATATTTTTTTGTTTTTAGATTGTAATGACTTAAATCTGTAATTGCCTATTTTCTAATGTGACGTGGTTCTGAAGTAGCAACAATTTATCATGTGGATATGTAGATCTGTTTAAAATACTTCAGGCAGTCATTGGTAAAGCAGAGATGTCAGAGAGCCACCAGGCACTCAGTGTGGCTGTCTCCAGTGAAACCCAAGACAAGTTCCAAGACAAAAGTCTATCGTCTTTATACCCGTCATGGTTACATTACCGATGGCCCCCCGTGGCATCCCAGTGAAGCCTAAAACCTCTTGCATAATCCATACAACAGTGACCACAAAATTGCTTCACCTGAAAAACACATTTTGAAATGTCTTCCACTGTGGCCAGCAACACACTGAGTGAAGAGATGACACAGTTGCCAGTTGCTAATAAGTCTAATAAGAAGGACCTACCTTTTGCTCTCAACCAAGGAAACATTAGGCTAACATTGTGCTAACATTACCTGTCAGTAAGGGTGTTGGTTAGGTTTATCAAAATGTATTCCAAAAAGTAGTTAGCCAGACCAAGTGTAACAACAGTTCAGGCTCAGAATTTTTCTTTGTACCATCAACCCTGTAGTGTTCTGTGAACAGTTCTGATCTGACCACCTGTGTGCTTGGAAGGTGTGAACTCATTGTGTTAGAATAGAATAGAATAAAACTTTAATAATCCCTTTGGGAGGTCCCTCAGGGAAATTGGGAAATCTGATCTGTGCTGAGTTCTGACCTGTCCCACCAGGTGAGGTGCTCCGTGTGGAACGGCACAGCCTTGATCGACCTGCGGCCCCTCATTCACACCACCGGCTCCTACAAGGCCACTGATGAGGACCTGGACAACAGCTCACCCGACTTCTACATCAACATCTGCCAGCCGCTCAACCCCATCCCCAGAGTCCTGTGTCCCCCTGGAGCGACCATCTGCATGGACCCTGTCGACGGCCCGCCCATCGTATGTTTTATGGTTTATTTGATGGGGCGGATATCCTATACACTGACAAACAATATAAACAGGTTATCTGATGAAGTATTATAGTGTTTACAGTAATGCTAATTTTCAACACAAGGTTCTGGAAACGTTTTGTATGTTTTATATTTAGACTTTAGAAAGTACAAACACGCAAATAAGTTAAACTTGCAATTTAGAAGCCTGAACTAGAATAAGCATTTATTACAAAATATACCTCAAACTTCATGGTCATGATGGCAAAAGATGAAATGTAAAACTGTTTTTGCAAATCCCCTGCAGCTGTGTATCAGGTTTTAAGTTCTGTTTGCTTTTAAAACGTTTATTTGCAGGTGTCTGATGTCCTGCATTTGACTAGCATACTTTTTTTTTTTTTTTTTTGTCACTGTTTAGGATATCGGGCGAATCTCTTCAAGGTCGACACCTGAGTACAACAGTAACACTGGTGAAGTGGAGATGGTCTTCATGAGCAGGACTGTCTGTTCTGAGAATGTAACCCTCAACTACACATCCAAAATCATCTTCAGATGCCAAGCTGCACTGACCTGGTAAAAAAATATACACACACACACACACACACATACACACACACACACAGATACATATTGTCTCTGTGGCTGTTGCCAACATTCCATCAGAGGTAATTGCAGCTTCAAAGAGTAAATCAAAATGTACTGGTTCTACCTGTGCACATAGCACAGGGCATTTTCACTAAGTAGTTCATCTAACTGAGGACCTGTGCTGTAGTATGAGCTGGTTTTGTAAATAGTTGGAACAGATATGGGGTAAGGCCTTACTGTGTGAAACTGAACTACCCACCACTGCACACCTAACTGAACTACCCACCGCTCCATGTGTAATGGCAAAGAGTACATTTGTAACACCACATGGACTTCAAATGCTTAGTGTGTGTGTGTGTTTGTGTGTGTGTATCTGTCAACACACACACACAGTAACACACACACAGATAAACATCGCAACACACTCATACTAACAAACTCACAGCAACAGACATACACACCATACCATCACCATCTCATACCATGTGGTAGGTGAACATTTGTACCTTTTCGGTGAAGTCCAGATGTTTAGTGTGTGTGTGTGTGTGTGTCTGTCTGTCTGTCAGGGTACTCCCCAGATGATCAGGAAGCAGCAGTGTGTGTACATCTTTGAGTGGGCCACTCCCGTCGTCTGTCCAGAGATTCTGACCGCCAATGGCTGCGCTCTCCAAGTCTCACAGCTGCAGTACACCTTTAACCTGACTTCTCTGTCTGGCGTTGTGCAGGTAGTCATCACCTGACCATTGCACACATTCGGTGTTTCCCACAAGAAAGTTGGTTGTCTGAGGAAGTGTGAGGTTATGGTTGAGAAATGGATCACTCACTTTTTTCTGCCTTTTGAGCTTTTACATTACACTTAGCTAACCCTCAGAGTTATGTAGGTACAGGGTTTCAGTTACAGTCCCTGGAGCAATGTGGGGTTAGATGCCTTGCTCAAGTGCACTTCAGCCATGGATGAGGGTGCAGGAGAGCACTAGTTTTTTGCTCCCCCACCCCCATTCTTCCTATTCTAAGAATGGGATTTGAACTTGCGACCCTCTGATCCAAAGACCAACTCTCTTACCATAAGCTTGTATGAATGGGGAGGCGAAGAGTGTAATTTTGGTGTTCTGTTGGGACAACTTGGTTAAGGTCGGAAGGATATGTTGTTACAGCAACACTACACAACTTTTTGGCACTATTGTCCTTTTGTCCAGGTGTCCTTTTTTATCACATGAGCCATTTTTGGTACCATCTTAAAAATTTGGATGGCGTATAATCATATGAAGGGTGGATAAACACAACTGTTATTCTCATTAGGCATCAAGGAATCGGCACGGTGCAGTTCTGAGTGGAGGGTAGGGAACCACCACAGAATAAAGAGGAGAAGCTTTACAGCATGACATTGTTGACTGTATTGCCATCAAATTCCAAAGAGCATCTTCTAATGGTGCCAGTGAGGCTCTGTAAAATGTTTGAAAGGTTTTGTTCCTTAGCTGGTCCACTAGTTTTGCACCTGTTCCTCTCTGTTTGTTTTCAGCTGGAAGGCAATTGATGAACTGTCTATTTTCATACAAATTTCTATAGTTTCATCACCAATTTTTAAACCCAAGTCTAATTTTAGTATTCTGTTGGGACAACTCAGTTAAGGCGAGAGGGATTTGTTGTTATTACGCTACTTACAAAGCATTATGGAAAACAGTGCACACACTGCTCTTTTCTAAATCCCTGATTTGGGTGTGCAATTTCTGATGGCCCACATGGCTTCCTCCAGGTGCCGACTGGCTCCAGTGTGTACAAGATGAATGTGTGCGGGGCCATCAGGGACTCTGCGTGCCAGAACAGTGCTGTGTGCCAGATGAACGGGGCGGCAGGCATTTCCTACGGCAACAGCAAGGCCATGAGCCTGGACTACAAGCGCGAGGACCAGACCATCATCATGACCTACGCAGGAGGGGACCTGTGTCCTCCAGGTGAGGCCTTCGCCACATATGCTTGACCCTTAAGGCCAATTAGTCAGTCAAGTGAAACTTGTCGTCTGGACTACAGTGACGTAAAACAGACATTTTGCATACATGAAAGATATTTGAAGCGGCGCAGACGTTGTCACTTACACTGATTGGATAGCAACTGGAAGTTTTGGCTTCTAAAGTGTTGCCTTGATCACGTGCACCAGGCGTCCTTGTGGAATACTTGTCGCCTGGACTACAAATGGGCCTTTAACTTGGCCCCCATGTTTATAAACAACAAAGCAATCATTCCTTCAACATATTGCACCAGTCTCCTAGCTGTTGTTAAAAAAACTGTGAACATGAGACAACTTGTGTAGTAGAGACAGTAAACATTGAACATGATGATGTACTGAGTCACTGACATTGTCTGTAACTTAGCAGCATGATGGCTGAAGGACGGATGCTGTTTCTTAATCTGTTGGTTGTAGTCTTCATGGATCTGAAATGTCTGCCTGAAGGTAGACGTTCAAGCAGCACATCCAGGGTGTGATGGGTTTTATAAGAATTCGATTTGTTTTCCCGAGACAACGTGAACTGTGTTGTTCTTTGAGTGAGGGAAGAAGATGATCAACTATCTATTGTTCTGTTCAACAGCTTAATTCTTCCATTAACACACCAAGTAACATAGTAAGTTCTGCACACTTATTTGGTGTGGCTGTGTTCCCCAAACAGTTACAGATAAAGGGGAGCGCTGTGTGTTTCCCATGAACTACATGGGCGAGTCCTTGACTTCCTGCACCACCAAAGGGGTGACTGACGGACGGCTGTGGTGTGCCACCACCAGCGACTACAACAAGGACCAGAAGTGGGGATACTGTGCACCTGGTAAGACCACAAGATCGACCTCGTTTGGAAGTGTTGTGTACGCACAAAAGAATGCGTACGCCACTTTCTATTTTCTTTTTATTTATTACAAGTGAACTTGATGGGAAAATGTGAGCACCTCCACGCAAGCCCTGACTCATGCGTACGTACAAAAAAAGGGAAATGTGCCCCACTATCATCAGGGTGTGGTAAGCCAGATGATGCACTATTTTGCACTGGTGGAGGATGTTGCAAACACTTGGAAGAGGGCCAATGGTGATGAGTGGCTGATGAGTGGCACCATTCATATACATCCCTCTCTATATTAATTTTGGGTGTTTTATGCTATACATATAGAGAATTGTGGGTGTGGGGGTGTGACACATGCTCAAGTGTCAGCACCTTTACAGTGGGTTGTGATTTGTACAGTAAAATTGGCATGGAACAGGTCTTAGAAATCAAATTATTTGTGTGTGTACGTCATCTTCTGATGTTAGTCCTCTGTAAAGTTTCATAAAAGAGGTCCCTGCGCACTACAGTTGGTAGAGTTAACTGATGTATTTTGACACACCAGTAGAGAGATTTGTGGTGGAGTGTGTGGTACGAGATTGTATGTCTAGTTTGAAAATAATATGTGAGTCTAGCTCTTCAGGCAAATTGTTTGTTAACTTTGTGGAATAGTATGACTTAAAAATATGTTGAAGTGGTGCCAGGGTTTAAAATGTGATGTATTCCGCCAAAAGTTTTCCACATGTCCTCTCACGACCGTCCTCTTGCTGTGTTGGCAGGGACGGCGAAGCGGCAGTCCACCATCTTGTTCACGTGTGACCGCACGGCGGGGCACGGCAGTCCTCAGCTGCTGAGCGAGACGCAGGGCTGCACCAGCACATTTCAGTGGCGCACTAACGCCGTCTGCACGCCCAAGAAGGTAGAGTGCCAGCTGGTCAGCCTCCACAAGACATACGACCTGCGCACACTCTCCTCTCTTACTGAGCCCTGGAAGTTCAGCAGCGGAAGCGATCAGTGAGTCTCTGACACTCTGACTCACCACACAAACACACACACATACCACAGTCTGTCCTCTCAAGAGGCACAGTTCTTTCCCTTCTCTTTACCAGTTTATATTTTTTATCTTTTTTAAAGTTATTCAGAAAGAAAGATATCTCTCATCTGATAAGTTATCTGTTCTGTGCTGGTAAATTGGGACTTACTGTGTGGTGCTGTTACACAAATAATGTGTGATGCAGCATACACACCCACACATACTTACCACAGTCAGTTTTAAGAGGCACAGTTCTTTCCCTTCTCTTTTTCAGGTTATCTTTTTTAAGTTGCTCAGGTGAAAGATGTTACACACACCACTTACACTCACCCACAAGCAGCTGGACCAGAGTAAGCACTGGTTCAGTATCCACAGTGCTGCTAAATCCACCTAATATTCATATGCCCCCATTTCTTTTTTAAATCCACATAATTGTTACTAATTTATTATGTTTGTTGTTATTGTTTGTTATTGTTGTGCTTTATCATTGTTTTATTATTTGCAAATTGCAGAGGACTTTGGATCAATCATTCTGTTGAACGTGCTATATAATTAAACTGGCTTGGCTTGGCTTGGCTTGGCTTGGCTTGGCTTGGCTTGACTTGACTTGACTTGGTGTCTGTTGTCTCTGGTAGATATTACATTAACCTGTGCCAGAGCATCCATGGAGGCCTCACTGACTGTCCTGAAGGGGCCACAGTGTGTCGCAGGAGCAGAGGGAAGACCAGCACCCTGGGCCTGGTCCACACCCAGACCCTGGAGTACCACGGTGAGTGTCCACAATAGGTAATTTTTACCGGTACCGTTTCAGAACCATGCTGTTTTTTGTCCATGCACCATGGGGTGAGAATCAGTGTTGCGAAGTGTGAACTTTTACCAGCCAATCACAAAAAAATACTGAAATTCACCAGCTACTTGACAGAATTTTTTTATCTTGTGTCCAAAAGCCACTTTTTTATTTTACGAGCATTTGGCT
Source organism: Setipinna tenuifilis (assembly GCA_030347295.1). Classification (NCBI taxonomy): domain Eukaryota; kingdom Metazoa; phylum Chordata; class Actinopteri; order Clupeiformes; family Engraulidae; genus Setipinna; species Setipinna tenuifilis. The sequence goes on along the minus strand of CM059282.1, from coordinate 3,305,429 downwards.
GGTGGCTCGTGTGAATTTTCATCCCTGCCACACACACACAGTTTTTTCCCTATACATGTTGCCATTTCCAAATGGCTCAGGCACTGGCCCTGTGTATAATGCATCATATATGATGATTTAGTGATTATTTCATTTTATCTAGTCTAATACCAGCAGGCAGTCCTAAGCACTCTTAAAGAACTAACATAATCATTAAAGCATATGGGCTAGGATTTACAAACTCGCATTAAGATGTTGATGGGTAAGCGTTTCTGGGAAAAAACCTATTCACAAAGCAGCTGAGACTTGTAGTAAGAAAAAATGACAACTCCTCAGATAAGAGCCCTTTGCTATGGTTAACACTTAGAAAATGATTGTAATCATTTCTTTTTGTTATTATTTATTTCTTTATTTATTTTTCCCAAGTCAGTTGTAAAAAATATAAACCAGTCTCTTTCTTTGCTGTATCAGAGGGCAAGATCCAGGTGAACTACTCAATGGGAGACACTGTGTGCGGAAGTAACCTTCGTGCCAAAACCATTATTCAGTTGACGTGTAGCAAAATCAACGGCCATCCGAAACTCCAGAGGTTAGTCTCGCCAAAGGATATCAGATCAAGTTATACTGTGTAAACATTTAAAGAATATCAGTTTGCCTTGTGTCATATGTCATGTTATTGTGTGTCATACTAATGTTTGTGTTGATTTCTGATGCTGTATGTAGGACTGGGCATTAAAATAATGTTTCTCTTTAAATTACAAATGTCCAACAGCATGATTATCTGCAATGGTGTGTGTTGGGGTGTGCGTGCGTGTGTGCAGAGAGGATCTGGGGGCGTGTGAATTCTGGTTGGAGTGGGAGACTCGAGCAGCCTGCGCTGTTCAGCAGGAAGAGGTGAAGATGGTCAACGGCACAATCACCCTTCCAGACACCGGAGTACAGTTTAACTTGGGGTCACTTTATACCAGGTAACCCCCAACACACACACAGACTGTAAAATCACACCTTTGGTCACATTTCAATCTCACATTGGCCTTGAGTGTTACATCTGAAAGTAGTTCTGGATTGCTGTGATCATTTGCATTTTGAATCTCCTTCCAAGGCTTGTCAGTAACTGAGTGACTAACCTGAGTGATGCCATGCCTGAAGATAGAGGCCCCATGGCCACATGTTGTGTCCCACCCACACTGATCTTTGTTTCATGTCCTCCCAGACTGCACCAGGCCACCGGGGACATCCGGTCCAACGGGGACCGCTACATCTACGACATCCAGCTGTCAGGCATCAACAACGGCTCAGATAAGTGCACGGGAGCCTACATCTGCCAGGTGAAGATCAACAGCGACTGGCACCGCAAGATCGGCTCCTCCAACGAGGCCAAGTACTACATCAAAGGTGGGCCATCTCTCTCTTTCTCCCCCTCTCTCTCTCTGTGGCAGTAGCACTTTAGCTGTTAGCTTAGCATAAATCATAAAATTAGATTGCGATATGCTACTGGTCAAATCTGATTCAGTTTTTTATGCTAAGCTAATAGCTAAAGTGCTGCTTTAAGATCTGGAGATTGGCTAAATGGGTTCAAAAACAAGAAAGCAGAACTGTTGGAAAATGAGGATATTTGCCGAAAAAGGGGAGTGTTCCTTTAAACATCACTGATCCTTAGTTTAGTATAGACCCTTTGGCAAGTAAAAATGTACACATCACAAAACATCACAATGCTTTACTCCACACATCTTCAAATGCCAGTGAAAGAGACATCTTCCATCCTGACTCAAGCCATTTCACAGTGAATTTAACAGTTTAGGATATAGCCGTCAGTAATGGCATCCTCGACTGATCTCTCCTTGTGCCAACTCCAGGCGGGAACCTGGACGTCCTTGTGCCGTCCGAGTCAACCTGTGGACGGCACCGGAATCACATGGCCTCGTCGGCCATCCTCTTCCACTGCAATCCTGAGGCGGGCGAGGGCATCCCAGAGTTCCTGCTGGAGACGGACCTTTGCCAGTACCTGTTTGTGTGGCACACCTCCGGAGTCTGTGGCCTCTTGTGAGTTCCTGTTTTTTTTTTATTCTCACACTGTCTGTTGTTCACCTGACCCAGTTGGCTGGATATATAGTCCTATGCGTTTTGTTGGTGGCCTTGTTGGTCCTCATTAGGTAGCCTAGTAGACTAGACTCTTTCACTTTGAGTCTGGACACCTTCCAAAAGCACATTTAGTGGTTAGTGGGCACTTTGCTTAAACTATAAATCTCTTGGTTCTGCCTTCAACTTTATTAACTTAATTATTTTTTTTTGATTGATCAGTACAAAATTTAGTCGAGGGAAACAGAAGCCATAGGTGAGTTCCCTGATGCATTGCTTCAAGGAAAAACGATATTAAGCAGGGCACTACGATATTTCTACCCTGGCTAATACATAGATAGGCTTGAGGTATTCACAGTATGTCCAGGGTGAAGGTGTTGAGGTTTGTCCAGTTAGGGCTGGGAAATTAATCGAAAAGTTAATCGACAGTCGTGACTGTACAAATTGTTGTTTATTATTAGTGTTATTTTTTTTTTATTTTGTAAACTTTTTCTTTATATCCTATGCATTCGAGTGTGTGTGTGTGTGTGTGTGTGTGTGTGTGCATGTACTGTTCCTTGAAAGCACGCTACCACATCGGTTGTCATGTGATTTTGCCCAATCCAGTCAATTAAAGACAATTTTGATTTGAAGTTCTATTGTCCAGCCCTAATCATGATAAAAAATCGCTATTGATGTAATACAGAAAAATATATTGTAATCACATTTTTCGCCGTGTCACCCAGCTGTATGTTGAGGTATGTCCAGTTTGTGTACATATGTACAGTATAGGCTGAAGGTGTTGAGGTACATTCAGCATGTGTGTATGTACCATATGGCATGAAGGTGTTGATCAGTGTTCTCCTATGTGTGCACCAGCGCTGCAGAGCGGGTCATCGACGGCTCAGGGGCAGATTCGGACGTCCTATCTGGGCGAAGCCAGGCTGTGGGGGTGGTGCTCAGCCTATTACTCATTGTCCTGACGGTGTGTCTGCTCGTCCTGCTACTGCATAAACGAGAAAGGAGGTAAATGCATACCCACACACATGCATACCCACACACATGACTGCCCAAGAAGATTTTTAGTAATCGCAAGAATGAAAATGGAGAAAGGTGCATTTTCAGTTGTCACACACACTTGTGTTCAAAACATTTAAAAGTGGCTTGTCTAAGTGGTATTCTAATGTACTATCTCTGGTTTAAACATAAATCAAGTCAATTAATTTTATTGCTATAGCTTATAAAGACATTATGTGTTGAACGAAAGTGCTTCACAATCACAAGCGGTGACTGACAATAAATTTGACATATGTTGGGTAGTTCCGCTTCTAACAAATGTATTTTTTCTTGCCTGTGATGGAACTTTTATCTGCAAGATTTATCAATATAAGTACGTTCTGCTGAAAAAAACACATTAAGAGATCAGGATCTCTCACACGTTCCAAACTGGCAGTGGCACGCACATGTGAGACAGATGGAAATCTGTGATTGCACAACGCTCGCTCGCTTGCTAAATCGTTCCTTGTGGTCTATGTGTGCAGAGAGCTGGTAATGAAGAAAGTCACAGGCTGCTGCAAGAAAGGCAACGCAGTGGCTTACAAGTACTCCAAGGTAACACGTGTCTCCAGACCAACACAAGCAGGTTTTTAGTTCATCTAAAAGAGGATTACAAAGAAAACAAAAGTTAAAATGGACCAAACAAGCTTAAAAATTAATATAACAAAAAGAACTGGAAACTACAAAATAAGTTTTTTAAAAAACAATCACATGCTCTGAGCAATGTTTTTTAGTCCTCTTTTTAAAGCTCTCTGTCTCTCTCTCTCTCTTCCTCTTTCTCTCTCTCTCTCTTTCTGTCTGTCTGTCTGTATCTCGCTCTCTGTCTCTCGCTCTCCCTCTCTCTTCCTCTTTCTCTCTTTCTCTCTCTTGCTCTGTGCTCAGGTGAGCACGGAGGAGAACGGTGAGGAGGACGAGATGGAGTGGCTGATGGAGGAGCTGGAGTCTCCAGGGAAAGAGGGCCGCCACGAGAACGGCCACATCACCACCAAGCCGGTGAGCGCCGAGGCGCTGCGCTCGCTCCCACTCGACGAGGCCGACAGCGAGGATGAGGTGCTGACAGTGCCGGGTGTGCGGGTACACACGGGCCGCTCACCAGCATCTCAGCCCACCGCTGCCGCCCACACCAAGCCCCGCGCCAGGCCCCTGCCCATGCCCGCCCTGCTGCGGGAGGAGAGCGACGAGGACCTGGTAGGGCTCCTGGAGGACCAGGATAGGCGCAGCAGCAGACGACCCAAACCACGCGGAGGCAGCAGCAGGGGACACAGGAGTCGGCCAGAGCAGTTAACAGACGACAGCGACGAGGACCTGCTCAAAGTGTGAAGTCCAAAAATAACACCACCACTCCCACCCCCAAATTGCGCACCACATGTTCTCCCTCAACACACAAGCATACATATTCCAAGAAAAAAGAATATCTATATATAGAGAGATGTTTATGATTCCCCTGACTTTTTTTTCCCTTTTTCTTTTTTTTCCTATCAAAGGGAACTGTATTTATCTCTTATGCTGTTTCAAGCAGTGGCTACATATTACATTATTTTTGTTCTTTATGAAGAAATGATGCCTTCCTGGTGAAAACTGTTTTTTCCCCCAAAAAGATACTGATAATTGTTTGTAATGCTTGAAAATGAACTTTAATGTGGACAGAATTCGATTTTCTTTTTGTTTAATTTAATATGGCTACATGTATCCATGCATACAGTCTTTGTTAGACCTTTAGTAACTTAATGGTAATTTATGTATTTGTTTGTGAATTTATTTGTTGGTTTTGACAACTGGGATTTTTCCTATAGCACAAATTCTATTTGTAAAGTCTGTAGTTATGCTACAGCCCTTTGGGTTGCACATGTATAACAAAGCTAATGGAAATTTCTGTGTGTATTGATTCAAAACCAGTGCTGTGCGGCAGTGAATATTGCCTATCGACTGTCACTTCGGTACTCCGCATTGTTCTTGCGGTCAGTCTTGTCTGAAGGTTTCATGTGTGTGTCAGAGTGTGTGACACTGTTTATTTTGTGTTTGTACTGCATTTTGTCTGTCAGCACAGCACTCGGCCATCTCTGCTTTATTCATCAAGCATGTTGGGAGTCTCTTCGCCATGGTTTGGTTGTGACAAAAGGGATTTGGCCTTGTTCTCTAGCTCTGCCTTTGATGCCAAAAAAAGCATGTGAAAGAAACAACAGCAGCATAGACATAAAGCTGTAGTGCCGTAACAGGCACTGGGTTCTCCTTTAATGTTGCAGGATGTAATTGCCATAGACCTGTTTTTTTAGTTGTGAATTTGCTTACAATCACAGTGTGATGGGAATGATTTAATAATTATTACATACTTTTTTGTAAGTTTATATTTATACAGTTAAAGTCTGAATGCGATCGGGCACATGCAATTTTGGTTATGGAAGTTGGAGAGCACGGCGGGCGGGACTACATTTTTTTTCTTCTCTTGATTGTGGAAAAATGTGGAAGTTCATACTAAATTATTGTTCAGCTGCAGGTGTTCACCTAATCAACTGTGCCTCGTTTATATAAAATGGCACCTGTTTAAATTTTGCCACCTAATGTTGGGTTGTCCAGCTACTCGTGTCTAAATAATGGTTTATTATTATTATTATTATTATTATTGTATATGTGGCTGTCAGTAACTGCGCATTTACACTCCGACAGTGTTTCATTAGGGACTGTACACTCTAGTAGGAAGCACTCATGCTGGTGTTCAGTTCCTCCTGTTGAGAGAACACTGACATGAACACCTTTTCCTTTGCCAACAGCAGCATAAAAGATTGCATGTGTTTTAACATCAGTATATTTGATATACTTGTCAAGATATTAGTGTATGAAATGGAATCCACATCCTAAGAAAGAGCTTCATGATGCCTCATATTCCTGACTGAGGGTGGGACAAGGACAAAGCATGATCTACCTTTCCTGATGGCCCACCCCACAAAACTTCCCAATTGAGCGAGATGAGTGTTCTGGAAAGAAAAAGTGAATGTCAGCAGACTTTGTAACAAGAACATGAATGAATGTGCTCAAACATCTCACGTCCTTACAGTGTGAGCAGCTTTTGGCTAACAGTGGAGGAGAAGAGACTCCCTCTGACTGGTTGTGATCAGTCAGGAGGTTTATCAGCTGAAGGCACTTTATGGTGGGAAACGCTCCCCTCCCCCGGCTTTTTGTTTTTCCAGCACTGGAAGGGGTATTCCAGGAAGAGGTTTTACTGACTAAAATAGATTTACTCAAAGTCAGAGGTAAACCTCCTAGCAGAAGAACCCTCTTAAGTGGACATTTACCACTTGCTCTAAGTTAACACACCCAGGTTGGTGTCAAAGCCTACTTTCTGGAATACCACGCAGTGGTCAGTCCAGCTGGCTGGCCAAGGGGTGGGGTGGGGTGGGGTGGGGTGGGTGGGCGGGCGTCTCCCCTACTGACACTTATCTGTAGTTGTCTAGTGAAATGTCTGTCACTGCTGTATGCTCGAGAGCGCCTCGGCTTGCATTGGTACGTCCATCAGTCATGACGTCATGACCAAAAAGCCCCAGGACCTCTTTCTGGTGTAATTTTTCTTGTCAGAGGCGCTGGGGCTTCTCGGGCTCATTTTTGTTCTGTTTGAATTTGTTTGAGGTTTGTTTTTGTTTTTTGTTTTTTTGTTTGTTTTTTTGTACTTATAAAATGTTGGCGTGAAATACACATAGCATTCAATCAATAGTGAAAGCTTAGCTGTTCAGACCATTACAATAAAGCTTCAGCCTCATGCGTAGTAGTATGCTTGTCTTTGACTTGTGTGTTTATGGTACCTTTCAAACTGTGTTATGGCCCAAAGAAGCAAATACTACTCCCAATACCCATTAACAAGTAGGTCATTAACTCAACATTAAAGCCCTCAGGCACATCTCAGTAAATTAGAATAATGTGGAATGGTCATTTATTTTAATGTAATATGAGATGTAAAAACATATCCAACCAAGCACTAAGGGGCATAAACATGAAAATCCATGGCCTTTAAAGGCCTTTATTTATTGGTCTTTTTTAAAGGGCTCCTTCCGCTATTTACAATGTGGTGGGTCACAACAAGCAGTATATGCACGCAGCACTCCAAGACGTGAAATTTGACCCTCATGGTTTTACTGGTCATTGAAGGGTCGAGCTAACCAGAACGAGCAGACCAGAGAAGGCTAAACCTATCTACGTCACTAGGTCGTAAGCCCCGCCCAGAGCATGTATGGCACGCCCACATCCCAGAGGAAGAACAGTGGACAGAAGCTAGGTGAGCGAAAGGTAGCGAATTTGCCCAATCAGAGGTGCCTTATTGACACGTCATGGATATTCACGAGGGACACCGGAAAAGCCAGTCGTTCAACTACTAGACCTGTTCTAGCTTACAGAAAACAGCGTCAAGCAAGAGAACTGGGACATAATTTTTCACAGAAATGACGCACAGTGAACTCAACTATAGTGGCGACACAGCAATATGAATAAAAATAACGATAGAAGTTGACCTTTAAGATCCTGAATTTTTGGGTTTTCATTAGCTGTAAATTGTAATAATAAAAGTAAAGCAAACAAAGGCTTCAAATGTTTCACTTTGTGCGTAAAGAATTAATCTGTTATACAAGTGTCACTTTTTGAATTAAGTTAATGAAATAAATGAACCACTCCACAGCATTTTATTGTTTGACATGTGCCTGTACTTCAAAAAGGACTTCACATCTGATGATACCTAAACATCACAGTATGTGCCAAACATAACCACACAACTCATTATGCGTGGTATGTGTCTCCTCCGTGTCAAATGACTTCTTCACATAGATGGGAGATCACAGCTTCAGAAAGTAAAAGCTCTGCCATATATCCGACCCAACTGTCTTCTGAACCTGCAGATCCTAATAACACAAACATTGATCAACTAATTAGTAAAATCCACTGTTAAGTGTACAGAAGGAAAACATGGCAAGCTTAGCTGCCAGCTTGCAGCCCGGTAGTCTAAGTGCCCTTTGCAATCGTGCAGGCAGAGAGGTAAAGCTAGCTCTGCTCCCTGGAGTTGTGCGCCTCAGAGGAGGCCTAAAGGCCTAAAAACATCCATTGGTCCTGGAGTTTTCACAGACCAACTAGACCCTTAAACATGGCAAACAAACCCAATAGGACGATTTACTCAGATAATGATAGGATAATAATAAACCTTAAGTGTGGAACAATAGTATGTTAAAGTAAGGTTTGTAGTCAGGAAGTCTCAAAAATCTTCTCCCAAAGGTGAAAGTATCTTGCATTTTCTGAACTGTTATCCCAGGGTTTTTGCTTTATGAAGCCATCATCTCCACTTGTGGTTATTCATACACAGAGGTAGCACCAGCATGCAGCTGCAGTTTGAGGTGTGCAGTTTGCAATGAAGAAGTTTGTTTGAATTGGCACTGAGGGCCTCTGAAAAACTACATAACCTCAGTGTGCCATTAAAAGAGTAACGCATGGGTTTGACGTGTTGTCAATGCTTGGCTGGTCTATCACAACATGCTCAGGGCCCAAGGTCAACCTCGCCTCTGGACTTTTGATCGTGCCTGTCCTGGTAAATACCCTGTCCGCAACTGTGTCCCAGACATACTGCTGTCTCTAACCCCTCTGCACAGTTACAGCCATGACCACGTTCGATGACATCCTTGAGGAGGCCGGCAAGTTTGGCCGCAGCCAGAAGCGCATATTCGGGCTCCTCTGCATGGTGTCTATGCCATGGGCTGGCGTCTATGTGGGCATCGTCTTCCAGGGCTTCACACCAGAGCACTGGTGCCGTGACCCGACCATTACCCAGCTGAGGGAGAGCTGCGGCTGGAGCCTGCATGACACACGGAACTATGCCCCCCTGGTCAACGCGTCGGGGGGGATGGAGCGCAGTCAGTGCCTGAGGTACGACCTGGATTGGAACACCACCGGCCTCACCTGTGACTACCCCGCACCTCACCTAAGCGAGGAGCAGCTGAGCATGGCGCCAACAGCCACCTGTAAAGATGGCTGGGTATACGACTATGAGGGCAGAAGATCCTTTGTTACAGAGGTGAGATTTTATAGTAGATGCAGTGGCAACCTATCCACAGTGCCTTGGAACTGAACTCTTTTTTAAAGCTGGGGCACATAGACTTTTTTATTGGGGAAGTCACACACATACATATGTAACATTTAGGCACATGTGGAAGCAAACACACAAAAATCGGTCACACATACACACTCAAACACATACACAATCATGCCTATCTCTTTGATGTGCATAGATACAGTATTGCACCAGAAAAGTATCTGTTAAAAGCATTTAAAGTATTCATAAGCTAATGAATTGATCACTGGCTTTATATTTAATGTGGGGAGAAAAAAAGTCATTTCGAGTTCAAAATAATCTTATCTGACCCTAGTAAAGAGTAAAACCCAGTGGTCATGCAATGACCTTGCAAACCAGCAAGCTCTTTACATGTGGTGTACCTCAACATCACTCAGCTCTGTATTTTACTTCTGAGTGTGCCGAGGAAGCATGCCCCCTTATCTGTATTCTGCATGGAACATACATCTACAGCGGAAGTTCTTATGACAAAAATATAACAGTACCATGACATTTAACACACATCACACATCAATGAAAGCACAAAGTGATTTGGAGGAAGTAACTGGCATTTGCTTCACCCCACTTTAGTTTCCAAGTGAGATAACGAACTGATAAGAGCAAATCTTGCAGGCTGAGGACTGACTTTGCTCTGGTTTGCAGTTTGATCTGGTGTGTGCGGATGCCTGGCTGGTGGACATGTTTCAGGCCACTCTCAATGTTGGCTTCTTGGTGGGCAGCATTGCCATTGGATATCTTGCAGACAGGTATCACTGGTGTGATCTCAAATGACCATAATAGAATTACACAAAATTTCCCTGTGTACACGTACTTCTGTGTAAAGAAAACAGTTGTGTAACATTTTCCTCTCTGATAATTCTTTAAGATTTGGACGGAAAATGAGCTTCTTGATGTCCAATCTCATGAACGGAATTGCTGGAATTCTAGTGGCAGTTGCCCCAAACTACGTTTCCCTGTTGGTGTTTCGGACCCTGTATGGCTTTGGAGTGAAGGGAGGCTGGGTGGCTGGATATGTGCTGAGTAAGACATTTTTTCCTCTTCTTCCATCAATCAGTCAGGAGGAAAATAAATATTATATGTTACAGAGCTTGGAAATAATAACATTGTGAACAGAATGTTTCAATGTATTCCTAACCATATATTTTAAACTGTAATCACAGGCACTACTAAAAATTAATTATAAATATATATAGCTGCAAGCAGCAATCAGGGGGCCAAGCATCTGACTGTTATATGACCTGTACAATTTTCCCTATAACAGTTCCCTCTAGCAAGTGCGTCTATCAAGTTTGGTTGGCATATGTCAAGTCCTTCCTGTCATATGATCTCACTTTCTGTTTAGCAGCTTTACCATGAGTTTTGGTTGGCTGTGACATCCAAATGCTTTCACTGACCAAACAACTGCTACTGTATGTATAGTTTGTAAGGCTTGGTCTGAAAATAATCTCTGTCAAAATGTGTAATGACTGAGCAAGGTTTCTGGCCTGTGAATATTATATTTTATTTTCAAAATATTCAATATGCAGCCACTATAATCAGGTGAGCATGAGGAATTTGTATGTTTTGGTTTGAAGATCTTTGGTTTATGAACCCACTCAAGAATTATGCTCTTAATTAATAACAACACGTCAGGATACATTTTGCCCATAACCGTGCCCCCTAATGGCCGAACGATGCCAATTTTTGGTATGGCTGCACCGTATTGAGTCCCAAGTGTCTTTGTCAAGACTGGTTGGCCTAGAGATATCTTCCTGAGATATGACCTAACTTTGGCAGCTTTGCCACCCAATGCAATCAGCTGTGACATGCAAATATTTTCGCTGATCAAATCATCAGGGGGGTCTGTGGCTTGGTCTGCAGATTATAGAAGTTTTGGGAATACTGGACAAAATGTGTGACTTGTGAAAATGTAGTCTCACTTTTAACTTTTTCTTAAATGGTGGGAAAATTTAGAGGCAGAAACAGATGGCGTGGGGATTGTTGAATTAGCTTGATCCAAGGATTCACAACACATGATCATTTAGTTTCAAACCAAAACACATTAAGAGATATGAGCCAAAACACATTTTTGCTTATTACAGCGCCCCGTAGTGCCCAAACTGCAACACATTTGTCGTGACTGATTGTGACATTGTCAAGAATCCTGTCACCAAGTTTGGTTATGATACATCAAAGCATTGCAGAGATATTACCTCACTTCCTGATTGGCGCCTTCGGCGCTCAAATTTATTGGCTGTGACATGCACACGCTTTCACTGACAAAATCACCACATAGGTTCCTGAATGAGGGTTGGTCTGATTATATGTGCCAAGTATAGATTATATGTGCCAAGTTTCGGGAAGTTTGTGCAAATTTGTGACCTGTAAAAAATGTAGTTTTACTTTTGACATTTTTGAAAATGGCGGGAAAACTTGGCATCCGGAAATGTATGTCATTGGGGTTATTGCACTTGGCTTCATCCAAGGATTCCGCTGACACAAAAAAAAAATTGAATTTTGAAAATTGCATGTATGGATCAAAAGTTACACACATGAACACGTCAACTTTGACCTGTTGGTGGCGCTAGAGTCTGTGCCCCATTGATATGAAACTGAAATTGATCTTGACTGAAATTTCTCTTGACGCTTTCCTGAATCAGTGTGCCAAATTTCAAAACTTCTTATTAATTGGTTCTATGGGCTGTCATAGACTTACATGGCAGAAGATTAATAATAAGAAAAGCTAGTAAAGCAATGCATTCTGACAATCTCATCCCAACGTCACTGTACCACATCGGTGGGTACAGTGTGGTACAATGACATTCAGACGACATTGTCCAAAAATATCACTATTTCAAGTCCAGAATGTAACAACTTAGCCAGTAATTTTAAACCAGCCCAATGTTAGTGTAACAAGCTAAGACCAAGTCTGCCTTTGACTGTTTAGTCACAGAGCTGGTGGGGGTGGAGTACAGAAGGACCGTGGGGGTGATCTACCAGATGTTCTTCAGTGTGGGGATCCTGATCCTGCCCCTCATCGCCTACTTCATCACGGACTGGCGCTGGTTGCAAGTGGTCATCACAGTGCCCTATATCTGCTTCCTATCCTACTACTGGTAACCTCTACTACTACTGTACTCTAAAAGTGTTTACCATCACCAAAGATCTTAGATTTTACAAAGATAGGGCAACATGATACGTTACTATGGGAGAAAATGTTAACAGTTCCAGTCGGCATACATTACATTAGATTACACTTAGCTGATGCTCTTATCCAGAAAGACGTACAGTCATTTATTTTTTAGATACAGGGCAGTCCCCCTGGAGTAATGCAGGATTAGATGCATTGCTCAAGGGCACTTTAGCCATGGATGATGTTACAGGAGAGCACTGATACAGAATTTGAACCTGCTACACAAACACCAATTCCCTAACCACAGCCTAACATGTACTACTACTGTACTCTACGAGTGACTCATGTTTACCATCACTGTGTCCTTTCCTTTCTGTACCCTCTTACATACATAGCCATAGCTTGAAAAGCATCTATATGACAATTTAATGGCTAAAGTGTTGTCAGCCCTTATGCTCAAAGGGCCCTATTTACACAAAGCCCTACATTTTCCAGATTAATACGAAGGGACATGGCTGTTCTGTGCTCCCAGGGTTTTATGTTGCAGAGTTCTATAATGCACATAATGTGTACATATAAAGTTAAAGTTTTAGGGCTTGTTCTGAATAGCAGATTGAATAGGCAAATGTACACCTCCCAGATTGCACATTAAATGTTGAAAATGTATTGTCTATAAAAATAAGCACAGTCCCACACCAGTTTCGAACTTGCAAGTTCAGGCATTAGAGGTACATCAGGGACATTAGAAGGCATACAAGTAAGGAGGCTAAAAGCTAACTGGACTAGTAGTAGTCAAATTAAATTTTTATTTCTCACATACAATTAAACAAAGTATGAAATGTTTGGTCCACTGACTCCAAACATTATCCATCAAAAAAGAAAAATACCCCATATAAAAATAAATTGAATAAAATTTAAAAAGCATGTTTGTGAAATAAATAAGAATGTTCCAATGTTTTGGGGTCCTTATTTAAAGTGCAGATGGGCATAGACACTTTTCCTCAATCTCTGAGTCCTTGGAAAGTCATTTAAATGTCTAATAAAAAAATCAGGGATGAACTACTTGGTCGTCAACCATTAATTTGTGTAGAGCCATTGAGATGTTAACTTGCTAAATACAGTATCTGATTGTTTCCCTCTCCAGGTTTATTCCAGAATCTCCACGATGGCTGCTTTCCCAGAACAACTCACGCAAAGCTGTGGAAATAACAGAGGCAATGGCCAAAGAGAACAAAAAGACACTCTCCAAAAACATTGAGGTATGAAGTGAGATTCCTTTGCTCTTCCTTGCATACATTTTGATCAGTTGAGAGTAAAATGGCACATTAATTGGTGTGATGGCCTTTGGCCTGTGCTTTCTATTACAGAATCTCAAGGATGACACAGCAGTCTCATCCACAGCCACCTTCATGGACTTAATCAGGACACCGAAAATGAGAAAACATACCTTCATCCTCTCCTTCAACTGGTAAGTTACACTCCTGTAACGCCATTGGTCCTGCATAATTATTTTCGGAGTAGACAGTTTGTGTCATTTTAACCTTCATCCATATAGGTTCACAAGTGCCGTGGTGTACCAAGGCCTGATCATGCGCCTGGGCATTCTGGGAGGAAACGTGTACATTGACTTCCTCATCTCTGGCTTAGTGGAGTTCCCCGCTGCATTCCTAATCCTCTTCACCATCGAGCGCATCGGCCGAAGGCTTCCATTCGCAACCGCAAATATCGTGGCAGGAGCAGCCTGTCTCATCACAGCTTTTATTCCAGAAAGTAAGCGCAGTGTTCCTGGTGGCATATGATGATGATGGGTGAACTTTACCTCAGGCTCTGTTATATGGAAAAATATGATTGCTTTCAGTTGTATAATAGTTTTTCAGAAATAATAAACATCTTATTGTCTCCTGATCTGTTTCTCCTAAAAAAAACCCTTAGGAGAAAAAGAACAGTATAAAATTTTAGGCTGAAATTTCATTGGACTAATATTGTGCTTAACTTGACACTTACACTTCTTTAGCTGTCATAGAACTTTACGTAAAAAATCCGTACCATAGTTACACCCATAAACATATTTATTATTTTTATATGTCTATGGTTACACCATAGTGGGAACTCTACATTTTGCAAATGTTCTAATCACACATGTGTGACCGTAAAGGGTTAAGACAACTCCAAGAAGCACATTTTTCCTCTCTATTCTCCTCTAGGCATGTTCTGGTTTAGGACAGCTGTGGCTTGTGTGGGGCGACTTGGAATCACCATGACCTTTGAGATGGTGGTCTTTGTAAACACAGAGTTGTACCCTACTTTTGTTAGGTAAGACTGATTCGTTGTGATATATCCATATATGTGTGAGTGGCCATAGAGTAGCTATCCCTCTGGGTTTTATTTCTTTAATGTTGTTGTTCTCAAAACACTTTTGTGTGAAAGCTTATTTCAGAGGCATCATTCAGTTTACCAGACTAAAGTTTCAGACTCTTATTAAATGAAACAAAATTACTTTTCTGCTGTATATAAAACAATGTACTGTATTATTTGCTGCATTTAACATGTTTTCTGCTGTGTTTGGTAAAAGTCAGTGATATTCTTTATCTTTCTTGAAGGAACTTGGGGGTGTCTGTGTGTTCCACACTGTGCGACATTGGTGGCATAGTGGCTCCCTTCCTGCTCTACAGACTGGCTGTCATCTGGCTGGAGCTTCCATTGATCATATTTGGTTGGTTTTGCAGGTTTTTTTTACTTAGAGTCTAGATAACGTATTGTTTAAAATGAAACAATATTAGTTTAGAACTATGGCTTCAGAAAATGGTTGGCTCAAATAGGTGGCTGTGTTTTTAGTTTTATGAAGCAGGCATTGACACCTCTGGTGTCTACTCCTAATTTACAGTCTAGAGTGACTATTATGAGCTTACCTTTTTGTTTGTTTTTTCTGCTCTGAGCCTTTCTGAGAAACTCATGTACTTGGCTGAACTGTGTTGGTCACAGGGGTCATTGCGTTTGTCGCTGGAGGTCTGGTCCTGTTGCTGCCAGAGACAAGAGGAGTCCCACTTCCTGAAACCATCGATGACATTGAAAACCCGAAAAAGTACGTAGATCTTCACTGACTATACTTGTGAATGTTACAGAAATATTAACCATGAATTTGACACCCAGACATAGACATAGACACCCCATATAAAATTACCTAAAACACATGCACATAGATGTAACATTATAACCAGAGGAAAATATTGCTTTTTAGATTCCTCTTTTGATTTGGTCTTTTAAAAACAAATCTTATAGTTAGCTGATTATTATCTTTTCGCTTTAGCAGTCCAGTAAGATCTGGTCTTCATATATACTCCTAATAAACAGTGTCTACTGAAGCCCAACAGAAGTCCAGTCTAAGGTCTTAAAATTGTTTAAATAAAAATAGTCTCACACTGTTGTTTTCCTCCTAAAGGGGATTTTATAAGAAACAGATTAGAAGTCAATAAGGTCTCATTTATTTTCGAAAGAGAAAGATAACACTATTGTAAGAAGCAATATTTTTCTCTGGGTCTGTACAAATGCACGGGACATGTTTGTTGTGTATTGTCATTTTGTGAGATGTGATCATGTCACTTCTTTCACCCTGCAGAAATAAAGGAGATGCTCTGAAGAGCCAGCAGCTGGAGAATCTCCTCCCATCAGCTGTAACAACCAAGAAAGAATCAGTGGATGTTTGAATAGATGGTTCCTGTCACCTAATTGGGGGTGTGTTCCAGAAAGCATAGTTACTTACCTGGGTATGCTAACTCAAAGCATGTGTTCAACCTCCTAAAGACAGGGTCTTATGACTACTGGTATATTTTCCTAGTAAAACAATGTCATAGGGGCTCTTTTATGGAGATTTTGAGTTAACTCATCTTCATCAGTCAGTAAATGTATTTGGAGTACCTTCTGGAAGTTTGCTATGTTGTGGGATTTTTTTTTTCTCCGCAACATTTGTATCATAATTTATGACAAACATTTTTGCCTGTTTTCCTTTTTTGTTTGTTCATTTTTGTTTGCTTTTTTGTAGACTTCAATGATTGTTTAACTTATTGAATGTAGTTTTCCTGATGACAGACTTGTTCATTCATAGTCCTAAGATTTTACGAAATGTATTAAAGCTGTTAAATTCTATTCTGAATCATAAGCACAGAGTATTATTTTCTACTATTCGCATTGAGTACTTTCAAATGTACACACATTTTTAGTTGTTCAAACATAAAATATTCCATCTCTTCAACTTAAAATGGAGGGTGCAGTCCCTTGCACAGACACAACAAAATCATATAATAGTCTTCGTTTTTACTCCTTGCACAATACAAAATAGGATGGTATACATATATATAAACTGTCCTCCTTCGTTTTACTTTTAATCCAGTGAACAAATTTAGACACTGTGGCATACACACTTGGTTTTGACACACAACCATCCCACCATGAAACAACCTCTTGGACAATAAAGGTTCCCTGAGAGAAGGACACAGGTGCTCCTGCCTGTATTAGGAACACTATATTAGGCCCTCTCTCTGCCAATCAAGCCTTGTAGAGAAACACAAATCTGCCAAAGCAAGGTTGGAGATCATTACTAAGGGAATCCTGGAACATTTTTGTAAGAGGTACTGCTGGCCCCACACTGGCAACAAGGAGAAAGTGTAACCCAGCTGCAAAGTGTAACCCAGCTGCAACAGTTTAAAACAGCCCTTACACGCTGGTACATTGCATGGCTTAAGAAGCATAGCAGTTTGCATAGGGCTTGTGCAGCATGGCAGAGGTAATAAAATGTCAAAAAACACTGGTAGGGCACAGTGTTTTTTGTCTTTCCCAACCTCACACAAGAATCATGCTAGGCATGTAACACCCAGTCTAGTAAGGAATCTTTGCCACAGATATCTCAACCCATATTTTTGTCTGCCTCACCTATGAACACTTTCATGTAAATAAATGCCTATAAGAGAGTTTAAAGTTTCACTACATCCTTTTTTTTTACCCAATTTTTTACTTCACAGTTCAGCATAGAGTAGAGGAACATTATTTACTATAAATCATTATAGGGACACATGTGGGAATGGCTAAGACATTGCATAATGTATCTGCTCAAAAAAAAACAAACATTAAAAAGAACACATTGTTTCCAGACAGATATTTTCTGTTTGTATCTTTATTTTTTACCAACATTGCTATTAACCAATAGCAGTTAATATTTCACAAAAATATTGCAAAAAATCTTTCGCAAACAAAATTAATCAAGCAACCCAATTTGGTAATAGCACAGACTCAGTACATTACAGTCAGAGCACTGTACCATGCAGTCTACTGGACTAAACTTTCATTGTGCTGAGATTTCATTTTATTTTCTTGTTAAATTGTATCTAAATCATTAGTATAGTGTATTGTTTACTACTTTTCTGTTTGAGTACCAACAACACATTTGCAGTTCTTCAAACATAAAATATACCATCTCTAAAACGTAAAATAAAAGGTTGCAGTGCCTTGCACAGACACAATAAAATGATACAATAGCCTAGGTTTTTTACGTCTTGCACAATACAAGTGGGTTATAGAAAATAATGTCATCACTATTTCAGCAGAACAGTGTTCATTGTGAGTCTATGGTAAAGTGGCATATTGAAACCTAGACCTAAGCACTGTTCTTACTCATTTCACTGTTAATCCAGTCAACAAATTTGGACACTCTGGCATAAACCCCTGGTTTCATTGCATTGGCACAACCAAGACCCCATGATGTGACTCCTTGGAGAATGAACGTTTTCTTGGCAAAGCACACTAGTGGGCCTCCACTGTCCCCCTGGAACAGACAACATGAGAAGGAACCAATCAGTCTTTATAATGCAGAGGAATGGTTGTAGTTCTGTGAAGTAGAAGACTGTTAATGCTTCATCACACTAACCAAACCCACCTGACAACTGTCTGTGCCTCCTTCAATGTTTCCAGCACACATTTCATGGTCCTTCACTCTCCCATTCAAATAGGCAGGTCGGTTACAAATTTTATTTTCAATGACTGGGAACCCTGTTTCTTTGAGCATTCCCTCTCCACCAGTACCTGTAAAACAAAACAGTATACGCAAAGTATAATAAGAACGTTGGGTTTGGTATATCTTCATATGGCATAATCCAATACCAAAAACAAAACACTAATGATAAATAGTTTACCTTGTGTCTCACCCCATCCAGTTACATAGCACTCTGTGTTGCCTGGAAGAATGTAATCCTTCTCTGGTAAGCAGGCTGGCAGGACCTTATCATTTAGGATAGCTGGTCTGGGAACAAATGTAAAGTTAAAATAAGCAGTGGGTTTTTCTAGAATATTCAGACCAGCTAGTTTTAAAATCAATGGTATACATAACGTAGAAAAGTGAGACTCTAAAATTCTTGTGGTTACAGAATCCACACTGGCTACAAAAGGTTTTAATTACCAACACAAGATGTTGTTTGAGGTCAGCACTGAGGTGTGATGATGTGTAAGGCTACCCATATGTTATTCATCTCTCAGGTTTGGGGCTGAAGTACTCTTCTCTCCTCCATTAATCTGCCATGAGGGTTGTGTGTGTGTGTGTGTGTGTGTGTGTGTGTGTGTGTGTGTGTGTGTGTGTGTGTGTGTGTGTGTGTGTGTGTGTGTAAAGGGGGGGCTGAAGTATGCTGCTCTCCATTAATCTCCATTAATCTGTCTGCTTTACAAGCAAACCATTCTTGGTAAAGGTGGGTGTCAACAGGATAACAATAATAATAATAATACCTTGTTATTAGAGCTCATACTGCGAAACCTTCTATCTTGCCTGCCCAAACAAAAGCGAAATCAAACCCTCTTGTTTTTCCTATGTTAGCAGACTGAAACATATTAGCCGAAGTTTAGTTGTCAGTTTTTGTGTGTGTGAGTGTACGTACTTGGAAAGCTTAAGAAGCGCAATATCTTTTCCCGCTGGTTCAAGGATCAGTTTTTCAACATCCCTTACTTGCTTTGATGGCTCTATTGCTTTCTCTGAGTGGATCCCCAGGTATACTTTATATGCTCCTGGCCTTTTAGACCTGCAAAAACACCACATGCATTGTTAGTGGAAACAAATGACCACATTAAAAGCAAAAGTCGGTGGGACACAGTCAGTGAGGTTAACCTGAAATTTTGTGAAATACCTCTCTAAACAGTGGGCAGCTGTCAGAACCCACTGTGCATCAATCAGAGTTCCTCCACAGAAGTGAATACCAGTGCTAGAAGAAAGCATGGAGCAAGGGTTCAAGTGTGAAAATTAGTGACATTTGTTTGAACTCATTTGAAAGTCGAAAATAAGAGGGAGTTTTCTATTCATACCTGGTCCTGAGGCTAATCTGCCAAGGCCAAGAGTGAGGCTTGGATACGCAGCCTCCAACAATCCGACCAAAGCATCGCCTAGGCATTGTAGCAGGTTGTCCACATTTCTGTTCAGCTGGTGACACGCATTAGTTATTACATTTTACTTTTTTACCATTTTAATGCTATAACTTAAGCATGACCACAATGAGCTTATCTGTTATCAGATGGTGTTATCAGAGCTATACACTTACAACAGTCTGGAATCTGGCAGTAGTCCCACTTCTTATTGACATCTGTTGTGTAACACCAAGGCCCATTCACATCATTGTCTGGATTTCTGCATTGCTAACAGCAAAAAAGGACAAGATTAACTTCACTGTAAAAAAAGGACAAGATTAACTTCACTGTAAAAAAAGAACAAGATTAACTTCACTGTAATCATTTCTAATCAGCACTTAATCAGATCTTAATCACTTCATCTATGTTCTGTTTTTAATTATTATTGGCAGGGCAGATCCTTTTTGTAAAGCAATGTACAATACTGAAACACCACATTATAAACACAAATACTTGGGTAAAACTTAACGTATCAAGCATAACTTGCAAAGTCTAGTAATCAGAAAGATAATTACGGTACTTCACTGGACAACAAATGAGTAAAACAAACAATCAATAAATAGATAGGCCTACATAAAAACAAGTAGCATGTATTTAATCAATTAAGTGCAAATTTAAAAGATGTGTCTTTTCTTTGAAAATCTCTAAATATTCAGAACAATGTGTGACTGTGGCCCATTATTTCCTCTTTGAGAAGAGTCCTGATTGAGATCACCCGGCACTGACAGTCAGCCAGCACAACCAGTGCTTACTGGATAAGTAATAACAGTGTGGTCTAAACGGGGTGTAAGGCTGGATCATGTAATTGAAATAAAGTGGGGCAGCTCTTGTAAGAGTTCTGAAAGCAAGTGAGAAAGACTGGGGCTGTCGCAACAAGCTCGTAGACGGAGCTTGGTCTGGCAAGCCTCCCATAGACAGGACGTTGTCAGAGGGGGGTCAATGCCTCTGTGTTCTACAGGACAGAGGTACAACCAATCAGACAACTGATTTTGATGACGAATACGCAGCGTTCGGTTTTCACTGGATTTTTCTGAACCAGTAAGAACTGAGAATAAGCATGTTGGCCAAACTGACTTGAAGGTGAAATCTAACATAGCATTACAGGCAGTTTGGGCAGAACCTGGCTACCTCTGGCTGCATCAAGAAGCCAATGCAGAGAAGCTAAAAGAGCAGTGACGTGTTCATTTTGGTTGAGCAAAGACCAAATGTGCTGCTGCATTTTGCATTATCTGTGAAGGTTTTATGTTACACACTGTGAAGGCCAGCCAAAAGTGCAGTACATTGATCTAGTTTCGAAAGAATCATAGCCTGTACAGAAAGTTGAGTAGAATATTGTGTGAGATAAAGGTTTCATCTTGATAATGTATTATGTGAATCTACAAGACATTGTGGTTGTAGCAATGTGTGTAGAATTACAATCATCAACTATGATAACCAGTCAGTTCGAATAAATAGAACTTGACAATGTGCTGAGAAATGTAGCAGGAAATACATGCAGCTCAGAAAGATTGCAAGTTGCAAATGGCAGTCCTTCATCAAGACATGACAAGATATATCATTGAGGCAAGTTCAGATTAAATGAAGTAATTTGGGAAGAACATACTGTATAAAGCTGTATCATCTGCAAAGTGTATTATCTGTATAACAGAAGAACCCATGGGAGTAAATACTGCCAACTAAGGAACACCAGTTTTTAGGTCATAAGACTTTAATAGCTGCCCATGCCAAAAAAAAAAAAACAAACAAAAAAAAATCTTTAGGGTAAGATTCTAAAATTCCTAACCCAGATAGAGAGAAGAATATCATGGTTCACAGTATCAAAACACTGCAGACAAGTTGAGTAGACTTAAATTTGATAAGTTAACTGAAGCTTTAGTGTTGGTTACATTGGTTGGTTACGTTGGTTCAAGTTTCTTAAAAACAACTTTTGATAGCAAGAAAAGAAAAGTAAAAGGTCTATAGTTATTTGCAATGGCTTGCTTGAAAGTACTTCTCCTTAGAAAGGTGTGACCCCTGTCTGCACAGCATACAATGTATGTTTTTCGGGGGCCAAGCACCGAAGCTGCGAAGGCACCTATTGTTTTACTAGCTTTTCTTAATTTTATTATTCTTCCGCCATGGAAGTATATGACAGCCCATAGAACCAATTAGTAAAAAGTTTTGAAATTTGGCACACTGATTCAGGACAGCGTCAAGATAAATTTCACTAAGTTTAATGTCAATGGAGCACAGACTCTAGCACAGGAGAGCCTGGAGAGCCACTTTTACCTTTTTAAACAAAAACAAAAAAGAGTCATAAAAAGAAAATGATAAGAAAAGGGTTAGATATTTAACTTACAGTTACTTCTATCCAACAGAGTTTTAATACATCTTCTTCTACTTTTAGGGTCAAAGTAAGTTAATGTTACAAGTAACTTGAAATGTGGGAATGACAGAACCCATGAAGGCTAAACACACACTATTTTCCCAGTGTATGCAAAGTAACATCAAAGTTAACAAAACAACACTTAATTATTGACCTGTCAAATTGAACATTAGGCCTACCAGAGAGATTAATGTGACTTCTGGTGCTGCATAGACTTGCTGATGGCCTTGTAGTTTGGCTCATATTCTGTGAGGTGAAGATTTATGCAAGCATTGAAGCTTCCATCATGTAAACATATCTCCGACAGGATATTTTGCTGCAAATTGTGTATGGTGGGTGTTGAAGTAGCGTTTAATATTACATCGTTTCATCAATGCAGTTTTGTTGTTACGTAAAACAGATCGCAGTTCCTGCTCTCTCCACAAATGTGAACTCCTTTGTCCACTCGGACTGAAAGTAGCTGACTTTCTCTTCATTTTTTTTCTTTTCGATATCTGACCAAGCCACACAAAGGAACCTCTGTCGATTTGATCAGCAAAAGCATTTGCATGTCACAGCCAATTGCATTGGGCGGCAAAGCTGCCAAACAGCAATTGAATTTATGTCACAGGAAAGATTTCACATGTGCCAACCAAACTTGATAGACACACTTGCTAGAGAGAACTGTTATAGGAAAAATTCATGGTCATGTAACAGTCAGATGCTTGGCCTCTCATCGCTGCTTGCAGTGTTTTCAATTGTTTTACTCAGCACCACCTCAAACTGTATGACTAAATCGTAGAGGTTCGAGAGAGGTTGAGATGAGTTGCCTCGTAGTACTGCTTCAACATTGCGATACCCTCATGTGGGGTGACCAGGATTTCAAACATGTTTGATTTTCTTGCGACTGGTGTTGCTTTCCTCAACGAAAACTATGACTAAATATCGTCATCAACAAACCTTTATCATGTGACGAAAACGAGACAAAAATGTTAAGGAGGCTTAGATTTTAACTAAATGATATTGTACTAAACACAGAAATGATCACTTACTGTGAAAAACTTCATAAGGATGTGACACATAAGGATGTGATAAAAGAAAACATCATCACAAAGA
This sequence comes from Setipinna tenuifilis, assembly GCA_030347295.1. NCBI lineage: Eukaryota > Metazoa > Chordata > Actinopteri > Clupeiformes > Engraulidae > Setipinna > Setipinna tenuifilis. The sequence goes on along the minus strand of CM059282.1, from coordinate 3,282,233 downwards.
ACTTACATTCCCCTCTAACCCTTTATCAGGGTGCGATTCATGGGTAAAGCTTGTATGTTCATGGGGTGTCATGGAGCTCCAGGCCTGGCAGGTAACACCCATCACTGTCCTGGATGTAGTACCTCTGTATGTCACACCATTTCCAATCTTGCAGTCTGAGCACAGATTAAGTAGGGTGTCATCACAGGGCCATTTCAGTAACATGGAAAAAGTTAAGTATATGTGTCAGAAATCAGAAGGTACCCCACACACCTTTTGCTGGTGGAGCAGGAGTGACCGCTGGGCTGGGGGGCCTGGGCTGCACAACTGGTTTTTCCGTTGGCTGTGGTTTCGTAGTGGAACACCTGTCCAGTTTGCAGTACTCCCAGCGAGTTGAGGGGTCAGTGGTGTAGCACCAGGGAGCACGGTCATTATCTGGGTTCCGGCACAGGTTTCTCCTCAAGTCTCTAGAATAGCACATGTGAGAAAATACTCATAAGAAACAGTTAAATTCCTGCTGCATAAGATTAAAGGGCACCAAAACACCACACAGGCATTACATCACATTTAGCAGTTGCTGCTATCTGAAGTACATACATGACAAAGATAATTCATGTCACAGTGTTCTATGAGGTCTGAGAACAGGCTCTTAGAAATAAATCCAATTTTAGAAAATACAGGAGCAAGAAGAGCAGGTACAAATGGACATAGTAAGTTCAAATGAGGAATGTTGGGGAGCTGCTCTCAGAGTATTTTTTGTTTTTGAAAATCAACAGAGATTGCCTTATGTGTAGAGATGGCAATGCTAGACAATAGAAGTTTGAGGAGCACAGCAGCCAAAAAACAGCATAGACCTTTTTAACTGCGTTTAAGTGATGGGTTCAGGCCCAGACTTTCACTTTGTAGCAAATTGTAACTAATTTAACCCTTTGAGGAGTGCAGTCACATGTGTGATTAGAACATTCGCAAAATTGAGAGTTCCCATTATGACGTAACAAATACTCTGACTGATTTTTAACATAAAGTTCTATAACAGCTAAAGAATGTTTGTATAGAATTCTAGAAGAACAGGGGGAAATAATTCACTCCTGAAAGGGTTAAATTCATTCAGCCTGGTATAGGTTGCCAGTGGACATCAGTAAACATAGAAGAGACATCTATGTATTGTTTGATCACTATTTGCACTAACTCACACTGCATGTGATGTGCAATGCAGAGTTTTGCATGCATTAGGAAATTACAAGACTTAAACCTTTGAGCCTTTCACCTCTTCAAGCACCACACATGAACCTTTGTCATGATGAAGTGCCATTTTGACGCCACTTACAAAGTAAAACGTCAAGTGTAGGATTACTATTCTGTAGGCAACTAACACAATGTAGCAAAGCATATACAAAAACGGAGAGTTCCAAAGGTCAAAATTCAGTGTGCCAAATGCAATTCAAATATTTGCTCTCAGTGTCAGTTTAGACAGGAATGGTGACAAAGTCCAGTGTTAACTGTGCTATACTGTCCTGTCATCATCAAAGTCTTGATAAAACTAGTGCTATGTTAGCATTGCTACTAAATGGAATGCCACTAGCTGCACAGATATAGTGTATCCACCTCAGTGAAAAAAATTGTGAAAAGAATGTTTTTGTGTGCTTATGGTCTTACGCTTGGGGATAAGCTTGCGGTGTCTTTTGATGGCGATGAGGACTCATGGCTGACCAGAACTGGCATTTTTTCCCACTAATTGTCTCTGACATTGCCCCTCTGTATGAGCTGCCATTATCAGTGTAGCAGTCCTCCTCCTCCACAGGAATAACAGGCTCATCTGTGGAACAGATCAGACTGTATTCTTCAACCCACCATATGGTGTCTTCAACGTCTTTGATGTGTCTTTTTTCTTGTCAGCTCTTCACTACTTACAAAAACATCCATCAAAGAGCCATCAAACATTCTGTACCATTATAGATCATCTAATATCAATTGATAGTAACATAATCACAACACTTTGTATTAGATATAATACTTTTGTTTTGTGTTGTTTCTGCCCATCACCTAAGCCCTTTAAGACAACCCTGTGTGTAAAATGAAAGCATTCATACAGTCTTGTACTGTATCGGCAAGTCTATCCTGATGCCATATCAAAGAGTGTCATGTCCAATGATTGGTGCTCCACTGACCAGGTGCAGGTTCGTTTCCACAGCTAGGCACCTTGCAGTATTCCCATCTAGTTTCAGAGTCTGCTGTATAGCACCAGGGACTTCTTTCACTGTCGGGATTTCTGCAATAGTTTCCTTCAAGGCCTCTAAAATAGCACATAGTATGTTTTGTGAGCACTTCCTCAAGCTGAATTGGATAATTACAGTAAGTATGTTTCTGAGCACTGCCTCTCAGAAAACCCTCGATATTTAATTGCTCACAGTAATTTGAGTTTGGCTTCAAATATGTCTTCTTACTTGCATGGGTAGTTTTCTGGAGTTCGAGAGTGTTTATGTGGAAACTGTGCAGACCACATCTGGCAGCTCTTCCCTGACACCGTCACAGATACTGTTCCTCGATAATTACTGCCGTCGCCTGTAGCACAGGTGAGCTCTGGGACTATCGTGGGAGGCTCAGAGGCTGGAAAAGGAAAGGAAAGAAAATATTTTGTCAATACAAGTTGTAGGTGGTTGTCAAACTGTATTTGGTCAATACAACAAGTTGTGAGTGGTTGTATAGTGCTGGGGGTACTTGGATCAACTCTAGGGGGTACACAAAATAAATCTGTGAAGTGGGTCCTAGCATAAGGTTAACATTTAGGTATGGACATCAATGGAAAAAGGTCTTACATTTAAACTACCACCATTACTATCCAACAGGTAAGCAATAGTTATATACTGTAAAAAGCATTTATTGTTACAGTAAGCTTCCTGTAGTGCAGCAGGTACTCGGAGGGGAAAACAGAGTGTCTTAGGGGGTATTCGGCAGTTAAAACTTAAAAACGCTATATTAGACAGAATACACTGTGATTGGTGGGAAACTCACTGCATCGAGCGATGTTACAGAATTCCCAGCGCTTTTTTTCGTCAGTAGTAAAACACCAGGGCCTTGGTTCACCATCTGGGTTCCTGCAGTAGTTCTCTTCTAGGTATTTTTCAGGAAGCCTATTATTTACAACAAAGCATGCACACAGACACAGACACACACACAGACACAGACACAGACACAGACACACACACAGACACACACACACACACACACACACACACACACAGACATTGTACATTTCTATACAAGCAATAACCCTATGTTAACTAATTCCAAAAATAAGACTGGGTTAATAATTGCTTGTAGAAGATGCATACGCCGCAGGAAGGTAGCCATGGTTGTGTGGACGCTGAGTATCCCAGCGTTGACAGGTGTAACCAGACTGTGTTGTTGAGATCTTGCCTCTGTAGTCTTCCCCACTGCATTGCATGCACTCCACTGCAGACCCAAACATAGAGGTACATCAAAATAATCAGGTAAGGATTACTTACTGCTGTCCAGGTTTAAACTGCACTTCAAAGAAAATCTACTGTTGTCTACTTTCTAATGTTTAAGATAGTTTGAAATATGAACTAGATGAGATTTTATCATGTTTTTATCTGTGTCTTGGAACCTATACAGTACCAGCACAGTCCTGAATGCTACAGGATTCCCATCTTGTTTGTGGATCGATGGTGTAGCACCAAGGTCCATTTTCATCTTTATCTGGACTTCGACAGTAGTTGGACTCCAGGTCAGCCTCAGGATATTCTCCTGGAGTGAATCTTTAAGGGTGAAAATTCAAGATGTCGGCATAAATTAGACATTGTGGTATTTGTATGTGGGGTGGGGGGTACACAGATGAGGGGGCGCACCAATTTCTATACTGTATTAAGAATCAAGATAGATAAATAGATCTTTATTGTCAGATAAATCTGAAATTTGTCTTGCGTCTGTAGCATAGTATTTCAGATCCAAGGTTGATGCAGCTCAACAGCTAGGTAACCATGTATTTTGAGGAATGTACTAACCTGGGTTTATGGGGGACTTGCGAGGCCCATCGCTGGCATGTTTTCCCTGATTTTGTGCGTGACTTTGTTCCTCTGTAACTACTCCCATTACCAGTAATGCATTCTTGTAGATACTCTGCAAGAAAAAAAAATTGTGTAATTGAATCAGCTGTCAATTTAATATGATAACATACCACCATCCTCCATACTCCACTGCAGTCGTCAGTGCAGATTTTATACTGTGCTGTGTTTTGGAGGCACAGGTGCTTAATTTATATATTCAGTTTTTTCAGTATTTGTCCTTCCTTTCAGAATGTGTAATCAAATGCTAGAGCAAATTTGATTTCTCAGCACTGCAACTGATTTTTATTTGGTCAGGTTAGTTTCAATCAGGCCTAAAAGTAAACTGTTTATCTTATCCTTGCTCCCAGTACCAGTTGTTTGCTGATACAAGGGTACACATCAGGCTTGTAACTAAAAGATTGACCATTAACTCTAAAAAGTGGATAGATAGTGAGACAAAGAAACATATTCTGTCCACTTTGATGCATGGCTTATTTTTTTCTGTCAAAAATAAAAAGGTTGGAATATGTTAAACTGCTATATAAAATTATTTTAGTACATGGTCTTTCAACACAGAAGATGTAAAGAACACGTTATTATTATAATTTGATTTGCTATACCTTTCTTCTCATAAAAAGCTGAACTTGTCCTCCTCAATAACAACTCCATTTTTGAGTTTGATGGGACAGTCGCACATTCGTCATCCTTTTCAACATATATGAAGGCCCTGTGAAAAAGATCCCATCATTAGGGCTGAGGCATTTGTACAGAATAGGCTGTAGACCCACATTACAGACGGGTTTGTACCTGCATAGAAAGGCTATCTCTGCATTACATTTGGCTGCACATTCAGATGCTGTGTGGACTGTATACGTTTTCTTGACCACAGTAATAATCCAGGTCCCATCAGTTTTACTGTAAGCATCAAGGATGTTTGAGAATACTCCGGTGACTTAAAAGAAAATGGAAAGAGAAATTAACCATCGGATGGCATACAAGGGCATATCACCTTATCTGGTAATAACTGTTGCATTGCCAAACTCATTTTCTCTCTATATATATATATCTCTCTCTCTCTCTCTATCTATCTATCTATCTATCTATCTATCTATCGTCACTCTTTCTCTTGCTCTTTCAGACACACACAATTGCTACATTTGGAATGTCTTATACATATTAAAACATCAATACAGTATCCAAATATTAGCACCAGCCCTGTCATGATATATAAGACAATACACACATTGTGCAAAAACACATGCACACACACACACATAGTGTAAAGAAGGATAGTAACACTGGAAGAGGATTATAAAAACAACACAGCATTGGTGCTTACAGCATCCATGTAGTAGCAATTAAAATACTTATGATAATAATACACAAGCATGCATAACCATTGCACTATGACAGTATTTGACAGTGATCTGTTAATTGTTCTGAGCTGTTATAGTCATTTAATATGTGTGACTATGTATTAAAGTGAAATTTACTAATTATATAAACAAAATACGAAAATGGCTTCAAAATTGTTTGGTTGAATTATGTCTCTTGTCCACAAATATAAATACTGCTGAGGGAAACCTGGTGACTTTGTAACATCATAAGGTAAACATAAAGTATAAAAAAATTACATAGATATAAAAGTTTTCCACATGTAAAAGGTTAACTAGTTTATTTGAAAGTATTTATTTATTCCTTATGTGCTAATGATTACCCACTTTTATTGAAATTTGGATTTGTCTTACCAGTGCAGAGCAGCATCCATGTTAAAAGGGCTTTGTATGCGTCCATGATGTGGCAGAAGCAGCCACTACAACAGGCCCTTACATAGACGTTAAGTCTTATAAACCATGTAGGTAAGACAAATAGATGGATCACACTCATCAGTCAATCATTGTCCTAACAAGAACAAGGTGCAGAGGTCAACAGTTATTTACCACAGTGGTCTCAACACAGATTTTTGTCTGTCTCAGCTATGAACCTATTATGTAAATAAATATCCATAATGGAGTTAAAAGAAAAATTGTTTTGTTAAATTTTTAATTTGTCACTTGTAATACCCATTTACTCACTCCACAATTCAGCATAGCATAAAAGAACAATACTTATGTTTAATTATTGGGATGCTGGTGAGATTGGCTAAGAAATAACAAAAGATGATGTGTGTACTTATTTAAAAAATAAACATAGAAATGACTATATATTTTTAGGTGATATATTTTCTGTAAGCTATGTGTCTTTTTTATGTTTCCCAACATTGGCATTAATCAATAGAAGTTAATATTTCACAAATATAGACCAAGTCCTCTTTCGCAAACAGAATTCACCAAACACCCCAATGTGGTAACAGTGCACGGCCTGTACATTACAGTCATAAAGCTGTAATGTGACATGTCACTTGTATTGAATTTAAAAAGAGTGGAAATGCATACCAAACAAAATCTGGCTTTCAATTAAGACTACTTAAAATCCCAGTAAGCACTACCATGTTTGCATGCCACCAAAAGTAAAGTTTGTGTTTTTAAGTAGTCATGTCTTAAATCGCATTGATCACTCAAAGTAATCAAAGATAGCTGCCAATTCAGAAGCTTATTATATTTTAAGATGTTTTTTGCACCCATTATGTGTTCAGCTTGTTGTTGTCCTTTCCCCATGCATCGTCTGAATCTCAATGAACATATGACAGGTAGATATGATATATGATATATACAAATATGATAAAAGGTTTAACATATCACAGTACTGCCTTATCAATCCCATCAGTAATTCCAATTGAAGAATTTCACTTTATGAATACTGACAAATACTGTGTACAGTGAATTTGCATTTATATAGTAGCTATAGTTATATACTTAATTGTTCAAAGTACAATGAAAAAAGGTTAGGGTAATTCTTTAAGTAAGGCCTGTAAGGGTCCCAATTGCCTGGGCATTTGTGGAGACTTCGGTGAATAATAATCCAAACACTATGCACTGTTACTTGGGTTATTATTTAATGTATGTCCCATAGGGGTGAAAAGCTTGTCACACAGGCAGTACCCTCAAAAGCACATAATTGTACCTTTTAACCATTTTACAACTAGTTTTGTACCTTCGCCAGACCTGAAGAGGTACAAATCAGTACCTTAAGGTCCAGATATTAGCCTTTGGGAGTACATTACTGCTGATTGTACCTCAATATACAGATTTGTACCTATACTGTCACATTATTTCTGAGACTGTGTAGTTGCTAATGTCTTCCTGTCGCCACCATCTTTGCCAGGAAAAGTCAGTAAAATTCCATTACCAAATGCATACATACATACATGTCATTAAAAAAAACACTTACAATAATCTTAAATCAGTCTGACTCATGTGTTGAATTTAAACTATTTTTACAGGCCGAGATATTGCCATGAACAGCTAAGTAATCGTGCAATTAAAAATTCATGGCAATATCTATGATCGCATCTGTTTATTCCCATCTGATGATGGATTTCCCTTGACTTTGCCTTATGGAGAAATGGAAAACAGGCAAAGTGTTGTTTTTCCAACATTCTTTTAAAATAATCAATGTTCTCAATCTTTAAGTTCATGCCTAGGGACATAATACAACTAAATAGCCTTCTTAGTGTTTTAAAAATATAGCAATTTGGGCGCACCTTGTCAGGTTTTCTAGGTACACTAGTTGACATCCATTTAGCCATAAAAGCCAAAAGCAGAATTAAACTAAAAAATCCAGCCATCATAATCAGCTGTCATAATTTTACTTTTAACAAATGTATGACTTAGGAGCATTCACAAAATGAGAGTTACACTTTTAAAACAATTTCAGAGTTGCTTATACACAACAGATACTTGCCATTGTTCTGTGTCACTTAGGTAGTAAGGATATATATCATGATACCACATGTGCATACACACACACACACGCACACACACACACACACACACACACACAGACTTTATTATGTGATAAAGTACACAGCTGCTACATTAAAAATGACAACAAGAAGGAATGGTGGAATACAAAGACAGAACTTCTTGGCACATATCACACTTATTTATTTTGCAGCATTTCCTCTCCTATCCACTTAACAAATTTGGACACTCTGACGTACACCCCTGGGGACATGACTCTGCCGCAGCCGAGCCCCCACGATGTCACCCCCTGAAGAGTGAAAGTACTTTCGGAGACACATACAAGTGGTCCTCCGCTGTCGCCCTGGAAGAGATAAAATAGTAACACAACACACTGTGATACACTGACCCCTTTTACATCTTCACAGCTATGTCAACCAAAGACAACATCTTTATGACTTCATGAAAAATAACTTTTTTTTTCAACCTTGCAGCTATCTGTTCCTCCATCAATGTTTCCAGCACACATTTCATGGTCTTTTACTCTTCCGTTCAAGTAAATAGGCAGGTTACATATCTTGTTTTCAATTACTGGAAATCCAGTTTCTTTCAGGAACCCTTCTCCACCGGTCCCTGTGACACAGAATACAAGTTCTTAACATGGGAGACAACTTCAAGTTTGCACATGGGTATCCAAATCAGTGCAAAAAGTAGGAATGTTACCTTGTGTGTCACCCCAACCAGTTATATAGCATTCCGTGTTGGCTGGAACAATGTAATCCTTTTCTGGTAAGCATGCTAGGGAAACCTTATCATTTAACACAAATGGCCTGAAAATGACAAAGTATAATTTAAAGTATGCTGTATGACTGGGTTGCATAGGCCTTTAGTTAGATGTGCTGAATGTACATTATAATATAACTGCAAAGAAATCAGCAGAAAAAAAACTCTGGTAACTCAGTAGCCATTAGTGTCAATTTTGCCATGTAGTCCTTCTGCCTGTGTGGTTAACACAGGCACTTTCACTAGTTAGTTGATCTACCTGTCTGATGATTTGTGTGCTCATCAGGATTAGCTGGTTCAAAAAAGGCTTGGATGAAATATGGGGCATGATCTTTTACTTTCTAAAGCTCGGACTGACACTGATCTCAATATCATTAGCTCACCAGGACACAAGAGTGGTGTCCCTGTTTGGCACGAATCTTATGTGTACTACTTTACACACTGAACCAGGTAAGTGTACTGCTAAATCTTACAGTTATCCATTATAGAACATTACAGATATTCATTATACATTCTAGCAATGCAAAAACGTGTTTAAATGTAGAAAATAATATTTGAGATCAGTGATGTAATGTGAGTGTAAGTACAACTGCTAGCTAGCTATCAGTCAACCACTGAAAATCAATTAATCAGTTGATCAACAGCTACCATACTAAAACAAACTGAAAATGACATACATCAAAAATAACAATATCATACATGTCAAGCTTGAGAAGAGCAATATCTTTCCCTGATGGTTCCCGAATGATTTTCTCAACGTCCCTCACTTGCTTTGATGGCTCTGTCGCTTTTTCTGCATGGATCCCTGCATATACTCTGTAGCTGGATGGATTAGGTCTGTAAAAAAGTCAAGCAATTAGTAGATCACCACATTAAAAAAGTAATGTCTCAGCAATAGGGTAAATGACTGAATCGCCTACCTCGTTAAGCAGTGCTCAGCTGTTAGAACCCACTGTGAATCGATCAAAGTTCCTCCACAAGTAGAAGACCCAGAGCTGTACATTGCAACGTCACAACTGTTAGCAGGTCAAAATAAAGGAATATGCCACCCTCAGGTGAAATTGAGTCTCTCCCTGCAGCCCCTACAGTTGGATAAGTGAGCAAAAGCATTTTCTAGCAGACCCAGCCATTGTCTGAATCTGGCAGCATTGACTTTAGCTTAACTTAGCATAGTCGCTATAATCTAGTGTTGCCAACTAGCAAATTGTGGCAAAGGTGAATCAATTTACTCAATTTTTTTGTAAGTACTTTTTGTGACCTGTACATTCAGATCGAGTACAAATGACAATGCAAATTAACACGAAGGGATTGACCAAGTGGCATTTAGATGGGGGACTATATTCCGTGGAACGCTTCGGAGGACTCGTACATAAGTCAAAAAGGTCTAGTTTTAAACTATGTATTTGGTATATTTTTTACGTTTTTTTTTTCCAGCCTTTTTTCCACATTATCCCAAAAATGCGAAAGTGCTGTGCAGATGTTTCAGTCCCTCAGACTATCCTCAGTGCAAAAATTGCAATTGGAAAATGCAAATTAAAAGTAACCCATGCCCATTGTGTATACCTGTCCCGTAGGCTGATTTGCCATGGCCAAGAGTGAGGTGTGGCCACACACTCTCCAAGAATACGGCCGAAGCATCGTCTTGGCATCTCCTGCGGCTTTCCACACTTCTGGTCAGCTGGCATTACATATCACAGTCATCACATTTACCTGTTTTTCAGCTCTTCACAGACATTATCATTCAGCTTTGACAGACTCTTTGTCTTTTTAATAAATGGACTGTCTACACATATATTGCATCCTTTTCAAAGGTGGAGATCCCCGCTTCAGAAAGAAAAAAAAACGGCATATATATTCCTTTTGCTTGTGCACTTAACAGAAGAGATTTCACTCCTTAGCTTAGCTACCTGGCTGATGATTTGTGTGTGCTCTTTATGAACACCTGGTTACAAAAAAGGTTGTATCAACTATTTGGCAGGGTTTTCACTTTGTGAAGCTGGCATCTCCACCTCTGATACTGTCTATCTAGTCTAATCATTTACAGTATATTTTCAGTGTTGAACTGAAAAAGAAAGGAATTTAATAGACACATACAGCAGTCTGGAATCTGGCAGTAGTCCCACGTCTTCTTCTCATCCGTAGTGTAACACCACGGTCCATTCACATCATTGTCTGGATTCCGACATTGCTATGATGAAAATACAACTTTATTTAGTTCTAAAAGAGGAACAATGAGATTCTATGTAAACCCCACTATAAGCTCAGAGAAAGCCCAGAGCACCATTTTCTGCCTTCAGTTTCAGCTTCGCAATTGAACAGAAAAGTTACCTAAATGTGTGGGTGCATATACAACAAGAAAAACACCAGCGACAATATTATCAATAATAATAATACTCTCTTTAATCTCTTTAATGACACTGTGAAGTGTGTTTCATAAGCATGCACAAGTTTTCAATTAATCAACTTACGTTGCCTTCTAAGCTTTTGTCAGGGTGTGTTATAGAGGTGAAGCTTGAGTGGGGATGGGGCTCCATGGAGTCCCACGCCTGACAGGTGAATCCCATCAGCGTAGTAGATGTTGGTCCTTTGTAGTCTTTCCCGTTTCCAACCTTGCAGTCTGATGGGAAAGTGGGGCATGACTTCAAAAAAGCAGTACATGCTGGCTAATCAGTTTCTTAATATACAATGTGATGGAAAAGCGCACATATCCAAAACCTATTTTTAGTTGGGTGCAGGATTGGACCCAAATGCGTATAGCCCAAAAAATATATAATACACACAGCAGAGAGTTCCTATATACAAATGTATTAAAGCAACATTAAGTAGTTTTTTCAACATTAATAATGTTGTTTTTTCAACAAAATAATGTTTCCAAAATCGTTTCAGTGGTTTATCAACTCATGACAGGGTAAACGGCACTTCTGAATTCATTTTGCGGCCCTCCATGGGCTATAACTGCAGTACCCAAGTTTGCAAAAGTGGGTTGCTGAACTGTAGTTTGAATGAGACATAAGAAAGACAATTCCGCTTCCAAGCTGTAGAGCGACCGAAGAGGAAAAATACTTAAGTGTTGCTTTAAAGTGACACTTCAGTACACTGGTTCATGAAAAGTGGCTTGTGTGTGGGGATCATATCCGATTAGTGACTGAAGCAGAACAAAAACCAGAGGTCCGGTAAGTACGTTCGACAGAGTCCTGGATGACCCACTTTACCTATTATTGGGAGGGCAGGGGTGACAACGGGATGAGGCTTCTCTGAAGGAAGAGACTGTGGAGAGAGCTTGGTAATGGAACACTTCTGCAGTTTGCAGAACTCCCAGCGCACCAAAGAGTCAGTGGTGTAGCACCACGGGGCTCGGTCATTGTCTGGGTTCCGGCACAGGTTGCTCTGTAGGTCACTGCAAGTACCAGGGAAGGCAACAAATCAAATCATATGTCCATACTTACAAAAGAAATCTAATACTGCAATAATTGTCCATAGTATGTACATATCTATTTTCCTGTTGAGAAACAAAACACAATGGCAACTAATAAAACCTGGACGTTTCTGCAAAACATTTTCATTTACGTATACTCTAAATGACTGGATCCTTAGATTAAACAACAAGCAAAAGGATACTGGTGTAGTACAGGATAAAGGGTACTGGTGGTTGTTGTCTTTCTTACGCTTGTGGAAATGCCTGAGGTGTTTTTTGATGGCGGTGAGGAAACATGGAGGACCAATCCTGGCATCTCTTCCCACTTAAAGTCTCTGATACAGTCCCTCTATAGGAGCTCCCGTTATCAGTGTAGCAGTCCATGATTTCAGTGACCACAGGCTCCTCTGGGGGATGCATTTGCAGTGTACAGTCAACATTATCCTGTCTACATGGAAGATATGTTGGCTTTTCTATGTCAAACTGCAGTACTCTGTTGAAGATCATCTTAATGATTGATTCATTAACAGACTCACTGATCGATTAATTGATTAACTGACTGACTGATTGAATCATTGATAGACTAAGTCATTGTTTTTTAATTTCATATTGTTTCTTTGCTTCTTTATTTATGCATTTATTTATGTCTATTGCATTATGAAATGAAATAAGCATATTATTTGGGTGAACCCACTGCTACTGACCCTCTCCACATCTAGGCACTGTGCAGTATTCCCATCTAGTGAAAGGGTCTGATGTGTAGCACCAGGGACGTTTCTCACCGTTGGGGTTTCTGCAGTAATTTCCCTCGAGTCCTCTGAGAAGGGAATCAGGTCCCACATATATGTTAGCATTTACGGTTTGAATGTGGTCAAAGATGTAATTAAAACTCACACATTTAAGGGTTGTTCACATCAGAAATGATAACCATAATGAAAGCGATAACACTACATTTTTTAATTTGTTAAAACTTCAGTGGATGGCCACAGTTTACACCACAACTATAATTACAATGACATAGTTTAACAATATTGTCGGTATGACCTTCCGAGTGATTTGATGAATGATGAAAACACTGCAGCCAGTCAGCATCAACTTGAATTCACAGTTCGTCACATTCTATTACTTGTTTACACTCATGAGGAGAACCTTAAGTGTTGACACTCATATTGTGAAACTTATAGTTTTCATTCTTGGTGTAAACAGGCCTTTAGGGAGAAAAATATGCTTTGGATTGAGCAAGTCAGCAATTCATCAAGTGCACCTTTTGAGATTAAATCATCATGGCAGGAAAGACCCTCTTACTTGCACGGGTAGTTTACTGGTGTGTGTGAGTGAGTGTGCGGACTCTGAAACGACCACATCTGACAGGTCTTCCCAGAGATGGTTACAGACGCTGTCCCCCGGTAAGAAGTGCCGTCACCAGTAATACAAGTGTACTCCTCCTCAGTGGCTGGAGGACCAGAGGCTTCATGAACAACAAATATCAGGTCAGTATACTCCTGTACTTCAATGATGGGCATGAAATTGCTCAGAGTGGGTTATATCTTTGTGCAGTGTTGTGCCATGTGACGTTCCCTTTGCTAAGCCATAGTAACTTGTTTAACTACGTAAATCATTTTCCCTGAAGGACAACCTAGCTTCAAACATTACAATCCAGTACCACATATTTATTCCAGCTGTTCACTAAATCAGATGATTGTAATTACCAAAGGTCTTTAATCAGGTACAGGAAATAATTAGTGAAACTACCAGTAATAAATGCACAGGTACAACAAGGTGATTTGAAGTACGTGGTATTGGTTTGTGGCTTCTGAATTCAGGTCAAAGATGGTAAATATTCCCAAGATTTGTCATTTCCTGGAACCACAATTGCACAATTGTAGTCTGCATAAAGGGGGATTAGAACCTACCACATAGAGGGATATTACAAAACTCCCAACGTTTCTTTGGGTTAATAGTAAAACACCAGGGTCTTGGTTCACCATCTGGGTTCCTGCAGTAGTTCTCTTCTAGATATTTGTCAGGGAGTCTACCATTTGTAACAAAGACACACGCACACACACACACACACACATGCAAAAACAGAAACATACACATTATGTCCATGTGTACACACATACAAACAAACACATGCAAAAACACACACATATGTGCATACTGTAGTTAAGTATCCTCAACAAGGCCAAAAACATTCATTATTAACATTTGTGTGTGTACTGCTGAGATGCTTACAGAGCAGAAATGTAGCCATGGCTGTGTGGGGTTTGAGCATGCCAATGTTGACAGGTGTAACCTGACTCTGTTCTTGAGATGTTGCCTCTGTAGTCTTCTCCATTGCATAGTATGCACTCCTCTGAGGAGTCTGACACAAACAGGAAGTACATCAGCAGGCTAAGTGCAAATAAAGCCGCAAGTAATACCTTTGGATTAAGGTTAGTAATATTGGTTTTAACAATAAGAGTTGACTCTTATAGAAAAATAACTGCCAAAATGTGTTAAATTCAAAGCAGCAATAATAAAAATAAAAAATGGTAAAGCACAACACCAAACATAGGGCTACAAATTACCAGGAACTTCCACAACTAGTAATTACTAATTATTATTGCATACATTAACTAGATGCACTGCATAGCAGTACATGATATGACCGCCACAGTGTGCTGTGAAATTCATTTTTTCAAGGTGGTGTTCACAGACAATGTACACAAAATGTATTTACAATTGGACGAACGCCCTAACAGGACTTAGTTTACTTTCACTTTCAGTGTTTTAAAAAATGTTTAAAATGTAGCCAAAAGTTAGGGGTGTAGCCTAATGTGTTCACCGCGGGTCATCTCAGGGAATGTGTGGAAAAAGCAATTATGTTTCTATACCTTATCATTTTGTAGTTATTAGCCAAAATTACATTTTTGGGAACTATGGGACAAAATGTGCAAAACATAATGTGTTACAAAAGGTTGGAGTAGTGGTCCTACATGGCAAATTTTATGTGATCACGACTTTTTCCTCCTTGAACACTTTTTCCTAGGTGGCGCTACACACCAAATGAAAATGTTATGGACTAGAGTTCATACACATAGTTAAGCCCAAGATGTGAAAACATTTTGGTCTTTTTGGTTGCGATGGTTGGAGTTATTCCGTAAAAAATGATTTTAGCTTTAGATTTAGTAAGAGAACGGCGCCCACACACAAATTTTTACAAAACGTGGCGTGGACTTATGAAATTTGGACAATTACAAAGCAAGATATTGAGTGTAGTGTAATTACAAGCTATGTTTAAAATATGTATTAGTGTGTAACTTCATAACGCTTTAACTTTTGAAAAAGTTCTATAAGATTTTTCGAAGATGTTGTCTGCAGATGATGTACATGTTCACCAAATTTCTTGATAATCAAATGAATGCCCTTGGAAAAGTTAGTTTACTTTCGCTTTCAGTTCTTTACGAAATTGCATAAAATGTGGCCAACAGAAAGGGCATAGCCCAATGTGTTTAATGTAGGTGATCTCAGGGAATGTGGGAAAATACAAATTGTGTTTCTATACTTTATCGTTTTATAGTTATTATCCAAAATATATTTTTTGGGAATCATAGTGCCCCCTGTGGAACAAAGTTTATGAAACATAATGTGCTTGGAGGTTGGAGCAGTGATCCTACATGGCTAATAATACTGGGCATCAAAAACAGCTTATTCTGTATCATCCAGATGAGGGTACATCCCCAACAAGTCTAGTATTCCAGGAATACTCAACACAAAATCAGTGACAAAAAAAAAAACAGAAAAAAGGCAAAATTATGTAAACCAAACCTATGTGCTTCACTGTTAAAGTAGTCGACCTACAGGTTGGAATTAGAATTGTCTATTATAAAGAACTACAGATTGAAGGTCCGCTCCTCAAGACTTACTTATAGCTCATGAAGGGGAAGCAAAGCGAATTCAGAAGTGTCTTTCACCCTGTTACAAATTGATGAACCACTGAAACAATTTTGGAAACATTTTAAAGTTGAAGAAACTACTTAGTGTTGCTTTAAAGAGCAGTCACTACAAGCCATGGACCTCACACATAGTAAATGTCCTGCCATGTGTTGTTATTACCTGTCCACCTAATACAGGTGATTTCACTTATTAGCTAACATGACTGACTGGCAGGCCCATTACACTAAAGACTTGGGGTTATTAGAGTCAGCTGATTTTTTGAATGATTGAAACAAATACGTTGCTTTGTTTCCCACCTCCTGTTGAAAAGCTTGTTGAAACATATGTAGGGACTGTTTGCCATTGCTTACCTATACTAGTGCAGTCCACTACATCACAGGATTCCCACCTCTTCTTTGGGTCTGTGGTATAGCACCACGGACCACCAACATCATCGTCTGGATTTCTGCAGAAGTTGGACTCCAGATCAGCCTTTGGGTATCTCTGAGGATTTATGCTGTGAAAAGAAGACAGCATTCACTTTGCGAGAGCCATGCTAATTTCGAGGTTAGTTTTTTTTTTAATGTAGGCCTATGCTTGTTAGCTATTTATGAGTCTGGTTAAATACCAGCTAATATAAGATCGTCAGAAATGTACCAACTTAGGCACATGTGGAGATCTCGATGTCCATTCCTGGCATGTTCTTCCTGATTTAGTTATGGATTTGGTACCTCTGTAATTAGTTCCAATATCATCAACACATTCCTTTAAATACTCTGAAAGGACAAAAAGAAAAGTTTTTTCAGATTGCAGTTTAACATGTGGTCCTCTAAAATGTTTCAGTAATGCTAAAACCATGAATTCGTTTGCATTATTGGACTATCACACCTGTCTTCTCATAGAGTCTTGCGCTTGCTCTGGGGAACAACGACTGGACTTTGGAGTTTGCTGGGATTGTCAGACAATCTCCATCTTCTTCTAGATATACGAATGACCTGTACAAAATTTGAAGTGATGAGTTACCAATACTTATTTGTTAGATAACAGAGAAAAAACAGAGTACAAGCCGGGCTCTACCTGCAGGTAAAGCTTCTCTCTGCATCACATCTTGCTGCACACTCAGTGGCTGTTCTCACAGAGTACATCCTTTTCACCAATGAAAGAATCAAAGCCCCATCCGTCTTTACATATGCCTGTAGACCCTGAGACAGTGCTCCACTGACTTCAGCAAAGTATTAAAGCAGAATGCGGGTGGATTAATAAATGAACAGATGACACCAAATGGTTACGTTCCCTTCATATAAAATAGGCTATGATGAAATTTGCATCCCTGTCCAAGTTACAATTCTGAGTATTTAAACATATCAACGTACAAATCATTGCATTGTCATCTACATCTTCTGCTTTTCACCAATCTTAAGGTAGGCTAATCATGATTAGAAGATTGCAGGCTATAACTAGGCTAAGCAAGCAAGCGGCAGCAATTCGGGATAATTCTGTAACTGACAGCAAAGCAGCAGAGTATTTAAATATGTTTTAAAAAACGTTCTTTTGCTAGCTCTGCATCAGCATGATGTCTTTAGTATGTTTTGATGTGTCCTACCTGTAGAGAGGAGTGCACATATTAGGAGAATTTCACGCGAGTCCATGTTGTGACAGAGGCAGCCACTGCAAACAAGCCTTGTAAACTTTTTTATTTAACAAAGTACCAGATCAGCTCAGTCAATCATTGTCCTAACAAGGACAGACCATAGGTCAGGAACTGTTTCCCGTAGATTCATATTATTGAGAGAAAAAAGGCACTACATTTGTTTTTGAAATGCTACAAATACCCAATACACCGAAGCTCACAAAGTAGGCTACTAAATTAAATGCGATGCGTAGAGTATTTGCATATTAAGTAGGGCAATTCTATATTCCTACTAAATGCTGGTAGGCCTATAATGTTACTTTAATTACTATAATTATTATTTGTAAAAAATACTTGTCAGCCCACAACACTGGAGGCTGCTGAATAATGGAAGAAATACATGAAAATAAATAAATAAATAAATAAATAATTAATTAATTAGGCCTACTATATAGATATCAGAAACAGGAGTTTGTCCGAGGAGTGGGTATCTTAAAGACAGATGAACATAGTAAAAAAATGAAATTTCTATCAGTTTGAGGTCAAAGTTCTGAGACATTTGCATTATTAAAAGGGCTAATGTTGCGCGCCTAAGATATGTGGTGTCTGTTTTCTCTTGTTTTCGCCCACGCTCCCAGAACCCTTTTTGTAGGTTAAATCAATTGTCGAATCACAGAACAAGGTAGAGGCGTGGTCCCACTATCTCATACCGGTATGGCCTGTTTACAGTTACTATAACTACTAGATTAAACAGTACTGTGCACATCAAAGAAGTACATAAAGAGCCACCGGTGGTTAAGGAAAAAGAGGTAAGATTATTTACAAAACGACATGTTTTGCCGATCACACATACTTGCTAAGACCATAATGATCACTTTTTAACTTATGCATGGCTATTCTCATATAATTGGGGTTTTATGTGTAGTATGCAGAGGAGTGGTCGATATTATGTAGCTTACACTGCCAGTGCTATTCGTATCCAGAAAATTGTGTGTCTACATGTTCATATTTATGCCTACCTCACATACCTCATAACAATAAAATGATAATGGCATGCGTTGTGGAATGTGTCCTAACAGGTGCGATACCTATGTCTGCGGAGATAAACAGAGACGGTAACGCTAAGACCAATGGGTGTGCAGCTCAAGTGTGCAATGTGCAGTCAAACTCGAGCCAGTCTTCTCGACAAGTGACACCACAACCCTCGTCCTCATATTGTAGGCCTACTGAGAGCATCTTACCTGGCATGCACCGCACTGGAATTACACATGAAGTTAACAGAGATGCAGCGAAAATTCTCATAATTTTGAGTCAGACAGCATACTCTCTCCTCACGCTCACAGTCAAGAGCTGAAATATGGCACTGTGACTGGAGATGGCCATCTGATCTCACCTACTCTGCACACAACAGAACGTTCACACAAGGTATCTAATCCTGCAATATGAAAATATGGACCCATGTCCCAGCCAAGTATCAAGGCAAGCACAAGTGAAAATGACATCCACTAAGGTTGTGATTCTGATTGGCCAACTGTACAGAGGGACTGTTTGTTTAATTAGTAAGATCTGTTGTGCTTGTCTTGCCATTTCCTGTTATTTGGCTGCTCTGATATGGGTCCATTTGACATAGTCCAACACACTGACACCTGGTGTTCTTTAGATTTTCTGTTCTTATCACAGAGAAAAAATAGAGGCACCATAACGCACAGAGAAATAATTACCAAATATGGTGGTTATAGTCTATACTGTCGTTTTTGTGTATTTGTGCTTAACTTACAAGTCTGCAATATTTAGGTCTACCCTTCAAATTTGTCAACTAGTGACAGTTTATAACCCTGAATTGAGGTCTCACAAGCTCAGAAAAAATCTCACAGTCAAGAGACATGGCTTATGAAATATGTTGAAATGGGCATTCGTAGTCTTGCATAATAGTGTTGAAATGTGTACTCCAAGTGTGTTTTTTTCTGGTAGCACCATTTGCAAGGGTTTACACTCTATGAGTCATGTTGGAGTAAGCCCATGCTTACGTCATGAACATAAACACACAAATTAAAGCACTGAGAAATGAACAGGCACAGAGAAACAGAAGGGCTCTTAAACAGAACCTTAGCCTACCTTCACCACAATCTAAGCAACTGAGACAAAGGGCAACTTAAATAATAGCTGATCAAACCATATTCAACTCAAAGAGGACAAAACTAGATGCACCACATAACGGTACATGGTATGACTGCCACAGTGTGCTGTGAAGTTCAGCACAAAGGGAATTGTAGTGCCCTCTGTGGAATGAATGTTTGTTCTGTAGTTATAAACCAAAAAGTATTTTTTTTTGAAGTGGTCCTACATGTCAAATTTGTTGCAGTAATGACTTTCTCCAGCCAAGATACCGGTGATTCAAAACCGGAATTTTTACAGGTACAGTTTTCCGTAGGTGGCGCTACACGCTAAATGACTGTTTATGGACTGAGTTTGTACACCTTGTTGAGTCCAAGGTAAAAAAAAATGTTTTAGTCTTCTTAGTTGTAATGGTTGTAAGTTATTTCACAAAAACTGATTTTAGCTTCACATTTCATCAGGGAACGGCACCTACTACACACACAATTTGACACAATATAGTGTGGTTGTAAAGAATGTTGTACCCATTGAGTATGGGAGTTTGTTTCCAAAACAAAATATTGGGTGTAGTGTAATAACAAGCAGTGCTTCAAATATCGATTGGTGTGTAACTTTGTAACACTTTAAATATGAATAAGTTTTATACGATTTTTTTTCAATACGTGGTCTAATGTGCTTGATGTGAGTCATCTCAGGAAATGTGGGAAACTGAAATTGTGTTTCAATACCTTATCGTTTTGTAGTTATTAGCCAAAATGTAATTATAGGAAATTATAGTGCCCCGTATAGAACAAAGGTTACAAAACATTATGTGCTTCAAGAGGTTGGAGTAGTGATGCAACATAGCAAATTTGATGCCATAATGACTTTCTGCAGCCAACATACTGGTGATTCGAAACCTCAATTTTTACATGTACAATATTCCCTAGGTGGCGCTACACTGCAAATGACCATTTATGGACTGAGTATATATGCTTTGTGGAGGCCAAGGTACAAATACATTTTGGTCTTCTTAATTCCAATGGTTGGCAAGTTATTCCACAACAAATGTAATTTTGGTCTCCCTGCCTTTTGGGGGGCCTGCGCAGAGGGGGGTGGAACCAAAACAGCTTATTCTGTATCATCTGTATGGGGCTACATCCCCAACAAGTTTTGTGTTTCCCGGTCTTTTAGTGTTCTGGGAATCCTCACAATATCAGTGAAAAAATCTGAAAAAAGCAAAAAGCAAAAGAAAACTCAGACTAAACCTGTATGACCGTACTAACACTGACACTAGCAGCAGTAATAATAATAATCTGACCAGGCCATTTGGCTTTTGGGATACCCAGGCTTATATACCAGGCATGTCAACCACAGTGTTATGAATACATCTCATAAGCCTTGGTTTGATTATACACCTGCTTTTTTAGAGGAATTTCTTAGCTTAGGGGCAAGACTTCCCACATTTGTTAAAATCATTGTGATTGAAATGTACTTAGAACAGGGACCCAAAACAAGAATCATTCATAAAATGGCAACAGATGTATTCTACTAGTGTGAAATCACTATTTGGTGATTATATGGGAGTTACTGAGGAATTATTCCTGACCTATCACACCATCCAATTGTGATAAAATAATTTGTGGAACTTGGTTAAAAGGTTGAAATGAAATAATCAGCAAATGTTTGCTACAGAGAGCAGCGATGTCTTTTGTTGTATGCAATGTTTTGCCTTAACAACCATCTTTTCTAGTTAGATTATGATATCATACAGACACTGTAAGTTTATATCTTATGGTGACCACCCTATAATTATACAAGCAGTGTTTCATGCATGCATGTAATGATTTGTGTGTGTGTGTGTGTATGTGACTGCCTGTGTGTACCTGCATGCATGTATTTGCATGTGTGTGTGTACTTGCGTGCATGTATTTGCATGTGTGTTTGCGTGCGCATGTGTGTGTGTGTCACCAGAACAGTAGCCAGAGGGAGGCGCTCTTACAGCAGCATGTGGAGCAGCTTCAGAGGGTCCTGCAGGAGCAGGCCAAGTTGCTGTCTCTCCTCAGACCAGGTAAGAGACTGTCAACAAAATGGAGGTCAAGAAAAAACAGCCTGAGGGAGAGTGTCAACAAAGAGGTGGAGGTGTTTCAGAGCATTTTAACCAAATAAGGAAGTGTTATGCCTGTCTGTTGTTGGCCTTAATCAGAGGAGGGTTGCTGGATTATGCTTCTTTCTTTTCAATTAAAAATGCCACACATGTCAAATTAGCTTAAAAAAATTTAATTAGCTTTAATACAGCACATTTATTAACTTGACGATCCACAGAGCATGCAGTTTACTGTACTTTGCCAGCTGATATCACAGAATAGCTTGAAATACATGCAGTAGCTGGAATGATGGATTGATTCCAATTCTTTTTTGTGTCACATTTATTAACCATTTACTGCTTAATGTTCAGTACATAATATATATATATATATATATATATATATATATATATATATATATATGTATATGTATATATATATATATATATATGCTTCAGAACTCAAACCACATCTGTATAAATCAAATCACAATGCAAGATATTAAACTTTTTCCAAGCACAAAACGTGATTTATTTACAAATATGCGTAGATAGAAATACAAACTAAAGTAAACATATAAGAAAGCATATTGTTTTCTGTTTATTTCTGTTCCCCAAAAAATAGTAGTCATGCCAGTCGTGTTTGCAGGTCAATTGTAGACTTATTGGAAGTCAAAGGTTGAGAGGAGTTCACCAGGTCTCGGGAAGCAGTTCCTTGGTTGTTCTGTCTTTGATTCAGGAACCTCGCAGGTAAAACAGTGGACATGTACACTTCCTTGAACTTTGAACGGCAGAAACAGTATACAAGCGGGTCTAGGAGACAGTCACTGTATGAGAGGCACATGAGAGCATCGTAGATCTTTACCACAATCTTCTCGGCCTCCTGGTTGTCGTGGACTCTGACTATCAGCAGAATCATCCGTGACAGAGTCAATGGCAGAAAACAGACAGAGAAAACCAATACCACAGAGGCCACTAGGAAAACAGCTCTGCGCAGCTTGGTGTTGTCCCCGACTGTCTTCCTCTTCAGCTTGGTGGTAATCTGCATTGTGCAGAACACCAGTACCCCGAAAGGAATCAGAATCTGGGTGAAGAACACAGTCTCTCGTAAAATGTCGGCTATGGTGTTCTCTGTGGTTCCATTAGCACGACCCAAGCTGTTGCAGCAGTCAAATGTTTCCAGCATCGTGGGAACAGTCAGGGGGAGCAGCAGAAGCCAGATGAGGATGGAAATGTGTGGTGACTTTTGAAGAATCTTCAGACAGTTCTTTTTTCCAGGATGCACAACGTTTAGATAGCGATCTACAGAGATGACTGTGAGGAATGCAATGCTGGCCCCCCGGTTGAGAAACAGCATGAAGAGCATGGCTTTGCAGATGTTGTCATCTTTACTTTGTCGAAGTCCAGTCAGAAAGTGGTATGCTTTGAACGGCAGGCATATCAGAAGCAGAAAGTCTGCCAGCACCAGATTGAAGAGAAAGAGGCTGTTATTCTTCCAAAATTTGAATTTAAAAAGGAATACGTACAAAACTGACAAATTAAGAGGCAGTGCGAAAAAAAACTCCACAGACATTACTAAAGCGAGAGCTGTGTAAAGCTTTTCATCCTCAGTCCTACAATGATCTGATGAGTTACTCATTGCCTCTGTTTCTCACTGTCAACAAGCTTGTATAAACTCCACAAGAGATGTTTAGGTATTTTCCTCACACTTGCATCAGAACCACAGTTTTTATCTGCCACAGAGGAAGTAGAAGGCGTGACAAGCAGTTAAAGTTAAAGCAAACCCCATGTATGGGAAACAACATCGAGCAGGAGGAGGGCTGATACTTTTCTGTGTAGGCTACTGTTACAAATAGTTAAAGTTAATTAAAGTATCTTTCAAGCCATAAAAGAATTCAAGGGCTTAAGTGAGAAACTGTGTTTAACTAGATATTTGCAGAAATGTCAGTGACACTGAGAAAAAAAGTCCTTGAAGTAGTAGGAGAATTATTATAAGGGAAGTTCACTGTAAAAATTCTGAAATCAGACCTCTGCCATATTATGCACATTTTTTGTAATGAAGAGTTATGGGTCTGCAGAGTCTGCATTCTTGAATTATTTTTAACTTGATGGAATCTCTCCTTAGACTTTTTGAACCCTTTTGACATATTTGTCTGACACAGAGGTGTATATCATTTTTCCCCAGCAGGACTTATGTTGGCCCCACTTTCCTCAGCAGAGGGCCTGAGCTCAACACCTGCACTCATTTCTGCTGCTTGCCCAGATGCCAAGAACGTTTCCCAGAGTGTAACATTTGCAGAGGGAGTTAGATCTCCTACTGAGGAAATGGCATGCCGCTCTGTTACAGCCAATCACAACTCTGGTAAGAAACAGGAACTACACTGTCAAAAGTGCTGCTTTGGACCAGCTTAGAACAATCAAGGCAAATGGCTACAGTCATCTTTTTATATTGGTTTAACTTAACAGTGGCATGTGTATTCGTAGTGTACATGGCATTATTAAGTTAAAGCAACAGGAAAATGGTCCATGCAGCATGTTTCATTTTTCCACTGACAAAACTTCAAGACACATATATAAATATAGAGACATTTATTCAAACTGTTGTTGGCAGTGCTATATATAAAATTATCTAGACCTAATCTGGGGATCCGAATGGTTAGATTCTGTAAAAGGAAGTAATCTGTATCAAATTTACTGCATCAACTGTATTTTTCCTTTTGCAAGGACTGATTGGCAATTATATTGTTACAGGCAAAACAGAGAGTAACAGCACAATATTAAGACAGTATCATGCATCCAGCTTGATCCTGAAAGTTAAAGGTAACATAATTGGAAATGTTTTCGATCCTGAGCTTGGGAAAAAAAAAACTGCACCTGTCTCTACACCTGTTTCACCTGTGCCACAGTCTCATTTGAGTAATGTGATTCACAGCATGAGTAAAAAGTTTTTTATAGTTAACATTTTGAACTCAGCATTTGCAATTCCACCTGCAGTAATCCTCCGCTGACTACACATTAGGGGAATTCCATGCAAAACAGTGATGAGATTGTACAAATGCATTGTAACAGAAAGCTCACAGATTTGCATTTCACAGTACATAAACAAAACATTTATAGTACTTTTACACAAAGTGTCATGTACAAAAAAATCACGTCTTAGTCCTGTTCTGCTGCCATTTAGTTTTCAGGATGCACATGTTGTAAGTGTAAGCCCTTGTGACTCCAGCTCTCTCGTTCTCTGGGCATTGTTTAAGTGCGATGGATTGGAAACGTTTCCTGTCGAATGTGAACTATCAACTGGGGGTCCATCATTGCCAAGCAGAAATGGAAGGTAGTGTTCCAGATAAAGGTTTTTGAACTTCGTGCTGCTCAAGCAATACACTAGTGGGTCGAGCAGACAGTCTAAATAGGACAGACACATGAGGCCATCATAAACCTTAACAGCAATCGTCTCAGCGTCCGGGTATTCCTGCACGCGCACGACTAAAAGCACCATTCTTGATATGGTGCATGGAAGGAAGCACAGAGAAAAGACAAACATCACAGAGGTGACCAAAAAAGTGGCTCTCCGCAACTTTGTCCTGTCTCCAACGGTCTTCCTTTTGAGGCGGTTCACAATCCGTGCTGTACAAAACACCAGCACCACGAAGGGGATAAGGATCTGGGTGAAAAACACGATTTCCCTGAAAATGTCAGTCATGTTGTCTTCTTTGCGGCCAAAGCTGTTGCAGCAGTCAAAGTTCTGTAGCATGGTGGGGATGGTCAGGGGCAGCAGCAGAAGCCAGATGAGGATGGAAATCTGTGGAGACTTTTTAAGAATCTTCAAAAAGTTCTTTTTCCCAGGATGCACCACATTTAGGTAGCGATCTATAGAGATGACTGTCAAGAATGCAATGCTGGCTCCCCTGTTCAGAAACAGCATAAAGAGCATGGCTTCGCACACTACCTTATTTTTACTCCTCCGTTCTCCCATCAGGAAGTTGTGAGCCTTTACGGGCAAACAGATGAGCAGCAGAATGTCAGCCAAGACAAGGTTGAAGAGAAAAATGTTGTTGGTGTTTGTCTTCCAGAATTTCAGTTTAAAAATGAAGAGGTAGATTACAGTAAGGTTGAGAGGGAGAGCCAAAATAAACTCCACGATCATGACAGAAGAGTAAAACACATACAGATTTTTGTCCTCTGCTGTGCAATTGTCACTTGCGTGAAGTGTCATTGTTTATAAAAAAAAAAACAGAAAAAGGCTCTAATCAGTGAATAATTATAAATATCTTCAACAGCCCAACTGAAAACAAAAAAACAGCCCAGGTTGTCTTTTCCCACTCTCTAGAATTCCACAGCTTGGTGAACACGTCGTGCCTCTCTGTGAACTGCAGCCTGGTCTGGGAATAATTTAGTTCCTTTGGCAGGCAGTGCTCTGTTAAACTGCTCAGACTTGTTGCCTGAGCACCGCCCACACCAGAGAAAACAAGTCACCACAGGCTGAGTAGATAAGCAGCTGAGCCCCTGAGACTGCGACTCTGAAATGTATGATGGAAAAATGTCATCATCTCATCTCGACACTCCTAATGTAGAGTCCCATATTTGTCATTTTTGGGGTGACGTGACATTTCAGTTGTGTATTTTTGTTTTCCTTTCCTTGTTGCTCCCCTGGCAATTCCAGTATGTAGTAACCTGAGATGAGAAAGCCATTAAATCTTGCGCAACCTGTCTGTCTGTGACTAAATTTCTGCTAGCAGTTGTTTTTTTTTTTTTTTTTGCAGATACATGAGAGCCATTAAAACCCACACAAACTTTCTCTGAAAAGAGTAAAACATTGTTTTTTGAGCAAGAGGAATGCACGTTTAGCTAGGGTGTGCCTGGGGAGAACTGAATGGACTGAAAAGCCCAAGACTGCGAGGCATGGCGTGTGTCGTGAAAAACAAACAAGACAGGAATTTCATGTCCAGTGAGAACTCTTCCTTGAAATCCCTCGAGACCATGAGCTACTGGTCTAGACTTGTCAGGGCTTGGTGTTTGGGTTTAAGGAAATGGTTAGATGGCAAGACAGAGGACCTTATCTAAGTTAATTAATTAATTTTATTTCCAGCTGCCTCCAAAACCGTATCAAATTTGGTTTAAGTTTCTTCCAGGTTCCTCTTTCTGCAAAGGCTTTCAAAATTAAAAATGGACACAAGTGTTTACAGACAGCCTTTTTGCATGCAGCATATGGAGACTGAGTACATGTCTGCCAGCAGTGAATCACAGGCCCTTATCATCCTTAGTAACTAGCCTAACCACCATGCGCCATAAAAGGACAGGTCGGTTACGATATCTGCTGCAACAGTCGACAGCTCTACATCAGCAGGAGAAAACAAAAATAAGTGAATTATTGTACGCATGTCCTTCATAGCAGCACACTACAGGATATCAGGATGTGTACAGGAAACCAACAGCAGCTGTTATGTGCATAATTTTAGGCCTTCACCAGTCCGGACATCCATTCTTTTTAGTTTCAGTTTAAGTTTGACCTGACTCTTGAATATGTCAGACGTGTTCTGACTCATGCAGCTTTCTTCTTATCTACCTGTCTTGTCTTTATATTCCTGTAAACGTTAGGAAAACCCAGCAGAAGGGCTATTTCCTGTTTCTTTGTTTCAATGCCAACATTTTTTTTTTTACAGTTCACTGATTTCCACATATTTACCTGTTAAACTCAGGATGCATTATAGTAAATTATTGGTTTACTACAGGTTACAAGTTGAAACTTGCATTCCATTGTATTGCAAAGAACAGTTCAAAGAGACATACCACCCTTTGAAAATGTGCTTTAAATTCACAATTACTCGGTTTGTCAAGGTGAATGGAAATAGTTTAAGTTATATAATTTGCCTTCTTATTACCTATTAGGTTGTTATTGTATCACAACGACATGGTGCTTGATTGAGTTGACAAGTGTTAGCATTCGTAGTATTTGAGTGGCAATTTGGGGCAGTCATGGCCTAGCAGTTAAGGAGTCGGACTTGTGGCCAAACAAAGTGTTATGGGTGAAATTTTGGGCCCAATGAAAAAATTGAATTTTAGGCCCTGTTATTATTATCAATAGTTTCCTTAAAGGGAACTCCTGGCAACGCTTGGCCCTAAGTGTCATTGTATCCCACCCCCACCCCCAAAGCTATGCCCCCTGGGTGCTCCTTCCCTTACTGGTCAGCCTTAGAAAATTGTTTATGGTTTTATGTTTAAAATCTAAAAAAAATAGGTCAATTTGCCAAGAAAGGTCAGGCAGAACAGAGAAATCTCTCTCCTATTCGGGAGGAACCAGTGGAGGAGCCTCAGCAGATCAGCCCTTTTGGAATACGAAGAAGGCCCCGAACAAATCCTGAAGACAGGTACGGAATACTACGAAATATGAAATGTACTTTTTATTTTTATTTGGGTTTTATTAATGTTTTTTTATGATGATGTTTATCCCTGCTGAGCAAAGGTATGCAATTTGTAGACCAATTAGACCCGCAGTGGGAGAAAGTCAGAAAACATTTGAAGATTTTCTCGAGGAGCAGCTTCAAGCAGGTGAAACCTTACCATCAAATCAGGTTGGAAAAACAACAACATCATAGTAGTAGTAGTAGTGATTCATCTCTGCTTTGAATATCTCTTTTGGTCTGACTAATAACAACCTATGTAATTCATATCTTGTGGTCAGGCCAGCGTCACCAGTGTGGTTCAGAAGAAAGACTTCTTGAGAAAGGGGAGTGGCTTATCCTGCATTGGCAAGTTAAAAAGTGGTGTTCCTGCTGAAGAGTGTAAAACCATCGGAACCTTAGAAGAGTGTGCTGATGCTCCAAATTTGCATATAGACCAAATAAAGAGTACTAATGCAACAACTACTTCAAATGATGTCCAGAAATCTGTTACTGCTACTGAAAAATGCATCAGCTCCACTTTAGAGTCCTACAGAAATCGAGTATCCCAAAGTCAAACTTTAAGTAACCGAATGTCTAACTCAAAGAGAAACAGCTTCACCACCTCATTAGATATAAAAGCCACACACAGGGTCATGCCACAAGCAGCGGGGAGTGATGTTGCGTTTAAAAAGATAAACGATCACATTGTCCTGGGTGTACCAGAGAACTCCCATTTGCACAGACGCTCGACCTGACAGAGGGCAGTCCACTGCCAAGCTCAGTGGAGCAGACACACCCAGCATATTCACAAAAGTCAAGCAGCCTCAGCACATGGGCCCCTCCAGTGGGAGCAGCAGTGAGGATGACCTTGAGTCCCTGTGGTATAAACAGCCCATATCTCCCTCCCCATTGGCTGTTCGTCTGAAGGACCAGAACCTGAGCCTGTCAGATGACGACTATGCCAGTGATGCCCCAAGTGAAGTTGAAGCCCATCTACCGACTGTGCAACTCCGCACTCCCAAAAACTGGCCCCAGCCCTCCAGCTCCAGTGAGACCAGTGACTCTGAACTGAAGTGCTTGAGCTGGAAGAGGCCTGGCACGTCAGATGCAGCCACAGAGTTAAAGAAGGTGCCTGTGTCACAGCTGCTCATCAGTCTTTTCCCCAAGATGGATGAGCCTCATGACAACACTACAGTCAGCAACAAACAGAAGGACAAAGTCTCGAAGTTAAAAGAATGTGGGTGTGGTAAGTCACACTAGTGTGCGTCTCGGCTCAAGTGTGCCCAGTAGTGTATTGTAGGTCTATAGATGGGCGGTGTTGTGAGGTCAACAGAGCGTGCTATTGTATTCCCACCACAATTGCATGGTGCTCGCTCAAGGCTAGTTCTTGTAATCATTAATTTTTTTTTGCCTCTTGTAGGTGCCAGGGCACCGGGACAAACACAGAGAAATCTGAATGGAGCAATTAGGGCTAAAGGGAAGCACGAGACCTTGTTAAATGAGCTGAAAATTACCCAGGACGAGGCCATGCAGTTTCTCAGGTTAACTTTACAGTCGGTCGCTAGCATAAATAAAGCTCACTAAATTCTCGTGTAGGAACATGAATGAAATTACAGTGTAAAAAGTGAAGCAACTGAAAACAATTAAGACAAGGTGCTGTGTGAATCTGTGTGGTAACTTAATGAACATACATGACATTAATAAGTTAAAACAACATAAAAACACCCATGCAGCACAGGCTTGGTCCTATGCAGCACTCTTTTACAGTTCCGATTAGTCTGTTGTACTTGATTGAGTAATTACGTAATTTAGTAAGAAACCTGCAATTATTTCTGTACAGAATGGTGGAGAATAATAATATCTCTCCTTTTAAAGTAAATGAAGTAAACCTTTTCCTTTTCTATTTTACTTCAATAAAAGGTGTTACAGATACATTGTGTAACGTTCAGGTTACAAAGGAACACATTTTTTAAGTAATGTATTATTCTTGTGTAGTTGAGAATGGTAAAACAAACATGCGTACACAAAAGAACAGAGTACCTTTGTTAAGATGTGCAAATCAGAGTGGGATCTGTTTTCAGTCTGGTTTCAGTTCCTTTTCTCATATTCAGATCAGAAACATTCTGTTGAAACAGGTCTAGTCGGCAACCATTTATGTTGGTTTGTGTTGCTGTGATGTTTATTTTGTGGCAATGCTTTTGTGGTAGAGATGGCAGCAGAACCTGTACAAAGTCTACAAAAGGAGAGATGGATCATGGGATTGCTCAGGTACAAGCTTTTTAAAATATTCCACACATATAAAATACACTGTACCCTAGTGTCTTTACCACTGTTTCTTTTGTTTGCACCTTAGTGATTACAGCCCCATTGAAGTGCACACTCTCTACACATATACAGCCTCTGTGTGCATTCCAATAACAGGACTTCCATTCAACTTGTTGATGCGCATTTTAGTTATTCAAATAACAAATCCTAACTAATTACTATAAATGTGCATAATTGATCTGAAGAAGTTGTATTAAAATCTGACTAATATCTAACAAGGTTTAAGGTTTGTATTTGATTTTTTCCTTTTTGGTATTGTTCTCTCTCTCTCTCTCTCTCTCTCTCTCTCTCTCTCTCTCTCTCTCTCTCTCTCTCTCTCTCTCTCTCTATGTTTATGTATGTCTGCCTGCTTGTGCCTGGATGGATGGACCAGCTCCAGCAGCAGATCGTGTCAGTGCAGGAGCTGCTTAAGCAGAAAGAGAGGAAGTGGTCCATGGCCCATGGGCAACTTCAGAGCTGCATGGACACACTGGTCAGGGCCAACCAAGAACTGAGAGGCAGAATGCCCTTTACTAGTACTAGTTCTTCCACTGATGCACCGACTCACCTGCCTGAGAACGTGAGAATACATGACATCATCACATGACACTCATTTCCTGTGTCAATGGCGTTTAATCTGAGTTCAATCTGAGCCAGTGTATTGTCCAATCTGAGGCAATGTGTATTGGATACCAAATCTTTTATTTTTAATGGACATGTCACATCTAGGCCAATGGATGTGCCATATCTATGTCTTAATGTGACATATTGTTTAAAATAAAGGAGTTCTTCAGAGTTCATAGTTCTTCAGATTGGGCAATTTACAAAGAGACTGCTACAGGAAAGTCCATATTTCCTCTTTTACCTTTAAGAGCACCTGATATTTATACCTTTGACCCAGTGAAGCACTCACCAAAATCTTCTTTGTAACGTGATAGAGTCCTCGTTTCAGTGTATGACCACTATAGCCCATCACAACACTGACTCACCCTTGGGTAGAAACTTAGGAGACTGAATTGGATTGCTGTGTGAAGTTGAAAGTGAAGTATGAGACTCTGGAAGTAAAACAGATTTGTTAGTCACACTCAGCTAGACTGACGATACTGACAGGGTGATTCAGAGAGATAACGTCAACATAGCCAGCTTTGTTTACAGTCTTGGCGGGACTTGTCTGATTAAGTGTGTCATCATTATAACTCATTGAACAAAAGGACCTCTAATGTTCACTACACTATATATATAAAGTCTCTCAAAGGAAATCACTGCACAATGGTCTCTGTTGTTTTTTTTAATTTTATTTATAAGAAGAACTCCAGCAAAGACCAGTGTTCAATGATTTCTCTGAGAGACTTTTGCTGCACATCTTCAGCACCTGGGCCACATGGCTGTGCGCAGGGTTTTCTTAGAGTTTTAAGGTTCTCGACACTGTTTAAATAGTGAGTAAGCCGTATCTTGTTTATGTGTATAGTAGGATACAACATTGTAATTCAAACATTTGGCAAACATTTAAAAAGCATATAATTACTCAAGCTCTTAGCAACCTGCCAACATGTCAGTTTAGTATCAAGTGTTTAAAAAAATTCTCCAGCTTTGAAACTTAGGATCTAACATCTGAGTGAGATGTAGGTCAGATAGGAGCATCTGTGAGCATGCAGCTAAAACAAGCTAAGACTAGCTTTACACCATGACAAGGGAACCACAAGGAAACAGACTCAGGATTAGTTGGCCACATTAGGCAAACATACTTCACCTGTGTCTGTACTGGGTCTATGCACAGAGCAACTGTGCTAGCCTAGGATTCTGATTATTCTAGTGTTACAAACTCCAGTGGGGTAACTAAACTTGGTAAACTTAGTTATACAGTAGCTCTTGAAAAAACGTTTTCATTTTAGAGCAGTGGAAGTGATATAAAAGCCATTTTAAAAAATCCTGTCATTTTTACCTTTTTGGTTTACCTTACATTTCACCTTACATTTCACCTTTTTGGTTGATAATGTTGCACTACAACATTTTTTATCACAGAGTTTTCTTTCCTTGCTTTAACCAATAGTTGCGTAAACATGCCACCTAGTGGTCAAACAGAGCTCATTAGATTAATCAGCTCATAAAATTTTTCTTTATTATGGTTTACAGTTGTGGTCAGATATACATGCACTTATCATGGGTATGAATGTCATTTTAATTTGTGTTTTTAATGATTCATTCGAGCCACCCTTTTTCTGGGGCTGAATGATAATACAACATACAACTTTGATGATTTTTAAAAACAAGAATTAGGTGCACAACTTTGGATTTGTTTTGGAATTTGTATAATTCGCACAGGGTCACGTATTATACATACAGGCATAGATATATGCACTTATCAACAGATATACATACATCTCCATTAATATTTGGTTAAATGATTTGTAGCTTTGTAGAAGTTTTATCTGAATCAGATGCTTTTTGTACCCATCAACAAGCTAATGGCATTTTAAGCGTAGTGCATAATTTGTAATAGGGTTAAGGTTAAGGTTTTGGGAAGACCATTCCAGAAGTTTACTGTTAGCCTGCTTTATGCATTCCAAAGCCAGTTTCGATAGATATTCGGGGTCATTGTCTTGTTGTAACACCCAATAATACTGAGGTTGCAATCATCTAGCTGTTGACTTTAGATGAAGTTGAATAATTTTGAGGCAGTCCACCTTCTTTATTATTTCATCCACTTTGTGCAATGTAGTAGCACTAGCAGTGAAATACCCCCCAGGCACGATGCTGCCACCACTACCATGTTTGACAGATGATACTGTCTAAAAGCCTCACCTTGACTCCTCAAAACATACTTGAACCAAATAACTCAATATTTGTCTCATATGACCATACAGCCTTTCTCCATGAATCAAGTGGTTTGTCTTTGTGGGCTGCTGCAAATTTGTGTGTAAAGGTGTCAATTTAGAAACAGGCGTCTTTCTCGGTTGGCACCCTCTCAGTCTGTGACAGGGTAAAACTGGCCTCACTGTGTACTCTGATGTTCCAGTAGATGTTCCAAACTTGTGCACCCAATCTTTGTTTTTAAAAAATTACAGAAGATGTACTGTATGTTGTATTATCATTCCACTCTTCTGAAAAAAGAGTGGTTCATATTACCCATTAAAAGCTCAAAATCAATAATATTGATGACAATGATGAGTGTATATAAAACTTCTGACTACAACTGTATATATCTCGGTTAATCTCTTTATCAACCTACATTTAGGCTAAAGAACAGCAAAAGTCATCCAAGCAGGGACTTCAACCAAGAACTCCTACTCCTGCTTTTAAAAACATCCCTGACCCTCACAAAACCACCTCACCAATGTGGCTGGTGGGTAGTATGCAGCTTATTTGTGTCTAATAATAATAATAATAATAATAATAATAATAATGACAAATCAGTCAATGACATGTAGCACAGTGCTGAAGTTCATGTGCAGACCATTGATTTGATCTTTTGAAGAATTATCCACTACTCATCACTAAACCCATTGTATTTTTTAATTTGTAAGTCAGTAGATAGATATTTTCTCTCCTCTTATGCTGTAGATATGTTTACTATGAAAACTTCTTTGAAGAATTGAAGAAATGACCCCTGATGGCATATTTTCTTCTTCATCTTATTCTGCAGAAAACCTATTTAGTCTAGTGTTATATTTCCTGCATGTTTTTTACAGTCAAATCCAACCTTTCATACTAGCATTGCTAGCATCAAGGGAACTAAAGACCCAAGACCAAACACACCCTTTAGTAAGTAGATATCATCTTACTATAGTTTCATAAAGTGATGTATGTACTGTATGTGTGTATGTAGGAAGCTAGGAATGTATGTATATATGTATGTAGGCTAGATACTGTATATAGTTGTGCTCACGTGCTAAAGTAACCTTTTCTTGTTCGCTTCCCATTGTATTCTGAACTCCTCAGGAATGTCATCTGCAAAGTCAAGATGGCCTGAGGGTACCCAGAGCCCGGTCACACACCAAACCAGGTCACATGTCAGGAATGGCAGAGAGGTATTCAGTTGACATGGTAACAAGCTAATTCCACTTTAGCCATAGGGGGAGACATTCCAGATGTCAAACGAGTACAGGTTAAAAAAAACACTGTGCTGGATCACTGAGCACAAACAAATGTGAAATGAAGACCACTCCCATTGACTCATGTTGTAAATACACTAATGTGAAATTCACAGTGAGCTCTAGGTGTACAAGTCCAAGTTAAAATGGAGCCAATTCACACACTGAAAATGTTAAAGACAAGTGTCTTTGCACTAATTTATTCACACATTCTGAGTTTAAAAATAGAAAGCCAGGAAGACTCAACATCTCAGAACCCAGGATCTGCTAATAAATGATTATAAAAACTTATGTCCTTAAACTTTGTGTGTGAAATGTCTTCATGTTAACTTTTTGACTACTGGTTTGTACATACACTTGCCACAAAGATCTCCATCTGAGTACAACAGTATTCCCTTTACTAAGAAGTCTGAACTGAAATGCAATGCAGGGTTGGGGGTCATATGTGCTCATGTCACCTCAGGTATCATGGGTGTCTGAAGGCACCCACAGGAAGCTAATGGACTGTGCAGATAAGAGCTGTTCCCCCAGGGCCAGACCAACACCAGTGGCCAGCGAAGCGACTTTCTCTGATTTTGATCACAAGGTAGGCCTCATGCGTCAGCACAATGGATAAAAGTATAAATAAGTATAGGTTTGGGAGGTCCAACATTGTATTCTTCACAGGGCCCAAAATATGTAGAGAAACCCTTGCCTATGGCTAATTATGAATCATTATTTTGGCTTTAATGTATTTTAATAATTTTAATATTAAAATATTTCAGTGTGCCATGCTGCGATGTAGGTTATTGTCACACAGTTCATTTCTGAGTAAATTGTCATACTCTGCAATGAAAACAGGTCAACAGTAATCCATTAGCACTACAAGACAAGAGCATGACCATGAAAGTGAAAGAGAAGATACACTACCCAGATGGAAAGGTGACCTCATTTCTTATCATTTCTTATCATCTCTTCCACTGTCACGTTTGTACTTGCAGGACTTGTACAATTGCTGTATATATTTTCGTAATTAATTTCAGTTTTCTGGACAGGTTGAACAAATTCTTTTCTCTGGTAGCCGCGTTGTTACCTATCGGAATGGTACCAAAAAAGAGGTATCTGCAGATGGGAAGACAGCGAAGATTACATTCTTTAACGGCGACGTCAAACAAATACTAGGCGATGGTAAAGTGGTATGTTAAAATGAAAGTCTTCCAAACATTTTCTTCTACAGAATCACCTATCTCTGACTGGAATAAAGGTACTAGGGATAACACATTTTAGTAAGAGGACATGTGTCGGCTCTTTCACAGGTGTACTATTATCATGATGCTCAGGCAACGCATACAATGTTTCCCTCTGGCCTTGAGGTCCTGCACTTTGCAAACAACCAAAAAGGTAAACTGTGTCACAAATGGAAATGTATGGCTCAGCCAGTGAGTATACTGGACTCAGATCGTGTAACAGCAGACAGATAGCACAAAATATGATCACGACTAACAATGTATTCATGTACTGCATATAAGCTATTTGCAGGTATGTGTACTTTTATACAACTATGTAAAAATATATAGGCTGACTAGGGAAGGAATTGTAAGTGTGTGTGAATGTTGCAGTTCTTTAACAGCAGTTCATTCGTTTATTCATTCATTCATTTATTCGCTTATTCATGCATTTATTTATTAATTTAACAAAAAATGCATTTAGAGGTAGCAGAAATAACTTACTGAACAAAATTAATCTTATTTATGTAATATTGTTTTAAACATGGATTTAATTTATAGAAAAACATTATCCTGACGGGAGCAGACAGATCATTTTCCCTGATGGTACATTCAAGCACATCTTCCCTGATGGCCGAGAGGAGAGCACCTTTCCTGATGGCACCATTGTTAAATTCACAGAGTAGGGATCTGCCTGTTTGTCTTTTTGACTTTAGACCACCGTGTACGCCTGAATTTATATTTTTACTACACTAAAACTATACTATTTTATCTGCAGGACTGGGGAAAAGTCAGTTGATTTTCCGAATGGACAGCGTGAGGTCCATGCTACCCGGTACAAGAAGAGGGAGAACCCAGATGGCACTGTGAGGACAGTGTATCTGAATGGAAGACATGAGAAAACATACTCAGCAGGGAAGGGCCTCGTCAGGAACAATGAGATAAACAATGATAAAAATAAGCATTAATTGTCAAAACATTGATTATTTTGTTCCTGCCTTTAATCACTTCTGTAAATAGCTACATGGCTACTATAATTCAGATGTACACAATGTGGGATTTATAAATTGTATTTGATAGCCTTAGTTACACAAAGTAACTATAGCTACTGAAAATAACCAGGACAAATCGAATGGGCATACCTAATCCAGACTACTTATTCACTTCAAGTAAATGAAACGTCTCAGATAGCGCATTTAGGAAGCATGCAGAATAACACACACATACACCTTAGCAAGTAGGCCTACTCTGTTATACTCAGCTGTTGGCAAATACGATTTAGGAAAACCAACACCGTTTTCTGGATGACAGTGGCTCCCACAGAGCGGAAAGGTTATAAGCCTTTACAGCTTTTAGTGACACAGTGCATTTTAAAGCTGTTTTGACCTCTTAATAATGACAGTGATTAGTTAAAAAAAAAAGGTCAAAGAAGGTTTATAATGCACTGTGTCACTTAAAGTGTCACTTGTGAGGATTGGGTTCATAGAAAGTGTTACTGAGAAATCTTTAGCTGACTCCCACGTAATTACATAGGCGTAGCCACAGGTGGGCTAGCTTAGGCCTGTGCCCACCCACTTGTCAGTCAGTCCCACCCAATCAGAAGGCTCTGTGTTGTAATAATAATAATCTCCCTCTGTAATAATAATCTCTGTGGGCTAGGCCCACCTGATTTTTTGTAGGCTCATCCATTTTATGATTTCTGGCCATGCCCTTGCTTAATTAACTAATAAATATGATTGTTGACCAAACATGTTGTTTCATGAAGAATATGGCATTAGAAACTTTCCTCACATATTATTGGTTGATAAACTTGTTGTACCTCAGCGGGAAGCACAATCACAAGCACTGGACAGCACAGGACATCAAAAATATATCAGACAGCAGGCATACAAGACAACAATAGACACGTTATGAAACATTCTTCCTGCCCACACCAGCAAGTTGTGCCATCGTGGGTGTGTCTAGGCCAGTTGTCTTACTTTAATGCTTTGATTCCTTGTGGAATAAATACATTTAAAAAGTCCTGCTTTTGGTCATTAGAGGGGGACAGAAAACGACATCTACACAGTACTATTACAAATGAAGAGGCCAGTGGGTGTGTGTAGTAACAGATTATGGCTTTTCTACAATGTCTTTGTACTGAATGCTCCCTCTACTTGGTAGAGTAATCTCAAGTATTTTTTCTGTGCCACAGTGGCATTCCATTAGCCTGGGCACGCCCATACTTCCTGTGCCGCTGCATTTGAATTTCGCTTGCAAAGTCAGTCTGGCCAAGCTCCCATTCTACACCGTTTCTACATTAACAGAGAGACTGGGACCAATGAAAATCTAGCATTTCAAAAAGGCAATGACACGGTAGTTTAGCGACCGGAAATCTACCTCAGTCACTGTCAACATGGCGAACGTGGAGCAATGGCAAGATTTCAATGCAGCTGTAGCTGCTGTTTTGGAAGATGGATGAACATGTTAGCCAACGAAGTCTACAAAGAAAATCTCCTTGGCATTGTTGTCGACGAGGTTCATCTGACTTATAAATGGTAAGTGTTGCCAAGTCAACCCAGTTTACAGTATGCAAATAGCAGAACAACACAGTAATAGCTTGCAAAGCTGTGGAGCTATTTCACTGACAAAATAGCTGCACGTTACATTGTCAGCGATAGCATATGGAATTTCGAGCTTTTGTGCAGTAGTTTTGTTTACTCATATGCACGTTACTATTCTCTGTCTTATACATGGACACTAATGTGATTGGTCGAAGCTTCGTCCAGTAGCAAACACAGGCATTTCACACACGTGGGTTAAGCCCGCCCTCTGAGAAATGGGTTTACAACACAGCTTGGCCAGACCAATGTTCGCAGAGCATTGATTGTCGCGTTAGCCAGGCTATCATTCCATGGCATTTTCGAACAATTTTAATGTAGGCTACATCCAAAATTAAAGTTCAGATTCAGGGACGTCGCCAGACACTTTTTGTGGCTGCAAGGAATTCGCGTTATTCACCTGGCAACCATTTTGACGCTTGAGTGGTACGGAAGTAAAACGGAAGTGCGTTCTATACGTTCTCAACCATTCGAAATCACAGTAGCTAGCGCTAAACTCTCTCTGAAGTAAACTCTCTCTGAAGTGAATATGGCAAGTGTGTGGTCAACCAATCTGTCTGGCATGCCGGAATTGTCAATGGATGGTGTTGAGAAATGGGCATCGAAAGACTGCGCTGTCCCCCGGGCTGTCTTGCTGAAAGGCTACAGCAACTGGGTTGAAGGGTACATCCACGACGTGGAAGGTAAGTTTTCCTTTTCATAAGTAGATGTGGCTAACCTGTTAGCTGTGTTAGTAACAAACATATGGTTTATTCTGATATTACTGTACTTCTACTTTATACCACTCTGCCAATGACCCATATGCTGTATGTAAACAACTACAAAATTGACATTTTCTAATGTTTCGTTATCTTATCTATTACAGGTGGAACTTGCCCTTCATGAGCCTTTCATCTGTGAATCGCATTGTACTTGCAAAGCTGGCTTGGGGAAGTGCAATCACCTAATAGGCCTTTTGTACACTCTGGCACACTTTGTGAAAATGGGGTTTGCGTCTGTCCCTCCGACTACAAGCCGCACATCACTCCCTCAGACCTGGCATGTTCCGTCTCGCACTTTAGGCATCACCCCTAGAGCAGTAAGCAAAGTCAGCATATCAAAGCTTAGACCACCTATGACCAACCCCCCACCTAAGAAAAAGCGTTCTGAGGGGGTGTCATCCAATCTGTATTGCCCTGTGCCACTTCCTTTACCTGCTGAGGAACTGGCAGAGTCGCTAAGGAAAAACCTGGCAGCAATTGGCAGTAAGAGCCAGATGCTCAAACTGCTGGAAGGTAACCTAAAGCATCCAGTTCCGTTAGTAAGCACACCCTTTGGGGACCTTCCACTGGGATCAGTGCTAACTTACCAGAATCATTCCCCGCTGTCTGCTAGCATTGATTCTGATCCCCCACTTCCCTTCCCACCACAGCCCTCCACTGTGCTTTTCTCCACTGTGCTTAACGAAGCCGAGTCCACCTACTACGGTGGTCTAGCAGTCACTCTTTTTCAGGCAGAGCAGTTGGAGAAGGAAACGAGAGGCCAGAGCCTGAGCAAGACCTGGAGAGAGCTCCGTATGAAGCGACTCACATCATCAGGGTTCAAAAGGATCTGCTCTAGGGTGAAGGATTTCGATAGTTTAGCCTGCAGCCTCCTTAACAGGAAAACCATCCAAACTAAGGCAATGAAAAGAGGCTCTGAAATGGAGCCTGTTGCAGCAGCTGAATACAGTGCTGTTACTGGCAATCAGATCTTTCACTGTGGCCTAGCCATCAACCCCCACGCCCCACACCTGGGTGCATCTCCTGACCGTAAGGTTTGTGCACCAAGTGAGCCAGCCCTTGGGCTGCTGGAAATTAAATGCCCGGACAAAGACAGAGTTGCTGACTGTGACTACCTGCTCTACCAAGATGGGAAGTATTGTCTGAAAGCCACCCACGAATACTACTACCAGGTGATGGGCCAAATGGGCATTACTGGCATGCCGTGGTGCGATTTTTTTGTAAAATGCAAACAGGAATTCCATTTGGAACGCATCACCTTTAACTTGGAGAAATGGCAAGACATGAAAGCTAAGCTGGATCAATTTTTTTTCACTTACTTCCTGCCTTCCCTGTGCAACAAAAGTAAGTAAATAGTAAACAAGACAGATTTTCCTGTATTTTTATTTTATTTTATTTTGATGATTAGTTTCATAGAGAATGATGAGAGAATGTGATACACAATATATAATAATATGCAGTATAATACACTATATACAGTAATATTCAGTATACTGATACAATATATATACATAGTCCAAAACATGAAAATATTATATATATATATATATATATATATATATATATATATATATATATATATATATATAATATTACATACAGTATAATATACAATATATAGTAATATTCAGTATGATATCACTAGAATTTAAGTTTGAAATGTGACACCTGTACAAATAAATAATCAAATTCAATTCATGTTTACCATTTCGTTTGTGTTTCGTTTGTGGAATTTTTATTATGCGGGTTTCAGAACAACGGGCCTTGGAAGTTGGTCAACATTGCACACTCTGCCCACAACTGGTTCACAGAGCCTACAAGTGTCATGGGTATGACTCCATCAAAGATGTGAAACTCTTTCAGCCTCCTGATGGCAACGCTCAACATGAATTCTGAGTCTTGCTATAGTCTGGGTTTCTGTGACTTCGTCTGCACTAAAAGTGCCACTTGGACCTAAAAATGGTGGGGTCACAAGGGAGACATTTATTTTAGCTAGTAAG
The DNA here is from genome assembly GCA_030347295.1 of Setipinna tenuifilis. Classification (NCBI taxonomy): domain Eukaryota; kingdom Metazoa; phylum Chordata; class Actinopteri; order Clupeiformes; family Engraulidae; genus Setipinna; species Setipinna tenuifilis. The sequence goes on along the minus strand of CM059282.1, from coordinate 3,241,078 downwards.
TCCTTAATTAGGAAACCTTTGTCTGCCATGACCAAATCGCCCTCTTCCAGAATTTCCTGAATGCCGGACAATTCTGTTATTTCCTTGTCAGATATGGAGCCTGTGTACAGGTCACTCACAAATGACACCTCACCAGACGGTGCAATCCCAATCAGGCCTTTGAAAGTTGGGTTGCCCTTGTAATGGGAGTACATTTCTGAATTTAGCACCTTCGAAGTAGGTGTTTGCACGTATATTTCTGTGCAGTCTAGAATGACTCTTGTGTCGGGGTATGTGCTTTGAAAACAAGTGGGCATACTTTGAACTACTGTGGCTTTTGAAGGCCAAATGGGGAGTGATCCTAACATGAAGTATAGATAGTTAGCCCAGGTGACACAGACTCTGCTCACAGTTGATTGTGACACACCAAAGCGCACCGCTAGGTCCTCCTCAGCAAAACCCTGCCTCAGGCGACAAAGAAACAGAAAGAACTGGTCAATGGTTGCCAATTTGGGGATGTTGAATGACTGTCTCATGACCAGTTCATCTGTTTGTTTGAGCCTTTGTGCCTGACTCCATCCAACCATACTCGTGGCTGTGGGCTGTAGAGCCTTATACACAGCTTCAAACGTGGCATAGTCTGTAAACCCTGAATAAAATGACATTCGATTGTTATTACATCTAGGGCTGTCCTCGACCAAGGATTTTCTTGGTCGACCAGTGGTCGTGCATTCACTCCGACTAATCGATTAATCGCCCCGTCCCCTCCAAAAAAAAAAAAAACGAAATAACGTGATGGGCTACACAACTGCGAGGCGGCAGTCTCTCTGCGCATTTACCACTAACGGCGAGGGTAACCTATGTTATGTTGTCTGATTGCCTGAAATATGTGATGTAGGCCTACAAAATGTTTCCTGGTTGATTTACATAACTTAACTAACCTACATAAAAATCAGTTGACCAACGACTAATCGATTGTTTGCGGTCAGCCCTAATTACATCTAAATCTCGATACACTGAACACTTTATCTTCTAATTCTGCAATTAACCTGTCTTGCTCCGAGCACAATTTGACCCCCTTTTCAATCAACGCACGTCACACTCAAAGGGTGGAGAGGTCACACTGACAGGCATTAGTTGCCTCTGTGTAGGCTATTACATGAAATGCGCGTGACCCCCAACGCGCGAAACTGAAGGCTAACAAGCCTGGTTGCACATGTGCTACTGTGGTGTGTTTCACTCATAGATTGTATACAGTCGTTGGCTTCACTTTTAGCCGGTACCAGCGGACGTTAAATGTTGTGGACATTCAAACATTCTTTTTTTTTTGCTTATGGACAGAGGAGCAGGAAGGAGGAGAGATGAGGTGGAGGGAGGTAAGAGATGATCTGGCTAGGTCTATTAGATCAAATGTTCTGTCTGTTATGTCGACGCTAAAAACACGACTGTCTTTCACTTGACTCTTGCAACTGCACGTCACAACCACACAGTAGCCTGACTATAAGTAGTTTAGGTTTACTTGTTTAGATAGCCTACTTGTGCTGTTTTCGCGGTTGAATCGAGGCACCTGGATTCATAGCCAAAGGCAATGTAGGCCTACATTAGGCTTATATTTAGTTCTTTGCCGTCAAGCAAACCTACCAGGCTACTCTAGTTTTAATTATACCTGAATCTCGTCTGTATTTGGAGGTACCCATGTACAGCCGTATGCCTGGCAATGCTCCTCGTTTGTTCAGATATCACTTTTTGAACTCTGACAAAGTATGTCAAACGATCAGAACATCGGTAGGCTCTGCTGGTTTCTTCACTTAGACAACGTGTGCTGGGAATCCTCCTGGAAGTTCTTAAACCAGGTTGCGTAATGACCGAAAAGATCACCTCCTTCGAGCCGGATTCGAACCAGCGACCTAAGGATGTCAGCTGTAACTCTACAGTCCTCCGCTCTACCAACTGAGCTATCGAAGGGGATGATGGGATATGGCAAGCCTTTTCAACAGAACATGTAATGTTAATGGTCTGAACCATAGATGTGATGATGTGAAATTGACATTACACTACTGATATGAACAACATAAACTTTACTGGGCGCAGTTATATAGTAGTTAAACATGGCACTTTCAAACAATTTTAGCGAGACGGATTACATTATCGATTTGCTTCTTTTATGTTGTCGAAATAGATCTGTATATTTCGTCGAATCTCTGAGACATATCTATTTTTAATTAGGTGTAGTTAAATGTATGTTTACTATCAGAATACTGCTTTATATGGTGGGCATATAAAGTAGACATTTGTATGACATTAAGCATTTACATTTCTTACAAAAAGACAATGTATTGTGCGTACAGTAATTTGTTTTTGTAAGTAATCCGAACATGTTTTCAATGTATAATTGGACTGTTTTTTCAGTGTTTGTACATTGGCTAACTATAAACTTATATAGAGAGTTATCTGGCCAATATTGTATAATGTAGTCAGATAATATATAGTCTAATTCAATTCGTATTAGCATGCAACTTTTCATTCAGCAGCATGCAGTTTAGGCATCTTCTGATAGATATGGTGAAGGTGAAGAACACCGACCAGAAAAGGTGGCTGTGGGAGAACAAACGTCAGGGCTTCTATAGGACGGAGCGGGATTAGCTCAAATGGTATTATAGAGCGTTCGCTTAGGCAGGGAGTGATTATCATTGTCCTCCTCTCACTTCTCTGACACCTGTCCAACTTCACCAAATAAAAAACACTAAACTTCATTTTAGTTATTTTGTTTTACCTAATTTCTCCTTGCTGTTTTGACTATGTTATCAGGCTGAGTTACTCTTTTGACCATTGCCGTGTGAATATGAGAAGGAGCAAAACAAAATTAGGAGCATCGCTGGACTAGATCCATAAAAGGTAACTATACATACATTTCCAGGTTTTTAAAACAAGGAAAGAAAAAGGAAGATGAGGTACAGCATAATATGAATGTACTGATGTATTTTTGCCCATTTCTACCAAGCTGCCATAATATAATTGCTACCCATTGCAACTCTTCATTTATAAATTTACAGTTTCATTTTAATTTTCGCTCTTCCTGTCTACTTGGTCCTAATTTATGGTCATAACTTATGGTCACTGCAGACAAAGAGAAAGATCACCTCTAGACCAAGTGCCCAAGGCAGAAAAAGCCTTCAACTACGTATATGTTGCACAATACATACAGGTGGCTCTTTAAGTGTTCAATCTGTCCAGTAGATGGCAGTACAAACCCTTACAAAACAGAGTCTTGTAAATATACAGCTCTGCAACCTAGTTTCTCAGTAACTATCACCTGTCAGCCCTCATATCACTTGAGTGTCAGGGGAATTAGCTCAAATGGTAGAGCGCTCGCTGCGCAAAGGAAGGGGCCCGATCTTTACGCTCCTCACGCAAGCATGAAAAATACGGGAAAAAATAGAATAATACAATAACGGGGACATATTTCCCTTGCAATGATATTTAGGCGATCGGGTTATGTGTTTAAAAAGTTACGCCGTGAACTGTATTCGAACCTGCGATCTGCCAGATAAGGTATGGCGTTCTAAATATAAAACGGATTTGAATTTAGCTAAATATTTAGTTAAACATTTAAACATTGCCTTGGCTTTAAGATTATATTCCCCCAATTACTTATGTTTATTGCTGTTTATGATTGAATAATAATAATAGTAATAATAATAATAATGGGTGCCTTCTACACCTTAATACTAATGCTGTAGCAATGTCATGTCATTTTATTAATACTTACTTGTGTGTGTCTGTGTGTGTGTGTGTGTGTTATGGAGAACATTGCTTTGGATTTCGGCTGTTTCTTTCTGTTTCTGTTAATGTAATGATAATAACAATAAAGTTTCGCTTCAAAGACTGTGGGACAATATGGAGCTTTTGTGATGATACACAGGCTGAGTCTTAAATGTTGGTACAATCAGATTTAATGTACCTAAACACAAGAGGTAAAATAAACAAGTATTAAAATAAAGACACACACGGGCATCCAAATTTCAGGAAAACTATATACATACGGGAAACTATACATACATTCAAGCACACAATATATACATAAAATACAATACAATATATACAAATACACTATACACAATACAATATTTACAATATATACAGGCAAAACAATTACTTACTTTGCTGTTCTCTATGTTCTGCCAACCACTCCTCCAGAGACTTGCCACCTGAGGCACATGAGCAGAATGTGGCACTGCCATGCCAACTATGCCCAAACTCCTTAGTTTTGGGCTGCCCACACTGACTACAGGTATTGTAGCTAACCTCTCTGGAATACTTCCTCTTGTGCACACCACTTTCCTCTTCACGGGCCCGCCGGCGCCTGTTCCTCTGCGTGTATCGTGACACAGGAGCAGTAGGTGCAGGAACAGGTGGAGCTGGGCCTAGAGTTCCTGGAGCTGACACCAGCTGTGCAGCGCCTGATGCCATGGGGACAGGTGTGATGCGAACGGGCAGGTGCGATGGGACGCTCCCTGGTGGCAGCAGTGGGCCGTCGACCTGGGCGCAGAAGAGGGGCCTGTTCCTGCAGATTTGGAGGAAGGACAAATTCATGCCGTGGTCCAGATGATGTGTGGAATACCTCCAGTTTTCTTCTCCCGCCGTTGAAACCTGAGAAAAGATCATTTTTGTTAAATATGTATTCATTAGAGAATTATTCAATCAATTTCATGTAAATCATGTGCCTGACCTTCCACTGAATGAGTGTCCGCTGATTTATCTTAAAGAGCTGGATCGTTGTCTCAGCCATCAGCCTTGGACTGTTGACCACCAATTCCCGGATGTGGTGGTAGTCATCAAGAATTTTGGTCCATCTGGGGGTGGAAACTCCAGCCTTCCTGGTGGTTGTTTTGTGCAAAGCGCACAGTTTTATGACAATGGCCTCCACCAAGCGGCTGGTGCTGGGCCACTGAGATGGCCCCCCAGGATGTCCTATTAAGCAGCGCTTAACACTCTCCGTGCCCGGTGTGCATGAAGCCCGCTTAGGAGCCTTAAAACGGCCACTTGTGAGTTGCGGCTGATGACGAGGCTGGTAATTGATGCGCTCCTTGTCGCCTTCAGGGAGAGCTGTCCACAGCTGGATGACCTGGTTTACCTGATGTTCAGTGAGGTACAAAGATGCACGTGGACAGGCATGCCATAAATATGCCGTACAGGGGGTGAGCCTCTGTTGTGACACCCGCAGAAAACCTGCGCATGAAGTGCCATATGTCGAGGCGGACTTGAAGCCCGTCCCACTCTGCAAACATGGCATTCACCCGACAAGGCCCATGCTGACTGCAGCAGTCTCTGTCCACGTACATAATTTTTGGTGGTGGTTCCCTTGCCTGTTTGTACCATTTTATTAGGCCGGCTGCCATAGGGTCCAGTGCATGTCCCTCGGAGGCTGTCAGGACAGAGACGAGAACTTGGCCATGCTCATTCCCCACATTAGTACACCAAGCAGCTGTACCCGCAGCAGCACCAGCCAGTTTCTTGGTGATCTATTAAAAAAAGATAAAAGAGTGTGAACTGTGCACTGTGTTCATTATACATTCCCTCAAAATTCTGGATATAAACAGGGATGTGATACCTTTTTTGTGGAGTCCATCTTGAGGACAGAGCCAAAGGTGGATGTTATTTTGGCCTTCACCTCATTCAATCGGCCAAGAACATCCCTGGCATAGACAGCCAACAGCCACTTGGGCTTAGGTAAGGCAGGTAAGGAGGGAGGCTCAGCAAATACTGGTCACATCACAGAGGACCTTGTGAATGGTTCACAAGCTGTCAGATATTGCAGGACACGCTGCATCCATGCCTCACTGTGTTGTTCCTGCAGCTTTTTGTAAAGCTGAGTCACACTGTTGCCCATTGTCCTCTCCCTCATCATCCTCAGCACCCGGATATCACATGAGTATCTAAGGAAAAAAAGAAAAATAACACAAATAAAAACACCCAATAATAGTTTACATTCATGATGAATTACCTGTATGTTAGCAAAGCTGGAAACTGGCTGCGGTGGCCCATATCCAGCTGACCCAAGATGTCCTCAGACCAAGCAGGATATTTTTTTGAGCAGCGTTTGCACTCCAGGTACTCAGTGGCAAGGTCATACCACCAGTCACTGTCCAGAACCCTGCGTACTGTTCGGTACAGTCCTGCTGCTGTTAGTCTGTGCTTGCCAGGGGCGATTTTAGCATCTGGTCTTTAGGGGTGCCCGGCCCCCAGTGCTTATCACACAACACTATTATTATATATAATATATTATTCATTTTGCACTGAGCCAGGGGGTGCCGAGCAGTTTCACGGGGGTGCCTTGGCACCCCTAAAAATGGTCTAGATTCGCCCCTGGTGCTTGCCACAGGCTGGTCGAACACAGACCAAGGGAAACCGCCACATCTTCTGTGGCATCCATAAGAACAGGGGCCGACAGAAAAAGTGGTTGGGTGAGGCAGGAGGCTGGGTGTGAATGAGGGGGGGCTGAGGAGGATGCCACCACAGCTTTAGGGACACCAATTCTGGCTTGCCAGTCCGTGGGTTGGCCTTAAATAAAGCTTGCCGAATCCACTCCTGCTGGAAAAGGGGAAGATGATCCTTCCAGTGACTTGAAAGCTCAGCTGGTGGCTGATCAACGGCAAGGCTGACTGGTGGAGGGGGACTGGCACTGGCCTCTAGATGAACAGGGGCTGCAATTGGTAGGAAGGAGAAATAAAGCCGACAATATTAGATCGAATATTAGGTTGTGAAAACAATATTAGGTTTGACTGTTGGATACTGATGTGATGAATGCAGCTCACAAACAGGTTTGCACAGGAATCATTTTGTATAAGTAAGGAATCAGTAGTATTTTGGGATAATTACACATAGTGAAAAAATACTACCATAAGGAGCAGTGAAGAAATACTACAAGTGTTAGAATAATTAAATGGAATAAAGTAAGGATAATAAGGTTATGTTAAATGAATTAATTTCTATTAATAATGCCCACAGACATGAAACATGCACAATAACTGATGTTTATTGTTCTAATCATTAGAACAATAAATGTCCACCATCCCGCCTCAAAGGAAGCTAAAGAGTGAGTATGCAGTATGAAGGAGCATGCAAAAAGGTGTGATCTTGAAAAAAAACTCAGGTGATTGTTTCAGAGCACGTAAGTGCACAGAAGTAAGCGTAAACACAAATACATACGCAGACACCTTTGTACATCCTTAAGCGACCACGATTCGATTCCATGAGCGATGCCAGCCACCCCGCACACAGTGTCCTGCCCTCTGAGAGAAGGTTTCCGAGCCTCCGTTCCCGCCCGATCCACCAGGCTCTTTGCTGCAAGCTTACCTTCCTTGGCACGATGAGAGAGCAGCAACATCCTCCGGATCCCACTCAAAGATGCACGTGGATAGGTGTGCCATGAAAATGCCATACAGGGTGTGAGCCTCTGTTGTGATGCCTGCAGAAAACCAGCGCATGAAGTGCCATAAGTCAAGGCGGACTTGAAGCCCATCCCACTCTGCAAACATGGCATTCACCCAACAAGGCCCATGCTGACTGCAGCAGTCTCTGTCACGTGTATAACTTTTGGTGATGATTCTCTTGCCTCTCTGTATCTTTTCATTAGGCCAACTGCCATAGGGTCCAGTGCGTGTCCCTCGGAGGCAGTCAAGACGAGACAAGAACTTGGCCAGCAAGTTTCTTGGTGATTTATTAAGAAAAGATAAAAGACTGTTTTATGTATTCACTCAAAATTCTGGATGTTATCCAGTCCCTCCGGATTTCGCAGGCCAATTTTGAGATTTTGCGGATTTTGCATCTTTTTTCTAAAAAGTTGCAATATAAGTTGCCGAGTTATAGGCGTTTTGTTGCAAAAAAGTTGTGGGAATAAGTCAAAGTTGCAAAAAAGTTGTGATTTTTTTTTCACATTATTTTAGCAGTAAATTGGCCTAAACAGAAAAAAAAGATTTTAAGGATTACACAAAATATAATGAAATATACTTAATTGGTAGGCTACACAAATATGTGCACCTGCATTGTACAAGAACCTCACTAGGGACTTTAAAGACATTAACCATCACACTCCTTGGAACTGATAACGGCTGCCTACTGTCAGCAAGTTGGACAAAATATCTGGAGCGCACGTGACACTGTTGTGCGCTGTAGTCTATTAGTTAACACCATACAGTCTTTGGTTAACACTGCCCATGGCAGGCTAAACAGTTGTAAATAGCCTACATGTTAAGGTGAGTTTAACATTGTCATATGTTTTATTCACGTGTCTAATCTATATTTGTGAAGAGATAGATTTGCAGGCTGATTTTTTGCAGGTTGGGATTTCTGTAAATATATAATTTCTGAAGTGTTTGTTAGTAGATGACTTCCTCGTGCTCTGCAACAGTATTACACGCAGTGCAATATTTTTCCTCCGCATTTGTGTAATATACAAGGGATACTATCTGTCGGGGGTATTTGAGGTTATTTTAGTGAGCCAAGAGTAAACCGCTGTTAATCACATCTGCACACTACCCCCCCAAAGAGAGAAAAATGGTAGGGTTGGGGTGTAAAAGAGTACCCCCTGTAATAAGGTGGTACCCCCCAATTATGGAGGAGTAATTCACACTCTGCACCTAGGTCGCAATATGCTAAAGTGGACGGGTGCACTATTGGGCCCAGTTCCACTCATGTTGCGAAGGTGGACTCGTTACCTACATCGGACAGGCATGCACGTTTTTGAGATGCTGTTGTTCACATTGCCCACCCACAGTTGTCAACTGCTTAGCAAGCGTGTTACTACGTGTCAGAGACAGTGTTGGGACAAACATCAGTGACATGACTTTATTTGCACTGTGCACATTTATTAAACCCAAAATATTTAACAACCCCCAACTCCTCTCCTTTTGCATCTTGCATCCTCCTCTGCCCCAGAGGAGAAATGGGTAAAATGTGTGTTTTGTGATGGGTGGGCTATTTCAATATGTGTTTAAATAGGTACATTTTCAATATATATATATATATATATATATATATATATATATATATATATATATATATATAGTATATATATATATATATATATATATATATATATATATATATATATATAAGATTCATGCATAACTCAAGTTCTTTTAATGTCTTAAATGAATTTTGAAAATGTTGATCTTAAAGTTAGTCACAAATGTTTGGAAGTCTTGTTTGACAAATAAATTACTAAAATTCAGAATGGATTGAAAAAATGCTTTTATATAGGCCTATATTTAATAACTTGAAAAGGTGCATACACACATGGTTTTATGATGAAAGAGTTTCATGATTTAAAATGTTTGTGGTTGAAGCTGTCTATAAACAGGTAGGTTTGAACCACTTTGAAAATAGCAAATCATTTTGCCTCCACTTAAGTTAGTTTTAATTCACCTACTGTACTATGTAAAATAGTATATGACCAGGGTTAATTGTAACATCCACACACCCAGTGCTTGTTTGATCCACTTGGCCCTGGGAAAAAAAAACAAATCTGCCACATCCACACATGCATAGACAGTAAAATAAGGCCACATCGCGCTGAGACCGAGTAGAACCGTTTTTAGTGAAACATCACTATTACGCCTAGATCAAACTGGAGGCAGAAAGAAAACAAACACTCAAAGTCCTGGTTTGATTCTAATGAGGCATGGAAGAACGTTTGGAAAAAAAATCTCAAAAAATTAAGAACCGTGGTGTCAGGGCCATTTGAACTGATATGGAATTGCCCATATGCCATAGTGACCTTTTACAGCTCTATTCAGTTCATTGCCAATTGAGCATTCCCGGTTTAAAAATTTGAGGACATGAAAGTCTGTCATGGTGTTTCTTTGGGCTTTCTGGCAGTAGCGGCTCGTGGGTAGAAAAAAAGGTAGGGCAGATAGGCTGATGATGACCGAGTTTATTACTTAATAACATGCACTAAAGAGCGCGTATGCCACTATCTTTAAAAAGCAACCTTGATGGGGAAAATGCGCGCACCTACACGCACCTCACCCATGCCTACGCACAAAATAAAGGGAAAAGGAAAAACTGTCACCTCAGAAACGAGAACAGGGGGCAAAATTGGTTTACTGGTGGAAAGTAAATAATCAAAAACATTGTATATCATGCCTGAAGACGCTATTTGCCTGAAATATATGTGTGTGATTAAGTAAAACTTGTTTTTTTAAGTGAATCGTGGTTACTTGTTTGCAAGTACAGGCATGCTTTTGGCAAAAATATCTTATAATTTATATTAATAAAGCCAAAGGAAATCTTGAAGTAACATAACTAAAACCCTGCCTTTTGTTATTAATGTACTGTATCACATTCGTGCATGATGTGACATTTATTGTCGCTACATGGGCAAAGAACCGTAGCAGTAGAGTAGAGTAACTTGTAATTCCTAAAGGGAAACTAACGTGAGACAAGCGGACTGTTTCGAACACACACACTGGGGCAGCGAGATCCTCTGCCCCTCTAGCGATAGAATTCAACGTAATAGCAGCTACAGTGTGGCGGTGATCAAGACAAACAAGAAAATTGGCAAACTTTTCTCTTACAAATTATTAATAATGTTTAACAAAACATAACAAGATTCTCGTTCGCATTGCATAACAACATTTTATTTACTATTAATCAATGGATCTAGTTTTCTTAGTGGAGGAATCTTTGGGAGGGCTCTGCCCCACCTGCCCACATGAAGCAGCCGCGCCTGGTGTAACGTATATTATGATAGCAGTATCCAAGAGCTTCAACACGAGCCGAATTTGGTAATTTTGACCACTACCTCTAAATTATTATTTTGTTGATAACATGATTTTTTGAAGCGTTGGCACCAGGGCCTCAAGAAAATGACATTTTTTTTGTTAAGTAGAGAGGGGAAGCATGTGGATCTGGCCTTCCCCAGTAATGCTATTCCACCACATTTGACATTTAGAGTTGTCATTACAAAGTCATTATATTTGTTAATACTTATGTAATAGAATTGTAATTGAACACTTATATTATAAAATCACTATTCAAGAGTTTTTGCAATTATGTATAGTTAGCTATTTTTGACCACTTCATGTAGAAGCAATGGGTACCACTCAGTAGGGGTAAAAAAGTGCTGTGCCAGGCTTAGTGGAAATGAGCTTAACACTATTTCTACTAAATTTTGGGACCAGTGTTGCAAGAAAGAATTATTTAATAGAAAAGGGATGCCATGACCACGATGGCCATGTTACACCATATGCCTATGACATCCAGATCTTCCATTACAAAGTCATGGTATGGTATTTGGATTTTGGATGTCAAAATTGAACAATAATAAAAAAAAAAACACTGATTTCATTTGCCTACATAATCATCTGAAAGGTTAAAAACATTTTTGAAGTTTTCTTCTATATGTGGGTCTCTGGGGCCTTTGCAGGTATTTTGAGTATATTAGCTGATTAGTGTGGCACCAGGTGTCTTCAATATTGAACCTTTCCACAATATTCTAATTTTCTGAGACTCAATTTGGGGGTTTCATTAGTTGTCAGTTATAATCACCAATAAGAAATACATAAACACTACAAAGAAATAAGCACCTGAAATATGTCTGCCTGTGTAAAATGAAAGTTGCACCTTTCAGCTCTTGGTAATAATATTGACTGGAAATACAAAAGGCTATAGCACCAACTACCATCCAGCTTGACAGCCCACAATGTTTCTCTCTCACTCACTCTCTATCTTTCTCTCTCTCCATTCAATGTAATAGAGCTTTATGGCAAAAATACACATTGCATTGCCAAAGCATTTCTACTTGTAGCCTACAAAGTATAAGTAGTGTTTCCACAACATGGTAAACACATACAGAATGGTAATCACAGTATCCTGAGGGTGCGTGTGTGCGTTTGCATGCATGTGTCTGCACACGTGTGAGAAGTGTGTGTAAGGCATGTACTGTATGCGTTTGCATGTGTGGATGGGATGCATGTGTATGCAGCAGGAGTGTGTGTGTGTGACAATATCCGTCTTTGTGATTTTTTATGGGCTTTACTCATGAGGTGACTCTCTCTATGGCAAGCATCTACGTAACTAGCAGAAATTCTTGCACTTGTTCCTCACCTAGTAGTATTCTCATCAATTTGTGGTCTTAGGTTTGAAAATTCTATATGTGGGTCTTTGGGGCCTTGGAGTTAATTAGCTGATTAGTGTGACACCAGGTGTCTTCAATATTCAACCTAATAATAACTGTAATAAATCAACTTTGTAATGATATTCTAATTACATGACCAGTACCTGTATTCTGACCAAATGCTACAAAATAAACCTTCACGTTTACTTTCATTTTGGATTTGGATGGTATTCGGATTTTGGATGTGAAAATTGAACAAAAACAACAACAAAAAAAACACTGATTTCATTCGCCTACATCATCATCTAAAAGGTTAAAAACATTTTTGAAGTTTTCTTCTATATGTGGGTCTTTGGGGCCTTTGAGTTAATTAGCTGATTAGTGTGACACCAGGTGTCTTCAATACTCAACCTTTCCACAATATTCTAATTGTCTGAGATACTCAATTTGGGGGTTTCATTAGTTGTCAGTTATAATCACCAATAAGAAATAAATAAACACTACAAAGAAATAACCACCTGAAATATGTCTGCCTGTGTGAAATGAAAGTATTTATTATATAAATTTCACTTTTTAAATTGAATAACTGTAATAAATCAACTTTTTAATGATATCCTAATTACATGACCAGTACCTGTATTCTGACCAAATGGCAATAAACAGACGATGTGAAAATACAGAATCATTTGTAGAATGAGCAGTCAATGGAGCAGTCAATAAAGAAATGTTGGGGGGTTCACCTTGTGATATTTTTGGTCACATATCAGGGATTACACATTGCCGCCTGACTACATTTCAATGACCTGTGAACTTTAAAAAGGCACTATATGTAAGATTGAGGGCAAAACTGCAGTGAAATTTCAAATAACGCCTTCTCCCCACTCCAGAGGTGCAAAGCACATCATCAAACAGAGTTTGTGTGCTGTAAATGTGGATTTCAAAAATGCAAATTCTCCAATTGTACTGTTGTTGTTAATATTGTAATTGAACATGTTATTGTAATCTTCTGTGATATATCAGAAACTTTTTATGATTAGCCTACTCCAGTTGCACCTTTCAGTTCTTGGTAATAATATTGACTGGAAATACAAAAGGCTATAGCACCAACTACCATCCAGCTTGACATCCCACAATGTCTCTCTCTCACTCACTCTCTATCTTTCTCTCTCTCCATTCAATGTAATAGAGCTTTATGGCAAAAATACACATTGCATTGCCAAAGCATTTCTATTTGTAGCCTACAAAGTATAAGTAGTGTTTCCACAACATGGTAAACACATACAGAATAGTAATCACAGTATCCTGAGTGTGCGTGTGTGCGTTTGCATGCATGTGTCTCGACACGTTCACACGTGTGCAGACACTAGCCTGGGCACGCCCATACTTCCTGTGCCGCTGCATTTGAATTTCGCTTGCAAAGTCAGTCTGGCCAAGCTCCCATTCAACACCGTTTCTACATTAACAGAGAAACTGGGACCAATGAAAATCTAGCATTTCAAAAAGGCAATGACGTGGTAGTTTAGCAACCGGAAATCTACCTCAGTCACTGTCAACATGGCGAACGTGGAGCAACGGCAAGATTTCAATGCAGCTGTAGCTGCTGTTTTGGAAGATGGGTGAACATGTTAGCCAGCGAAGTCTACAAAGAAAATCTCCTTGGCATTGTTGTCGACGAGGTTCACCTGACTTATAAATGGTAAGTGTTGCCAAGTCAACCCAGTTTACAGTATGTAAATAGCAGAACAACACAGTAATATCTTGCAAAGTTGTGGAGCTATTTCATTGACAAAATAGCTGCACGTTACATTGTTAGTGATAGCATATGGAATTTCGAGCTTTTGTGCAGTTACGTTTTTTGTTTACTCATATGCACGTTACTAGTATTCTCTGTCTTATACATGGACAATAATGTGATTGGTCGAAGCTTCGTCCAGTAGCAAACACAGGCACTTCACACATGTGGGTTAAGCCCGCCCTCTGAGAAATGGGTTTACAACACAGCTTGGCCAGACCAATGTTCGAAGAGCATTGATAAGTCGCGTTAGCCAGGCTAGCAGACACAGCCATGCAAACGCACACACGCACACTCATGCTACAAAATAAACCTTTTGTAACCTTGTGTGTAAGGCATGTACTGTATGTGTTTGCATGTGTGGATGGGATGCATGTGTATGCAGGAGTGTGTGTGTGTGACAATATCCGTCTTTGTGATTTTTTATGGGCTTTACTCATGAGGTGACTCTCTCTATGGCAAGCATCTACGTAACTAGCAGAAATTCTTGCAATTGTTCCTCACCTAGTAGTATTCTCATCAACTTGTTGTCTTAGGTTTGAAAATTCAGGATGAATATTTGTGAATTTGGGAAAGAATTGGTTATGTGTTTCTTTCCATTGGCTGCATTCGCTTAAGAAGTGAAGTTCGGTTTCTAGAGTGTCTTGGATACATTTTATGCACAGCCTTTCTTCTCTAGATAGCCAGGTCTGTCTATGTCTGCCCTTTTCACCAGACTATGGTTACTAAGTCTATATCTGGTCAGAGGTTTTCTGTGTTTGGTATTAGTAACTGTGGAGAGGTAGTCTGCTACAGTGTACTTTTTGTTTAGGACCAGATAGCATTTAAGTGTATTTTGATTTTTTTGTTGTTTCAGTCCAATTTGATAAGTACTTGGTTGGGCCGGATTGTTTGAGCAATGATATCAAGGTCCTGAGGGTGGTAGTCAGTTGGGTTAGTTTGATCAGTTATGTTATGTGATGTACAGTACCCATCGACATGTTATGAGAAGACATGCTAGAAATACAGTCACACGATGATTTTTACCTCAGTGCAGAGCGTCTCTTTCTTGGACACGGCTGCAATCGCTAAACCGGAGGGCCTTCAAGCTCGTCACTTGTTTCCACTGTGGTGGCGACCTGTCCACTGGACCTATCCAGCTGGAGTAGTCCGTGCGGAATCGCCGTCCGCTGGTGTGGACAGCTTCAAATTAGCACTATCAATATTATCTATCGTAGTAGCCTAGTTAACAACCCATGGGCTGTAGGCATGGGCCATAGGCATGTAGGCTACACAGCAGAAAAAACGTGTCTGACTGTGCGGCCTGATGAGTAGAAATGAGCACGTTCTGTCGAGCAGCGCTTTATATAGGCTCTGGGCATAAAACGTAATAAAGCAGCACAACTCTGCCGTAACGTCACAGTGCCGTTGCTCCGCACACGAACATTACCCACAGTGCGTAGAGCATCAAGTGCTTGCGGGGGCACCACCAAAAAAATCAGGCTCGTAAAAAAATCATCACAATAGGCTAGGTACTAGTAACAATATATATAGCATATCTTTAAAGCATTTAATATTTATAAGCAATACAAAAGCAGCACAGGGCAATTTCCTGTAAATCTCCTTTGTATTTTTTTCTCTATAACTGTGGCGATGAAAGTTGAGGTGACTGGCAAATTTAATTATGACTTCGAAAAAGAAGATTGTTTGCTTGAATATCTCGTCACTAGATTCATCAGGATCCTCGTAGAAATCCAGCAATCCGTATTTCACTCCCTCCGATGGACTAAAATACTGAACGGTGTAAGGAAACACCTTCGTGTGGCCAGAATTTGATGCATCAGGACAGACGCTGAAATACTGGGCTTTTTCAAGCTCTGCTGACAAACGTTGTTGACTAAATGGTGCTAGGACGTTTTCAACTAAAGCCTCAGTTTTAGTTCGGCCACAGGATATCTTTGTTGCAATCTCGCTATCATTGAATATTTTCGCATTCAACTTGTTTCCACAGTCAGTGGATAGATAACTGTGGCCATGACGTACACTGTGGTAAGTGCTCGTTAGCTCAGCCAACACCACTCTGTCGTGTGATGATTTCGTGATCAAAAAGGTAGAGATTGTCTTGGTTTGTTGTGAGGTCAGTATTCGATTTACATGTTATTTTTTATTTGGTATGGTCATCTAAGGCCGTTTTGCCTTCATATTTCACCAGAATTTTTGATGGGCAAAGGGAGCATGCAGCTAGCATAAAATGGGTCGCCTGGACATGGTCTTAGCCACGTAGCTTACTTGTCCTGTTTTAACCAGTCAGCGCTGAAGCGTGTTGATCTTTTACATTTTTTTTATTGGCCTGTCATCACCTGCTCCTCTTGAGTGACCCTCGTCATCTGTCTCTACACCCATGTTCACGATTATCCGATTTTACTCGTTCAATTTTCTCCACGTACCTCCTACTCTCTCTCTCTCTTCTCCTCACCATTCCGAATAAGCCCGCGGCAACCACTGACTGAGGTGCTGTTCATACATACCCGGGTATTTTGGTATACGCAGACCTTCGAAGGTTCGTTTGTAAAAAAAAAAATGCGTGCACACAGCTTCGTTTTTTTAAAAAACAAAACAAAAAAGAACCCACGATATTGATCAACATAAATCACTGACTTGAGTGTCATTGACATAAATACTCCGTTTTTGTCCGTTCATACACAAACGCTACGCGGAGTTTTAAAAAAATCTCCACTTTTGCCGGAGTTTTTTTGGAGCTTCGTTTATCGAGGGAAAACCTTCGTTTGTTTGTGAACGAAAGGCACAAACGAAGGTGAATGTCTGCGTTTATTAAAATACCCAGGTATGTGTAAACGGGGCCTGAGTCATGCAGCAACACATAACATAAAAAATTGCTACGTCATTAATGTACGTAGGCACCAGGGATGGAAATTAACTTTTTTGTTCACCTGCCACTGTGGCAGGTAGATTCTAAAATCTACCAGCCACTCAACATTTTTACCAGCCACTTTATATATTCAACCCTTCCGCACATTTTAATGCCAAGTATAACACCAAGGGCCGGTTCTAGGCAGACATATATAAGGGGGCAGTCATAAATGTGAAGAGGGCATCATGTATACATCATGCTCCAGCACTTTTTTTCTGTGCTGATAGTAACAGTGTTTTGGTGGAGAGTCAAAGTCTAAATTAAAGGTAATTTCCTGCATTCTGGTGCATTTTAACAGGTTGTTAGATAGGATGTTATCCTTCTAAGTGAAAGGACAGTAGAAAGAAAATCCATGCTTTACATATGTTAAAAATTTAAAAATAAACTGTTATTTAGGATATCACTTAAAAATAATGCAATAGACCTTTCTCACAGAAACCGGAAATACGCAATCGCAGGGTATGCAGACTTCCTGTCTAATGTCAACACAGCAGAAAGCCAGTTTTCTTCAATCGCTTGTAACAGCTTGTCAAAAAAATGGAGAGAGTTTACACAACTTCCCTCACGGATTTGCCAAAGGTCACTTTTGCCGACGTGACAAGAATCGTGGAGGAAAACTCCGTCACCAAGAAGAACAAACTGGACAAAGGATACAATTTTTTCCACGAAGAGTTTGTCCATAACTTTCAAGGTAAGTAACGTAGCTAACGTTAGAGAGCAATCCGGCTAACAAATTATTAGTGTGCCCACTAAGACCTAAGGCTAGGGCTATAGGGTTATGTATAAATAGTATAGAGGACATGTACAACTTTATTAAAGCAATATAACAGTCGTGTTCGTAATGTTACAGGCAATAAGACAATATGACATTCACTGTCTGCCGTTGGTCCAAGTGAACGTCTTGTGTGCTCGCGACAATAGCCTAATGTTAACGTTAGCCGAATGTTGTCATCATCAGCATTTTTCTCTGACGATGTCTGTGTTTATGTTCGTGTGTTTGCTTGTCATAGTATCAAATGTAGTAGATGGGCAGGTTTTTGTGAGGGCTAGATGCTACCCGTCTCAGAGGAAAAACGAGGAGCCTCACAAACTAGAGGTTTGACCACTGAGTGCACAAGTTCTCTGTGCCTCTTACTGCCGTTGCAGTACTGCTCACTCGCTGCTGTTGCAGCTCTTTCCGCTGCTGTTGCAGTTCTTTCTGTTGCGTTTCTGCACAACTAGCTACAGAATGAATATAAATATAGAAAGTATAGAAACGTTGCCATTTTATTTCCAATGTAAGTCTGAAAATCTACCTTAATTATGCAAGAACTCTTTGTCCACCATCTCATTCCATAACTCTATCGCTATTTCAACTCTTTCCTGACACTTTTACTTCCCTTTACTGTTTACAGTGGTATAGACTACTGTTGTGTGTGATGTGATGCAAACCATCCTTACTAGTATTTCCATGTTTTTGGTGGACAGATATCACTTGCCGCTGACAATGGATGTCTGATGGCCTTTTCATGCAGCTGCGTGGCTGGTAAAGGCTTCTGCAACCACATTGTGGCCCTGCTGTATCAGACAGCACATTATTTACAGCTTGGCCATAAGACTGTTCCTCCACCTCTGGCCTGCACAAGTGATTTGCAGCGATGGCATAGACCGAGAACACAGGTAAGACAATGTTGTATATTTAGCGTACTCTTTTAATACACACACACACACACACACACACACACTCGCCTGGTTGTAATGAGACCCCTTCACTTCACTTGATTGCAAGCACTGAAAAAAAAAGGAAAATCAAATGGAAATGCAGGTGTTCTGAGCCAGGCTATATATATACACACACACAGACACACACACAGCATTTACATTTTATCTTAAATTTTAGGGGATTCATCCAGAACCGGTCAGTCATGTGGTGGTGCAAAAGCCGACAACAGGAGGCAATAGTGGTGTTCGGTCCACATTGTACCAGGCATACTCAGGTCAGACAAATTTCATGTCCATTTTACTTTTCTGGGAAATCAAAATGTGGAATTAAATGGCTAAATGACTTACTGGATCTTTTCTTTAGGACCATTTCCCGACCCTGATTTAATGGCTGCTGGAGCCAAGCTGCGCGAGGTGCAACCGCAACCACTAATTGCCGTTGTGTTAGATGGCTGAGATAGAGCTGACTCCATCTAAATTTGGCGCTGTTCCCCGTGGATCCCCTATCGTCATACATTTGTCCACCTGAAACATCCACTGACATTACCCTGCACCACCTGGCCCCCGAATTCCCTGCTCTTCCTCTCAGTTTGGACCGTGCTCTCTCCAATCTCAGCTTTGTGCCAACATTACACCAGCAACTGCACCTACAGTCTTTGCAAGTGTCTCCACAAATGGCCAATGACATTGAGGAAGGAACCAGGCAGCAGTCCAGATGTCCTGCATGGGCACAGTTACGTGAACCGCGCCTAACTGCCAGTCGCTTTCGGGAGGCCTGCGCTTCTTGGGAGGGAAATGTGGATCGAGAGACTGCAGCAAAGGCCCTTGCCCCTTCTGCCTGTTGGGTTCGTCATTCCCCCTGGAGCACCACATCTTGGGGCTAGTCCAGATGGTAGGGTCTATGACCCCTCAGAGTCACCGCCATTTGGACTAGTGGAAGTTAAATGCACCACCAAGAATGATGCTGCACAGGTTGCCCATCTCAGGAGCGACAATGGCTCTGTCAGCCTGAGGCGGTCACACCGCTACTACTGGCAGGTTCAGGAACAGTTGGCAGTAACTGGCCTGGAGTGGTGTGACTTTGTCACAGACACTCAGGCAAATATGTACATCGAGAGAATTTGGCGAGACAATGACTTTATATTTACAATGAAGAAAAAATTAGACTTGTTTTATTACAACACTTACATGAATGTGTACTTGGAATGTTAATGTATTAATCAGTTAATGAAGTATTTATCACACTGCCTCAATGTTCATTCCTGCCTTATTGATAATGATATTTCCTTATTGAAACTGATATTGATACTGTAAAATGTAAAGTGAATTGTAATAAATCAGTTGTCTATTCAATTCATGCCTGTGGGAATGACCGTTACAAGTAACAAGCATACTTCGAATTTTCAGGCCCAAAACGGTATTATTTTGGGCCTGAAAATTCGAAGTATGCTTGTTACTTGTAACAGTCATTCCCACTTGGCTTACAGTAGACATGGCATTAAGGGGAGACCACACAAGATAATTAACAAAATATAATATTTATTAAAGTATTTACATAAGTCAGTAAATGTAAGACAAAGCAAAGGTGTCATGCAAATCAGTATTGTCATGTAGTGCATAAAAGGGAATGGGGAACTGGGTAAAAGAAAAGAGCTGCAGCCAGCCAAGACAAAACTGACAAACAAACATCTGCCTGGGCCTAATGAGACGCCTTCAACTGATTTCAGTAAGTAATTATTAGTAAAGTGGCCAAAACGCTGGTGTATCCCTTTTAATAAAACTACCCTCCAAATCTTAATCTTCTTCAAAAGACAAAGGTCCTTGAAAATTCACCAAAACACAACAGTTGTACCAGATCTGGCTGACAGTGCCAATCAGAGTGAGAGGTACAGGTGAGTCCCAGATGTGATTGGACTTAATTCGGCCTATTACCCTTTCCACCACTATCCTGAGACGTGCTATGGCTTGTGTCTTCTCTGTGTCCTCTTTTGTGAATTGGGCAGAACGCTTGAAGGGTGGGATGATGAGCTTTGCCCCAACACCAGAAAGGAGCTCTGTCGGCCTTTGTCGGCCATCACTTCATCACCTGCCTCAAGTAAGGATAGGATTCTGCTTTTCTTTGTCAGCTCTTTGTCGGAAATGCTTCCAGTGTACAGCGGTGAGAAAAATGTCAACAAACCATTGGGAGCAACTCCAATCAGTCCCTTCAAGGTTGTCCTGTTCTTGTAGTGGGAGAACGTTTCTGACTGCAGGGTGAGTGAAGAGGGTGCTGCCAGAGCAATCTCAGTGCAGTCCAGTATCACTCGAACACCAGGACAGTACTTCTTGAATTTTCCTGGCATGATGGACCTCACCTTCTCTCTGCTCACCCAAAGAGGAAGTGTCCCCAGGATGAAGAAAAGATAATTAGCCCAGGTGATGGTCACACGGCTGACAGTGGCAACACTAACCTGGAACATATCAGCGATGACCTGCTCCTTCATTCCAACAGCTACTCGCATGCAGTAAATCGAGAATTCATTAATTAATGGCATGCTGCGAGGGGGACTGGGACTGTTATCGCTGTTGCATTCACTTGTCCTCTTAGCTTTGCTCCAGTAGACCAGTCGCGAGGCAGATGGTGCAATGGATTCCCAGAAGATCTTAAACACTTGCTCAGATGGAAATTTAGTGTAAAATCGGATCTGGTCATCTGATGCACAATACCGGCTGAAGAGGACAGGGGTTGGCAAGGCTGTCTGCAGCTTGGCTTCCAAGTCTTGAATGCAATTCATGCTATCCTCCAGCAAACCTGTGGTGATTGACAAAATGAAAAAAAAGACAACATTCAATCCTCTATTCAATTTTGTAAAAATATTAATTCTAAACAATATTTTTTTGCTATTAGATTGTCAATTTCCATCAACTTTTCCAAGTTGACAAAACTTGGACATGTATGCCTATAATTAGGCTTATTCACATTTGTCTCTAAGTATGTAGTCATAAGGAATCATTATTTCACCTATTTGCATTATATAGACTTTAACACAGCCCAAGCACAGGTTACATGAAATGGATAACTTGATAGGGAATGCTAACGTAAGGTACAGCATAGTGGGTAGGCTAATAAGAACAACACAGCAACACGGTCAGGGAAGCCACAGTGATATGAGGTAAGGAATGCTGTTTAAGCCTTAGCTTAGCTGTGGCAACATATTGACAAGCTGTTACAAGCGATTGAAGAAAACAATACACCACTCTACCATGGGACATACTGTTAACGTTTAAGGAGGGGGAATTTCTTACCAGCGGGCGGCGGCGTCGCATAATCATGGTCCAGCTTCAAAGCTTTCGTTGCTATGTCCTTCTTCTCGTCTCCTACCGACGTTAACGGCTGCCGTTTTTGGCACCGATCATACACCGACTCCCTTTTTTCTTTAGAGGTGTAATTGTTCCAGGGGAAAAGGCTAGGGACAGACTGTGGTTTTAAGCGGCGAACAGTGATGCCCAAGACGTAGTCATCTTGTGTGAAGTGTCTGCTGCAGACATGAGTACTTCCCCTCTTTACTGAAAAAGTCGGTCCTTCATCCCGACGAATAGCTTGAACCCATTTTCGCCTTACTTCTTCATTAGCAGGGAAGGAGTGGAAAGATAAGTAAGGCTGCTTTTGGGCATTACAAGAACAGCCCGGTACGCTGCAACAACTCTTACTCGATGCTTGCGCCATCTTTCTTGTTTATGTTTACCTAGTTACCGGTTACTGGCATACCGGGGAGGAAATAGGTTTCCACAGCAATTGCGTATTTCCGGTGCAAAATACGGAAGTTGTGAGAAAGGTCTGTCGGTACTGTCGGTACCACAAGGGTTAAGCCTACCAGATCCGTTAAGTTTTAGGAAGTAGAATTACGTCATGGGTCCTTCTTGAAACGCGGGAGTGTCGCGCTTAATGGAAAACCTGGCGATCGCTGTGGATTATTGAAAACCCAGCACCACGAACAAGAATAAATGTAAGTATCTGTCGTATTATTAAAGTTACAAATGTCTTTATTGGAATGCTATTGATCTATCTTTAATACACGTATTTCAGAATCGCTTGTTATTGTCGCGTAACGAAAGAAATTAGCGTAGTACTAGCTACCTAGCTGCTCAGAAAGCTATGTTCATTCAAAATAGACAGCATTTGCTGCGGTAACTTTAATTAATTCGCACTTTTTGCTATTTAACAACTTTATTAATAATCATGTCTTAATTGTGTGTTATGTAAGCACTCTTTTGCACGGGGCTATGTTTAGCTTATGCCCTTCTTTTTGTAAGTCGCTTTGGATCAAAGTGTCTGCTAAGGCTATTTGTTGTATGACTGAACGCAGCACGGCGTTCATACTTAAAGCATGTGTGATTGCCAACGTTTATTTCCAAGCGAAACGAGAAAGGACACGTCAGTGTATCAGTTGAAACGATGTGTATAACAAAGTATGAAACCTTACTTTTACTACTTCTCTTTTCTTTTAACCAAACGTGCCGACAGTACACCAACATCCAGCATACACTACAGTTGTGCAGCTGTCATTTTCCAGCGATGGATGAGATCATCAGGTAAAAAATGTTTTCCTTTTTTTCAACGAGTAGCTTCATAGTCCACCAACGAATCGCGAGTTACGTTGTTTTATAACTGTGCGTTTAGGCGGTGCAAGTTTTCGCCTGGTGTATCCAGTTATCAGGGTTGCAGGTGTACTGCCACGTAAGCTAGATAGAAAGCTGTCTTTCTACTAACAGACGTGTGTAACAGGTTTAGATATTTGAGTAGCTGCTAATTCGATTTTAAAGTTGTCTGCTTGGTTGTTTGACAGGAGTGGTAAGGCACCTGGTTTGCTTCATGACCACAATTAAATGATTATATCTCCTTTACCTCCTTCACCATAAAATTGAAGCTCATTTAGTTATTTTAATAATCATACCATGGTTTATGACTACGCAAGCAATGCGTGGCACCAGCCACCATGGCCATTTAAAAAAAAACTACACATGAAAAAAAATGCCAGTTGCTTTAGGCTTAATAACCTGCTCCTTTTACTAGTTTTCTAACTTCCCACATCACTGAAGATGAGTGAAAAAGGCAATAGTGGTTCATTTTCTCCCACTAAGCAAACAAGGGGATGACCAAATAAAACTGATGACTAAGCAAACTGAGGTCACCAGCCCTCTTTACCTGCAACTTCGGAGACAAACTTAACCTTTAAGTTGAAATTTGGGTTGTATGTGGTTCACGTGCCAGAAAGATTATTTAACTAGTGCAACTTTGCATCACGAAAAAGATGTTGTCAGAGATGAACACATTAAACACCTCAATGTGTCCATAAAAAACACATAAACCCATTAATGGCTGGTTTAAAACTGATTTTGTACCCCCCCCCCCCCCCCCCCCCCCTTTCAACAGCACAACCAAACTACAAAAACAGATAAGTTGTGGTGTCATTCCATGGACACAACACCAAGTGAAGTGGAGGGGAGAGATGGACCACCTCTCTAACACACAGTATCTCACAAAAGTGAGTATACCCTTCACATTTCTCTTGGATATGTTTTTGAATAGTCAGGGTGAAGCTTGTGTAGCAGTATAGTTTTTCTGCGCTCTGAAAATAACTTGACCCACAATCATTTTTATATACATAGCAGGCCACTAAAGTAAGTACACCCCACATTGAACATGTTCAAATTGTTAATATTTTGTGTGAGCACCACTGTTATGTAGTTAAAGCTCTTGAATAGTGCTATCATAATATAAATCTAACACATATTTACTAGATTTTAACCCATATAATGCTCTTTGTAACGGTTGCACACAATGCACAGGCATACTGTGCAACCTAGTTACCTAGTTTAAGTCTAACTTTTTTGTTATTTCCCATCACTCTCTTCCACTTGTTTTCTGTCTCTCTTCAGTATCTTACAATTACAAGGCAAAAAGCCAAAAATATACAGTTAAAAGAAGACGAAGTGAAGATGAAGTCAATCAATATTCTCTTTTAAAATCAATGTTGCAGATGCAATGGGTAATAGCAATTTCCCTTGGACCTTAAAGTTTGTATGTGTATCCTGTCTTTCCCTATGACCATATTGTAGCGTATGCCTATGACCATTACATCAGCCATTGCAAAGGCATGATATGGGTTACTTCGTAATTGATTCAAATGTAACACTATTATGATGGTCATGTAGTCATGGTTATGATATGTATTTTACAATATGCATGTTAAAATTTCCTTTCTGGTTAGTTCAAAATGCATCCAGCATGCTTGTTTCATTATTGATAACTTTCAGAAATTCTGTAACTTCATTGTACTGTATTTCTCTGTTCGTTCTAACTGAACTTTCCTTGTATTTACAGATATGGAAAATTGGCCTGCTTTGTGTGAGCAGTATCAACGGCATCAAAACTCCACGCCATTAAGGTTGAGGATCCTTGGCAAGTGGTGGGCGTAGATATTGGTGGGCTACTTCCATAGACTAGCAAGTGGCACAGTTATATTTTGATAATGACTTGCTTGTTTTTGAAGTGGGTCGTGGCTAGGCCCATGAGAAGTGGGTTCATAGGTGGCACTGAAGGTCACAGAGACTCTTGGCACAAGGAAACAAGAACATTGGACTGGTCCTTTCAAAGTCTAGCTGTTGTCAGCCAAATGACTACTGTGGTTGATAGTGGAGGCTACTTTAAATAAAGGGTTTTGCACATCTGCAAGCAAAATGCTGGTATGTAATGTATGGCAAGCAACAACCAGGAAGCAGTTAGGTTCAGAGGACATCTATCTGTAGAGCACCAAAGAATGTTGTGGAAGATACAGGTAGGCTGTACTAGGCCAGCGACGTGTGGTGGTCCTAAGCCTGAGTAGAGGGGCAGGATGCTCAGGACTTTGCATATTGTGAATACAGGCACAGCTCAGCTTGTTTGAGAACTTGGGACATACACAACTGTGTTTTCCTGCAAGTTGTAGACCAGCCCAAAGATAAAGTTCACGTACAGACTATTGTGCCATCTGCTGACAAGGTCATTTGTTTTTACTTAACATAGATTTCACATAGCTGGCAATTCGTGTTGTCCTGTTTTCTATTTTTTTCTTGTATTTCTCAGGATGATGCAGCATACCACAGTCTTACTACACACACACACACAGTCGTATCATGGCTCAAAAGCATAGCGATGCTAGGGGATAGGGAGTTAGGCAGCTATATCAGGTACATTAAGTTAGATGATGTGGTGCTTCGGAAACACAATGTTGGCCAGGGCACTCCTGAACATGGCAACTGTTTCATTTTGTGGCTACTTCAACGCACCCATAAGAAAATACAGATTTATGATTCATTAGGAATCTAGATTCTTTTATCTTGTCCAACACATTTAGAGGTGCGTTTATTGATCTTGCACTTTAGGACACAAAATTTCCAAGTCAGTGGCAGCAGACAGACTCCAGTAACTGTGGTGTTTTGTCTCTACAGCTGCATAGGCCATAGTAAGAGTGTAAGATTAGGCCAGCTCTCCTGTGTTTGATAGTATCATGCAGTGAAAAATGTGTACGTATACCAAAAACCAACGTAATGTACAGTGACACAGTGTGCTATAGTGCATGAACAGAACTTTGTCTGGTGTGGAGATGGTGCGCACAGTGCCTGTTTTGGTGCATCTTGCTGCTCTGGTCAGTTCTTTACCTTGTGTGTTGTTTTTACAGGGTTGGAGACGCAGGCTCGATTGTATGTGATTATTTTTTTGTGTGTGTGTGTGTGTGTGTTATTTATTTATTTATTTAGGTGAACTTATCCCCCACATCCCCTCCACTCTCTTGCATTGGATGCATACAGCTAGATAAGCAACAGAGCCTCTGGGTTTTCATGAAGTGATATTTTTTTTATGTCACCATGTCATTGCTATCACCACATCATATTGTCACCTAATATCTGGGATTCACTACTTTGTTTGTGTTATCTGTGCATCATAATACTTTAAAAAAAAAGAAAAAAGGTTAGATGAGTGTTTATGTAGACTGGGGATTGAAGATTCAGGATTACAGTATAGTCCCAGACTGTCAAGCAAATTTATGAATTAATATGAATTGATTTGTATGTGATTACTATGTCATTGTTATCAGCACATATTAATGTCACACAGCTTCTGGAATCTAAGAAAGTAAACACATGCTTTGTTAGTTATTTTGTAACTGTTATTTGCATGGCCATAAGTAAAAAAAATAATAATAAAAAACGATTTTAAACTTCTGATTCAGTTGTCTGCTTCTTGTAGCTCATAACTCCTGCATGGACTATTCATTCGAAAGCACCATTTTTAAATTATTATTACAAGGTTCAATACGTAATGCCTCGTCTCAACTGAGCTTTTAAATGCAGTGGGCTATTTATAGTGTCCTAGCGCGTATCATATCTGCATGGTGTACCATTCAATGTAGCACGTATATTAATTATATTTGTATGGTGTACTATGCAATGTACGTCCGGCTACATGACAAGACGCACTGGGAGCGAAGGTAAGTCATATCTGGTGGAAAAACAAACCCCACGCATCTTGAAATCGTGAAAAAAAAGCATAGCAGAGGGAGTAGTAATGGATAATATCTCGCTGCTAGTCATAGTTAGCTAACTTTACATTAGCAGCTAAGGGGGTTTAACCTGAAGCCTGTAGCACAACATTTTTAATATCTTTCGATTAATAAGTCCGATATTATTTAAGTTGTTATTTTGCTATAATTCATATGGCGTGGTTTTAAATTTGAACCGACGCTGTATTACTAAGAAAAAAAACACGACCGTTTAATGAACAGGGATTTACATGGCCATCGAAATCGTAATCGTAAACTTCAGGACCTTTGCTGGACATGTGACGTATTTCAACCAATCGCGTTTCAAGATTTTACTTCCTGATGACGTACTTCCTAAAACTTAACGGATCTGGTAGGGCTTAACCTTTCTGGTACCGACAAGGTCTATTAGTTGTATTTGATGTTTGTAGGCTAAGGTCTAATTAGGCGCCTGTCACTTTAAATTTCCCCTTGTGATCCTAACGTGAAAAAAAGTTATGTTCTAACTTCGTTTCTGTGCAAGATGCTATGAAATCAAAGGGCTAGTGCAGATGTGGATACATTTGATTATATTTTCTATGGAATTAATAAATATTCCAAAACACCTTGAAAAGACTCTTTATTAGACTATGCAAGAGATGTGTCTTGCAAGGTGCGTTTTTTGTTTGGCTTCTGAAATCGGTTTTGTTGGCGCTATTACAGTTTTTTCTGATCGCTTAAGCACATTTTTTGCACCTATTGGCTGTTTTTGCAAAACTCTACACACAAATAACAAAACCTTTCACCAAATTAGCAAAACATTGTAGATACCTTGCAAAAGCTAACACATCTTGCTTAACTCTGCAAACCTTTGTAAAAATGGTGTTTTTGTACCAAACAGTTAACACAAACCATCATATTAATTAGCACACAATGCGGCAACTACACACTAATGGTATCAATGAAAAACACATCTGGCTTTTGGACACAGGTATCCAACTCAACACACAGGGATTCAAAGTTCAAGTATGGATGTTCATTTACACACATCAATACAAACATTTTTTTCCAACTGAAAACACAAGAAAACATACAGTAATTTTACTAAGAGAAAAAAAAAAAAAAAAAAAAAAAAAACAAGAAGTCTACATCTTGTCTTCTCTCTGGGTCCAACCACAACATTTTGTCAACATCAGCTGTAATGTTTTCTAGTCAAAGGCACTGACAAGAAAATATCTCTGGAGTGCAGTATCAAGGCCTGACATGAGGCCTAGTCAATGTCTGTGATGGCGTGCCACCACTAGGGTTGTGTGTATGCTTTGACTACCATACAAACAAACCTGGCTCTGTGGTGTTGTGGTCAAAGTGCAGGTCTGATACCCTGGAGGCCTGGGTTCAAATCCAGGTGGGGTGCCTTTTTTTCCCCTTTACTACAATATCCCTGTATGCCTCCTCCATTGCCTGTAGAAGGGCCATGCATTGATCTGGATGATGGTCATAGACCTTCTAGCGCAAGGCAGACAAGGAGAACAACACTATTTTGACTTATAGCTGCACACATAGTTATGCTACCATGTTGTCCGACAATGTTCCTCGTTATAGTGAGGTTGAAACCTGCCTCATCCACAAGAATCAGCGCATGACCTATGGCATCTGCCTTTAGCTCCATCACTCTCTGGAAAAGACAAAACAAATGCAGCACAGCAGGCCCATGCACAGCCCTAGAGTATGCATGTCCAGATTCACTACCAACGCTACTATAGCCTTATACCTCATGATGCTTGCTACACTGTAGCGGCTCAGATTAGGCTGAACCCATTGGCCAGCTTCCCTCAGGGTCATTCCACTGTCCACTAAAGTAGCTCTGATGTCATCAAAAAATTTATTTCTTACTCTTCTTCCTTCCCTTTGCTCTTCGCTACCTCATCCTCCTCTTACTTTGTCACCTCCTCATCCTCTTCCTCTAACCACCTCCTTGTCCTCGTCATCCTCTCCCTCTTGCTTTTTCACCTCCACATCCTCATGCTCCTCTCTAACTCTCACTCTTCTTTATTCTATTGTACTCCACCTCAAAAGCTTACCTGTGGCTTACTGTATTGCTAGTGTTCAGGCTGATTGCAAAGTGAAATATTTATATAAAAGAGTTTTCACACGTGACAGTGTGGCCAGAAAGTGGCAAAATAGTTTAAATAATAGCCATAATTGTGTATAGTTTTGCTAAGAGTGTGTTGATTATTTGCAAGTTGTGTGTAAAGCAGTGAGTTGTGTTTTCAGTTTTGCAAAAAGAGTGCTGTGCAGTGGAAGTGTGTGTTACAAAATTACAAACAGAGTGTAAAGCAGAGTTTGTGCTATTAGTTTTGCGAACTCAGTGAGGGGTTTTGCTATAAGAATTAGTAGTTTTAAAAATTGTGCTACAACAATCACTATAAGTGTTAAAGCATTCAGAAAAAACTGTAATAGGTTACCTTAAAATCACAGGTTAGTTTTTGGAATGAACTTGTGCGCATATGGCGTTATCAACAACGTTAGAAGGCAATATACTGATGCATTTCTGTTTGGACAGTTGGGCTATAATCATCATGACTGAGCTTTCATTAGCCTACCTCAAAATGGTGAACAGAAAGTTGCCGAGATCATATTTGAAATAACCACGCGCGCCTGTGCTGGATCCCAAGAAAAGCTCCGTGAGTGTTTCTTATCAATAAATGGTAAACTTATACGCACCTGCGCTGTCTACTAACTGATAGCTACGCTACAACATGCGTCACGGAGTGCATCATAGACTATATCGAACTTGGCTGAATGCATTTCCACATCCGCCACAGTGGCAGGTAAAATGGCAAAACTCATCCGCCAACACTCATATTTACCCGCATTTGGCGGGTGGCCGGTGGTTAATTTCCATCCCTGGTAGGCACGCCACAATTTAATAGGCCTATTGATCTGAGATGCAAAGTTTGCTTAACCTGACTCGCCTCATCTGATACTGTGTGAAGAAAGGGGGAACACCCCTCGCGTGAAGTTTGATGAAATGCAGCCAGAAGACGCAAGTCAGGTTAGTTGCGGTCTCTGGTTTTGGCCATGTATAAAAATCCAGGACATTTAGTGTCCCGGATTTTAAAAAAAAATTCCGGGACAATCAGGAAAATCCGGGACAGGTGGCAAGACTAGCTGTTTCTGACCTCGTGACGCTAGGCTAATTTCAGGTCAGTGTATTAAAATGAAGCTTGAACACTTTGTTAAAAGTAAACTCACCCAACGACAAAACCTTAACAAAAACCCAGCCCCACGACTGGTCTGAATTTATTTGATGTCGACAAAAATATTGCTTGTTTGCCGTGAGGAAAGTATGGGACTAAGGCAAAGCAGTGAACTTTTTTTTTTTTGCAAAGCAGTTTACTACAGATCTACCTGCACCCACTGGACACAGAACATATAGATTGAGAAGCACAACCGCATCACCAGTCCACGGGCTGCAATTGACGAGGTAAAGCGGAATTCAGATAAAATAAAAAAATCTTCTGAAATACATCGAAACTATACTTCCGTTTTTAAGATACTTGAGGTTCAGGGCATAGATCAGACCCTTAAGCCATACACATGCTTTCGTTCTGTTCAAGTGCAGCTCACTGCGGCCCGTGGGAAGGCGGGGCTTGATGTCAAGCCCCGCCCACATCAAGGACGAGTGTATTCTGGGATTGTGACGTCATTTTTCGTTCGTGCTGGGCTGTGTACCAAACGCCAGAATCAAATGAATGAGTTTCAATGAGACGAGTCAAGCGGTTGCCTGATATCAGTGAGATTTAAGCCTGGTTATGCCCAGTTAAGGCTGTTGCTTCAGTGTTTTGAATGAACTAACATCTCGAGGCTTTAGATAAGTATTCCCCAATGAATTTCTTTTAAGTTTAGTAACGTTTTAACTAAGGCCAATAATTAGTACGGTGCACTGTGTACTGAAAAGAGATTATTGCTGGAATTTGATGTTAAAATTGATTTTAACACAAAAATAGCTTAATCTATATATTTTCTCGAAGCCTACAGTCTGCACATGTGATTTAATATGCACTGAAACATGTCCCACCTTCTTCCATGCCATGGACAATGCATAGTCCTTTGTAGTACTTGCATTATATTGAAATGCACTGATTGTTAATGTACACTATGGGGCTTTAAAAGTTAGTGTATTTTAAAACAAAGTTCTACCCCAGTCCAATCAATTAAAGGAAAAAAAAATAATAAGAAGAAAATCCAGCGAGAATACACCTGGTATAAATATAAAGACACAAACTCAGCAAAAGGTTAACCAATTTATTGACAATGTTTAACAAAATATATAATGTACCACACATATATCCATAGGTTTGCAGAGACCGGGGCGGGGCGGTGTCAGGGGGTAGCGAGCGCCAAAACCTGGTGTTCATCCTCAAAGGAAAGGTGGACAGCATGCACGGCAAGGCCCTGCTTATCATGGCACTCCCGCAGGAAGGTCTCCATGTCTTCCTTTGATTTGAAGACAAAGGCAAAGAGGTCCCTTGCTTCTTGGTTGTCCTCCTCTTCCTCCAGGGCCACACATAAAGCCGCCTGCCGTTCCAACGGCAAACTCAGGAAGGCTGGCTCAAACACTTGTGCTGTGAAGGTGTTGCGGGTGTTGCGAACCCACTGAACTGCCTGGCGAAGGTCAGAAATAATTCTGGGCTCCTCCTAGAACAAGAATTTGCCAATTGATGAAAGAATGACCTCAGTAAGTCATTGAAAAAGAATGTTTATTTAAGGCTGCTGCCACGCCAACACCCATTTCCCACTTATCGGTCCACATCGGTATCGCCCAACTACACCGCTGGACTGTAAAACGCCTGGTAAGGCTATCAAGGCATGGGATACACCGTTTAAAAGGTAAAAATGAAAACTCATCTGCATTTTCAAGTAAGGTGGTCGGAGTTTTACATGTCACGCTATGAACTTCAAAATACAACGCGACAACGCCGGGCCCTGGGTTATTTACGTTAACGTTAGACATTGACGCGAATGTAAATAAGGATGGGTAACCTTAAGCTAACGTTAACGTGAGGTACTGGCATTAAGCTGTATTAATCATAATTTGAGGTCCAACTTACCGTATTATCTTAAACCACCTTCTCTTCTCCTTTTCCTCCACAGAAAAGTGGTGAAAAGATAGATGTTTGTCGACATCATTCCTGTTTTTACAACAGGGGAGACAGCACTGCACCATTGTTAAGTCGAGTCAAAGCATAGCCAAAGTCGATCCGCGATTTCGTTTGGACCCGGAAGTGGCGTTTTTTAGTCACTGGAATATGGAGTTGGTGTCCAGGTCAACACACATCACATCAGAAAGCGGATCGTAGAGGTCAAAACAGCTTGAATGCATTCCCACGATGAAGGGCATTGGGGCATAGAGCACGTCGGCCAAACTCACCGGGCACAATGGAATGTAGGGGCATTGCCAGCAGAGAGGGAAAATGATCTGGGGAAAAAAGAAAGAGGTAAGCTAACCTCAAACCTAGATAAAGCAGTTTAGGATGGCTATGGAATTGCAACTGAAACTATGGCTGAAGGTAATGATGAGACAAACAGCAGCTTCTGCTCCGTAAGCACGGCCAGCAGCAGCATGCAGGTGTTCTCAGGGCCCAGGTTCTGCAGCAGCTTCAGATAACTAGCACCACTGGTGATGGAGAGAGAACGCGGTCATGTACTGAACAACGAAGTGTGTCTGTGAAACTGAGAGTGACTAAAAATAGTGCTTTCCATGTGGGGAACACAGGCAGTGATGGGCAACCTTGATTCCTTAAACCTACAAGCAACAATCTAGTACCACATATCACAAACCAACTGGCTCTACCTGTGTGGTTAATAAAAGTTACTTCACTGGTTGTGCTGTGCTGATTACATCTGATTTAGTAAATGCTGAAACAAATACGTGGTACTGGATAGTACCGTCTGAAATCAGATTGCCCATCACTAAGCACAGGTAATGCCACATAAACACACACGTAAGCAATGAACTGACATGAGGCTGATATCACTGTAGCCACAGGTAAGGTCTTAACCTAATAGGAGAGAGATTAGGGTGGTAAGTAACAGTAAAACCAGTATAAAGTGTATGAATTATATGAATAAAAGGTTGACCAAATCCAAATAGTTTGAGAGATTGAAATATGAATTGATGCTCAATGGAGTCAAAGGCTTTGTAAAAGTCAAGCAGTAGCATGAGCGCATCAGATTGTACCTCATCTGAGTAATCCAACAAATCAAGTACCAATCTTATGTTATTGGTAATATCGCGATTTTTAATAAAGCCTGATTGTGTCTCAGAAATAATATCATCAGGGCCAGTCTTAAATCTTTTAGCTAAGATTAAAGCTAAAATTTTATAGTCAATTGTTAATAGTGATATTGGGCGCCAGTTTTCAACAGAATGCGCATCTTTCCCTGGTTTAGGGATTAGAGAAATAACACCTTGCTTCATAGTTGAAGTCATATGCCTCTGTTCAATGCATTCTTGAAACATACAAAATAATGGATTTTCAATTTGTTCCCAGAAATGAATATAGAATTCTACAGTAAGCCCATCTATACCTGGGGCCCTTTTTTCATTGAAAAGAGAGCTTTCTTCATCTCTGCTTTAGTTATGTCAGAGTCACAGAGTGATACATATGAATTATCTACGGTTGGGATGTAATTCTCTATTTTTTGATAAACATTTCCGCTGCACAACTGTTAAATTTGAATGCATATAGTTCTTTATAGAAATTATAAACATGCTTTGAAATTAAGGTAGCATCATTACAAATTTTCCCTTCAATTTTGAGAGAATTTAGCATTTTTCTTTGTCCATTCCTTTTTTGGCTCAAGAACGCACCTCTTGCTAGATTCAAATAAATATCATCCAGTTGTAAACTGATTTTTTTTATTTCTAATTTTTCTTCTTCTGCATTATTTTCTTTGGTTTACCTGTTTAAGTGTTGCACTAGCTCAGTTTCTAACTGACTCCTTCTAGCCTTGATTACCTTACATCTTTTAGTGGCAATAAGTCTCGCTTTGTACTCCAATTCAACAACAATTCCCATTTTTGTTTGTATCCATCACTACAATCAGCAAATAGTTCTTTTACAAGTTCTTTAATGCAGTCATTGAATTGCTCATCATGTAATAAGGAATTGTTAAATTTCCAGTATCCCCGTATGGCTGATTTATTATGTTGGTGATCCATCTTGAGAGTTATGCATTTATGGTCTGTTAAAGGTGCAGCAGAGTGTGTGATATCTATAACTACAGATAAAGCAGATTGTGAGATTAAAAAAAGATCAATTCTTGACCTCGAGTTGCACCTTTCAGCTCTTGGTAATAATATTGACTGGAAATACAAAAGGCTATAGCACCAACTACCATCCAGCTTGACAGCCCACAATGTCTCTCTCTCACTCACTCTCTATCTTTCTCTCTCTCCATTCAATGTAATAGAGCTTTATGGCAAAAATACACATTGCATTGCCAAAGCATTTTTACTTGTAGCCTACAAAGTATAAGTAGTGTTTCCACAACATGGTAAACACATACAGAATAGTAATCACAGTATCCTGAGTGTGCGTTTGAATGCATGTGTCTGCACACGTGTGAGAAGTGTGTGTAAGGCATGTACTGTATGTGTTTGCATGTGTGGATGCAGGAGTGTGTGTGTGTGACAATATCCGTCTTGTGATTTTTTATGGGCTTTACTCATGAGGTGACTCTCTCTATGGCAAGCATCTACGTAACTAGCAGAAATTCTTGCACTTGTTCCTCACCTAGTAGTATTCTCATCAACTTGTTGTCTTAGGTTTGAAAATTCAGGATGAATATTTGTGAATTTGGGAAAGAATTGGTTATGTGTTTTTTTCCATTGGCTGCATTCGCTTAACAAGTGAAGTTCGGTTTCTAGAGTGTCTTTCTTCTCTAGATAGCCAGGTCTGTCTATGTCTGCCCTTTTCACCAGACTACGGTTACTAAGTCTATATCTGGTCAGAGGTTTTCTGTGTTTGGCATTAGTAGTAACTGTGGAAAGGTAGTCTGCTACAATGTACTTTTTGTTTAGGACCAGATAGCATTTAAGTGTATTTTGATTTTTTGTTGTTTCAGTCCAATTTGATAAGTAGTTTTGTTTTTCTGTGTGTATTACTTGGTTGGGCCGGATTGTTTGAGCAATGATATCAAGGTCCTGAGGGTGGTAGTCAGTTGGGTTAGTTTGATGAGTTATGTTATGTCATGTTACAGTACATCGACATGTTATGACATGATAGAAATACAGTCACACAAGATAATTATTACCTCAGTGCAGAGCGTCTCTTTCTTGGACACGGCTGCAATCGCTTTGACTAAACCAGAAGGGCCTTCAAGCTCCGTCACTTGTTTCCACTGTGGTGGCGACCTGTCCGCTGAATCACCGTCCGCTGGTATGGACAGCTTCAAATTAGCATTAACAATATTAGCCTATCTATCGTAGTAGCCTAGTTAACAACCCCATGGGCTGTAGGCATGGGCCATAGGCATGTAGGCTACACAGCAGAAAAAAACGTGTGGCCTGATGAGTAGAAATGAGCACGTTCTGTCGAGCAGCGCTTTAAATAGGCCCTAGGCATAAAACGTAATAAAGCAGCACAACTGTGCCGTAACGTCACAGTGCAGTTGCTCCGCACACGAACATTACGCATAGTGCGTAGAGCATCAAATGCTTGCGGGTGCACCACCAAAAAATCAGGCTCGTAAAAAAATCACAATAGGCTAAGTACTAGTAACAATATATATTAGCATATCTTTAGAGCATTTAATATGTATAAGCAATACAAAAGCAGCACAGGTCAATTTCCTGTAAATCTCCTTTGTATTTTTTTCTCTAGAACTGTGGCGATGAAAGGTGAGGTGACTGGCGCCCCCATTTGGCTATAATTTTGGCAAATTAATTTAATTATGACTTCCAAAAAGAAGTTATTGTACGGATGGAAGACACCTTAGGTAAAAGATTATTGACTAAACCTGCTCTGATAATAGTCAGATAGTTTAGGTCTTCACTTTTAGAATATCTTTGCAAATAATTCTATTATGTGCAGCATCCAAAGGCCAGCTGTATGCAACTCAGTTCTGCTACATGGCTGTCCAAATGGAACCTGGTCATTACCCAGAGAATGCCAGATTTGTTCTTGTTGGTGGGGACCTCAGGTAAGGTGTAGTAAATATACAAATATAGTTCATGAGGTTGATTAGCTGCTCTTTCATATGTCACCAAATCTGTTATCTTTCACATTACAGAATACCGCTGTGGAAATTTGCAAACAAGAGTTTGGCCTCTCTGTGACACAAGATAGTTTTTGTCTGCCAAACCTTTGTCTTCACCCACCTGTGCATTTTCTAGGCCTATATATATATGGAAAATTATATGTTTATATTATAGTTATTTTTCCAGAGCATACCTCAATTAATACCTTTTGACCTTTTCATGGTAACCCTATGTCAGAAACATGCTGTGCTGCTCATGTTTGCATTACATTTGTTTAAAGTTCTGTATGCTGAAAGGTTGATCACAGCAGGACATTTTGCAAGAGCCTTGAAATATGCTGAGGCCATTGGAAAGATGTTGTTAGCATCTCCTTCAGCAGATAAATAAGTTCTGTCTTATCTCTTAAAGGTAACTGATGGTCAAGTCTTTTTCTCTGTGCAGTCTGTTTCAAATGTGGCAGATAACTGTTTTAGGTTACTTTTATTACTGTAATAAAGTATTACCTGCTGTGTTGTCAAATTTAAAACCACAGCATATGAATTATAGCAAAATAACAACTTAAATAATATCGGACTTAGGCTATAGGCTATAATAGGCTATAATTCCATATCCTAAAGTTTAACTACCTCACCGGAAAGTTAACCTTTCTGGTACCGACACAAACTGATCAAGTCTTTTTCTCTGTGTAGTCTGTTTCAGATGTGGCAGATAACTGTTTTAGGTTGCTTTTATTACTGGAGTAATGTATTACCTGCTGTGTTGCAGCTGTGTGCCATAATACCAGCTAAACTGGAGGGGTGATTGGACTGAACCCTCTTGGATGATGAGCCTCAAGCAGCTGGGACAGGATCCCAGCCCCACTGTGGCATGCCGTTGGACCATAACTCAGGCCCTGGACACAACAACAGGATGGAGGTGTCCGTTCCTCTCCTAACTGAAGAGGATGCTGCTCCATCTTGTAAGATGGACATTCCCAATGAAGTGAACACGCCTCTGAATGATGTAAACACCGCCCTTGGTGAGGTGGCTACTCCCCCTGATGAGATAAACACACACCCTGCTGAGGTGGACACACCCACTGGTGTCATAAGCACGCCTCCTGCTAAGATAGACATGCGTCCTGATGACTTAAACACACCTCCCGTCGAGAGAGACGCTTCTCCTGTTGAAATAAACACACATGCTGGTGAAATGAACACACCTCTTGTCAAGAAGGGCAACCCACCTACTGAGGTAGACACTCCCCCTGGTCAAATTAACATGCCTTCTGGTGATATGGACACCCCTGGTTTCGAGATAGCCACTACCCCTATTGGAATGGACACTCTCCCTGCCCCTCCTAGCAAGAGGGACACTCCCACTGGTGAGAAGAAAAAGTTGATCAATAAAAAGTCGATTAATTACAGTTATTCAGTCCTTACTCTCTCTGGTGTAGTCTCACTTTTTAAAAGCCCCATCTATATAGCCAGCACTTTTCTTCTCTCACCTGCAGCAAAGTAACCTTACTATACTGTTACAATTTTCACTTCATTCTCCTGTTCAGTAAGGTCTACATTGTTTAATACCCATCAGTGAGCTTGTAGTTTTGGTTGACTTTTCCGTTGTTGATGTTTTGTGCCTCTGTGATGCAGGAGATGAAGCAGACCCAGAAGCAGGTCCAGAAGTGCACCTCAGAGCCCAACAGGTAAATTGGATCTTGGCTACAGCCTCATTTCAGTGACTTTACTAAATAAAATAGCTGATTCGAGTTTGTGGATTTGTTTGAAAGATTGATATTTATTTCAGCATAACACTGAAGATTAGATTATAGCTTCATTCCTGCATAAATAGTTTGTATCATGCAATATGAAGCTGCAAGATGGCTACACATTTCCATTAAACAATTACA
This sequence comes from Setipinna tenuifilis, assembly GCA_030347295.1. Taxonomy (NCBI): domain Eukaryota; kingdom Metazoa; phylum Chordata; class Actinopteri; order Clupeiformes; family Engraulidae; genus Setipinna; species Setipinna tenuifilis. The sequence continues at coordinate 3,202,881 of CM059282.1, read as the reverse complement.
GGCTTTTTCCATTATCAAAATGCAAAATGCATCCAAAATCCCACCAAAATAACACCTTTCTTCTCCGTTAGGTCACTTTTGAATGTACATCATAGCGAGATGATACACACATCCCTAGAGAGCACAACCCTGACTGTCTGATGGCATATAGTATGCATCTGTGCACTACAGTGGTGACAAAGAAAAGATTAATTAAAAAATTGTATCGTTACAGATTGCATATATTTATATGAGCCCAATGTCCAATGGTTATGTAACCTAATACATAAAACAGTATAGCATGCAAAGTTCTGAAATGTAAGGGAAAAGCCTAGTTTGGTATGAAATCCACAGCCAAGTAGACATACTACCAAGAGTTACAAGTTGCAATTTAAATGTATAGGCTACATACTTTTAGTTCTGCAGATGTAGCTTTTTGACAGAATATAAAGTGCACATTGTACCTTAATAAAAGCAGTTTTTAATAGAAAGTAAAGCCAACAAAGATGTCTCCAACTGTAGGTACAGTATGTCACAAAAGTGAGTACACACATTTTTGTACTTTTTTTTATTATATGTTTCCATGGGAGAAGTCTAAAGATATAATACTTTTCTACAACGTAAAGTAGGCAGTGTACAACTGATATAACAGTGCAAATTTGCTGTTCCCTCAAAATAACTTAACACACAACCATTAATGTCTAAACCACTGGCAACAAAAGTGAGTACACCCCTATGTGAAAATGTCCAAATTGTGCCCAATTAGTCATTTTTCCTCCCTAGTGTCATGTGATCCATTAGTGTTACAAGGTCTCAGGTGTAAATGGGTAGACGTTGTGTTAAATTTGGTGTTATCACTCTCACACTCTCTCATACTGGTGGTTGGAAGTTCAACATGGCACCTCATGGAAAAGAACTCTCTGAGGATTTCAAAAAGAAAATTGTTGCTTTACATGAAGATGGCCTAGGTTATAAGAAGATTGCCAACACCCTGAAACTGAGCTGCAGCACAGTGGTCAAGACCATACAGCGCTTCAAGAGGACAGGCTCTACTAAGAACAAGCCTCACCATGGTCGACTAAAGAAGTTGAGTGCATGTGCTCAGCATTATATTTTATAATCTATCTATCTATATCTGTGTCTTCAAATAAGCGTAGGAGTGCTGCCAGCATTGCTGTAGAGGTTAGAGGGGTAGAGGGACTCCCTGTCAGTGCTCAGACCATACGATGCACACTGCATCAAACTGGTCTGCATGGCTCCGCCCAGAAGAAAGCCTCTTCTGAAGATGATGCACAAGACAGCCCGCAAACAATTTGCTGAAGACAAACAGACTAAGGGCATGGATTACTGGAACCATGTCCTGTGGTCTGATGAGACCAAAATAAATGTATATGGTTCAGATGGTGTCAGGTGTGTGTGGTGGCAACCAGGTGAGGATTACAAAGACAACTGTGTCCTGCTAACAGTCAAGCATGGTGGAGGAAGTGTCATGGGTTGGGGCTGTATGAGTGCTGCCGGCATTGGGGACCTACACTTCATTAAGGGAACCATGAATGCCAATATGTACTGTGACATACTGAAGCAGAGCATGATGCCCCCCCTTTGAAACTGGGCCACAGGGCGGTATTTCAACATGGTAACGACCCCAAGCACACCTCCAAGATGACCACGCCTTGGGTGAGGGTGAAGGTGATGGACTGGCCTAGCATGTCCCCAGACCTGAACCCAATTCAGCATATGTGGGGCATCCTCAAATGGAAGGTGGAGGAGCTCAAGGTCTCAAGCTCAAGGTCAGCTCCGTGATGTAATGTAGGAGTGGAAGAGGATTCCAGTCACAACTTGTGACGCTCTAGTGAACTCCATGCCCAAGAGAGTTATGGCAGTGCTGGAAAATAATTGTGGCCACACAAAATATTGACACTTTGGGCACAATTTGGACATTTTCACTTAGGGGTGTACTCACTTTTGTTGCCAGTGGTTTAGACATTAATGGTTGTGTGTTGAGTTATTTTGAGGGAACAGCAAATTTGCACTGTTATATAAGCTGTACACTGCCTACTTTACGTTGTAGAAAAGTATTATGCAGTAGCGGCTCGTGGGTAGAAAAAAAGGTAGGGCAGATAGGCTGATGATGACCCAGTTTGTTACAATTAACTCATAACATGCACTAAAGAGCGCGTATGCCACTAACTTTAAAAAGCAACCTTGATGGGGAAAATGCGCGCACCTACACGCACCTCACCCATACCTACGCACAAAATAAAGGGAAAAGGAAAAAACTGTCACCTCAGAAACGCGAACAGGGGGCAAAATTGGTTTACTGGTGGAAAGTAAATAATCAAAAACATTGTATATCATGCCTGAAGACGCTATTTGCCTGAAATATATGTGTGTGATTAAGTAAAACTTGGTTTTTAAATGAATCGTGGTTACTTGTTTGCAAGTACAGGCATGCTTTTGGCAAAAATATCTTATCATTTATATGAATAAAGCCAAAGGAAATCTTGAAGTAACATAACTAAAACCCTGGCTTTTGTTATTAATGTACTGTATCACATTCGTGCATGATGTGACATTTATTGTCGCTACATGGGCAAAGAACCGTAGCAGTAGAGTAGTAACTTGTAATTCCTAAAGGGAAACTAACGTGAGACAAGCGGACTGTTTCGAACACACACACTGTAGCCCTCTTATATACAGTCGATGCTGTAGCCCTAATGGAGCTGTGCTGCGATGTTAGCATTCTCTAGCATGGCTAGTTTTATAGCACAACTAAGATGTGACTTGCTAGGCTCGTGTTTTTCACCTTTTTTGAAAAAATGCTTTATGTCACACACACCTACACTGCTCCAAATACCCCCTTGTCCACCCATGACAGAAGAACGAAAGAACAGGCATGAAAAACAGAACATTTTATTTCGTTCTGGACAACCATAGAGCCAAGGCTTTCTATCATACCACGAACGTGAAAACGTCTGATTAAATGACCTACCCTTGTCCTTCGTTTGCTAAACGATATGTATGTCTGGCTTATAGGGTCCAAGACTTTATACTGTCAATTAAGTTCCTATATCGAGTCGCTCGAAAGAGTTCTCCAAGAGAAACTCCACGCTATTGCAAGCATGTTCGGTCGCCATGGTTAAACTATACTACTGACTGGGTGACGTGCGGAGTAATATACATAGACAGTAGAAGGCTGACGTACAGTGAAGGATCTTTTCCGGGTAGGGCAGAATAAATTCTGCCCCGTGGGCGTCTACAAACCCGCGCTTTTTCCTATGGCTTTTTCTGCAGTGTTCTCTGCGTCTGCGCACAGATTTACATAGACTGACAATAGGGAGCTGGGGCAGCGAGATTCTCTGCCCCTCTAGCGATAGAAGTCTGCTACAGTGTGGCGGTGATCAAGACAAGCAAGAAAATCGGCAAACTTTTCTCTTACAAATTATTAATAATGTTTAACAAAACATAAGAAGATTCTCGTTCGCATTGCATTTATAAAACAACATTTTATTTACTATTAATCAATGGATCTAGTTTTCTTAGTGGAGGAATCTTTGGGAGGGCTCTGCCCCACCTGCCCCAATGAAGCAGCCGCGCCTGGTATTATGTCTTTAGACTTCTCCCATGGAAAGATATAATAAAAAGAGTACAAAAATGTTAGGGGTGTACTCACTTCTGTGACATACTGTATGTATTTATCTATTTTTAGTTATTTCTAGACAGCTCTATCCCTTGTGCTCCTGCTTCAGGGCATGCTGGCCAAAACCTCAGTGCTTTTCTGCAGAAAGCCTTTCAGCCCCCTTTTCTTGGTGGACTTGACTTGTTCTGAAAAAGGCTAGCAATAGTAGAGTTTTTACTAATTATGTGCTTACAAGGCAAGAAATTAAATAATTTGATGTTAAAGGATGCAACTTACCAGGTGGTAGATGGGCTTGATTCTGATCATCCTTTGAACTATTAGGTGCTGCCATCAATGTGTCTTGGTCACAATAAAATTAAGAATGACATGAAATGTGTGATGTGATTAACACAGTTGTGTTTTAAATTATATTAACTTCTTTACACCTTTTCTTTTTTTCTACAAAAACTGTTGCAATCACAACAGACCTTAAGATGAAACAGAAGATTATTAGTGATAAACTCTATTACAAAGAAGAGAAAGAGGCCAAATAAAAACTAGACATTCAAAGGAAACTAAGTAAACAAACATTCTGTACGGATTACCGTAAATTACAGAAGTAACATTACAGTTTATTTTAGGTTTACAAAGGATTAGTACTTACTGTATGATCACGTCTGTCCTTGTCCTCATCTGTCGTGCCACATGGAATTTATTGGCACAGTTGATCTCTGGAACACTCAGTCAGTCTGGGGAGGGACTTTACTGAAGATGATGATACACTGAGATCACACTCATGAGGTGGCTTCACTACAGTTGGGACATCAGACAAAGGATGCAGGGCTGCAGGTAGAGGAAACCCAGGAGGTGGCCTTACTGCAGGTGGGGCACTGGGAGGAGCAAACCCAGAAGGTGGTTTTACTTTAGGTGCAAGGAACCTTGGAGATTGCGTCAATGGAGATGATGCACCAGGCAAACCAAATCCAGGAGGTGGATTTACTGCAGGTGAGAAACTGCAGGCACAGCAAACTCAAGTAGTCCAAACCCTGGTGGTGAATTCACTGGACATGCATCAGGCAAAGCAAATCCAGAAGGTGGCCTTACTGCAGGTGTGGCATCGCAGAGACGAATTCCTGGGAAAAATGTTACTGCAGTTGATTCGTAACATAGAGCGAAGCCTGGAGGTGGCATCACTGCAGGTAGAGGAAACCCAGAAGGTGGCTTCACTGGAGAGGATGCAACAGGTAGAGCAAACCCAGTAGACCCAGCAGGTGGTTTCACTGCAGGAACAGGGGACCTCGGAGGTTGCTTCAATGGAGATGACACATCAGGCAAACCAAATCCAGGGGGTGGCTTAACTGCAGGTGAGTTGTTGGTAAGGGCAAACACAGCTAGGGGTTTTACTGCAAGTGGAGGTAATCCAGGAGGTGACTTCACAGGGTATGGTGCATCAGGCAAAGAAAAGCCTGGAGGTGGCTTCACTACTGTTAAGACATCAGGTAAAACAAACTCAGGGGATGGCTTCACTGCAGACAAAGCATCAGGCAATGCAATCCCTGGGAGTAGCTTCAATGCAGGTACAGCAAACCCAGGAGGTGGCTTAACTGTAGGTGTGGCAGCGGGTACAGCAAATCCAGGTGGTGGTTTTACTCCAGGTGGAGGAAATGCAAGAGGTGACCTCTCTGATGATGACTTATCAGGCAAAGCAAACCCAGGAGGTTGCATCACTGCAGATGTGGCATCAGCATGAGCAAACCCAGGAGGTGGCTTCACTGGGGATGACACATTAGGTAGAGGAAACCCAGGAGGTGGCCTAACTGCAGGTGAGGCATCTTATAAATCAACCTCCACAGGTTTTCTCACTGCTGCTGAGACAACAAGTGCAGCAAACTCAGGTGGTGGCTTCACTGCAGGTGAGATATCAGCTAAATCAAACCCTGGTGGTGGCTTCATTGCAGGTGATGCATTGGGGAGAACAAATCCAGGGCGAAGTGTTACCGCGGTTGCTTGTAGAGTGAAGCCAGGCAGTGGCTTTACTACAGGTAGAGTGAATCCAGGAGGTGGCCTAACCACAGACAAGGCATCAGGTACAGCAAATCCGGGAGGTGGCTTTACTGAAGGTAAAGCAACAGGCACAGCAAATCCAGGAGGTGGCTTAACTGTAGGTGAGGTGTTGGGAAGAGCAAACCCAGGTGGTGGTTTCACTATATGTACAGAAAAACCAGGAGGTGGCTTCACTGGAGATGATGTATCAACCAATGAGAGGCCTGGAGGTGGCTTCAGTGCAAGTGGGGCATCAGGTAGACCAACCTTGCAAGGTGGCTTCACGGCTGCTATGGCATCAGCTACAGCAAACCCAGGAGGTTGCTTAACTGTAGGTGAGGCAGCAGGTACAGCAAACCCAGGAGGTGGCTTCACTTCAGTTGAGGTGTTAGCAAGGGCAAACCCAGGTGGTGGTTTCACTGCACGTGGAGACAGTCCAGGAGGTGGCGTCTCTGATGATGACCTATCAAGGAAAGCAAACCCAGTAGGTGGCATCACTGCTGCTGAGGCATCAGGTGCAGCAAACTCAAGGGCCAGCTTTATTACAGACGATGTACCAGGTACAGAAAACCCTGAAGGTGGCTTCACTGCAGGTAAAGCATTTGGATGAGCAAATCCAGGGGGAAGTGTTGCTGCGGTTGATTCGTGCAGTAACGCAAAACCAGGCGGTGGCTTAACTGCAGGTGAGGCATCAGGTACAGCGAATCCAGTAGGTGGCTTTGCTGCAGGTAAGGTGTTGGGAAGAGCAAACCCAGGTGGTGGTTTTGCTGCATGTAGAGAAAAACCACCAGCTGGCTTCACTGGAGATGATGCATCAATCAAAGAAAAGCCTGGAGGTGGCTTCAATGCAAGTGGGGCATCAGGTAGACCAACCTTGCAAGGTGGCTTCACGGCTGCTATGGCATCAGCTACAGTAAACCCAGGAGGTGGCTTAACTGTAGGTGAGGCAGCAGGTACAGCAAAACCAGGAGGCCTCACTTCAGTTGAGGTGTTAGTAAGGGCAAACCCAGGCGGTGGTTTCACTGCAGGTAGAGGCAGTCAAGGAGGTGGCGTCCCTGATGATGACTTATCAGGCAAAGCAAAGCCAGTAGGTGGCATCACTGCTTCTCTGGCATCAGGTGCAGCAAACTCAAAGGCCGACTTCATTGCAGAGGATGTCCCAGGTACAGAAAACCCTGAAGGTTGCTTTACTGCAGGTAAAGCATTTGAAAGACCAAATCCAGGGGGAAGTGTTACTGCGGTTGATTCACACAGTAGCTCAAACCCAGGTGGTGGCTTCACTGCAAGTAGAGCAAAACCAGGAGGTGACTTAACTGCAGGTGAGGCATCAGGTACAGCAAATCCACAAGGTGGCTTTACTGCAGGTGAGGTGTTGGGAAGAGCAAACCCAGGTGGTGGTTTTGCTGCATGTAGAGAAAAACCACCAGGTGGATTTAGTGTTCCTGAGGTGGGCAACTCCTTCACATGATCCAGCAGTGTTGTTACATGTTACTGATCATATGGCTCTGCCTTTTATCCATCACTAATAAGTGTAACTGTTCCTCTACATCATACAGAGGAAAGAACTCTACGTAGTGATTTAAAGCCATATCACCTAGCTCATCGATTGTGTTTGGAGACAGTTCTTTGAGGTGAAAAGAAAGATAACGCGATTCTTGGGACTGGTAAAAAATCACTTCAGTAAAATGGCGTATCTGGTCTGCCACCAAAATGCACATGATCAGGTCTTCTTTATCGGCCATGGTAACAGGAACAAGAATGTGGACAAATCTTGCCACTACACTACATATAACATTTTCAACTTTCAACCGGCATCTTAGTCGGTTGTAAATCAATTTTCTTTTTTTGGCACACCATTTTGATTTGTTCAGACAGCAGATGGCTAATGTCTTTGGAAACCATCCTGTTTTTATATGACAATGCCTCCATAAAAGACGCCATGGTGTCGTACATTGCCAAGAGGTCATTAATGCTAAAATAGCATGTGACTTTACTTTTCTTCTTGGTAACCTGCATACCAGAAAGGGTCAGTCTGTGTACTACATAATCCACCAGTGGCCAACTGCAGGGTTGAAAAACAAGTTCTGTGTCTTTTTCAGAGTATAGCTGCTGTAGCACAAGTGTCACAACCGATGTCACTGCCTCAATGTCAACCACCAGCCTCTCACCAGTCGTGAGTGAACGTCTGTAGTTGCTGGCAGTCATGAAGAGTCTTAGAATGGATGGTGCCTTTAAATGCTGAAATGGTTGCTGGAAAAGTTTGCCTATCTTCCTTGACAAATGCTCAATGATGGCAGTCATCAGAGTGCCATTCCTCGTGTTCAAGAAATCTTTCATGTCATCCGATGTGTACCGAGACTTCACAAGTTTCTGATGAACAGAGGATGCAATCCTTGCAGCTACTGGGCAGGAGTAGTGTGCATGCATGCTTGGTGAAACTGAGGATAAGTTCTTAAGCACTGCCCTCACAATATCCATTGCCAGTTCAATCAGGTGCATGGAGGAGCCATTGTTGGTCCTGCCCTTGGGGTCTGTCTTCATGATGAACAAAAGCCTGGTGACAATGTCTACCACTATCTCTGAACAGTTTTGCAGACGGGAGCACTTATAATACTGCAGCTCTAGTTGTAGGTCACTGAGGATTCTCTTCACAAAAGGCATTTTCAGGTCATCTGTGGTCTTCTCAATGTCAACATGCCCACTGACAGGAAACACTCTGTTGGGGAAAGACAATTAATTAATTGAGTACATATTTTTCTAATAATGCTCTCCCAAGAAGCACTACCAGGAGGGGTTTTCTTCCTCAGGATATCAGTCTGCCTAATAAAGACCCACAGGACTTAAAAAAGATACACCAATTATTTCTAACATTAATTTTATTCATTTGTGTGTAATTAACTGTCTTATTATTCCCCATGTCTTATTTCGTATAATTTAAGTTTAGCAGAACCTGGGTGTAATTATTAACAAAAATATTTAGGTAATAGTATATTTATTTCTAGTTTAGTTTCTTTCAGTGTGAGGAACCAAGTAGTGCAGGCACGGAGAGACAGTTTTTGTTTGTAAAATCATGAATAAAGTATTATTGTTTCAACAGAAGCATAACAAAAGTAATAATTAACTAAGCAAAATAACTACTAGGCCTAGGAGGTCAAAACTGAACTTCAACAGAAAAAATAAGGAGCTAACAAAAAACCAACTGAACTCAAAAGAACTGACCTACCAACTAACACAAAGGGGGAACATTTATGCTGGCCGATCAGGCCACATACAGACACGGGAGAGACAAGGACTAATTACTATAACAAAACAACAAGACATAGAAGACAAGAACTAATAAAGTAAATAATATTTTCAAATCCAAAAAATAATAATCATTAATGTTAACAAATAATCAAAATGAATAATAAAAATAATTCTCGTTCACGGGCTTCCGCTCCCCCCCTTGACGTCAACCAAGAGATGGACATGTCCGCCGGACTCTTAAGGTGACACAGTGCGTCCCAGCCAAGGGGGCAGGAACAGACGCGGAAGTTGAAACACCCATGGGGCGAAAAAAAACCCGGAAAGGGCCCAGTAGCCTTTAGTATTCCATAGACTTACATTCATTTTAGCGTCACTTTGACATGAAATAACTTTACATAGGAAGCACGTCATACCTTGATGTTGGCATCGTTGGACACCGGAGAAACCACTGCAAAACATATTTGCCTCGATCGGAAATCTGTCATGTCATTGTCAGAAAAGTTTTTCTGAAATTGTGCTAAAAATGTCGCCACTAACTAAGCGACGGCGAGTAACTTTCTGTCGCACAGGAGAAAATTTACTGTACTGTTTGAATGAGCCTGTGTAGTTTTCTGTTCATGTCGGTGAAACATTTCCAGTAACATTTCCCACAAAGGTAGCATTGAGTTTGTATTTTTTGTAAGAGGGGTCGTTATCTAGTTATGGATCTTTACCATTCGATGCAAGTGAACCCCAACGAAAGATGGCTAAGCTAAGCTAACGCCAGTCTTGTATGTACATGTTAACTAGGTAGCTCCCTCAACATGCTAACTTGTAAGATTGCCTGGAACCAAAGTTAGTCAAGTCCCGAAGTACAATATTAGCCCTCCACTTAAGTTAACGTGATTGTACTTATGATGATGGTAAAAATTAGCCTGGCTAACGCGACTTATCAATGCTCTGCGAACATTGAGTGCGTTCACATGGACAAGTCGAAACCGATTGGAACTGGTTCTACCGGCTTCATGTGAACGGGGATACGACTGGTTTGGAATTGGTTTTCGGAAACCAATTGCGACGCCAGGCCTGGGCTGTTTCCAAACCACTTGGACTGCCATGTGTACGGGGATCGGATTGGTTTCGGGTATTGCGCATGTATCAACGAAATAAAAAACGCAGTTTGTTCCTTCATACGGACTTTCTAATACAGCAGAATGCACAACACGTACGCGAATGTGTCAAACTCCTGGAACACCATCTTTGTATGCCGCCAGAAAGTTTGTTTATTGTCGTTATTTAGTAGGAACAGTGCAGAGCCCATAGAAGATGTGCCAGAGTATTACGTTTTTGTTTAGACCATCTTATTGTTTAAGTGGGTAATAATATCAGGTGAAAGGAAGAGGCTATTGTAATCTACTTCAATTATTCCTATACAAATAGGCTTGCGCAATAACACTAGGCTCTTAGGCTCGCTACTAAGAAAGAGGTGCACCACAATGTAACAAAAATAAGACACATACAGTCGGAGGTTGTAGGTTTAAAAAGTATATATATTGTATTGATGGATAAAAATGTATATATTATCTGTTGATAATTTTGTAGGTGAATAATTCAGCACGAATCAATTTACATTAAATTATTGGCAATAAATACACAGATACATTAACAGTACCTTAGGGTCTGTTAAATAAAACAAAATGAATACTTAAACAAAAATAAATAAATAAATAAATAAATAAATACAGTCAATAAAAAAATAACATGTAGGGAGAGTAGGAATATATATAGTAGTGATATATTACAAATAAATATACATATATAAAAAAAATAGCCAGACAATTTCAGCTATTCACAGGATAGGACAATCAAATCACGACGCTAAATCACCCGGGTGAGTAGATAGACGGAATAGTAAAGTGATCAAGAGTATTGATATTACCGCACAATAGGTTACATTAAAAGAAGAAAAATAAAGAAAACATCAATTCAGTCTTATCTGTATAGGGCTAGGCTCGCCACAGCTGTTGGGGTTCGCCTCTAGTTGAGTCTGAAGGCGATCACACAGCAGCTGAATTCACAGATAGAAAATCCAAAGAAAAGACCCGGCCAGTCATCAACGGGAAGAGAAAACACGACGGTGTTAAGGCTCAGATGTTTCGCTGAATCCGCCTTCCAATAGGTTTGTGGTTTCGGAGATCCAAATCAGCAAAGTCTAATTCGAGTGGTGTTCACAAGTGAAATTCATTTAAATTATCGCAAACAAGTTGGTGTGGATTGACAGTCAGATGGTACTTTCTGAATCGTAATTTCAGTTGGCTCTGTGTTGATGTTCAAAAAAACATTCGAAGCGCGCATCGTTTCCATAGTGACGCTACGACCTGGGTTACACCCCCCCCCCCCTAAAGGTGTGTACGTCCCGTTACACCTATGTGGGCTATCTTGAGGAATCTGCACAGCCAAAGCCTTTTCGGAGTGTCTTGTCCTGTAATAGATTTGCTGAATCAAAAAATTTACAACAGATGATTGTTGAGGAAGCAACACCTAAACGCAGAATGGCACACGAAACAAAGGCAGGCAAGGATTGCTCAACTACCTGTCTAATCTGAAAACAGGAAAAGAAAACCTGAATACCTCCGAAGCTTCAGTGGCCTACCCAGCTCGAGACTTCAGAGAGTCCCCTCCTGGGATATCCACCCGGAAATTAAATGAACTACGAGCTCAAAAAAAAAGAACAATCCAAGCCATAGAGGTTCAAAAAATGTGTGTGCTCAAGACCAATCATGGAAAATAGATAATATGTCCGACGGTTCATCATATTCTGGACAGTGAGGGGATTCCGAGCTGGTTATACCGTAGTCCTTCAGGCTGTTCTCTTCGTCTTTGGGAGCGTCTGGGGAGAACCTCGCTCTCATCCATGAGGACTGGGGAACTGGCTGACCTCTCAGACATGGTAGGAGTGTCTCCACTGGGCTCCATTGGGTAAGTGACAGGTAAGTATTCATCATTTGTTTCTGATGTGTCAAGGACAGCGTCCTGGGATGGGCCAATTGAACTTCTTTCTGGTTGGGGAGACTGATTTGTTAAATTAAACTCATCTACAACACTGTGCCTGGGAGCATGAGCGCCTCTCTTCTAATTGGCGTAGGCTCCACAGGAACTTGTGTTGACCTCCCTCTGTCAGGAGCACATCCATTGCCTTCATATGATGGTCCAACAGCAGAGCCTTGGTTCCTTTCAGTCAGGTTGGTAGGAGCAGAAAGTCCACGAGACAGAGAGTGGATTAGGTGGTTTGCATTATCGATCTGTTCTTCCATCAAATGCGCTTCCTCTGGCCGGGTCAAGACTCTCGTTTCACTCAGGTCGGTGTTCAATATTTCCCTGGATGGATAGAAGAAGTGATCTTCATCTTCAGAGCAAGAAGCGTCATCCACCACCTGTGTCTCCATTCTTGACTGCCTTCTTGTTCTAGGTGTATTGCTGTGCTCTGGACCTTGAGTGGCCTCTGTCTCCGACATTGGTAAGAACCCACATGGCAGCAACAAGTCGCGATGTAACGTGCGTGTTGGACCATCCTTGCTCTCTGGCTTGACTTATCACGTGGACATCCGACTCCCACTTGTCAGCTAGCTTGTGTTTCCCTCTGAGCCTCACATTTCTTACAAGGACACGATCACCTGGTTCAAGACTGGACTCAACAACCCTTCTGTCAAAGCGAGTTTTATTACGGTCAGCTATCTTTGTGAAGTTCTCAGTGGCAACGCGGTAGCTCTCCTCCAGACGGCCTTTCAGGTCATGCACATACTGGGAGTGGGACTTTGGCTGACTGGTTGGGTTTAGTCCAAATGCCAGATCAACTGGCAGTCGGGGTTGCCTTCCAAACATTAATTCATAAGGACTAAATCCAGTCACGTCATTCCGGGTGCAGTTGTAGGCATGCACAAGGGGTTTGACAAACTCTTTCCAGCCACACTTGTCCTTGTTCTCCAGGGTGCCCAACATCTGAAGGAGAGTACGATTGAAACGTTCTACTGGATTTCCCCTGGGATGGTAGGGGGTAGTTCTGATCTTCTGAATACCAGCAAGAGAGCACAACTCTTTAATGGTGCGAGATTCAAAATCAGGACCCTGGTCACTCAGAAGTTTCTCAGGAAAGCCATAATGGACAAGGAAGTTCTCCCATAAACACTTGGCCACAGTCTGCGCCTTCTGATTTCGCGTTGGTATCGCAACTGCGTACTTGGTGAAGTGGTCTGTTAGGACTAATATATCCTTGGTGTTACTCTGGTCAGGCTCCAAGGACAAAAAGTCCATGCAGACCAACTCCAGTGGTCTGTTGGTCTTGATGTTAACCAAAGGGGATGCTCTTTCAGTTGTTGTCTTCCGGCGCACACAGTGATCACAAGTTTTGATCTTGTGTTCTACGCATAGAGATAGTTTGGGCCAATAAAATCTTGATCGAACTAGATCGAGGGTGCGCTCTATGCCTAAATGACCCAGGTCATCATGTAAACTTCTCAAGGCTGTGGCTCTAAGTTGACTTGGTAGCACCAGCTGGTGTGTAACTTGCCCATGCTCTTCTCTGGTTCTGTACAGTACTCCGTTCTTCATCTGTAATCGCTTCCATTCTCGTAGCCACAAAGAAAGCTCTGGACACTCCTGTCGCAATGAGGGAGATGGCATGGCTCCGGACTCCTTGTGCTCAATGATGACTCTGAGTTCTGGGTCGTCTCTTTGAGCCATGTTCATTTTCCTGCTGGAATCCTCTGGGTAGAGCATCAGAATGGATAGCAAGCGATTCCACAAGTGTAACAGATGGGTTAAGGTGTGTAACACTCTCATGTAACCAATGAACATCATGCCTCTCACAGATGGCCTTTATAGCATCAGGGAGAACGATGCCTGGGCTGTCTTGATCTTTGAGATAGTGTAGCGTGAACTGCTTAATCCTTTCACGCTCCTTTCTTGACACAATGTCATCCTGAAGTTCTCCATGAGGACGACGGGAAAGTCCATCTGCGTCTTGGTTTTGAACCCCTGCCCTATACTGTAACTTAAAGCTGTATGTTGATAGAGCAGACAACCACCTATAACTGGTTGCATCCAGCTTTGCTGACATCAGGATGTAAGTTAGGGGATTACTATCAGTGAGTACAGTGAAATCAGTACCATATAGATAATCGCTAAACTTAACAGTAACAGCCCACTTGAGAGCGAGAAATTCTAATTTGTGAGCAGCGTATTTGGCTTCACTTTTCGATAGTCCTCTGCTTGCAAAAGCAATAGCCCTCATCTGTCCATCTTGCTCTTGATACAACGCCGCACCGAGGCCTGTTGTGCTTGCATCGGTGTGAAGGATGTATGGGAGCTTGGGGTCTGCAAATCCCAGAATAGGGGCTGTAGTGAGCTTGTTAATGATGTTCTCAAAAGCTTCTTGACATTCTGGGGTCCATCTCTTGTCAAAAGGGTCAGACGGGTGGAAGTAATGGGTTGTTGATTTTCCCTTATCAGCTTTCTTGAGAGGTGGGTAACCAGCAGTGAGGTCATTAAGGGGCTTGGTGATCTTCGAATAATCCTTAACAAATCGTCTGTAATATCCAGAGAAACCAAGGAAGGAGCGCAGGTCTTTAAGATTTCCAGGTACTGGCCAGGTCTTTAAGGCCTCAATCTTCTGTGGATCTGTCTCAACCCCATGCTCTGAAACGATATGACCCAGATATTTCACTGAAGTCTGGAAAAACTTGCATTTTTCTGATGACAATTTCAACACATACTCTTTCAATCGTTTGAGGACGTGCAGTAATCTTGACTCATGCTCTTCCAAAGTATCAGAAAAAATTATGAGGTCATCAATGAAGACTAGTGCCTCCTTACGGTTGAGATCTCCCATGCATCGTTCCATTAGTCTTTGAAATGTGCTCGGGGCATTAGTAATTCCTTGTGGCATTCTGTTGAATTCCCAAAAGCCAAGAGGGCAGACAAATGCTGTCTTTTGCTTATCAGCTTCTTCCATCTCCACCTGGTAATAGCCCGATTTAAGGTCAAGAACTGAGAACCATTTCGATCCAGTGAGCATCGAAAAGACCTCTTCAAGGTTTGGAAGTGCGTAGGCATCTTTTATGGTCTGTGAGTTGAGTTTCCTGAAGTCAATACAGAGTCGCACTGATCCATTTTTCTTTCTTACAACTACAATGGGGGATGCAAAGGGAGATTCAGACTCACGAATGACACCAGACTCCAGCAGCTCCTTAAGATGTTTCTTAACAGCATCTACATCTTGTGGATAGATGGGCCAAGGTCGATGCTTGAAAGGAGTTTCATCACTTAATTTAATGCGATGTTTAACTTTATCAGTGTGACCAAAATCCATGTCATGTTGTGAAAAGACTTCAGGCATACTATTGAGTAATTTAGTTACTCGCTCTTTCCACTCTGAGGGTAAAGGGGAATCACCGAAATCAAATTCCATGGGTTTTACACCAGCAGCCGGAAGGAGAGTGGACGGTTCCGATCCTGTCACCTGCTGGACAGCATGAATCTCCGCTAACACAGCCCAAGGAGGAATGGTTATATCGTGTTGTGTCTCATTCTTCAGCAAGACTGACATAGAGCATGAATGTGTGACAGGGAGGCTGTTCAGGGTATTAGCTACTAGCAATCCTCTAGGAAGGGAAGGCTTAGAGGTTGCCTCCACAACCACGATTCGGTCTGAGTGAGCATCGCTCATATGAACTTTTCCACCCATGACAACTGTTTCACCGGCTGGTACTACTGCAGAAACTTTGTTTTGCATCCTCACACAACCAAGTACTCCAGTACTGGTTTGCAGTTGTCGTGCTTCAAGAACTTTCAAGATGACTTTATATCCCGGAAGGAAGGACTGAGGTCGGCAATCATGGTTTTCCACGTAGTTGGAGTAAAGGACATCTAGTGAATTGGTACCAATGAGAACTTGAGGCACACTACTCATATCAGGAACAACCAATGCCAGTGTGGGAACCTCAATCTCTTTCCCCAAGAACTCCTCTGGAAACGAAAGGTTCACTTCCACATACCCAAGGTAAGGAACAGCCTCTCCGTTGGCTCCTTCTACTTGCAGTTCCACATCCAAAAGATCACTCAGCAGTTTCAGATTATGATGAGACAGATGACTTTTAAAGAAGGACAGTGGGATAGTGGTCACTTGAGACCCGGTATCTAACAAGCAATTAACTTTGTGGCCGTTAATCGTGACTTGAGCAGTGCATTTGGTTCCAACTAACTTTGGTGGGGAGATAAGGTAAGTGGTGTTAACATTACTAGATTTGCTAACCACTTTTCTGAAATTTCTAGGGCGTTTCATTTTGTCTTTAGTCCCTGTCTGCCCTGCAACAGGGGCTTCTAGCAGTTTAACTGACGGTTTCCAGTGATCTCATTTTGTCTGTCCCAGCACTCTTGTCTTTCCCTCAGGAGTCTTCTCTTTTCTTCAACAAGAAGAGGATTTGGTTCGTTCGTACAGTTAACTGACAGGTGAGCGTCTTCTCCACATCGGAAACAGTACCCTGCTCGAGGTCTGCCTCTCGCTGCCAGCCCTGGGTTTGGGTGCCTTGCTCCAGCCCTGCCAGTTGGGTGTTGTGCTGTCATGGAATAGTCTCTTGTCTCTCTAGTCTCTCTGTATATACTCAATGGTGGCTGATGATTCAAATTCCGTGGGGGCTGATGATTCGAATTCCGTGGGGGCTGCATCTGTGCTTCTGCTTGAAGAATGGCAAGCTCATGTCTCATTGCCTTCACTTCTGCTGACTCTTGAGGGTCATTGTGAGTGTTTTGAATTACCTTCATATCCGCAATCTGTGCTTTAACATCAGCAATTTGCCGTTTCAAGATGTTGATTTCAGTGTCCTCAGAATGCTTGCTGTTGACTTTGCGTGGTGTTGTAGTCTGCATGACGGCAATCTGAGCTCGTATTTGATCGATTTGTCTTCTCAAGGATTCTGCTTCAGTGATTTCTTTTTCAATCGTGGGGAAATCGCCGGCCGTGAGCTGTTGTGTTGAAACTCTCATCTTCGGGGTAGTGGAACTCTGCTTGTTTAATCCAAGATGTTGCTTCATACGGTTCTGTTTGCTGAACTGTTTATCTTCTTCCGTTCTGATGAGTAAGACCAGGTCAGTGAAGGTGAGTGGCACGGTAGATTTTCGTTCTAACTGAAGATCAGAGATAAGCACATTATTCCAACATCCTCGACAGAACTGCTTTAGGAGGTAACGGTCCCGTTCGCTCTCTGCAATACCACCTCGCCTGACTACAGTACTCAAGGCAATTTGTAGGCGGTTGAGGTAATGGGATGGCTTTTCATCATGGTCTTGCAGCGTCACCATGAACTTCGCCAGCAACTCGTCTCCATCCTCTACTGAGCCATAGACGGAATCTAACAGCTGAAGGTACACTGATGGCAAGGCATGGGGGTCGACATGTCTAATGATGTCAGTGGCTGGGGGCAACAGGCTGTCTAGGATCTTTCGTGTTTGGTGCAGGTAAGACATTGAAGGATCTGTTAAGATCAAATCCACATTCGCCCTCCAGGTGTCATAATCGAGCTCACTATTTGGACGAGGAATTTTTCCGGAGAAGGGCCTGAGACGGAAAGAAGATGGCATTGGGGCTAGAGCGTCATTGGTTCGTAGTACATGCTCAACAACCATGCGTTGCACAGCAGGTGGGTTCACATCATTCACAGTGATAGGCAAGGGCATTACTGCAGCTGTGCCACAATCGCCTCGACCTTTGTTCAACAGAGGGCCCTGGTGATAATTTAAATTAGCACGCAGTTGAGAGGATGGTGCAGCTGTCAACATAGCCGATGGTGACAAGTCACTTGTGATATTTGAGGGCATTAACTGGGGTCTACGCATGTGTAACCCGCACGACGAGGGAAAAGGCCTGTGCTTGTGCGGGAACAGTCTAATTCTAATTCTGGGTTCTAAGGAGACTGGTTTAGGTTATGGCTAGACCACAGTCAATTACTCACCCCAAACAACACACAGCACTCACTGATATCAGGATAATAATAAATATTTATTTACACAATATATATATTTTAGTTCTATTTAATATCTAGTCCTATTTATTATCATGTGTTATCATGTAATACTAAGTTAACGGATTATGTAATCAAGTGTTTAATGTGTATGTGTGTGCACGTGTATGTAGCCAGAGAATACCATCAATAAATACCAAATCAATATACTGTTCACATTCAAAATACCAGTGTCAATATACTGTTCACATCAAAAATATCAGTGTCAATATGCCTATTAAGTGCCGGCACTATTTATCTAAATAGAAATTACAAGAATTTAACAAAAATGATAAACAAAATATTAAAGAAAAACCCTCTATGAGATCTCAAAATAATTAACTAAATAAAATAAGTCCAAATGAAATGAGTGCACTCAAAAAAAAAGAAGAATTAAATTAAAAGGAATGATGATGCCGGATTCCAATTCAGCCCAGAAAGTTCAGTCCTACCACAGTAGCAGGGGCAGTGGAACGGTGATGATGGAAAATGATGACTGACTGGGGGAGTGTGAGATCGCAGGGCTCCAGGGGTTCCAAGTGAAGATGAAGATGCAGGGGGGCGTTTCCCAGGTATTCAAAAAAAACAGTCAGGATGTCGGGTATAAATCAAGCTCACCGACGATCTCGGGCTTGATTGCAGTCAGACAAAGATCAAAAGGAAAGGAATCAAGTAAAAGAAAGTTATCGAAGACGGGGATCAAGTATTTCTCGTATCTAATTCAAGTGTCGGTAGCCAAAAGGAAAGGAATCAAGTAAGAGAAGTTATGGAAGACAGGAATCAAGTATCTCTCGTATCTAATTGAAACGTCGCTGAGCTACCGCATCTGATTTAATTCAAAACATTCAACTGAAAACATTCCATCGCACGCTCTAGGGGTCACCAAGGAATTCTCCGCACAGCTGATTTCTCAGCACAGCTGATCTAGGGAGTGTCTGAAAATGACATGGGTTACATTCTCCCCCTCTAAACCGCATGAGTCTCTGCATGCGTGTTAAGACTACTTAGTGTGCCCTCTAGAGGACTCAGACATTTCTGCCTAGACTCTCGAAGAAGGAGGCAAGAGCTAGTACCAAGGGTCTTCCCAGTTCTCCATAACACAGTGTTTCAGGTGGACGTCTTTCTCTGGTGGATCTTCGAACTTCAGCAGATTCTCTCTCAAGCGAGTCAACAGGTTTAACATGGGGTATCTCATCCATGGGTAGCACAGTCTCTGTCTCTTCTTCATCAGGTGAGTTTCTCTGAAAAGGTCTAGTCTGTGGCACTGCATTGGTGTGTGGAGATGGCCCATTAACAGGTTCCCTTGCAGGTGAGCGTCCATCAACAGGTTCACTTGCAAGTACTGTATCGTTGACTGGAATTCTCATATTCTCAACTGTCTCTCTCTCAGGTGAGTATATGACGGGATCAGTGAAGGGCACTACATCGCTGAGTGGACTTTTGAACTGACGGACCTTGGTTGGACACGGGTTCAATCCAGCTGAAGTGGAGGGTTCTGGAGGATACTGTTCTGGGATGTTCGGTGTTGTTTCTCTGGCACCTTCCATTCTGATGAAGGCCGTTGTGGAGATCTGAGGGAGCTGTGATGGGTAGCATTCTTCTTCATCACTGCTGAGTTCATCACTGCTGCCACCAACACAGTCATCATCTCTGTTCTGCTGAGCTGTCCTTATCCTGGATCTTAACCTCCTTGTCGGCAGGTTGACTGCAGGTTCAGGTCCAGTCTCGTCAACAGGCAGGAAACCACAGGGCAGGAGGAGATCTCTGTGGAGGGTGCGGTGCGGAGTGTCACCCCTTTCCTGTCTGATGACATAGACTGGACCGTCACCTATTCTCTTCACCACAACATGGACTTCTCTCTCCCACCTGTCTGCGAGCTTATGTTTTCCTCGAAGATTCATGTTCCTCACAAGGACTCTGTCTCCAGCAACGAGTTCTGCTGCTCTGACTTTGCTGTCAAATCTGGCCTTGTTCTTTTCGCCCATCTTCCTTGAGCTCTCAGAAGCGAGGGCATAACTGTCTTGCAGGCGTTGACGAAGGCCCTTCACATAGTCTGAGTGCGACTTGAACCCATCTTGGTTTGGCTGAAGACCAAGGAGAAGATCAATGGGGAGTCCCGGCTGCCTGCCAAACATCAGCTCATATGGTGAGTATCCAGTGGTGTCGTTCCTGGTGCAATTGTATGCATGGACAAACGGCTTGACAAAGTCCCTCCAGTGATATTTGTCCTTTTCTTCCAGAGTACCAAGCATGCTTAGGAGGGTCCTGTTAAACCTTTCGACGGGGTTGCCGCGTGGATGGTATGGCGTCGTCCTCACCTTCTCTGTGCCAATGAGTAAACACAGTTCTTTTATGGTGCGGGATTCAAAGTCCCTTCCCTGGTCACTGAGTAAACGGCTTGGAAATCCATAATTTACAATGAAGTTGTCCCATAACGCCTTGGCAACTGTGTTGGCCTTCTGATCTTTTGTTGGAACTGCAATGGCATACTTTGTAAAGTGATCTGTGATGACAAGGATGTTTCTGATGTCTCTGTTGTCAGGTTCAATACTAAGGAAATCCATGCATACAAGCTCAAGGGGGTAACTAGTGTGGATGCTTTCCATGGGAGCAGCATTCTGAGCATGGGCTTTCCGCCTCACACACCTCTCACATGTCTGGCACTTCTGTTCAACAGACTGGAACATCTTCGGCCAGTAAAATCTAGCACGAGCAAGGTGGAGAAGACGCTCAGTGCCAAGGTGGCCAAGTTCATCATGGAGACCATGCAGTGCTCTGGCCCGATGCTTACTGGGTAGAACCAGTTGATGGATCTCAGTACCTCTATCCAAACATCTCCGGAACAGCACTCCATCTCGAAGCTCAAGCCTTTTCCATTCTCTGAGGAGTAACTTCGTTTCCAATGACTCAGAAGCTGTCCCTTTGAAGGTGGGCTTCCGCTTGCTCTGGACAAATCTGATCACACATCTGATGGAGGGGTCTTCCCTTTGGGCCTGGTACCAGTCACTATGAGTCATTCCAGGGATAGTGCCTTGTCCTGAAGACTCAAAGCAATCTGGAACGGCAGAAGCATCAACGGCCAAGGACTCAGCAAGGATGGGGAGTTCTGGCAGCAAACATCTGTCAGCTGGGACAATCATGGAGTGGCGCTGGCATACAGCAGAGAGCATTTCACCAGAGATCAACTTGCTTTCCTCGTTCAAGATCCGTTGCTTCATCTCCTCAATCCTTGCTTTCTCTTCCCTGAAAGCCTCATCTTCTTCAGATGGACTCTGCGGCCTCCTGGACAACCCATCAGCATCTTGGTTGCTGATCCCCGCCCTATACTTGATGGTGAAGCGGTACGTGGACAAAGCAGCCAACCAGCGATGACCTGCTGCATCAAGCTTTGCTGATGTCAAGACATAAGTTAATGGGTTGTTGTCAGTAAGAACTTGAAAGTCAGTGCCATAAAGATAATCATGGAATTTCTCACAGATGGCCCACTTTGAAGCCAGATACTCTTGCTTATGGGCAGGGTAATTCTGTTCACTTCTGGACAGCCCTCGGCTGGCATAGGCAACGACTCGGAGCGTTCCATCTTGTTCTTGGTAGAGGGCAGCCCCAAGACCATCACGGCTGGCATCAGTGTGGAGGACATAGGGAAGGTTGGGATTGGCAAAGGCCAGGATAGGTGCTGAGGTCAATTTGTCTATCAGACTTCTGAAGGCAACTTCACATTCTCGCGTCCATTCATCTCCAAAAGGCAGGGTGGGATTAATGAGGGATTTTGTCTTTTCTCTTTTGTAGAGCTTTCCTCTCTTCCTCGGTGGCACATATCCTGCTGTTAGGCTATTCAGTGGCTTTGCTATTTTAGAGTATCCTTCCACGAATCGTCGGTAATATCCAGCAAATCCTAAGAAACATTTGAGCTCCTTTCTGTTGGTGGGACGGGGCCATTCTTTTAGTGCAGCAACTTTACTTGGATCTGTATGGACTCCTTCAGCATCAACAATGTGACCAAGGTATTTGACAGAGGTCTTGAAAAAGTGGCACTTGTCTGGGGACAATTTCAGACCATATTCTTTGAGGCGATTCAACACTTTCATCAATCTGGCCTCATGCTCTTCTAGTGTCTCTGAAAAGACAATAAGATCGTCCAAAAATACTAAAACTTCGTTCAGGTGCAGGTCCCCGACACACTTCTCCATAAGTCTCTGGAAGGTACTTGGTGCGTTTGTCACACCTTGAGGCATCCGGTTGAACTCCCAGAAGCCTAGAGGGCAGACAAATGCGGTCTTATGCTTGTCCTCCTCCGCAACCTCAACTTGGTAATAGCCCGACTTCAGGTCCATCACAGAAAACCATTTTGCACCGCTGAGTGCAGAGAAGGTGTCTTCGATGTTGGGAAGAGCATAAGCATCTTTCACTGTTCGCATGTTCAATTTTCTGTAATCTACAGAAAGTCGTATCTTCCCATTTTTCTTTTTGACAACAACAATGGGTGATGCATATGGACTCTCTGACTCTCTGATGATCCCAGCATCTAGCAGTTCTCGGAGGTGTTGCTTTACAGCTTCTCTGTCGGAGGGGTGAATGGGCCTGGGTCTCTCTCTGAAGGGAGTGTCGTCTTGAAGGCGGATGTGATGCTTGACGGCAGAGGTATGGCCATGGGACAGGTCATCAACAGCAAAGACCTCTGGCATGTTGTTCAGCTTTTCTGTGACTCGTCTTTTCCACTCCTCTGGAATAGGGGAATCTTCAAGGTCGAATTTCAATCTGTTCTGAGACTGAGAGGCATCAGGTGTTAACTGTTGTGGTACAGAAGGCATCACATACTGTGCAGCCATCAATTTAGCTATCACTTGCCTTGGACGCAGCGTGACACTCCGGTCAGTCACATTCCTCAGGATGATGGGAATCTTGTTTGAAGATCTGTGTGGAATCTCTTGAAGGGCACTCTCAACAAACACACCACCTGGTAATGACAACCCTTCTGGGGACTCAATCACACATAGGGGGTGTGAAGGGTTCTTTGTCATTCTGACATTACCAAAAACGGACACTTTTCCTCCTGCGGGGATGGAGATGGAACGGCGCCCATGCAGCCTGATGTTACAGGCTGAATTCTCTTCCTGATGACTTAGGGCAACATGCTGAAACAGCAGGACACAGTCACTATTAAGGTCGGATCCTTGCAAGAACTCTGGCCCATGCTTCTCCATACCTTCTTTGTACAATCTATCTAAGACCTGGACAGGAGGGACTCGAACACAGAGTAACAGACTCCAAAGAGTTTTTCTCAGAGTATTTTATAAAAGTTTTCAAAGGAGCCTTAACAAGAAGGGTGCAAAAAAGAAAATTAAAAAGTGCAAACGTTTCAGTCCCCCTGGACTTTCCTCAGTGCAAGGTTTTGCACTTAACCCTTCTTGTTAAGGCTCCTTTGAAAACTTTTATAAAATACTCTGAGAAAAACTCTTTGGAGTCTGTTACTCTGTGTGCGAGTCCCTCCTGTCCAGGTCTACGCTTCAATTGACTACCGCACCAGAACTAGAAAGGACTTGTAAAAGAGCGCAACTCATGTTTTGCTGAACTCTACAATCTATCTAAGACATTGGTTCCAACCAACAGGGGAATCTGGGTGTTGAAGTGACAGTCTGGAACAATGAGGACTAAAGAGGAGACCTGCTCAGCAACGCCAGTAATATTGCTCAGAAAGGAGATGAGGGCTTGGATGTAGCCTTTATAGGGGACATGTTGACCACCTGCACCTTCTATCTGGAACAAGGCTTGGATGGGCTGGATGGGGATGAAGGACAGGTTGTTCATGTAGAATGTCTCCGAAATGGTGGTGACTTGGGATCCAGTGTCGAGGATGGAGTCACACTTTATTCCTTCAATAAAAACAGACGCAGTGCATCGCGGCCCTACAAGTCCATGGGGGAGGAACTGATCATTCTGACATTGATGTTGGTGGTGATTTTCCTTCCGGTGTGTTCTCTTCACAATGGCACTGAGAGGTTTGGGACTCATATTCTGGCACTGAGCTCCTGAACGTCCCGAAACAGGAGCTGTGACTCGTTTAAAGGCAGGGAGGAAACTGTGTGCAATCTTCTCTGAGCTTCACGTTTTCTTTTCAGCTCCTCATTCTTCTGGTGGACCAAAACAGGGTTGGGGGCACTCGAACAGCGAGCAGCAATGTGGCCATCTTCACCACATTTAAAACAAAACCAAGGCTTTGGGAAGCGAGGAGTTTCACGACGAGGCATGGATGCATTTGTGATCATACAGCTGGCTTCAACTGGGCTCATGCTTGGCTGTGGCCTCACATTATCTCTGGTGGACAGAGTGGCAACCTGTTTGCGCAGCTCTGATATCTCATTAAGCAATTTCTGTGTATCATCATGCTTTTCTTCAACAGGTGTTTCAATGCTGTTGTAACAAGTGGGTAAGCCATATACTGTGTGGGCGTGTGCCATAGCTTTTGAGCTTCCCATGTGTTTCTTCATTCTGTCCATCTTTGCTGAACGGCGGTCTTCCTCAGTCCTAAGCGAAAGCAGCAGCTCAGGAAAAGATGGTGGATTGCTCCTTTTCTGTTCTAGCTGGAGTCCAATCAGCAAGGAGTGGTCCCAGCACCCTCTGCAAAACTGCCTGAGTAACTGTCTGTCCGACTCTTCAAGAAGGACTCCCCCTCTAGAAATGACCTTTGTGAGAAGAGTCTGAAGTCTGAACAGGTAGTCTGATGGCTTCTCTCCAGCATTTTGGCTTGAATTCAAAAACTTGGCAAACAACTCTTCTCCATCTTCCACCACACCGAAAGCCGATTCAAGATGATTCACATATGCGTGGGGGGCTGAAATGGTCCCAAGTGGCTTGACCATATCAGCAGCTGGGCCAACCAAGCTTTCCAAAATCTTTCTCACTTTTTGTGAGTCAGTGACATGGGCATCACTCAGAAGCAGCTCAACTTGACTCTTCCAGGCATCATAATCTACTTCGCCATTGGGCTTTGGAAGTCTTCCTGAGAAGGTGCGGACTTTGCTCTGGCCTGTGTACAAGGGTGCTGAGTCATTCCTGATGACATGCTCTACAACAACTCTCTGGACACTGGGAGGATTTAAGACGTCACTGCCAAGGCTCAGTGGACTATGCACAGTTGAGTGATTAGTTGAAGGGAGGACTGAAGGAGGCCGACTATTGCATTGCGAGCCCATACTATGAGCAGCTTCAACATTTATGCCACTCTCAGTGTGTGACATGAGGCTGCATCTTGGGGAGGGACTGCTGAGCATCGTCTCTGAAGTTTGTGACTGAATGCGCCTCAGTTCTCTTTCCAGGATGCTGGCATATCCCGAGGTGGCACTACCACCTATGGCACCTAATTCTTCAAGGTACTGCTGTGCTAGCTCTTTGCCTAAATTTACTTGGCATATGTCTCTAACTGTTCTAACATGCCATAAAGTGGCTGGATCATTGGGACTGGGTATATGACCAAGGGTATCTGGGTTAATCTTAGTTATTGAGTTTTCTGAAGCATAGACTATTAGTGCTCTACCATTGGGTTGACCAGGCTCATCAGGAACTCTAATGCACTTTGAAATCTTGCCATTTTGCTCAAAGAAGCTAATTATCATTTCCTCAGTGCTTATTTTATCTACACCTACTACTACCAGACAGCATTGTCCATGTACTTCATAACGGTTGCAAAGATCCATATTAGACTAAGGTGAGCTCTTATTTAAAGTAGCTAAATAAAAAAACTTAATGAGGCGTGGTTAAGGGGTGTGGTATGTGGTCGTAAACGCTAGTTAACCAATCTCCTGGCTGGCTTGCCAACTTTCTGTAACCCGCACGACGAGGGAAAAGGCCTGTGCTTGTGCGGGAACAGTCTAATTCTAATTCTGGGTTCTAAGGAGACTGGTTTAGGTTATGGCTAGACCACAGTCAATTACTCACCCCAAACAACACACAGCACTCACTGATATCAGGATAATAATAAATAT
Organism: Setipinna tenuifilis; assembly: GCA_030347295.1. NCBI lineage: Eukaryota > Metazoa > Chordata > Actinopteri > Clupeiformes > Engraulidae > Setipinna > Setipinna tenuifilis. The sequence goes on along the minus strand of CM059282.1, from coordinate 3,176,980 downwards.
TTATTTACACAATATATATATTTTAGTTCTATTTAATATCTAGTCCTATTTATTATCATGTGTTATCATGTAATACTAAGTTAACGGATTATGTAATCAAGTGTTTAATGTGTATGTGTGTGCACGTGTATGTAGCCAGAGAATACCATCAATAAATACCAAATCAATATACTGTTCACATTCAAAATATCAGTGTCAATATGCCTATTAAGTGCCGGCACTATTTATCTAAATAGAAATTACAAGAACTTAACAAAAATGATAAACAAAATATTAAAGAAAAACCCTCTATGAGATCTCAAAATAATTAACTAAATAAAATAAGTCCAAATGAAACGAGTGCACTCAAAAAAAAAAGAATTAAATTAAAAGGAATGATGATGCCGGATTCCAATTCAGCCCAGAAAGTTCAGTCCTACCACAGTAGCAGGGGCAGTGGAACGGTGATGATGGAAAATGATGACTAGGGCTAGGACTATCTAGGGCGAGTGTGAGATCGCAGGGCTCCAGGGGTTCCAAGTGAAGATGAAGATGCAGGGGGGCATTTCCCAGGTATACAAAAAAACCAGTCTGCACAGAATCATACAGGCTATTCAATTACTATTAAATTCTACTTAATTTAATCACTACAGTAACCTTTCCTTATCCATGTTATTGCTGTCATTACAGCAACATACAAAACAAAACAAATAAAACTTATTCTTACAGTAGACTACGTAAATTCAGTTACCGGAGACTGCTGTGTTGCTAGACCTACATGGTTGCTTAGGAACCATGCTAGCCAGAGAGCTAACTGTCCAGCAACGTAACTGTCACTGACCCATACTAATAAAGGATATAAGACACTCAAAAAAACCCTAAAATACACAAAAAACCTACTAGACCATAAGGTTGAAGTCCATTCAGGGTATCCTGACTGGTTTTAAAACTATTGTCATGTCAAATGAACATGTAGGAAGCTTATAAGGCTCATCAGGATCTATTTACAATAACCTAGTTTAGCTGAGCGTATTATATATATTTCAATTATTTTTATTGAGTTTCACACGTAATATCATTGGAAATGAAATACAGAGATTGAACTTGTAGTTGATCCATGAATATGGAGGAATTGAAGACAATTGAAAAACAAACATCAACACACACACACACACACACACACACACACACACACTTCTAGACACACATATTTGCAAATAAACACAAAAAAAGGAATTATTACAAAGGAAAGTACCTGAATGGGATGTAAAAATAAATAAATAAGTAACAGAAAAAAAAACCAAAAAAAAAAAAAAACAAACCACAATAATAAATAAGGAATAATGTGAAAGAAAAGAAATAGGGTGGGAAATGGGAGTGGGGGTGGGAGGGGGGTTGTCAGGCTTTTAGTCCATCAGACTTGCAGAGGAGAGAGTGTTAAAGTGATTCAAAAATGGCTGCCAAACCTTCCTATATTTCTTTGTGGAACCTCTGATTCGGAACCTCAGTTCCTCTAGTTTCAGGTGGCTCATGACCTCTCTGATCCACTGGCTATGTGAAGGTGGAGACCTGTCCTTCCACTTTAGAAGGATGAGGCGTCGGGCGAGGAGAAGAGCAAATGAAATGGCTTGAGATTGACTATTAGAGATGGGGAATTCTTCTGGAACCACACCAAAGATGGCAGTCAGTGGATTAGGTGTGATTTTCTGACCACACATATGGGACATTGAATCAAATATTGAAGACCAAAAGGGGGCAATAGATTGACATGTAAAAAACATATGGGTCAGAGTAGCAGGGGCACTGAGACATCGTTGGCAAGTAGGGTCTGTATCTGGAAATATTTTGGCCAACTTGTTTCTACAGAAGTGTAGACGATGAAGGACTTTAAATTGGAGTAGCCCGTGTCTTATACAGAGGGATGATTTGTGTACTCTGTCTACTGCTGCCTTCCACTCCGTGTCTGTGATGTCTAGTTGCAATTCATTTCCCCATGCTTCCTTGACATGATTGAGAGAGGGGCTGGAGATGCCTTGAATGATATTATATAATTTGGAGACACACCCTGGCCGAGACAGGTTAAAGGATATGCAATCATGGACAGAGCTGTCAGGTGGAGAAGATGGGAATGATGGGAAATACTTATGAGTGAAATCTCTGATTTGGAGATATCTAAAAAAATGTGTTTTTGGAATGTTGTACTTTTTAACCAGGAAATCAAAGGACACAAATACTGAATTTTGAAACAGATCAGCAATGCTTTTCAGACCTCTCTGGAACCAAATGTGAAAGGCTGTGTCCATAAGCGCCGGTTTGAAAAGGGGGTTGCGAATTATTGGCATATTCAAGAGTGCTTGTTTAAAGCCAAAATGAACTCGAAACTGTTTCCAAATGTGGAGAGTACTGGTAACGACAGGATTGTTAGAATGGAGTTTAACATTCATTGGCAACGGAGAGCAAATAAGTGAGACGGCATCAACAGACCCACATGCTTGACGTTCCATGAGACACCAGTCAGGCCCCTCCCCATCTGGAAAGGAAGACACCCAAAAAGCTACTTTTTGTATGTTGGCAGCCCAGTAGTAATGCATGAAATTAGGTAAAGCAAGACCTCCTTCTGACTTAGACTTCTCTAAGAGAGACCTGCGAATGCGTGGGACTTTCTTGTTCCAAATAAATGTGGAAATGTGCTTGTTCAGCTCCTTGAAAAAAGATTTTGGAATGAAAGTGGGGATAGTATTGAAGTAATACAAAAATCTTGGCATTATAACCATTTTTACAGAATTAATCCTACCAGCTAATGATATTGGGAGGCCCTCCCACCGCTTCATATCCTCCTTTGCCTTGCTAAGGGCAGGTTGTAGATTCTTTTTGTATAATTCCGTGAACTGTCTGGTAACACACACACCAAGATAGGTAAAGGAATCATTTGCTACTTGAAAGGGCATTTGTGTTAAAGGGAGCAGCGATGCACTTGTGTTGATGGGGAAGACTATCAAATGCCAAACGCCAAATGAATGAATAATATCTAGGGCGACCGGGACTGAGTTAAGAGGATCTGAACAGTAAAGGAGCGAGCAGGTCATCAGCAAAGAGGGAAAGTTTATGTGTGAGGCCTCCACGTTCAACACCCCTAAACTCATCACGCTGCCGTAGAGCAATTGCGAGTGGCTCAATTGCCAAATCAAACAACAGTGGGGAAAGGGGACATCCTTGTCTTGTACCTCTCTGTAGGGGGAAATATTTTGAAGTAATACAATTTGTATGTACTGCGGCCTGTGGTGTTGAGTAGAGGACCTTTATCCAGGCAACAAAGTTAGAACTGAAACCAAATTTGTGAAGTGCAGTGAATAAATAATCAAACTGGATGCAGTCAAAAGCTTTATAAGCATCTAGAGACAGCACCACTTCCGGGGCTGGCCCTGAATCGGAGTAAATGATGTTGTATAGTCGGCGAAGGTTCTCAAAAGACTGCCTTCCCTTCACAAAACCTGTTTGGTCAGGATGTATAATGTTAGGTAGGACCTTCTCCAAACGCAATGCCAGCACTTTCGCCAGAATTTTATTATCGCAGCACACCAGGCTTATAGGTCTGTATGAGTCACACAGTGCAGGATCTCGGCCCTCCTTTAATAGGACTGATATGACTGCCTGTGACATGGTAGGGGGAAGTGAACCTAACTCCAAAGCCTCTGCGTAAACTTTACATAGTATGGGAGACAGTTGCTTATAAAACGCTTTATAAAATTCAATGGGGAAGCCATCTGGCCCTGGAGCTTTGCCAATCTTCATAAGTTTGATTGCCTGATTGATCTCTGCCTCAGATACATCACCCTCTAAGGATGACATATCTCCAGTACTTAATTGTGGGAGTTGAAGACCCTGGAAAAAGCTAGCAGAGTTAGATCCATCAGTTACAGTGCAGGAATATAGCTCCTCATAAAATGACTTAAATTGGTTATTGATGGCATTCTGATCTGAAGTGGTATTACCTGTTGAGGTGCGGACTTCTGCTATGATGTTATTGGACGCTGACTTCCTAAGTTGGTGACATAGTAGTTCACCTGCCCTTTCCCCGTGCTCATAATGAGTCATTCTGGACCTCAGGTAAAGACCCTGAATGTATGCAGAAGACAAGGAGTCGAACTCCGTTTGCAGTGCAATACGTTCTTTATACAGGTCAGCAGATGGCGACACTGCATGCTTCCCATCAATGTCCCTTATAGTATTTACAATTTCCTCCATGCGCTTTGTCCTTTCTCTTTTAACACTGGCAGCATAAGATATAATTTGGCCACGAAGAAATGCTTTCAAAGCCTCCCATATGGTCCCCACCCTTGTGTCAGAAGTCATATTTACCTTAAGAAAAACATCAATATTGGTTGATATAAACTTAATAAACTCCTCATCAGAAAGAAGACTTGTGTTAAGTCTCCATGTCCGATGAATGTGGACAGAATCAGGAAAGCAGAGATGCATTACCATTGGGCTGTGGTCTGAGATGACAATGCTTTCATATACAATAGAATTAAGAACATTCAGTAGTTTCTTGTCCAGAAGAAAATAATCTATTCTACTGTATGACTGGTGAGCTGGGGAGAAAAAAGAGAACGCCTTAGCTAATGGGTTTTTAAACCGCCACGGATCTACTAACCCATATTCCTCCATAAATGATTTGATGGTTTTAGCAGAGTTTGTTAGTGCTCTACTGGTAGCAGCTGAACGGTCAAGGGTGCTATCGAGGACACAGTTCCAATCTCCCGATAATATTAGCTGGTGGGAGTTCAAGTCTGGTAAGAGAGAGAGAAAGTTCTTAAAGAAATCCACATTATCCCAGTTGGGGGCATATACACAGGCTAAAATGACTGGAGTATTATACAAATGTCCCTGCACAATGACAAATCGCCCATTATTATCAGCTATAACTTTAGTCTGAAGAAATTGGACATTTCTGTGTATTAGAATAGCAGTCCCCCTGCTCTTGCCCTGAAATGTCGAATGAAAAATTTGAGAGAACCCGTCTCGGTGGAGTCTAGAGGGGTCTTTAGGGCACACATGGGTCTCCTGCATGAAAACAACACTACTTTTTAGCTTTTTTAAATGACTGAACACTTTGCTGCGCTTAACTGGGTGGTTAAGGCCCTTCACATTCCAGCTTACAAATGAGGTGGCAGTATTACCAGTCTGATAAGACGTCATGGTGGATGAAGTGGTGCGCAAGACCTGACGGGGACAAGGGTGGGGGAGAGGGAGGGACAGGGGTGAGAGGTGAGAAAGAAACTAAAAGGAGAAAATAAACCATAACTAAACAAAAGCAAATATGAAAACACGTGAAAATGATTAGTGTATGTCAAAAGGGCAAAATTACCTGTATGCCCGCAGCCCACAAGGGCATAACAACCCAAACTATGCCGGTCTCTCATCACTGGATGGGAGACGGCATCCACCCTCCTATAACATTCAAAGCCCAGAATGAACAGATACCTAGCGAGAGCCTCGCCAGTAAGTTGTTTAAAACATCAATATAAACCATGAATATTAGCTAGATTGAACATAACAGTAATTCATAATGCAGAAAGCACAAAATATACGATCTGGAAACAATGCAAGTATGTAGAGCTGATAGTTCAGCGAACCCATGAGTTACGCGCGCGCACTGGCTTGGAACCTGACATGAAGTGTCAAGATTACAGAAAAGTGAAAACGGCTAAGTGCTAAAACGGTTAAAACCCATATGGTTATAACTTTATAATAAGACACAAGCAAAATGTATACAAAATAGCGGTGTAGACTGACCGGTAAAAGAGATCACTCCCATTGAAATATAAAGCTAAGCTATGTGGCTGACCCCTGTGAAAAAAATTGTTAGCAGCCAACCACTTAGCAATGACAGCTAGCGTAGCTGCTAGTTGGCTAGCAGCTATGTCGGTCATTCACGAAAGGATACCTGAACCACTACACACAGGCAGCGTAGATCCCTTTAGCCTCAGAGCAAAGACCTCCGCCTGTGACGGATCATCAAAGCTGTGGCGCTGACCATCAGCCTTGGTAGTGATGTGTAGTACTGCCGGGTATTTCAGCCTGTAGTCCACTCCAGCACAGTCCCTAAGGATCTTCTTTGCATCTTTGAAAGCCGTACGACGTTTAGCCACCGCCTGTGTGTAGTCAGGGAATATCCTGATCATGTCCCCATCTGGTGTCACCAGTTTCTCCGCCTTGGCAGCCACACGCAGGATCGCCTCCTTTTCCTGGAAGTAGTGACATTTAATCACGAAGGCGCGAGGTGGTTCACCGTCGTCCGGGCGGGTACGCAAAGTCCGGTGCGATCTGTCCAGCATCGGGGTGCTGTCAAGCCGTAGCGTCTCCTTCAATAGCCCCGCCATGAAGGGCAATGCCGCCTTCCCCGACTCTCTCCCCTCCATGATCCCTGTAACGCGCAAGTTGCATCTTCTCGACCTAGCTTCCAAGTCCTCGTTCTTATCGGATACTGCTTTCAAGCCCTTTGATAGCTTTTCAACAGTCCGCTCCAGTCCAGAAATGGCATCTGAGTAACTATTACAGGCGGACTACAGGCTTTCCACCTTAGCCTCCAGCTCCTGGGTCCGCCTGCTCACCTGCTCAATGTTGCCTCTCAGTTCATCCCTCAGCTGGGAGATATGTTGTTTTAACTCCCGACTCTGTACCTTGGCGTTCTCGTCTATCTTCTGCAGAAGATCTTCCCTTAGACTCTGAATCGCCTCCAGGATGCTATTTGACAGCTCACTTGTACAGGCTCCATGGTATTTGTTAGCACCGTTAGCATTGGCGCCTAATTTAGCACTAGTGGAGCGCTTTTGCTTGGCTGCCATCGTACTGAGGCGGATTAATATCAAAACCGAAAAATCGAGAATAAAGAGGAAAAAAATAGATAAATTACTGAAACTCGACCACACTGACAACAATAAACGTCGCAGACCTAGCTAATACATATAAAAACACTACTCTGGCGATGAGCCCAGAAAACAAACAACCTCACTCGGCACTGCTCATACCGGAAGTCTAGCTGAGCGTATTAGTAGCAGTTACAAACATTAATAATTTGCTCACCAGGATGTCGGGTATAAATCAAGCTCACCGACGATCTCGGGCTTGATTGCAGTCAGACAAAGATCTATATTAAAATAAGGAGTTTAATCTATTTGGGCTAATTCGTTATATTATATATGGGAATATTATTAGGGCAGTGACTCACCAAAAGGAAAGGAATCAAGTAAAAGAAAGTTATCGAAGACGGGGATCAAGTATTTCTCGTATCTAATTCAAGTGTCGGTAGCCAAAAGGAAAGGAATCAAGTAAGAGAAGTTATGGAAGACAGGAATCAAGTATCTCTCGTATCTAATTGAAACGTCGCTGATCTACCGCATCTGATTTAATTCAAAACATTCAACTGAAAACATTCCATCGCACGCTCTAGGGGTCACCAAGGAATTCTCCGCACAGCTGATTTCTCAGCACAGCTGATCTAGGGAGTGTCTGAAAATGACATGGGTTACATTAGCATTCCCTATCAAGTTATCCATTTCATGTAACCTGTGCTTGGGCTGTGTTAAAGTCTATATAATGCAAATAGGTGAAATAATGATTCCTTATGACTACATACTTAGAGACAAATGTGAATAAGCCTACTATAGGCATACATGTCCAAGTTTTGTCAACTTCAAAAGTTGATGGAAATTGACAATCTAATAGCAAAAAAATATTGTTTAGAATTAATATTTTTACAAAATTGAATAGAGGATTGAATGTTGTCTTTTTTTTCATTTTGTCAATCACCACAGGTTTGCTGGAGGATAGCATGAATTGCATTCAAGACTTGGAAGCCAAGCTGCAGACAGCCTTGCCAACCCCTGTCCTCTTCAGCCGGTATTGTGCATCAGATGACCAGATCCGATTTTACACTAAATTTCCATCTGAGCAAGTGTTTAAGATCTGGGAATCCATTGCACCATCTGCCTCGCGACTGGTCTACTGGAGCAAAGCTAAGAGGACAAGTGAATGCAACAGCGATAACAGTCCCAGTCCCCCTCGCAGCATGCCATTAATTGATGAATTCTCGATTTACTGCATGCGAGTAGCTGTTGGAATGAAGGAGCAGGTCATCGCTGATATGTTCCAGGTTAGTGTTGCCACTGTCAGCCGTGTGACCATCACCTGGGCCAATTATCTTTTCTTCATCCTGGGGACACTTCCTCTTTGGGTGAGCAGAGAGAAGGTGAGGTCCATCATGCCAGGAAAATTCAAGAAGTACTGTCCTGGTGTTCGAGTGATACTGGACTGCACTGAGATTGCTCTGGCAGCACCCTCTTCACTCACCCTGCAGTCAGAAACGTTCTCCCACTACAAGAACAGGACAACCTTGAAGGGACTGATTGGAGTTGCTCCCAATGGTTTGTTGACATTTTTCTCACCGCTGTACACTGGAAGCATTTCCGACAAAGAGCTGACAAAGAAAAGCAGAATCCTATCCTTACTTGAGGCAGGTGATGAAGTGATGGCCGACAAAGGCCGACAGAGCTCCTTTCTGGTGTTGGGGCAAAGCTCATCATCCCACCCTTCAAGCGTTCTGCCCAATTCACAAAAGAGGACACAGAGAAGACACAAGCCATAGCACGTCTCAGGATAGTGGTGGAAAGGGTAATAGGCCGAATGAAGTCCTGTCAGCCAGATCTGGTACAACTGTTGTGTTTTGGTGAATTTTCAAGGACCTTTGTCTTTTGAAGAAGATTAAGATTTGGAGGGTAGTTTTATTAAAAGGGATACACCAGCGTTTTGGCCACTTTACTAATAATTACTTACTGAAATCAGTTGAAGGCGTCTCATTAGGCCCAGGCAGATGTTTGTTTGTCAGTTTTGTCTTGGCTGGCTGCAGCTCTTTTCTTTTACCCAGTTCCCCATTCCCTTTTATGCACTACATGACAATACTGATTTGCATGACACCTTTGCTTTGTCTTACATTTACTGACTTATGTAAATACTTTAATAAATATTATATTTTGTTAATTATCTTGTGTGGTCTCCCCTTAATGCCATGTCTACTGTAAGCCAAGTGGGAATGACTGTTACAAGTAACAAGCATACTTCGAATTTTCAGGCCCAAAATAATACCGTTTTGGGCCTGAAAATTCGAAGTATGCTTGTTACTTGTAACGGTCATTCCCACAGGCATGAATTGAATAGACAACTGATTTATTACAATTCACTTTACATTTTACAGTATCAATATCAGTTTCAATAAGGAAATATCATTATCAATAAGGCAGGAATGAACATTGAGGCAGTGTGATAAATACTTCATTAACTGATTAATACATTAACATTCCAAGTACACATTCATGTAAGTGTTGTAATAAAACAAGTCTAATTTTTTCTTCATTGTAAATATAAATTCATTGTCTCGCCAAATTCTCTCGATGTACATATTTGCCTGAGTGTCTGTGACAAAGTCACACCACTCCAGGCCAGTTACTGCCAACTGTTCCTGAACCTGCCAGTAGTAGCGGTGTGACCGCCTCAGGCTGACAGAGCCATTGTCGCTCCTGAGATGGGCAACCTGTGCAGCATCATTCTTGGTGGTGCATTTAACTTCCACTAGTCCAAATGGCGGTGACTCTGAGGGGTCATAGACCCTACCATCTGGACTAGCCCCAAGATGTGGTGCTCCAGGGGGAATGACGAACCCAACAGGCAGAAGGGGCAAGGGCCTTTGCTGCAGTCTCTCGATCCACATTTCCCTCCCAAGAAGCGCAGGCCTCCCGAAAGCGACTGGCAGTTAGGCGCGGTTCACGTAACTGTGCCCATGCAGGACATCTGGACTGCTGCCTGGTTCCTTCCTCAATGTCATTGGCCATTTGTGGAGACACTTGCAAAGACTGTAGGTGCAGTTGCTGGTGTAATGTTGGCACAAAGCTGAGATTGGAGAGAGCACGGTCCAAACTGAGAGGAAGAGCAGGGAATTCGGGGGCCAGGTGGTGCAGGGTAATGTCAGTGGATGTTTCAGGTGGACAAATGTATGACGATAGGGGATCCACGGGGAACAGCGCCAAATTTAGATGGAGTCAGCTCTATCTCAGCCATCTAACACAACGGCAATTAGTGGTTGCGGTTGCACCTCGCGCAGCTTGGCTCCAGCAGCCATTAAATCAGGGTCGGGAAATGGTCCTAAAGAAAAGATCCAGTAAGTCATTTAGCCATTTAATTCCACATTTTGATTTCCCAGAAAAGTAAAATGGACATGAAATTTGTCTGACCTGAGTATGCCTGGTACAATGTGGACCGAATACCACTATTGCCTCCTGTTGTCGGCTTTTGCACCACCACATGACTGACCGGTTCTGGATGAATCCCCTAAAATTTAAGATAAAATGTAAATGCTGTGTGTGTGTCTGTGTGTGTGTATATATATAGCCTGGCTCAGAACACCTGCATTTCCATTTGATTTTGCTTTTTTTTTCAGTGCTTGCAATCAAGTGAAGTGAAGGGGTCTCATTACAACCAGGCGAGTGTGTGTGTGTGTGTGTGTGTATTAAAAGAGTACGCTAAATATATAACATTGTCTTACCTGTGTTCTCGGTCTATGCCATCGCTGTAAATCACTTGTGCAGGCCAGAGGTGGAGGAACAGTCTTATGGCCAAGCTGTAAATAATGTGCTGTCTGATACAGCAGGGCCACAATGTGGTTGCAGAAGCCTTTACCAGCCACGCAGCTGCATGAAAAGGCCATCAGACATCCATTGTCAGCGGCAAGTGATATCTGTCCACCAAAAACATGGAAATACTAGTAAGGATGGTTTGCATCACATCACACACAACAGTAGTCTATACCACTGTAAACAGTAAAGGGAAGTAAAAGTGTCAGGAAAGAGTTGAAATAGCGATAGAGTTATGGAATGAGATGGTGGACAAAGAGTTCCTGCATAATTAAGGTAGATTTTCAGACTTACATTGGAAATAAAATGGCAACGTTTCTATACTTTCTATACTTATATTCATTCTGTAGCTAGTTGTGCAGAAACGCAACAGAAAGAACTGCAACAGCAGCGGAAAGAGCTGCAACAGCAGCGAGTGAGCAGTACTGCAACGGCAGTAAGAGGCACAGAGAACTTGTGCACTCAGTGGTCAAACCTCTAGTTTGTGAGGCTCCTCGTTTTTCTTCTGAGACGGGTAGCATCTAGCCCTCACAAAAACCTGCCCATCTACTACATTTGATACTATGACAAGCAAACACACGAACATAAACACAGACATCGTCAGAGAAAAATGCTGATGATGACAACATTCGGCTAACGTTAACATTAGGCTATTGTCGCGAGCACACAAGACGTTCACTTGGACCAACGGCAGACAGTGAATGTCATATTGTCTTATTGCCTGTAACATTACGAACACGACTGTTATATTGCTTTAATAAAGTTGTACATGTCCTCTATACTATTTATACATAACCCTATAGCCCTAGCCTTAGGTCTTAGTGGGCACACTAATAATTTGTTAGCCGGATTGCTCTCTAACGTTAGCTACGTTACTTACCTTGAAAGTTATGGACAAACTCTTCGTGGAAAAATTTGTATCCTTTGTCCAGTTTGTTCTTCTTGGTGACAGAGTTTTCCTCCACGATTCTTGTCACGTCGGCAAAAGTGACCTTTGACAAATCCGTGAGGGAAGTTGTGTAAACTCTCTCCATTTTTTTGACAAGCTGTTACAAGCGATTGAAGAAAACGCTAGTTACGAATGTAACTGTGGTTCTATGAATGCCGGATGACCGCCAGAGGCGGCGTAGCCTGTGAATGTTATACCTTCGCGTAGCGCAAGTCGAGACTTATACCAACAAAGTAGTCGTGATGACGTACCTCATGCTCAAGAAGCACTGCAGCACGTCATTCGTCCTCGGAAAACTTCTCGCGGTTGCGATGTCCGAGTGACTGGAAACTCTGGCGGTCATCCGGCATTCATAGAACCACAGTTACATTCGTAACTAGCGTTCTATTTCATGCCTCCTGACGGCGGCGTAGCCTGTGGATGACTAATACCAGCATTGTCATGAGGACGAGTATGTCACTCAATCTTGCTGTGTAATTGAAAGAATGGTAGGACCAAGGCTTTTAGGTGATGTAACATTAACACTATAAAACCTGGTGAATGTTGATGGGCTAGACCATGTTGCTGCTGCACAAATGTCTGATAGTGGGGTTCCCCTCAGAGCTGCCCATGAAGTAGCTAAGCTCCTGGTGTTGTGGCACATAACACTGCCCAATGGCAGGGAATCAGCTGATCTGTGTGCAAGGGAAATCACTTCACAAACCCAATGTGAGAGGCGCTGTTTAGATACAGGCGAACCAATTGTACCACCTCCATAAGTGACAAACAGTTGGTCTGACCGTCTCGTGGCTTCGGGCTTAGACACATAATGCCTCAAGGCTCGCACAGGGCATAGGCCTATACGTTCCTCATAAGAAGTAAGCTCAATGGATTGGTTAATAAAAGATGGAGATAGGACTTTTGGAAGAAAGGCTGGGTTTGGCCATAGTGTGACGCCAGATAGATTTGGCCTCCACCTCATACAATCTGGGCTGACTGAGAGTGCATGTAACTCACTCACACGTTTTGCAGAGACTATAGCTAACAGAAAAACAGTCTTCAAGGAAACCCATCTCATGTCTGCTTCAGCCAGGGGCTCAAAGGGAGCCTGGCACAGAGAGTCTAATACGCGATGTAAGTCCCACTGAGGGCTGCGAGGGCTCTGTAGGGGTGGAGGCGTCTAGCGCCCCTAAGAAAGTTACGGATAAGACTATGCGCACTGTGCCACATAGACTTAGAAGTCTCACACCATGTATTGAATAACTTCCAGCGGTTTTCGTACAACAACCTAGTTGAGGGGGCCCTTGCGTTCTCTAAGGTGTTGATGACCGCTGGGTCAAACTCTAATAGGAGGTTGTCAGGCCCAAGGGCCACACCCACAGCTGGAGATGTTCCGGGCAGGGGTGCCAAACTTTGCCCTCCATCTGAGACAGTAGGTCCCTTCTGAGTGGTAGCTGCCATGGGGTTCCTATCAGCAGGGAATGAAGCACTGCAAACCACGGTCTCGCTGGCCATCGCGGTGCCACCAGCAGAACATGGTGACAGCACTGGCGTATCCGAAGTAGCACCTCCAGTAGGAGGGGAATCGGTGGAAAGGCATACAGCAGTTCGTCCGGCCAGTCGTGTGCCATGGCGTCCAAGCCCAGTGCTTCGTGCTCCTGTGTGAGGGAGAACCACTTCTGGCAGTGTGTGGACTCTTTGTTGGCAAACAAGTCCACCACTGCCGTGCCAAAGCGATCCCAGACCTGCTGCACCACTTGTGGGTTCAGGCGCCACTCCCCCGGGTCGAGACATTGTCTCGACAGGGAGTCTGCCACCGAATTCAGTCTCCCTGGCAAGTGGAGGGATGCCAGCTTGGGGACGGCCCACTTCAGTAGGCATTGAGTCAAATAAAAAGCAGTGGGGGATCGTGTTCCCCCCTGGTGGTTGATATTGTATACTGTCGTCATGTTGTCTGATCTGATGAGTACATGGCGTCCCTGTAGGCATGGCATAAAGTGTTTCAGGGCCAGGTGTACTGCCCTGATTTCGAGGAGATTGATGTGTTCGCTCATTTGTTCTTTGTTCCACAACCCACTGACTGCTCTGTGTTGCCACACTGCGCCCCACCCTGTAAGAGAGGCGTCTGTCGTTACAATCTCCCTGTGTGTGGGTGCTGCACCAAGAGGAACACCTGATGTTAAGAAGGTCTCCCTCCGCCATGGGCTGAGGGCAGACATGCAACATTCTGTTATAAGGACGGGTGTCCTCCTGTGCAAAGCCACATTGAGGCCGAGGCCAATCAGCCACATTTGTAGAGGCCGGAGTTCCAGCAGCCCCAAGGGGAGGATCTGGGCTGCAGCTGTGAGCATACCCTGAAGCCGCAGCAGCAGTCTGAAACTTATTTTCCGTCCTACCCGTACTCGCGACAGTGATGCGATGTCCGCTACACGCTTGCTGGTCAGAGACGCAGACATTGTCTGTGAGTCTAGGATCATGCCAATGAATTGAGCCGATTGGCGCGGGACGAGTGAGCTCTTTTCTAAATTGATCGTCAGTCCCAGTTCTGACACATGACTCTGTAGTGTTGCTACATCTGCCAGGTTGCGTTCCCTCGTCGGGGAGCAGACTAGCCAGTCGTCCAGGTATGGTAGAATTTTCATACCTGACTCCATGAGGGGGGACAGTACTGCCTGTATGCACCTCGAGAAGACCCTGGGTGACAGTGCGAGGCCGAAGGGGAGGACTCTGAATTGGAACAGACGACCCCGGAAGGCAAAACGGAGGAACCGGCGATGTGCTCGTGCCACCGGGATATGAAAGTAGGCGTCTTTCAGATCTAGGGTGGTAAACCACTCCGACGGGGTGATTACCTTCAGAACATCCGCTGTGTGCAGCATTTTGAATGGTAGTTTCTTTAGGTATTTGTTTAGGCCCCGAAGATCTAGAATTGGGCGGAAGCCGCCGTCTTTTTTTGGAACAACAAAATAAGCTGAACAGAAGCCGTTGAAAGTAGGGGAACACTCTACTTCCTCTATGGCTCCTTTCTGTAGAAGAATGGTTATCTCTGACTGTAGAACTCGAGATTTTGTTGAACTTTTTACAATTGTGGGCCTGAGATGGGCCCTTGGAGGGGGCCGACGTCTGAACTGTAGTCTGTAACCCTCTGACACTGTTTTTAGAACCCATGGGTCGCGAACGATTTTGGCCCATGAGGCCAGTTGAGTCTCTGTGTACAGTCCAACCGTCGGCCCGGGGCCCTCAGCGGGGAGTGCGATTGGGCTTCGCCCCAGTGTTAGTGTGGGTGGAGCCGGGCATGGGATATGCCTGACGGCGAAAGGGTGCAGGGCCCCTGGGAGCATGTCTGTTCTCCTTTTGCCGGGGAGGTGCCGCGCGCTGGGGGGATGGAAATTCCCGCCGTGGTGCTGGGGGCTGCGGTGCCCGGAAGCGAGCCACCTGTGATAAGCCCACCTGCTGCTTCCGCGTTTCCGAAACTAGGGCGCGGCGTTCCAGGGCGTCCTTAGCGGCTGGCCCGAAAAGCTGGCCAGGCATGAGGGGCAGCTCCCGTAGGGTGGCTCTGCACGCGTCGGGGAGAGGGGTTTGTGAAAGCCAGACCTGGCGGCGAGCGCGCACCAGTACCGCCATCAGACGCCCCAACTCCTGGGTCATGAAGCCCACGCCTTGTAGGGTGGCTTCAATCGCCTCCCGTAAAGCTGGATCTGAGTCTGCCTGCAGCAGGGACGACTGCGCGGCCAGAAGAAGGTGAGAGATCGTGTTGTCGATCCTTCCGATGCGCGCCGCATGATTGTAGGCTCGAACAAGATCATCATCTGTGCGTCTGCAGGCTTTGCTTGGGCAGCGCACCTGAGGACGTACTGCCTCGTCTGGGGAGACCACCAGAGAAGCCACACAGGGGTCCACTGCTGGCATTGTATCCAATCCAAACAGGCCCGCATCAGCCATATTACTCATAGCGCGTGCCACAGAAGTGGGGTGGGAACGTGCGGCCGCCGTTTTAAACGCTGTCTGGAACTCGTCCACGAAGGCGTCACATTTAGGAATGACAGAGGAGGCGTCCACTGAGGGCTGTCTAAAGTAGGCGCTCACACCAGTGTTGCATTGCAGTGGCTGCAGCCCACGTTGCGCCAGAGCCGAAGTGATTGTGGCCAGCAAGGATTGGGGGCCATGTATCCTGCCATCCCCATTTTCGTCGGAAAATACACTCAAGGGGGCATCATCAAAAGAAGTGCCTGATCGAGGAGAGTCAGGCAGCCCAAGGGAACCGTTGTCTCCCAAAGGGCTGAAAAGAGAATCAGTGGCGGCAGTGGAGAGTGCATCATCCTCCACGTCTGTCTCCTCGTGTGCAGGCAGGGTAGAAGCAGTAGCAAGGGCACCACCTGCTGGTGGCATGGTCAGCTGCATGTTTGCCTGAAGGGGTTGGAACTGAAGCAGTAGCGTCTCTATTCGGCTTACGGCCGTGGAGAGATCGTCCACCCGTTTGTTGAGAACAGAAGTGGAGTGTGATTTCGGCTTCTTCTTGGCTGGCTGCGCAGCCTGAAGGCCTGTGCTGCCGCGTTTTACGGCTTTGGGGGCACTCGCGGCGACATTCTCGGTTGCCGAGAGCAGCGCATCATTTTTTATCAATAACTCAGCAAGTCTGGCCTCTCGTACCGTGAGCGGTAGGACGGCACAGCTTGGACAAGGCTCCGTCAAAGCTGAGCGGAGGTGAGCGATGCCTAGACAAGACGGGTATTCTAAATGACTGTCCTCAGATGCGAGTGGTGCAAAGCACGTTTTACATGAGAGGGAAAGGACATCCATCGTAGCGCAACTAACGCAAACCCGAAACTAGCACACGACGCAATAACAATAATGTAGATCAATGCCAGAATAATTATTTTACTGCAATAATCATACACAGAATACACAATGCTAATACGAGTGACAGGGCTAACGAGTTGGCTAGCTATCTAGTCAGCCACGGGGAGAGCCACCGTGCTAACGAGGGAATACACCACACTTGTCAACAAAACGGGGAAAACCACCGCGGGGAATGTGAGTGTGTGTGTGCGTGGATGTGTGGAGGTGAACACGGGGTGAACCACCGTGCACTTCTCCTGTGCATCAAACTGTCAAGGGGTGATCACGGGGAGAGCCTCCGTGTGCTTACCTTTCTTTTGTTTCTTTTCTTTTTTCTTTTTTTTTTTTTAAATATAAATTCCTTCACGGGGGGACCACCGTACAGGATTCCGGTGATTCGGTAATTAACCTGGGTACTCAAGTCGTGAGGATAGGAGGGACAGCTTGCCCGATGACAACTTACTGTACTCCTGGGATGCTCGAATCAAGCGCGAGAAGAATAAGAGGACAAATGACGTGCTGCAGTGCTTCTTGAGCATGAGGTACGTCATCACGACTACTTTGTTGGTATAAGTCTCGACTTGCGCTACGCGAAGGTATAACATTCAGAGGCTACGCCGCCTCTGGCGGTCAGGAAGCATGAAATAGAACTGGCTTTCTGCTGTGTTGACATTAGACAGGAAGTCTGCATACCCTGCGATTGCGTATTTCCGGTTTCTGTGAGAAAGGTCTATTGCATTATTTTTAAGTGATATCCTAAATCATAACAGTTTATTTTAAAATTTTTAACATATGTAAAGCATGGATTTTCTTTCTACTGTCCTTTCACTTAGAAGGATAACATCCTATCTAACAACCTGTTAAAATGCACTAGAATGCAGGAAATTACCTTTAATTTAGACTTTGACTCTCCACCGAAACACTGTTACTATCAGCACAGAAAAAAAGTGCTGGAGCATGATGTATACATGATGCCCTCTTCACATTTATGACTGCCCCCTTATATATGTCTGCCTAGAACCGGCCCTTGGTGTTATACTTGGCATTAAAATGTGCGGAAGGGTTGAATATATAAAGTGGCTGGTAAAAATGTTGAGTGGCTGGTAGATTTTAGAATCTACCTGCCACAGTGGCAGGTGAACAAAAAAGTTAATTTCCATCCCTGGTGCCTACGTACATTAATGACGTAGCAATTTTTCATGTTATGTGTTGCTGCATGACTCAGTCAGTGGTTGCCGCGGGCTTATTCGGAATGGTGAGGAGAAGAGAGAGAGAGTAGGAGGTACGTGGAGAAAATGGAACGAGTAAAATCGGATAATCGTGAACATGGGTGTAGAGACAGATGACGAGGGTCACTCAAGAGGAGCAGGTGATGACAGGCCAATAAAAAAAATGTAAAAGATCAACACGCTTCAGCGCTGACTGGTTAAAACAGGACAAGTAAGCTACGTGGCTAAGACCATGTCCAGGCGACCCATTTTATGCTAGCTGCTCCCTTTGCCCATCAAAAATTCTGGTGAAATATGAAGGCAAAACGGCCTTAGATGACCATACCAAATAAAAAATAACATGTAAATCGAATACTGACCTCACAACAAACCAAGACAATCTCTACCTTTTTGATCACGAAATCATCACACGACAGAGTGGTGTTGGCTGAGCTAACGAGCACTTACCACAGTGTACGTCATGGCCACAGTTATCTATCCACTGACTGGAAACAAGTTGAATGCGAAAATATTCAATGATAGCGAGATTGCAACAAAGATATCCTGTGGCCGAACTAAAACTGAGGCTTTAGTTGAAAACGTCCTAGCACCATTTAGTCAACAACGTTTGTCAGCAGAGCTTGAAAAAGCCCAGTATTTCAGCGTCTGTCCTGATGCATCAAATTCTGGCCACACGAAGGTGTTTCCTTACACCGTTCAGTATTTTAGTCCATCGGAGGGAGTGAAATACGGATTGCTGGATTTCTACGAGGATCCTGATGAATCTAGTGACGAGATATTCAAGCAAATCTCGTCCATCACTGAGAATAACGGGCTGTCATTGAACCAAATAAGCGCCTATGGTGCGGATAATGCATCTGTTAACTATGGCAGGCACAATTCAGTGTACCAGAAACTGAAATCGGCTAACCCACGGATTGTGAAGGGCAATTGCAAGTGCCACATGATACACAACACTGTGAAAACAGCAAATCGTGTCTTCAGTGCAGCTGGGTGTGACGTGGAGGCCTTTGTGCTGAAGGTCTACAGTGAATTCAGTTGTTCAGCTAAAAAAGTGTTAGTGCTCAAGGAGTTCTGTGAATTTATAAATACAGCTTACAAGGAGATACTCAGGCATGTTCCCACATGGTGGCTGTCTTTGTTACCAGCAATTCAAAGAATACTTGAGTGTTGGCTAGCTCTGAAGTCTTACTTTGTATCCCAAGGAAAGGAGGACTGCCCACATATTATCTGGTCATTTGTGTGTGGTACAGGTGACACTGAGGATGCGGGTTGCACTTTGGGTGAATGTGTTCTGGCATTCATGCACAATGTCATGCAAGAGTTCGATGCCTCTATTAGAATGCTTGAGAGTGACGGTGCTACTCTTGTTGATGTGAACACAGTGATGAACCGCCTGCACAGTCAGCTTGTCTCTAGGCGCAGAGACGGATTCTATGGGAGCAAAGCGAAACAGACAATGAGGAACCTGTTACCCAATCAGCAGGAACAATTCAGAAGCCTGGCAGATCGATTTTTTGAGAGACCAGTGAAGTATCTTGAAGAAAGATTTGACTTCAATGATAGGATGCTTGCAAACATTGGTTGTCTGAGCCTAAAACAAACACCCCAATGGTCTGATTTCAAACTTTTGATGGACAAAGTAGCCCTGGATCTGGATGAAGACCGTCTGTACAGTGAAGTGAGCATCCTGAATAAAGTGTTTCATACCCTTCCAACTGACCTAACCCCAGACAGAAAATGGGCCCATTTTTTCACTAAAGCAAATGACACCCCAGAGCTGCTCAAACTGGTTGCGTTCATTTTTTCAATACCAGTGAGCAATGCCTATGCAGAACGGGTGTTCAGCCACATGGAGAATCTTTGGACTGATAAAAGAAACAGACTTTCAGTTGCAATGGTGAAGGCTGAGCTTCAAGTTTGGCTAAACTTTCTGCTGTCCTGCACCGAGTTCAAGACCTTCATTGAAAATCAGCCAGGAATAATAGCAGCAGCCAAGAAGGATGCAAAATATAAATGGAAGCTTAGGTAAGGTTTTGGTGACTTATTTGAAATCAAAATAAACTTCTCTGCCTATTCCTGTATGTACTGTATGTGTTCAGTTAAATATTTCTCATGTCCTCTTATGTATTTGTTTAGCAGAGAGCAGCAAGGAGCAGAGGCACAGACGAGCACAAGAAAAGCACACACCACACTCTGATCAATCAGGTAAGGTGTTTTACACTACACCACATTGTTACATTCAGGTATTCTTAAAGACAGTGAAAAATTAGATTATTTGTTTTTTTTCCCCAAATAAGCAGTTCAGAGGTGAGAGCAGACTGAACATTGACTGGCAGGGCATTCCAGGAGCTAATTGGTTAATTAGCCCAACTACTTGCACCTGAAGAAGAGCTACAAAGGCCTGGAGATCTCTCCCCAAAGGAGGGCCAGAGAACCAGGAGCAGAGAGGACAGAAGGAGGAACTCAGACACTCATTCACACACCTTGACTTCACACTACATGCACTCATTTGTATTCATTGCACTGACTCCAGTATTCATGCACTTCCATTCTCCACTCACCATCCTTACCAGATTCAGCCTTATACCCCCCTAGACTTTTGGATGTGTTGGCTGGTTATATAAAACACCTTATTTAAGGTGGTTTTGTTGCGTTCCCAACGAGCGGGGCTCGTAACCGTATGTGTTCACACTCATGCGTGGGTACATTGTTACATCTATTGGATTGTGCATTTCTTCTTTCATCTCATGGATTGAAGTGTCCAATATTGAAAATAGGCTAGTATGAGTATGTTGAACTGGTTTTGCACTTTTGTTCTCGCTGGCCTGTTTATAGTTCTACTCACTTAAAGTGTCATCAACTTTGTCCAAGACATCATTCAGTACAGCCTTGACCTCAGATTCCGTGTCCTCATTGACTTTGGGCTGAATACTGGCCAGCTCTGAAGCTGAATATATGTCAATTTGGCGTCAATAATGCAAATTAACTATTTTAAAGCTTTAATATGACATTACCTTTTATATAGCATTGCTGTTACTCTCAACTTAATCTTTATAAGGAGTATCTGAATTCTGAGAAGGAATCTGTTCCTTGTGATAATACACTTGTTATACCCTGAGGTAGCTGACCACTTCTTACCCAGAGTGGAATCCACTGTATCCAGAACAGTGTCAATCACAGCTTTGACATCTGCTTTCCTCTGTGTGGTCCTCTCCAGCTCCTCAAACTCTTTCTCAAGTACAGCATCCAGGTCGTGTAGGACCTCAGCAGTTTCTGCGGGAATATCCATTGGACAAGAAAATCCCTCTTCTCCTTGCCAATCCTTTTGTTCAATGAGTCCCTTTCCATCAGGTGTTTCATCATCCTCCGTTTTGACAAATGTTTGCTTTGTGTTGTCCAGTCTGACCTTCTTTAATTCCGCAACGAGGAGTCTCCGAAGTTCTCTTTTGCTCTTTTTAACTTTCTTCTTTTTTCCATCATCCTCGTCAATATTTACTCCCAAAGCTTCCAATTCTCTCTTTAATTCATGTATTTTTTCTTTTCCAACCCTCTTCTTAATGTCTTTGCTCCCTCCTCCATCGCTGTCCGGCCGTGCTGCCAGGCAGCAGGTGAGAAAACAGCAAAACCACATAAAACCACCAGAAAACACAACTCAACTAACCTTTACACAAGCTCAAGACAGAATGATCATAATTCTACTTTATACAGAGCTTTGTTCTGAAGGCATCATGGTGTTACTTAGCTGCCATTGTGACATACCTGTATGGTTTGATGCATGGTTCCATTACCTTGTAACTCTTTTGATCATTTGGATATTCTCATACATATTTATTCACCTACAACATAGTGTTTATTTAATTATTAAACTTAATTGCACAGGTTAATACATAAGAAGACAAGTAGTCTAAAATATAAAAAACTATGTGTGTGTGTGTGTCATCCATATTTATTCACCTACTACATAGTGTGTATTTAACTACTACATGTAATGCTCACTTTTAATGTGAGAATATTCCAATGTCACCAACTACACACATGATCTAAATATGTAAAATTAATGTATGTAAAATTAAAACATTAAAAAGCCTGCAAAGCACATGTATTAAGCAACAATAATGTAGAATGATTTCCCTTATTTTATGTTAAACAGTGCACAATTTTCAGACTGTTTAGTTTTGCTAGACTTTTGTTAACCCCCACCAATATAACAAGGAGCATTAATGTTTATAATGGAAGACTTGCATGCTAGCTGGATGTTAACGTTATCTCTAAGACAGGTAGAAATGTAATGTATTCCTTTTGGCTTCGAAATCCCATTTTCCTGGGACATTTTCCTGTACATGTGACATTTTGAATTACCAGTCATACACATCATAGACATTTTTGGCTGTAATACCTAGTCTGGCCTGAGTGGCGCCAAATCCTACACAGTTTACCTTTAAATTTGAATCGTAGTCAGTGCACTCTGTCTCAAACGTTTGCAAATAAACCTACTTAAATTCAAGTCACCTACATCTCATGAGTCTTATTTCATGGGCCTATCAGTGAAACACCCAAGAACCCAAATGATGCCATCACTCACTTGATGGCCACAGTGTCTCGTCGGTGCCTTAGGTATCTACTGGGATATCAACACCTAGTCCTACACAACAGATTCAGCTAGCTAAAATGTCAAGACTACCCAACTTTGGCTAGCATGCAAGTCTTCCATTATAAACATTAATGCTCCTTGTTTAGTCAAGGAATTATCTCTTTGATTACTGCGCAGAAAATGATTCTCTAGACCAGGGGTGTCCAAACTTTTTTCAATGAGGGCCACATACATAAACATATAGGAGGGGGTGGGCCACTTACTAGAAGTTAGGTATATAGCCTTAACTTTAGTGTATTAAAGTTAGAAAAATCAATTAAAAGTGGTCAAATATGTTATATTGTTGAATATAATTAAAGACAACACTGCATTCATCACAGCTTTCCATAAATGGATCATTATTGATTTTTTCATAAAAAGATTTGATGGCATATTCTCAAAACAGCAGCCTCAGATTTCTTATTAGACATGAGATTTACAGTACAGAGAAAACAGATAACAGTAGTGTATATAATTTTAGTAAATTATTCTGGTTAGTATCAGCTGCGCTGGGTATGTAAATCAGGCCATCCAGCTGCAGTGATGATCCGATGTCACTCGTGCCAAAAATCCGGACAAATGTCAATTAATCAAGGAGCAAATCCGCATCAGATGAGATCAGATGACTTTGCGTGTGCAGTGTGTGCACTGTGCACAGCAGTGTGTACTGTGTTAACTGTGTTAACAAGAAAAAAGTGGTGAGCAAAATCAGGCTAGTAACAGAATTTATGTGCATTATTGATTTTTGTTGCATTGTGAAAGGGCGAACTTCTCCGTCACCCCCTTTCACCGTTTTTAACTGTTTGAACCGCACGAACTTTGTACACCTGCACACACACGCATCCGCAACCATCATACCAGCCACAATACAAATTGAACTGTGCAAACCCATTTATTTTATGAACATCTCCGTCATGAGTGAGGTACCCACTCATGTCGTATTCACAACATTTACCGGTTAAATACATGGTTCAAACACTCCCGACATACATCCTCATCTCCTGGACACTGCTGCTATGCGGGAAGCGCGCCCCGCTTCGGTAGTGGGCTATTTTTAGAACATTGGTTGGGAGTGGGGATTCATAATGTGGTGGAGGGGTGTTTGTGTTAAATTGGTTTGGTGTTGTGTGTGAAGTTTGAATGGTAACTATGATTTTGTATTATGTGTGGTGTGTATATCTACTTTATATAGGATGGTATTATTGTTGGGTGTGCAAATTATGTCTAGCTGTGTGTGTATGCGTGTTTAGGATCACTTGGTGGTGGGGTGGCCCAATCATCCAATGATTGGGCCAATTTCCGTTAAGGGTGTTCTCTATTTAAAAGAGTCTCAGTTTTACGGGAGGGAGACCGAGAAGAACGAGCAGAAAGAAACAGAGACGAACGAAACAAGGCTGAGTAGTAAGGCGCTGCGAAATACCTGGGGGTAGCAGTGAGCCTAAAGGCTTTGTTTAAGTTATCTTTGTGTTTAGTAGAAATTTATTTTCGGATTTAAGTGTTGTGTTGATATTATTTACTTTTGGTTTTGTTTGTGCACGAGTTTTGTTTTTTGAAAATAAAAGACGATATATTTTTCTATACGTTCGTGAATTTTCGAGGTCTTTATTGCACCGCTTCACCCCAACTTCCAGTCGCCGACATCCTGCAAAGTGAGGAGCCAGACCGGCTTTTTCACATGCATGTGTACCTGCACATAAATGCTTATTAACACACGGGTACTGTGGAATATATCTTTTACTCACTTAAATTGTGAACAGCATTGCACTCAGTGGGAGCAGTGATGCTGCACTTTGGACCGAAGGATGTCTGTCAGGTCTGGAGTAAACTTAGTGGTTGAGATGTGAAGGACATCATGGAGATGGCTGTTGGTCATTTTGGTTGTCATTCTGCTTTTGTTCAGTGTTACCAGAGAAAATGTTTGCTCACATATATATGTCGAGCCAAATAGACGGATCATTCTTTTCGCGTGGCATTTCACCAGAGAAAACTTTTCCTTTTCCAAGCTCCTGTAGAACTCAGGGAGGGAAAGCTGCTGATGTAGATTCTTCAGAGAATCATCACACTGGATTTCGATGAGTTCTAATTGCAGATTCTCATCCACTTCTTAGGCATCCACCAAGAAAGGAGTTGCGAATAGCACTGTCTGAATTCAGTTTCGATACATGTAATAACAGACACGCATTTCCCTTTTTTGGCAGAAAAGTTGGCCTGTGGATAAGCAGTTTTGATCTCGGACAGTGTGGAGAAGTGCACAATGTTGAAGTTGCGCAGTTGTGTCTTAAAGAGATTGAGCTTCACACAAAATCTTTCATGTGCGCATAAAGTTGTGGTACAAGCTGCTCTTTCCCTTGTAAGCTCTTGTTCAGGGTGGTTAAATGATCAGTGAGGTCAACTAAAAATGCTAGGTCTGCCAACCACAGAGGGTCATTCAGCTCATGAAGAGGTCGGTCCTTCTCTTTTAAAAACTGATCCCCATATTCAGCTTCCACATCAGAAAGGAAGGCCTGAAGATCCCTGTGGTACAGTCCTCTTGCTCAAATTATGTTGACAGTTTTCAGAACTTTGTTCATTACATCTCCAAGATTGACTGTCTTAGCACAAAGGGCTTCTTGGTGAACAATACAGTGCATTTTAACAGCCTCACCTCCAGTCTCTTTCACCTTAGCGCACATCATAGTCGCCATTCCTTTGTGTGCACCTGCCATTGCTGGATCCCTGTCTGTTGTAACTCCACACAGCCTGTCCCATTTAAGTCCCATTTTGTCAAATGAGTCTGACACAGCTTCAAAAATATTCATACCCGTTGTTGTGCCTTATAGACTCTTAAGATCGAGAAACTCCTCTGTAACTCCAAAGTTCTTGTCCACTCCCCGCACAAGCTTTATCTGACAGTTGCACTTAAATGTTGGCTGCCAAGTCTTCTATGCGTCGCACAACTGTATTTCTGGATATGCTGATGTTTTTTAAGTCTGCACTGTAAAACACTGCAAGTCTGTTAAACTTGCAAAATCAAGTTCCCCTGCTGCCTTAAGTTTGTAAGTTGTACCAACTTCAACTATAGATTCATCTCAACTCCCAAATTAAAGTCTACAAAGTTGATTGAATTACATTGTTGTTGTTGTTTCACCTCTTTATTCCTTGCCATTTCAACTTGGTGATAGAAGTTTAACCAAAGAAGCAGTACACATTAATCGGTACCATAGAAATAGACTACACTTGCTGTTTACATTTAACATAAGAGTTAATTCAACATAATGTTGAACATCTCAAAACACAATTAACTTTCATTAGCAAGTTAAAAAAACACACAATTGAGTATCATTGTAACTTACTGATAGTTAAAATAACTATCTATGGTTGGTTTTAAAGACTTTGCTTTTGAAGTTCAGATGATTTTAACAAATTTGTTTCAACTTACATGGTAGATGACAGAAAGCACAGAATCATTCATCCAGATTTTTAAAAATTATTTTATTTTATTATTTTATTATTAAAACTTGACACAAAATTGAAAATAGCAATAGTCAGCAACAAACAGTTCAAAACTGCATGACTACAGCAGGAATTTGAAAATAACAATCAATAAAAAGGAAAAAGCATCTACATGTAGTCAATCTTGACTGAAGTAAGAATGATCTTAATAACCAGCACTTGGGGTTAGTAATTTTGTCTTGGTCAGATTTTTTTTACATAGGCACATTGGGTTTGTTAAGGTTGTGCACAACGACTCTTTCCTCCACAACAACCACATTAAAGACTTCAGATACTGGTGTGTGTGTGTATGTGTGTGTGTGTGTGTGTGTGTGTGTGTGTGTGTGTGCAATCCCAACTCCATACCCGCCATTACAACATCAAGGGTGTCACCATGAGCCTGAGGACATACACATTAAAGTTTGAAACATTCATGTATTTTTTATATATACAGTGATGTGCGAAATAATGGCAGTTTAGAAGAGTTTAAAATTGCATTCAACTCAAAAACCTTTTCATAGTTTTAATGTCTGTGACTTGGGGCACTGGACATGATGTTAAAATAATGTCCACTATTTAGACAAAGTACATGTTATAAGTGTGGACTGGATCTGTGTGCTGGGCTTTGCTGTGAAAGGTTTCAACACACTGAAAAACAACACTTGTCACCAACATACATAGACATACTTTATGCCCCATTAGGCACTTCAGGCAGCATGTTATACAAACGTGTTTTGGCTGAACCTGTACGCAGTGTGTACACACAGAGGTTGGCTTCGGCCAAAACGTGTTTGCATTACATGGTGCCTTAAACTTTCTAAGGGAATAAGCAAGAGAGTGTGATCTTCTCTACTCCATCTTCAATGAGTACCACTTGCTGCGAAACTTCAGTTGGTGATAAGACACCGCCTCACAGTACAAGGAGGGGTGTGAAACTGTAAAAATGCACATATGAGCAAAAAATCTGCCCGAAAGGATTAAAAAAAAAAGAACTGGTGTCTGTAGACATCACCTGAACTACTTGACCTATGCAGTCTCCTCCGACTGCCTGAGGTGTATCCCCGAAATGCAGTGGTTCCAGTAATCATCACCTTTTCATGTTCCTGTACTCAAGCCCCATCACTTCGGTTATGACTCAAAATTACAGACCTTGTCACTATCTGCCACTTACACCTTTGCCTATAGCGTGAGTTCAGAATGGTTCATAGCTGAAATTGATCATTGTCTACAACGTCTTAAGGAGAACATTTCGTGCCAATCCGTGCAGCCTTTAAAAAGTTATAGGCCAAAACAACCACACTGAAGACAACACTTATTTTCGTTCACTACTTTATACTGTAAAGGCTGTCACACACAAGAGCATGTAACTGAGCAGAGCAGTCAACCCCGAGTTGCTGATGATTAGTTTTCATACGCCATTTAATTGTAATTTATTTATATTCATGGAAGGTGGGAAGCAGCACTTTAGTTAAGGCTGGCAGACTAACATCTGCCACTTTGACTAGGTTTTGTGACAAGACAAAAAATGTACAGAGTGTTTAACTGTACACAAGCAGTCATTCCAATTATGATAATCAGAAGTCTCTCACACCAACCAACCAACCACCCACCTTGACTAACAAATGTTTTGCGGGAAACACAAGGTTTTTTAGAACCGAATAAGTAAAAATAAACTCTTACGGCACATATCGGATTATGCTGGAGGAATCTTCTGACAAGAAGCACGGGAGACCAAGTAGAGCAGCAAGTCTTTGGTTCTGGTTTGTGTCCTTAGAAAAAAAAATGCAATACTGTACAGTTGGGTGCTGAAATGAAAATGTGGCAAGCCTACAGGCTAAAATTAATCATCCATCTGATTCCTGACACGATGAACACCCCCCATCCGCCCCCACACACCCAGGGCTGATTGGATATATATATTAAAAAAGTGTCTTCACACATCTCAAACACTAGGGCTGACTATGAAATTGGGTACCATGCGAAACATCCCAGAGTGTTACTTGAATGCAAAATTTTCCATCAACCCTCTCCCTACACACAAAATTCATTGAAATCAAGCCACTCCCCATAAAAACACTTTAGTCTGCCCACTGTGTGTGTGCGGATTTGCATTGACAGGAACATTCTTTTGGTAAGTATGGATAAGATTCGTGTGTGGGTGCAAGTTACACTATATTTCCAAAAGTATTTGCTCACATGCCTTGACTCGCATATTAACTTTAGTGCCATCCCATTCCTAACCCATAGGGTTCAGTATGATGCCGGTCCATCTTTTCCAGCTATTACACCTTCAACTCTTCTGTGAAGGCTGTCCACAAGGTTGGGGAGTGTCTTCATAGGAATTTTGACCATTTTTCCAAATGCGCATTGGTGAGGTCATACACTGATGTTGGTTGAAAGGGCCTGCCTCTTAATCTCCGCTTTAATTTATCCCAAAGGTGTTTTGTCGGGTTCAAGTAAGGACAATCAGGCCAATCAAGTTCATTCACACCAGACTCTGTCATCCACTTCTTTATGGGCCTTATTTGTGCACTGGTGCACAGTCATGTTGGAAGAGGAAGAGGCCCGTTGCAAACTGTTCCCACAAGGTGGCGAGCATGGAATTGTCCAAAATGTTCCACCTTTGAATACTTCAGGATACCGAAACATTTTGGACCATGGGTGCTTCAAAACGAGAGCTTTAGCTACACTTTCGATTTGGTCTCTGGTTGGATATGCCGTTACTTTGCTTATGGCATACGCTAGCTTGTCAAGTATCTCACGTTTCGTGCTCTTTGAAGTTGTCATTAGAGTGTCGTTAGTGGCATAGGCCTCATTTGCAACCTTGAGTTGGAACTCGACGTCATGGGTAAACGCCGGAATGATGAACGGCTCAGGCCATTTTGTGGAATCGCCAGAAGTGGAGGGCCTGTTTGGAGAACTGACACTGCCTGAACTAAGACTGGCTGTGTCAGATATTTCTGAAAATGTGAAGATGAGGACAGGTCTTTTATGTCCCTTAAATTGCTAAGCTCGTTTCCGAAGTCCGGGCCTTCAAATTGTAGGGTGAAGTTGCCTCAGAGACCCAAGTTGTTGCGCAACACTCCATAAAGTTTGTCAACTGAATTGGGACATGCCTGAAGGGGAAACAATGACGCGGAGGAGCATATTTGTAACTGAAACAGAAGATAAAAAAAAACAACAAACAAGAAAGGACTTAGTAAGCTATTACTATAAAGATCAATAAAATCATGATTTAGCTGTTGTAAGGGTGGATTGTGTATTATTTAGTACTTTATTTGCAGAGTTTGTGCGACCCATTCACAAATGTAACCTTTTTCATTAATATTTAGCAACATAAATGTGCAAGTACTCATTATGACTTGGAAATGTTCACATTTCATATGAAAAGGTGGATCTTGCATGTCCGCCACTTTGAATGCTAGTCAAGACATCATTGGCTGTAATTGTACTTGTCAGACTAGTAAATACAAATGTGTTACTTGGCAAATATTTATGAACAGATCACATTTGTAAATGCACAGCATTTTCAAAACAAGAGCAATAATTGATAGCAGTCTGCCCCCCTGGCCAACGCTGGATGCGCGTGCGGTACTCTCTGCAAACAACAGAAAACACTATGGACGGACAAATAAAGAGATAGAGACATGACACAGAGACGGGATGGGGGGCAGGGGGGGGGGCTCTCTCTGAATAATCAATCAGAGAGAGAGAGAGAGAGAGAAAGAAAATGAGTGTACAAGAGAGTCTACCTTTAAGTCATAACAGTGCAAGGTAGTTTAAATTGAATTGAATTCAACACCCTTCCCCTGAATTGGAAAAAGTACTGTTTGTTAAAGCTTACCTCAATGCAACAAGAATGCCCTTGGAGTGACGACAAGTGTTCCCTCATATGAATATGCAGCGAGGGGTGTGTGGCTGTTCAGTTCTTCAGGGTCAACAACCACAGTTGCTACAGGGTCTCTTCTGGTGAGCTGGTAAGACCTAAGATGCTCCACAAAGTTTGCTGCAATAAGTTCCAAAATGAATGATATGCAGCTATCCAACACAGATCTCCAATACTTTCCCACAATCTGGCAAGCCTCTTGTCTGTCCAACTGAAAGAACCATTCCTTTAGAATACTTTGTCCCCTTCACATATGCAATAGAGGCAAGTGAAACAGTGTCCAGACCTAAATTGATGATAATGTTGATCTATGTCTTATGGGCAAGTTCAGTATCACCCAATATATACCACAGACTATGAATTTTTTTGAAGTCCCTAGAGGATTACAAATTTCAAATTCGTCTATGTATAAGCCAAGAGCTATGCCCAATTCTTCATTGAGAAGTTTGTTTTCTTTAAAGTATTCACCGTCTTGAAATGACTTATAATGACCTTCCTCTTGATTGGATCTCTGTATTGTATGTAAAATCTCCCTTCTTTCTAACAACTTACTTAAAAACTCCAAAATAGGAACATATACAAATGAATGTTGTTTTTCTTGTGCATTTAGCTTATACTCAACTGGGTCAACAACTACAAAGTTGTTCCTGTAAAATGACTGTCTTTTACGCTCTGTTCCCAAAGTCGCTTCCCTTGAAAGACATTTTAGAGGATTCAAGGACTGAATTTCATCAGACAATGGCGTTACAACAGCGGCATCAACTGCACAGTCATTTTCCTCCAAAACTCTTTCTATAATTCTCCTAATATTTTTATAAGCGAAGTCTCCAATGTCAAATAACTCATCAATTACTTCCTGAACTGCAGAATTTGAAACATGTAGAATTGTTTGCATGCGAAGACATAAAGATGTCAACTGATGTTTAATTGCCTCACCATTGTCACAATCAGTTTCAGTCTCAGAATCATATGAAGGAGAGGCCTCATTATCAGAAACATACTCCTCTTCTGACACAGTACTGGTAACTGAACAATGCACAAAAAGCTCTGGTCTTAAACTATTTAAGGTGGAAAACTTACGACAGCGGCTTCTATGGGCAGTAAAAGACAACAGCACACTGGACTTGAAAGAGCACTCAGTAAATGGGCATTTAACGGTTTCCTTGTTCCTTAAATGAGTCTTGAGATGAGTAAAATATTTGGTAATGTTACTAAGCTCTGAGAATGTACATAAATCACAGCATAACTTAGTCACATGTTTACAATTTTTTTTCATGTTCTATCACATGATGCTTAAGCTGAGTTTGGGTTTTAAATGTTTTCAGACAGTCTTCATGAATACAGACAAGGCCAGAATGTCTCCGATGATGTCCATGGCGCTCTTTATAATGCTCAAGTATTTGCCTTTTCCAGTTGCAGGAGAATGCCCAAAACCTACATTTCCACCTCATGAAATGGTCACCCTCACTGACATCTGTGAAGAGAACAAAATAAATCAAATAAAAGTATTATTAATATACATAGTTCCAAAATGTTACACTGTTCAGAGATTAATTAGTTTACAACTTCATTCTGATCATGTTACCATGACACATTTGAGAAGTTGCAGTCGCTGAGTTGTATCTGTCATTATAGATGTAGCTGTCACTCATGCAAATATTAATCTACACGTACATTTACATGTCATAATATTTTTGTGTGAATGAATATTGTGTGTGAATATTTTCCACAAGTGAAAATTTCAATCTGCAAGTTCACACATTTTTATTTCACCATGAAAATAGGCATTTACAAGTTGAAATTTTTGTTCTACACATTCTATTCTTCAAGTTCAAATCAAGCATACAAATTTTGCACAAACTTCCCGAAACCTGGCAAATATAATCTTTAGGCCAAGCCTTATGAAGGAACCTATGTGGCAATTTGATCAGTGAAAGCATTTACGTGTCACAGCCAATCAAATTGGCCAGGCAAGCCACCAAACAGAAAGTGAGGTTATATCTCGGCAACACGTTGATGTATCATAACCAAACTTAGTGACATGCTTTTTGACAACGTCACAAGACGTCACGACAAATGTGTTGCAGTTTGACCACTAAGGGGGCGCTATAAGGAGCAAAAATGTGTTTTAGCTCTAAATGTGTTTTAATATTAAACTTTATTTTGCGTTCTGGTCATAGTTTGCCATGTCCCAGTGATGGCCCTTTAATGCCTTTCATGTCAGCCAATCAAATTCAGTGGAAAGGCCACCAAACAGGAAGTAAACATATCTTGGCAAGGCTTTAACACATCACTGTCAAATTTGGTTATATACAAGACTACATTCTGAATAATCACAATTAATTTGGTGTCATTTGACCACAAGGGGGCTCTGTTGTAAGCAAAACTTTATGCTTATCTATTACTGCGTTTTGGTTTGAAACTAAATGATCATGTGTTGTGAATCCTTGGATCAAGCCCAAGTTTAATAATCCCCATGACATCTGTTTCTGCCTCTACATGTTTTCACCATTTTAGAAAAAGTTGAAAGTGAGTTTTCATAAGTCACACATTTTGTCCAATATTTCAAAAACTTATATAATCTGCAGACCAAGCCACATAAAGGAAGCACCCTGGCGATTTGATCAGCGAAAGCATTTGCATGTCACAGTCAATTGCATTGAACGGCAAAGCTGCCAAACAGTAATTCAGGTCATATGTCAAGAAGGACTTTATATATGCTAACCAAACATGATATACACACTTGCTAGAGGGAACTGTTACAGGAAAAATTGTACAGGTCATGTTACAGTCAGGTGCTTGCCCCCCTCATCGCTGCTTCTTGTAGCTATATTTGGATGATATGTCTGTTTTTGATAAATCTGCCCCAGATAACACTGTACTGGAATGTTTTAAACTAATGACAGTGGAGAGGCAGGGTCTTGCACACTGTCCAAGTAAAACAGACAGGATCATGTGCAATTCTGGACACATAGCCTATGAATCCTGTCTTAAATTATCAAATCAAAATGATCACGGATGCACTTTTGGTATGATGATCAAAGTAACTTGGATTTGAAAAAGCAACACTGATCATCTTTCCTCGTCTAGATAGGAAGGCAATTGGTGTATTTTCGATAGTGAAAACTACACACTCCATACATGTTTTAGATTTTACCTCAATGAGTCATGCAGCCAAGTGCTATATATACATAACACACGCTCTAAAGTTATTCAATAATAAGCAGATAAAAGAAAATCATTCAATAAGTAGACCACAGCCTACCCTTCTACAAATCAAGTATATTGTAAAATAATGTAATTGCATGCTATATATTTACATTAACGTGCAGATAAGCCTCCAAAAAACATCATTACCTTCGTTTACTATGCAGTTTTGGTGAATTTGTCAACTCCATCAGCTTACATGTCAACTCCATAAGACATAAAAACCTGACAGAGTTGACGAAATGGCATGTTTTTCCCCTTTGCAGAAAAAAAATACTGCAGCTAGCTAGCTATTTGGCTATTGCTATATGTCTATGTAATCTCAATAAAATACTTAAATTGATTCCACTATGGTTTTTAAAAAGTGTCATAACAGAGAGATGGTGTTGACATGCGTCAGCTGTGACCATGTGTTATAGTACAACATTCACCACAGCTAGGAGAAGGAAAAGGGGTCCTCAGGGATATAGCTGACCATGCTATTGCCTGATTTCATTCATTTTTATTGAATATCTGATGGAGTCGACTAAAGCAGAGGACACACAGGGGGCACATTTCTATGGAAATTAGTTTTAGATTTTCATGGCATGCATTGTGTTATACAATAATAACTATTATCTTTTTAACATTTTTTGAGGCTGGTGAATATTGTGACCTCTTGCTGAGGACAAGAGAAATAACATGGGCCGTCTTACCACTGGTCATACATTTAAACAAATATCCCCCCAAAAAGAAATTATGCTAAAACACAACATCAGCACCACAAAGCATTTGTGCTTAGGGCCCCCAAATGGCTAGCAACAGCACTGTTTGAGCCAAAATATACTGATGCAGAGCTGCGAGAGCGCGATGAAAGGGCTGCCAGAGAGAGACGGCATGCGGAGGAAGCTGCCACAGCCACTGACCTAACCACAACACAGCTTTGGACCGCAGGACCGCATGTTGATGGTTTATGTGCCACTGTTGTGAGGTTATGCAAACTAAAGACGAAAACTTTTGTTGCCGGGAATGGGAACTCTTCAGGTGTATAGAACTACTTCCATCAACAACATAGGGGAGACTCATGTTCCTGAGTGAAACGACAACTCAATTTCTTCTATGGCCCTCTTCATTCCCTTGTAGACAATGACCAGATATTGCCAACAACAAGTGAAATCCCTACACTTGCACAGAATTAATTTACACTACCTCTCCTCTTATTCTTTCCGCTGGTTCATGTTTGTCAATTGACTTCTATGGACTTATGGGGTGACAAGAAACTACTGTAAGGTACTGCCTGTAATAACTGTTTTATTAATAAAAGATGTGTATATTTACAAAGTTCTCGGTGCCTCATTTTGAATGCCAGGGCCTTAGTTATACTACCAATGGAGTGTGGAGTTTTTTTGAAGCTGTTTTAATGGTTTAAAAATAGCATAATCTTCATGTTTTCGCTATGCCCTTAGCACTACCATTGTTAGACTTCTGGGCCAAAGTGGTAAAAAATAGTTATGTTCTAAATGCAACAGGCTAGTGCCATTTTGCTCCTCAGCAAATATACCAACTCAGTATGATGTTTTAACATGCTAATTTTCATTTTACATAGAAGTTTAACATATGTGTCATTTTGTAAAAGTACTTCTTGACCCAGCCTACCAAACTATATTCCGCTATCCCTCACTGTATCTCTTGATCATGGCTGTTGATCATCTCTAAATCAAGGCCCATCAAAAAAAAAAAAAAAGGGGGGGGGGGGGGGGGGGGGGGGGCAGTGTCTGTGTCCTGCGTCCTGGCTGCATTGGGGTGGGGGGCTGTGGGTCTGCCATGGTGGAGGGGGGCAAAAGTGTATGGTGAGAGGTGGTGAGGTGTGTTGCATGGCTTTTAACCGTGGGCAAAATGGGTGGAAAGCATCAATGTTTTAAAAGATGCACTTTTGTCCAGTGCATCTTTATCCTACATTGGGTTTCAAGAGAGAAACGGGTAACAAAATCAATTGAGATCATGAATAAAGCTTGTTCAGCTCCCTTTGCTTTATTAACCTAGTCACAGGTACACCCTGCCCCTTACCTAGATGCCGCCTCTGGCCCGAAGTAGCCCCTTTTGTCTGATGGTTTTTGTGGGGTGAGATATATCCTCAAACAATGAAGTATGATAGCAAGAATCAATAGATTTATCAGACATATGCAAGGCACTGCCTTAACTTCGGAATGTGAACCAAAATGTAATTTTAATAAAATTTGAGTACTATTGAAATGAACTGACTTTGCCAAAGCTGTAGGAACATCATCAGCAGGGGGAGATGAGATTATTTTCCTCCCTCTGGGCATTGTTCTGACGAAACAGGAAGAAGGCGTCATCAGTTGAGTGGAGCGTCTCTAGTGTACAGTGTCTTTGGTTAAGCGTGTTTGTTTGGGTTTAAAGACCAGTGTTGGAGTGAGGAGGAGGAGGAGAGGAACAGAAAAGAGGTAGATCTTCCAGATTTTACCAGACATCTTCTTTTAAAAGCATTTTGTTTCTCTATTATTGGGCAAGTATCTACAAATATATATTACGGTATATATGTAATAGTGCACATAGTCGTCATAACATGACAACATCGTTTCTTAATATTAGCTAACCTTAGCCTTAACTTATATGTTTAAGCCAAGCTAGATGGGGCAAATGCATAAAACATTTTTCAGTTTTGCTGGTTTCTTCGTTAATTAATGTCTAAATGGTTATTAATAACAAACAACCGATATATTCATTTTGTTTCAATTAGCATTGCCATGTATCTGGCAACCAAGGGTAGTAGTAGCAATGTTTTGTGTTGTAGTCATTAGCAACCTAGCCAGCTGTACAGTGGTGTAATGTTAAACAGAAGCTAGGTTGCAAGTCATAGTTTCTGGGACTCGTTTATGGTCTTCTGCTCGACCTATTCTTTATAAAAGTTGATTGCTGTAAGGGAACGCAAACGTCAAGGACTATTGACATTGGCAAGGGCGATTGTTCATTCACAACACAAAACATACGTTTCGTTGAGCTATAGCCGTAGCGATAACAATTGCACTTACGTAGTAAGCCTGTTAGCCAGATCTGTGTAAAGATTACTGTATACTACGACACCTGTTTTATAATCTTCCTATCACTAAATACACCCATCGAACATTGATGCTAGCAGTTGAATAAAGTAGCATCGTCACTTGACTAGCTTACAACCATTCTCGGTTGGGTCGAGCGTTTTCCAATCCGTTTTGTTATTCAAAGTACAAGCTGCTCCTTTTCGATTGTTTTTGTAGGTCATCGTATGTTGTGAGCTAGCCGTTGTGTTGGGATGAATTTGAATATGATTGCGTAAACGACTGTAACCACTGAGATAATGTCGTCACTCATTGTACATGCAGGCTGTCATAACACAAAGATTCATCCTAAACACCAAATCATGGGTACATGAGGACAACTATTAGTAGACGTAACCACTTAATTTGGTTTGTACAGAATGCTTCATATCAGTGCGAAATATAGATATCCTTGCATCATGTACAAACGAATGGTTTTGTTATAACTGCAGTGTTTTAAAAATTTTGCGAATTTTTAAATAAAGTGAGAACTACTATGTTTCTCTACACAGTGTCTGGAGGAGATAGATGATGAGAACTGTAAACGGATCACCTGTGGACTGTGGACTCTGAGCTCCAATATGGAGGTCCGGTTTGGCCCTGTGGTGTTCAGCTCCAGGTTTGACTCTGGGAACCTGGCCAGGGTGGAGAGAGTGGACCGGAGCGGGTCAGAAGGGGAGCCCGCAGGGAATGGCACCAATGGCTCTCTCTCCACCCCAGACTACGAGTTCAACATCTGGACCAAACCTGATTGCGCCGACACAGAGTTTGAGAATGGCAACCGGTGAGTAGGCATTAGATATCATCGTTGGTAGTCTTAGACACAATGACGAGAGAATTTTTTTTGTTATTGTTAATATTGTGGTAATTTTGACTTCTAATTTTAAAATTTCTACTATATATCTGACATTTGTCATAAAGTCAATTCATTGTGAGTAGTTCCAGAACAAGTCACAACATAACAGGTGCCGTCTATTTTGTTTAGGTCCTGGTTCTACTTCAGTGTGCGTGGTGCTGCCCCGGGAAGGCTTCTGAAGATTAACGTTATGAACATGAACAAGCAGAGCAAACTCTACTCTCAAGGCATGGCTCCGTTTGTGCGTACACTGCCTGTAAAGATGCGATGGGAAAGGGTTCGAGAACGGCCCACATTTGAGGTACACCAACACAGCCTTTGACACAGCCTCCTCTTCTCTCTCTAAACCCCTTCATCCCCCCTGCTTGAGTCATTGTGGCCACTCAGCCAGCAAGTCATTTTAAACAAGCCTTTTGTTTCAGTTTTGCGTACTCTGCTTTGTCAGGCTCGGTGACTGTGTCACTGGCCCTCTGCCTGAGTTTATGTCTTACAAGCAGAGGTGGACAAACCGGCTTTAGAAAGTAGAAGTCTTGCCATGTACTCCTTTTGTCTGTGCTCTTCACTAATCAGCTCATCAATCTGGCTGAAGAGTTGTTCTAATTAGGATCAGCTGGTTCAATAAATTTGCTGAAACAAATGTGTGACAGGACTTTTAATTTCTGAACCTGAGGTGTCCGCCTTTGCTTTGCCAACAAGTAAGGTCTGCGATAATGCTGACAGTGGCTGCTCATGTATGTAGTGGACGGTGGAGTTTACACCTCAACTATAATGATAACGAGAGGGCTAAACGATATTGTTGCCATCACTTTCAGAGCGATTTGCTGAATGCTAAAAAGCCCTGTAGCCAATCAAAATCTGTAAGAATTTATAGAAGACTACACTTTTTTCTATTAGTTGTATACAAAAAAGCCTTGTATGCTAAAAAGCCCTGTAGCCAATCGAAATCTGTAAGAATTTATAGAAGACTACACTTTTTTTCTATTAGTTGTATACACTCATGTTGAGACTCTAGGCATTTAAATATAGTTGTTCAGTGTGGACACTTATATTGTTACAACTGTATTTATTACAACTGTTATACGCTTTGTGATGAATGGGTCTTTACAAGCAAGGTGTGTGATGATGTTGACAGTGGCAGCTTATGTGTGGGTGTGCTTCTGTGGTCTTCCCCTAGCTGTCTGAGAACCAGTTCACCCTGTCATTTGTCCACCGGGTGCTGGAGGTGCGCAGTGCCACCACCTATTTTGCCTTTTGCTACCCGTTCTCTTACTCTGAGTGTCAGGACATGCTGCAGCAGCTGGACCAGAAGCTGCTCAGCAACACACACTCTCTGGGGCCATGCAGGTACACATACATTACAGTGCATGCACACACAGTCTTACGGGTGCACACGCATGCAGACACACCCATAAATGCATGCACACAAATACACACACACTCTCATGTACACACACATCCCGAACACACACATGCATGCACACATGCACCCACACACACCTCTCACATACACACACCTGCACACATGTGCATGTTCAGACAGAAAATACTTACCTTCTAGGTGAAGTGTTTCCAGGTTATAATATTATTGCTGGTTAAGTCCACTGTTTTGTGTTTCTTCACCAGTCCCGTGGATTCAGTGTACTACCACCGTGAACTGCTGTGCCACTCTCTGGATGGCCACCGCGTGGACCTGCTCACGGTCTCCTCCTGCCATGGCATCCAGGAGGAGAGAGAGCCCCGGATCCATAAGCTCTTCCCTGACCACAGCACTCCCAGGGCACACCGCTTCACAGGGAAACGGGTACATGCACATTTTTCATGGCTTTCTGTGTGCGAGCAGCATACTAGACAATATGTAGCCAAGGTTTTATTTAAGCTCTCCAGCTGATATACTGTAAATTCAAAGCTATTGATAAATTTTCTAGCTGCCTTGACTATAAAGCACTGGGCACAGTGAGCTTTTCGGTGTACTGTGTCCAAGCCCGGTTATGTGGTGTGTCTAAACACTGATCGGTGTCTATGGGATTTTTTTAGGTGTTTTTTCTGAGCAGTCGAGTGCATCCTGGAGAGACACCGTCCAGTTTTGTCTTCAACGGCTTTCTGAAGTTCATCCTGAATCGGGACGACCCACGAGCCCAGATGCTACGCAGGATGTTTGTGTTCAAACTCATTCCCATGCTCAATCCTGACGGGGTTGTCAGGGGTCACTACAGGTTAGCCTGCGGTCAAAGGGCATTGGGATGTTCACATGGTAGTCAGATAGGTTGGCTTTCTGGACAGGGATTTAACTCTCAGCGAAAGCTAATTCAGTAGGATGGTGTGTGTTGGTACTTGGAAACAAAGTAACAAAGTAAACACCTTTAACAAAGTAAACAAAGAAACAACACAGACACCTTTTTGCATCTTTTTATTTCCTCACGTTTACAAATTTCATAGTGGACAAAGCCAGCCTGTCCAAGACCAGATCAGGTCACAAGCTCACAACATGTTGGATTTGTTGGACCTAGGATATAGATTTGTGTTTGCCTGTGTGTGCCTGGTAAGAATGGTGTCATTGACCCTCCTTTAGCCAAAAGCCAAGGCTGTTGCGTGTAATGTGAAACTTGACTCAGACACTCTATCTGCACTGACCTAAGAGGGAGCCACACATAGGTGCTGACGTGATCTGTTTCTCCCCTCTCCTGGCAGGACTGACTCACGCGGGGTGAACCTGAACCGGCAGTATTTGAACCCCAGCCCCGAGCTGCACCCCTCCATCTACGGGGCCAAAGCCCTGCTGCTCTACTACCACCAACACAACCTGGGCCCCCACCCTCCCCGCTGGAAGACCTCCACCACCTCCACCCAAGGCCCTCTCAGTGCCAAGATCTCCAACCTGGCCAACACCCATCACCCCAGCCCTGGCCCCAGCCCCAACCCCGGGACCAACCAGCCCAGCGAGCTGGAGCGGCTCAACCGGAGGAACGATGCCGAGCGCAGCGGGGATGGCCTGGGTATCGGCAACACTCCCGACCTGCCCATGCAACTGGAGGAGGGGTGCGAGGCGGGCAGCTGGGAGAAGGATGCTGTGGAGCGGGAGGAAGGGCCCTGCGATGAGAACGAGGCAGCGGCCAACTCCGCAGTCCTGGCCCCACCGGGCTCAGCCCCTGCGGAGCAGATCCCACCCCAGGAGAGCGGCGTGGCCTATTACGTGGACCTACATGGCCATGCCTCCAAGCGTGGGTGCTTCATGTATGGGAACAGCCTGGCGGATGAAAATGATCAGGTGTGTCTGTGTGCATGTGAGGACGTGTGTGTGTATGTGTACTTGTGCGTGTGTGAGGGTGTGTGTATGTGCACCTGTTTCTGTGTGTGTGTGTGGGGGGGGGGATTGGCTACCTGCCTGCGTGGTCATGAAGGTGGCTAACATGTCCCACTTTCCATTATCACAAGATCTATTTTTATGCTGTGCTTTTTATGATGTCAGCTGCAGTCTCTCTAAACTTCTTTCTTATCTTTCCCGGTCTGAAGGTGGAGAATCTGCTTTATCCAAAGCTCATTGCCGTCAACTCTGCACACTTTGACTTTTTGGGGTGTAACTTCTCTGAGAAGAACATGTATGCACGGGACAAGCGTGATGGCCAGTCTAAAGAGGGCAGCGGGAGAGTGGCCATTCACAAAGCTATTGGCCTTGTACATTGGTATGACAAAGGAAACGCAGAGGAAATTGTAGCTTCTTAAAATGGTCCTAACTTTGTCTTTAAGAAACAAGTAAGGTCTTATAATAAGATGACATAGAACTTATTCTCTTAGGGAGGTTTTGGGAGAAACAATTCAGAATTCGCCTTTGTTCTGTACTTTTAGTGAAGGCCGATATAAGTCCAATCTAAGTTCAATTTTAGATCTAAACATTATTTTACACTGTTTTTTTCTCCTAAGGGGGTTTTAAGTTGTCATAAGTAAATCTTGTCTCATGTTATTTAATTCTGAGAGACAAAGATAAGACTGTTAAGCACATATGCATTGTAAACCTTATACCATTTACATCGTTTACCATATTGTGTAACTTTTTAAATATGTACTATACGAACAGCTACACATTCTGTGTTTGTAAGTGTTCAGATAATCTAACCAGACATTGTTTGTTTTCCCTGAATGCAGTTACACTCTGGAGTGTAACTATAACACAGGCCGCTCGGTTAACACTATCCCCCCTGCCTGTCACGACAACGGCCGCGCCACACCACCACCGCCACCCACCTTTCCACCAAAATACACACCGGACATATATGAGCAGGTAAATGCACACTTTACAAGACACCATAGCATCCCAGTGTGGAATGACACATGTGTTAAGCAGTGTTGAGGTAACCCAGCTTCAGAAGTTAACAATCCCATACCCAGCTATTCTTTAAATGAGTTGATTTGTGAAATCACTTCTTTTAAGTGCAGAAGAGGAACCAGGTTATTTCAGTAATTAATTGATTCAGTGAATGGGTGAAACAAATGCTTTGGAAATACTATGAAAATTGTAACTTCTGAAGCTGGCTTACCCACTGGTTTGAAGATTTATGTGTATGTATGGGTGACCATGATTGCCTCTTGGAACAGTCATATTATATTTTCATTGTCATGCATTCTTGATGCCCATTTATTTTTGTGTGTTTGTATTTGTCAGGTGGGGCGTGCTGTTGCTGTGGCTGCTCTAGACATGGCAGAGTGCAACCCTTGGCCTCGGCTCATCCTGTCAGAGCACAGCTGCCTGCCAAACCTGCGTGCCTCTCTGCTCAAACACGTGCGCAACAGCAAAGGAGTCCATGTGGCCGCCCGGAGGAACGGCTTTAAAACTGGCAGCCCACCCAAAAACAGGTGAGCTCCAGGCAAACTAGCACAGTTTCGGCAGCTGTGGCATTATGATTAGGGGAGTTGGTCTTGGGATTGGAGGGTCGCATGTTCGATTCCCATACCAGGAAGAAAAAAATGTGGGTGGGGGAGTGAATAAAGAAGCACTGTCCTCCATCCTTATATATGGCTAAAGTGCCCTTGAGCAAAGCATTCAACTCCATGGACCTAATTCAATGTAAGTCGCTCTGTATAAGAGCATCAGCTAATCATAATGTAATGTAAAAAAACAAAAACCTCAAGTTCCCCCCTTTCACTCCAAAACCAGTCAACATTAACGGGACGTAGCAAAGCGTTTCATCCAATAGAAACAGAGATGTGCTGACCACCTCGTTGCATGACACAAGCATTACTCTGATTGGATATCTCCTTGAACACACCTACCAAACAGGGGAAACGGCCTCAAAAGCCTGTGGGAAAATATTGGACAAAGTTGCACCGAAACATGTCGTCCAATCAGGAAACCATAGCAAAACGTAGCAAAACATTTTGAGTCATACACAGATACTACAGTACTGTGTTGTAAGGTGTCTTTAGAGCATTTAGAGCATGTGAAGAAGCTAAAAACACAGTTTAAAGTTCTGATCACCTGGGGGTTAGCTGTCAGTGCTAACTCTTCATTCAAGGAGACCTATATGGGTTGGACTAAAATTTTTCATGTCTTCGTTACTGACTTCAGTACTCTGGTAGCTTGAGGAACAGCTGCATGTTGAAAATTACCATAATTGTTCATTCAGGAGACCTATATGGGTTGGACTAAAATTTTTCATGTCTTCGTTACTGACTTCAGTACTCTGGTAGCTTGAGGAACAGCTGCATGTTGAAAATTACCATAATTGTCCTTTAAAGCCAAAATCCCACTGATTTTAAATGTAGTGTAATTATAACCTATGTTTCAAATATTGATTAGTGTGTAATTTCGTCACCCTTTCTTTCTGAAAAAGTTTTATAAAATTATTCAAGATATTGTGTGCTGTGCATTTCTTGACACTCAGATGAATGCCTTTGGAGGAGTTACTTTACTTTTGATTTCAGTTCTTTATGAAATTGCATAAAACATGGCCAACGAAAAGGAGCACCTAGGTGGTGGTACACGGCAAATGAAAATGTTTGGGCTGAGTTCATACACCATATTGAGACTAAAAAAAAATGTTGGTCTTTTTGGTTGCAACGGTAGCAAAGTTATTCCGCAAAAACAAATTTTGGCTTCACATTTAGTAAGGTGGTATGGTCTTAAAAGCGCATCCTACGGAACAAAATTCACGAAACATATTATGCTTCAAAAGGTTGGAGTAGTGATCCTACATGCCGTATTTGATGCCAATATGGCATATGTCATATTTAATGACTTTCTCTGGCCAAGATACTGGCGATTCAAAACCTCAATTTCTACATTTACGATATTCCCTAGGTGGCGCTACACGGCATTTATGGTCAAGGACAATGCAGTGTATATGCCTTGTCAAGTCCAAGGTTCAAATAAATTTTGGTCTTTTTAATTGCAATGGCTGGCAAGTTATTCCACGACAAATTATTTCAGTCTCCCCGCCTTTTTGGGGGCCCAGCGCAAAGAGGGGGTGGACCCCGGACACAAAACCACTTTGTGTAATCTGGATGGGGGGGGGGGGGGGGGGTTACAAAATCAAAAAGAAAAACTTGACCGCGCTAACACATTTTTTGATGGGATCATTGGGAAGGTTGCCTGCTGCATATTTAAGTGTCCCTGGGTAAAAAAAATGTGTTGCCTAATATCAGTGATGAAATAATAATAATACATTTCATTTATAAGAACCTTTCAGAACACCCAATAACACTTTACAGAGGTAATAAAAAACAGTTAAACACAGAAAAGCTAAAGAAAATAAAATGGAACAGTGCAATCGCAGTAAGTAAGCTATCTGGAACAGGTGAGTTTTGAGTCTGGATTTGAACAAGGAGAGTCCATGTTACTAATGTCCAGAGGGAGTGAGTTCCAGAGTCGGGGAACAGAGCAGTTGAAGGCTCAAAGTGCCCAAACAACATCTGTTAATAACATTGCCCAGCAGCATTGTTTAAAACTTGGGCTTTTCGTCTTGGGTCATGTTCAGATGTTTTTGTATTTCTTATTTTTTGTATTTTTTATTTTGGCAGTATGTCACTGTCATTGTTGCTGTTTAGTGCTCTTTAATGAAACACAAATCAGCACAGTTTGTTCATATTTTTAAATTAAATTAATTAATTTATAGTTCATATTTTAATTTATGTCTTTGTTGTTGTTGCCCAGTGGTCTTAGCATGTCTGCTTCTGAGAACGCCCTGAACCGTACGCGTAGCAGCAGCACGGGCGTGGGCGCGCCGCACAGTGGCCAGCAGGGGTCACTCCAGCTGAAGAGCTCCCCCAGCTTTACCTTCGGCTGTGGCCCCTCGGGACACGCCCCCACCACCTCCTCCTCCTCCTCCTCCTCCACCCCACACAGGCCCGCCCACAGAGCCCTGGGACCAGTCAGAGGTAAGAACACAGAAGACACCCCCTCGTGTCCACGCAAGGGCGGACCTTTCCTTGTCATGTGGGGGTGCTTAGGACTGTGTGTGAAAAAGGTGTAAGCGTAAAGTTGTGCTGCTTGTCATGTGCACACTGTGCCTGTTGGGCTTTCTGTCACTAGAGATCGCTTGGAATAACATGGTGGTTCTGGAGACTTTGAATGGACAAAACACTGTTGTCCCCCATACATGCATATTCTGTGACCTTTTATGCTTTTTCAACATCTGAGGAATGCAATGGAAAGATTATTTGGTGATTTGCATAACCTATATAAAAATAGGTTGCTGTTTGTACTTTGGTTTTGAGTGTTGATGTCCATATAGGTTGCATTTAACAACTGCTCAGAAACATGCCTATTACATTGTGAGGTAGGGACAGTGTCTTTTCTAGAGAGATGTACACAACGCGTTCCAACATTTTGTTTTATTATTGACGTAGTTAATCCCTTTTTACCTCAGGCAGTCCGTTTGTGTAGTCATATATTAAGCGCCCTCAAAGAGACCCATAGATGGAACATGTGCCAACAAAGCTTTTGTTTAATTTGCATCAGTGTTGTGAAGTGGACCTTTAAGTTGTGCTAAAACCCTAGCCACATAGCTGCTTTGCTTGCTCTCCATGTTTCCCTTTTTTCTTCCTTGCCTCTGTGCTTTATTTCGCTGTACAACCCTCATCCTAAGTGACAAA
The DNA here is from genome assembly GCA_030347295.1 of Setipinna tenuifilis. Classification (NCBI taxonomy): domain Eukaryota; kingdom Metazoa; phylum Chordata; class Actinopteri; order Clupeiformes; family Engraulidae; genus Setipinna; species Setipinna tenuifilis. Next base: position 3,132,105 of record CM059282.1, on the reverse strand, counting down.
GAGCACACTCTTTAGAGACACTTAAGCTGTGTTTCATTTAAGGTTCTACATGCTGTTTATGAAATAAGATGGCCTTCTGTACAGAGGATTTCCCATGGTGTTAGAGTCCCATAGGAGCCCCCCCAATGGGACACAACTAGTTGCACCACTGGGGCATATACAGCCTTTAAATTAGTCCTTTGAAGTTTGTAGAAACTTAATTGTGAAACAGTGTCAGATAACCGATATCTCTTTTGAGATCTTTGACTTGCCAGCCATGTCTTGGGCAGTGTGCCACTGTGTTCCTTAGTGAAAGAGGAAGTATGTGCATGTGTGTGAGTTTGTGGCTGTGTGTGTGTGTGTGTGAGTGTGAGTGGGTGAGGACGTGAATGCGTGAGTGTGTGTGAGTGACTGAGATCTGTGTCTCTTATGTGTGCCCCTTGTAGAGTCCAAAGCCCAGGAGAAGAGGCGATCCCACCACCACCGCCCCCTGTTGCGCTCTCCTAACTCCAGCCAGCCTGCCCTCTGCCGCCCCTCCCCCTCTAACTCCTCATCGTTGTCCTCCTCGCCCTCCTCCTCCTCCTCTTCCTCCTCCTCCACCTCCGCCTCCGGCCCCAACCCCAGCACCTGCTCCATCAGCATGGCAGGTCTGTACTCCCTCCAGCCGCCCAGCCTGGCTCAGTTGTTGCCTTCCCTGCAGGCCATGCCCCGTGCTGGGCTTCTCACCAAATTGAGTCCCCTGATCCACCAGGGCCTACCCCCACTTAATTTCCTCAGTGACGCCAGCAGCAGCCCACCAGGGCAGAGCCAGGCCACACAACCTACCCAGGATTGAGAAAGCAATGATAACAACACACTGTGTGTGTAGGTGTGTGTGTGTGTGTGTGTGTGTGTGTGTGTGTGTGTGTGTGTGTGTGTGTGTGTGTGTGTGTTAAAGACAGAGAATGTGTGTGTGTGTTTGTTTGTGTGGAATGCATAAGCGTGGTGCTAAACCCATAACAAGTGTCTCCAATTTCAGATTTTACTATTATAGTTATTATTATTATTATTATTTGAAATTATGTGAAATGCACATGTGCAAGCAAAGATTTTATTAACAGCCTGATCTGTAGCACCTTAACATGTTTCCCTGTTTATTTTTTAAGATGTCTTTCCCTGTAGCAGCTATTTATGAAGATGGTTGATTTTACAAAGTTGTCAAGAAGGCAATTAAGTGTTTTTTTTTTAATCAAGGCAGGAAATGTGGCAATCTATGACCCATGGAGTAAAAGAGGGATAAGGAATTTTTGTTTAGGATGCAAAACCCCTAAATATCACATTAGAAAGTCATGCTTTACACTACTATTACTGTTTATTTGAAAGCATTAAAGTGTAATAATCATCATAGTACACAACATTACAATATTAACTTGTGCAGCACTGTAGAATTATTATGCTGTAGTATTATTAAAACCCAAACAGAGGCTTTTTGGAGTTTTTTTTTTTTAACACATGCAAAACAGAACCATGACCTGTGACCAATCAAGTTTTTTTATTCACAGTCACTGAAAGATGTATGTGAAACCTTAATACTACCAGTGGTTTTTAATGTGTGAGTTTCTTTACAACATGCCAAATGACTTTATTTTGCTATGTTGCACTCGTAATGTAGATGTCAAAATGATTTTTTATTTTGGAAGTATGCAGTGGTAACCATGGGAAGACAGCTGTGTGTGTGTGTGTGTGTGTGTGTGTGTGTGTGTGTGTGTGTGTGTGTGTGTGTGTGTGCGTGTGTGTGTGCGTGTGTGTGTGCGCGTGTGTGTGTGCGTGTGTGTGTGCGTGTGTGCGCGTGTGTGTGTGTGTGTATGTGTGTGTATGGTGTGTATGGACATTTACAGCCTTTTGTGTATTCTGTTGCAGGCCTTTTTTCTCTCAGCTTAGATTTATATGAATTTTCTTTTTCTAGTTTCAGTCTATAAAAATCCTGTTTGCTGGAGACCTGCACTGACAAATGGACGCTTGACCATGTGCAGCAGACACACAAATGGTTCTTTTTTTTTTAATAACCTGATCACATTTCAACGCTTCTATCGCCTAAACACATTTAACACTAATCAAATAAGCAGCTGTCACATTAGTGTACCTGTCTAAATGACAACCAATGCCATCTGTTGTGTATGTATTTGTGATCAAACTGTAAACCATGTATTCACATCCACTGCCACTGTTTGTAGTAACTGCTAATGGCTTCTAGAATAGGACAATGATATTTGTGGGCCTCGGTTAGTGTTGTAGAGTAACAGAAGCCTGAAACTATGATACTGTAAGTGTACTCCCTGCCTCCTTTCACAAACCATCTCCAGTGCAAGCACGTAAAAGATCTGACATTAGATATGTCAGGGTGTCTCCAAAGGTGTAGATCCCAGCTTCAGAAAACCCAGCCATGTATTCTCTTTGCTCTTAACACAGATGATTTGACTAATTATATCATGCATCTGGCTGTGAGAAAGTTGTGCTTATTAAGATCAGCTTGTTAAGTGAATTGGCTGGAACAGATATGTGGGACGACCTTTTGTTTCTGATCCTGGGATGTGTATCTCTGGCATTTAGAACCCCATACAGATGCTTTTTACAATGCGAGCGGGTCAGAGTGGTTTTGCTGTGTTTGAACACAACCATCTCAGCTGGACAGTATGTAGGCTAGTTTGTTTTGCTGGTCTTGTAGTAGCTGGTGGAACTCATAGCTGATGTCCTGCAGAGCAGTAAAAATGAACAATCTAACTTTATGAATATGAGGTCAGAAAGGCAAGATATTGTGTAGGAAAGGAAAGCTGCTTTGAACCTGATTATTTGGAAACGGTTCAGCCTCTGGCTCAGTTTTGTGTAGGTGGCCTGTGATGTTTGCTAATTCAAGTGATCTGACATATGGTTATAGTCTTGTGGTTGTAGCTCACCCAATTTTGGTCACCATTATATACACCATTGTGTTAGGGGAGAGCTTGTTATGTTTTGCTTGTTAGTTGTACTATAAAGGATGTATGTCCATGCTGTGCCTATTTGTTGTTTGTCTAGTTTTTCCATGTGTATTTTATATTAAAAGACATTCTAGATTATTTGATGCCTTCAAAAAACACATTCTTGAGAAGGTCTCGAGTGGTGTAGGGATTCTAACTTTCAGGAAGAAGATGAAATGCATTTCATAAAGTAAAACTTGCACACCTTCTCATTCGCCTTTCTGAAGTGCAACTTATCACATTTGTGCTTTTCAATGTTGTTCATATCTTTATGACTACACACATGCATATGGCTATATCCCATAGATACTTTGATATGATATGTAACGTGGAGTAACATTTCAGATGTCTGATCTTTTCTCTAATAAATATTTCTCTTACGGTTGAACTGAAGTGGTTTGTGACTTTCACTCTTTTTCTGCATTTTTAAACCTTCCTCAATGTCCTTCCTGTGTGTGGTGAGTTTCTCTGATCTCATTTCTTGCGTGTCACCTGTAGTCTTAATGGGCTCATTCGACTTCAGCTATCTTGTTTAGCTGGCTGGCCTAACATAACATCAGACGAGATATCTGCCATGAAATCAGTAAGCAGCTGACATAAGCTTTCTTGCTCCAGGGAGGTTTTTCTACCCTTGTTTGGATGAGATTTTGACAGATTCAGATTTTTGCTTTCTTATTTGAAGGCTGTCCACCCACAAATCCCATACAATCTCTTTTGTAGTCACGTTAAGCCAGCCAGCCAGCCATCTAGCCGGCCAAGTCGAATTTGCAATAGTTCATTGCTAAGGAAAGGCATGATGCTATGGAAAAGCCCCTATTTGTTTTTGGGAAAGAACATAGGAGTCTTAAAATAACTCATGACTGTCATCGAAAATCCTTTGTCTGTCATGGATGCTGCTGCATGGTGATGCCTGACTATGCAAGAACCCCCCCCTTCTGAAGTCTGCTCCTCCTGGAAGTTTCCTGCATTTGAAACCCTGACCCTTTCAATACCTTTTAAATACCTTTAAAAGGCCCGAAATGAGATCATACCAAGGCTTGAGTCTGTTATAGTATTGCATGTTTTCTCTGTTTTTGTTATTCATTTCTGCATTAGCAACATTCATCTGACAAGGCCTCTATAGAAAAATCAGATAAATTAATTGCAAAAAAACACATGTTCATATGCATTTATAAGACAAAAGCACAAGAAAGGGAACATGATGGTAGCTAATAGACTAGTGCCCATACTGTCAAGAGTACTGCGATGTTGTAGGATCGTTTTGTGAAACTAGTTCCATGTGCAAAAATAGAAAACATCTGTTTGTGTAACTTTTCATAATAATACTTTTGTTAGTCTGGTGAAATATGGTAACACTGAATGGCATTAGATTTCAGTCGATGTCTAAAAAGTGATGGCATAGCATATCGGAAAAAAATGATGCCTGTAATCTTATGCATTTAGGTGGCTAAATTGTCTTCTGACACGATTCATGTAGTTGGGTTTCAAGTTAAAGGTAGAGCATGCTTTTCTGATCTAGTACACTTGCTCTTCATGGTCTTTAACCCATCTATTCTGTGTGTACTCAAGAAACCCAGGTGTTCAAATACTGTTAGAGATCTGTTAATAAGACACATACATCATGGCTTTGACCGAGCAATAAACAATTCCAGCCATCCAACATTCAAGACCCTAGAATGGAGAGATGTAATTTGACTGCCTTTTGAACTGGGATATCAATAACCTCTTGCTAAAATGACCAACTCTACCTTTAAGTTCTGGTTAGATGTTGGACATTTAAGCGACTTAATGTAGGGTGATCAGACCAGGCCTACTTCTTTCAATGATATTGACTGTATAACTGTGAATGTCCATATTTATTCAGAAGAATGTCCCAGTTTTCATGTAAGAGATCTCGTCACCCTTACGTAATGTGCTGTGATGTCATCCATTGGCTTCTTTTGATTCCTTAGTTACCCTTTCAGTTACCTTATGTGGAAAGAGTAGCAAAACAGCACAGACTTTGTATCTGCAGTGCAAATCAATAATCTTTTTCAACCAACAAATCTTTTTTTTTTGTGAGTGTGTAAGTTTTTGTTTGCTATAGCCTTGGTAAAAACATACACTCTCCCACTGTTAAACATAACCCACATAAGTTCATGTGTTATAATCACCAGTCATGTTGTGTGATGGGGTGATTGATAATGCATGACTGAGAAATACATGCAATACTTAGTAATTTAGTGTTAGTGATGATGTTCAACAAGATGTAACTCCATAGGCCTCTGTGTTTACATGCATGTGTCAAAGGCCTACATCGATTTGCTTATATGATGGATACATTGAGGCAATTTGGATTCAGTAACTACAATCCAATACCACATATTCCAAATCACCTGGTTCTACCTGTGCACTTAATACAGATGCGTTTAATAATTAAGTACTATACTTGGCTGAAGAGTTGTACTAATTAGAATTAGCTAATTTAGCAAATGACTGGAACATGGTACTGGTTTTGAGCTTCTGAAGCCAGGTTGGCCATCACTGGATAGATGGAGTTAACATGCCAGCAAATGTACATGTAAGCATATGGAAGATAAGCAAAGAATGAATGTAACCTTGCATCTGAAATTTCTCTGTGAAGTTCCCCTTTTGCCCATGTAACTATGGTTACCAAAGACCCACATTTTGCTACCTTCGAATTATTGCACACAAAAGCATATTCAAATTTATTCATCACCAAACTGCTGTAATTTTACATTCCTGCCACCTACCAGGCTGACATAATGTATGCTTCTGTGGTATCAAAGTCCTGGAATCCTTTTTCCCCATATATAATCTGTATAGTGTATTGCCCATTGTGAGCTTGTGGCAACAAATGCATTAGCAGTATCTCATCTAATTTTTTTTTTTATATTACCCAGGCAATAGCTGTCCTGACTTCCGCCCGTCGTCACAAAGCAAAGACTTTCCGACGCGCGCTGGCCCCACCGCGAGGTGGGGCCGAGGGAGCAAGACGTGCACGGGCTGCCATCACACACCACCGAAACGGGGGCCATTCAACAAACAGGTTAAAGCCAAACACTGTCTCACTACAGCACATTAACAGCATAATATCTTAGGCCACAGGGGGTGTATTCCAGAAATCAGGTTTAGTCACTTACCTGGATATGTTTACTCAGAGGAACTGCTAAGTCTACAAATAGAAGAGCCCTGTGTCTTTGTTTTGCTGGGGGAATTATATTCTCATTTATTCTGAGTTAATTTAGCTGGGTAAGTCACTAAACCATCTACTTGGAATACCCCCCTGCATACTATGTTAAAAAAGCTAGTGAAAGTAAATGCATAGCACAAGGTCTAACATAGCTTGCAAGTGGCCCAAGGGCCCATTTTCAGTGGCAGGCTCCAAGTTATGGAATAGTTTATCAACCCACATTAGATTACATGCCATTTTTAGTCAGGGATAAAAACTCATTTATATTTAGCGGCTTTTAAATGAGATGTTTTAGTTGTCTGTTTTGTTTTTGTTAGCAAAATGCCTTACTGCATTTCTATTTCGTGTCACTAAAATTAATATCTACATTGTATTGCTTTATTATTTTTAAATATTATTACTACTGTTTTCTTTTTTAATTCGTTTTCCTATTGTTTGCCATTCCCCAGACTTGGGTCAACCACAGGTTGTTTTTTTAACTGTGCTACATAAATACACTGACTATAACTATGTATGACCCCTACCTCAGTGGATCAGTGGAACATATCATGTGCCTTATGTTGATCTTCTCTCTGTCTGTAGACCTCTTTGACAGACGAACCTATCAACCTTCTCTCCTCCATTGAATTTACCAAGTAATTATATCTTTGCCCATTTTCCCTGCTAAATGAAATATACCTGTGTTTTGCCTTGGTTTGTGTTTTGTATGGTATTGTACAGGCCCATCTCAATTAATTAGAATATTATAGAAAAGTTAATTCATTTTATTAATGAAATTAATAAAGGTAAACTAATACTCTTAACAATACTCTAAACAATAAAGAGTATTGATTTATGAAACAAAAGTGAAAATATTTCAGCATTTGTTTTGATTTGGATGATATCAGCTTACAGCTAATATATTACACACAATATTATTGTATATTAATTTAATTGAGATGTACCTGTACATATCTGTGCCCCCTGGTTATGACTTCAGGTGTGAGCTGCAGCCCAGGCCCAGCCGAATCCCTGTGCGACAGGCGGTATCCAATGACACGCTGGCCTCACTGACACACTTATCCTCACCCAAGAACAGCAAGCGCACAGGCCACACCACTGACAACAGCACCAGCACCACCCTGAAGGTGTGGAAACTGATCAAGCCCGGCATCAAGAAGCACCTGTCCTTTACAGGTAAGCCAACACTGCAACGCTCACGTTTCATAGCCTGAGCCAAATGACGGAGATCCTGGTTTCAAAAAAAAAAAACCCAGCCATGTATTCCTACAGTTGATTTCACTAATCCGCTGACCTACTTTGCTGTTGATAGGTAGGTCATTATAGTCAGCTGGTTCAGAAAATGCTTGGACCAAATATGTGGCAAGGATTTTAATTTCTGAAGCCGGGATCTCCACCTCATGTCCTTTTCTCACTAAACTTTTGGTTCTCACATGTACTGCATAAAACTGACTGCATGTATTGATGGGGACAGGGGTGTCTGTGAAGGAGGGTCCTGTCCTGCGTATGGCATCCAAAGCTCTGCTCAAGACCCCTGCACGCAACTACCTTTACTCAGATGATGCCGTGACAGAAACACCGGTGTCGGATTCCAGCATTCAGGTAACTACCAAATCGATTTACAGTTACTCTTGTTACACATTCGTTCGACACCCAGTGTATTTCCACACACCACAGTGAAAACAAATACGTTTCACAGTACACCATGGGGTAGGAATTACAAAGTAACTTAAGAAATTTATGTTATAGACATACCTAAAATTATGACCACCGCTAGCTTTAGCGGCTATATTGGTTTAGTCTGAGTTTTTTATTTTTATTTTAATACCAATTTTGTGTTGATGATTCTTGGAACACTGAAGGACCGGGGGACATGACACTTGATGGAGATGTAGCCCCATCCGGATGATACGAAATAAGCTGCTTTGGGGCCCAGGGGCTACCCCCTCTCTGTGCTGGCCCCCCAAAAGGGCGAGGAAACCAAAATCGCCGAAGTTACACGCAAATCAATATTTGAAGCATAGCTTATAATTACACTACTCTCAATATCTTGCTTTGTAATGGTCTAAATTTCATTAAACCTCCCATACTCAATTAGCCTGGTAAACCAGCCCCTCATACTTCACTTTGTTCTGTACATAGGGTCCGGCACTGCTGTACTGAGAAGCTCTTTATCCGGTAGAATCTTTACCCGACCAATCAGCGAACAGAGGTAGTCTTTGTGAGCGATGATGTCAATTGTGTGACGTCACACAGAGAATGGCAGCAGAGAACGAAGTAAGCAGGGCCATTTAATCTGTTGTGGCAACACTTCGGAATATTGAGGAATTAAAGTTGGAGCAAGAAGAATGCTTAATGAGTTTAATTTGTGGAAGACACGTCGTGGCCCTACTCCGCACGGGGTAAGTTTAATCTTCCAGCTTGCTCCGTTAGTTGTTAGTTCGTTAGTTTCCGGAAAGCTTTGTAACTTCCTTCACAATCCTGCACATTGCATACGTCACGATTAGGCTTTAACGTTTGGGGAAAGGCAGATCCAATTGTTTTAAATTTCAGCCACACCTCCAGAAAGAAAAGAGCTTCTCAATTCAGCAGTGCCAGACCCTGTGTACAAAACGAAGTGAAATACGAGGGGCTGGTTTACCACGCTAATACTCAATGGGCATAATATTTTTGAAGACCACACCACATTGTGGTAAATTTCGTGGTGGGGTTGTCGTCATACGAAATGTGCAGCTGAAATCAGTTTTTGTGAAATAACTCAACAGTTGCAAGGAAAAAAACAATTTTTTGTATATATTCTTTTTCCCCACATTCCCTGAGACGGCCTACATTAAACACATTAGGCCATGCCCCTTCCTGTTGGCTACATGTTACACTTTTTTTTTTAAAACACTGAAAGTGAAAGTCAATTAACTACTTTAAGGGTGTTCATCCAATTATGAAGAAATTTGGTGTACGTCATCTGTGAAAAAAAATCTTACAAAAATCTTCTAAAATCATTTAATTCTCTTTGTGCTTAACTTCCACTGCACACTACAGTGGTCATACCATGTACCGCTATGCCATGCATCTAGTTTTTAAGGGTTTTTGAGGTCACTTGGCCTTCAGTTTGGGATATTTGCGGAACATAAGGGCATCAAGGCCAAAGTGAAATATACAGTAGACATCATGCACTATATGCATAACACCAAGAGAGACCATTTTACTGATTGGATAGGTACATTATTGTCTTTTTCAAAACTGTGTTTCATTCATTCATACAACTATGGATTGTGGTTACCACAACATAACAAAGAATAGACAAACTACAACAGCACAAAATCAGAAAATAAATAAATGTAGTCTACCAGGGCACCAAGTAGGCTTGGGCGGTATCCAATTTTTCATACCCCGATATCTTCCTGACATAATACTGTATATCAGTATTTCAGAATTGTTTAAAAAAAGGTACATAAATCTCATGTCACTAGTTATTGCCAATTTTAATTGCCATAAATCAGAAAAGTAGCAGTAATCAGTGAAGCTGTGCTAAAGGTTTTAATATATTGGAGTGTTGTCTCTTCTTCTATGGTTTTTACCTCTGCTATATGTACTGTACCTGACCACCCAGCCCATATCAAATTATGTGGTCTAGCCACGTGCACTATGAGGGGCGGCATCAATGGTTGTCTTCCAAACTGCTTATGCACGCAATAGGATGGCACTACAACCAATCAGAGCAACAAACCTATTTACCATACCACTACACCAGTACATCATTGTGGCCTGGTTTATGTTTATGCGTCTTTGCAGGCACTTTTTCCTCAAAGCAGCATACAATAGTGAAACACGTACTAAACAAAAATACTTGGCTGAAATTTAAAAATATAACAAACATTTTAGGGAAAAAACTATTATCCTGTTTGTTGATCCACTACCTGTCCAGGGACTACAAGTGAAAAGTAGCATGTTTGCTAAAATCTGGTACAGTGCATCTCTTCACAAGGTTAATTTTCTGTTATATACGGTCCTTGTCGAAATTACAAAAATTATGTCTAAGGTTCCCTCAAAAGTCTTCTTTCTAATCAGTCCTTGCAGGATATCATCCCTGAAGTGGTGTCTTCAGAACCAGCAGCACTGTGTGGGAAGGTGCCATTGGTGACTGAGGCCTAGGCCATCTCAGAACCGCATGGTGCACATGGATGAGCTATGACTACACCAGCAACAACAGCAGCCTGAGGACATGATGCACTTTTCCACTCTCTTTCACTTATATATATATGCAGTTTTGCACAGGGGTGTATTCCACGTTAGTGGTTTAGCGACTAACCCAAATAAATTAACTCAAAGTAAGTGGTAAACCTCTTAATAATAGTCATATGGCTTTGTTTCACTTAGAGATCAAAGCAATTTGAGTGTTCTACTAGGATGTTTACCACTTGCTGTAAGTTAACATACCCAGGTAAGTGACTAAAGCCACTTTCTAGAATACCCCCCAGTTAATGCACTTTTTCAACACTGACCACTGGCGCTTACAAACATCTTGGATACAGAGAGGCCGACAGAGATTCACGCAAACTTGCACCTGCCAATCATTAATATCCCAAACACTTACCAAGTCTGCAATTTTATAACTAATCACAGCACCTTCCAGAAAAAAAACAGTAGTATGAGTGACTCTTGTGTTGTGATAGGACAGAAATGTGTTTGGCTTATTTTCCATATATTTGCATGATACTTTTGTATTACTGGTGCTTTTTTTGTTTGTTTTTAAGTAACATATCAACCACTCTGTGCTTGGTGTAGTTTGTGTCCTAACCTCTGACTCGCAGATCATTTTGCTGTATGGATACTGCAGAGCAGAACTGTGTTTGACAGCTTCCTGGGATTGTCACCGACTGTTCAGATTCACAATTCCCAGTGTTGGGTGTGTAAGACCTTTGAAGTTTAATTTATACACATACCAACTAATAAATCTTTAACTATATACCATGTGTACGTGTACGGTACTGGGTCTATAAATAAAAACCAATGATAGAGAAAAACAAAACGTTTATTCACAACATTTTCTTAGAAAACATTTACACGAAGATTCCGCCTTGCCGTCGTGCGTAGTGATGGTCCCATGATCTATCTGTAAGGTTAAGAAAAGATTGGTTATACACACTTCTCAGGATAGGGCAGTTATGACGTGAGTACGCAAACAATAAAACCTTACTCGTTTGACGTGGACGGAATTATTCTAATTTCTTAGGGTTGTTTACAGCCACATAATGGTACAGCACCACAAGCAGGAACAGCGAGACGCCAAGCATATTGGCAAATATTGCTAGTTGAACGTCAGTGACCATCCTGAACGGGGAAAAACACAAGTTTTAGGCGGCTGCTTTGGTTAACATATCAAACACGCGCAGTTTTTAGCGACACCATTAAAACTGCGGTACATCACATTACAGTTTTAGATGATAATAGGATAATAAGCTGCATTTAGTAGGCTACTGCGTTAGCCAGCTCCTACATATAAGGCTATGGCAAGAAAGCTAGCAGGATACATCGGTACATCTCGCAAACTGATTGCAACTTGTAAGACCATAAAGAAAAGCGCATCATTGCAACATAACTGATAAGCCATGGAGGTCTGGGCTACCAAAGTGTTTTCCATCTAAATAGAGCAAACGTTACCGTACGCTATGATGTCCTACAGTAGTTACAGCAGTAACATTAAGCATCACAAGGGCTAACCATGCTAGTTCATAGTACATATCAACACAGCTTACGGTGGATGCAGCGCAAATGTAAAAATATGATTACATTTAATTCAGACCGGAAAAGAAAAAAAGAAGAAACTATTTCAAGATACATACGTTAATGTGTGTCAGTTTTTTGCTATGAAAGAACGATTGATGGAGATGTGAGGCTTCACTGTCGACCGTCTTCCGCTTTCCAAGCTGTTTTAGCCACGTCATCTGTATAGTTTCCTTCAAATTAAGAGTATTGTAGAAAGCATAGACTATAGTAGAAAGTAATGAAGTGCAAGAAGAAAGAGTTTTTTAGAAAGTGAGAAAATGATTTCGCCCATTCCACCTATTATAAAGTCAGGCGAGGTTTCTGTGTTAATCACGCAAACCATAACCTATTGTCAGTAAATCCTATCGATATGCTGCAGTAACAATATTAGCCTACTATTATATCGATAAATGACAGCCTTGACAAATGTATTTGACAAAAACGTTCAAAACGCATGCCAGATGCAGCATGTTATTTTTCGGGTAGGCTTTGAAGTAGCCTGTAGGTAGGCCTAGTATTTGTAACCATTAGCTCAAATGTATTTTTCCAAGGATTCAGTCGAGACCGAACATGGAAAAATATGTAGGTCATTGTAAAAGAAAATCTGTGTTTTGTTTACCACCAGGAATGCTGGTAACATTATCTCCTCTTGTAAATCAAATTAAAATGTATTATATGCATTTGAATGGGCTATATGTAGCAGGAACACAAACATGTTAATGAGTCACCAATAGGCCATATTTAATTACAAAAAAATGAAGTCTATTTACTTTCAGACATATTCCATAACCTTTCTAGAAATACATGGTCTGGCTGCTTGAACACCGACTGACCTAAAGGTAGTTTGAGAGTGAGTATTATGTAGCCATTCTACATGCTATCAATGGAGATGAGGTTAAGCAGAAAATGACATAACATTTCGATAATGTAAAATAAGAATTCATTTCTCTAATTCAGAAAAAAAAAAAGATTTTAGACGTGTTCTTGTTTAAAGAGATATTCATGGGTCATTTTTGTAAAAATGTGCTTTTATTTAATGATCCTGGAACTTCTGTCTTGGTACCAATGGCATCATTTAACCTGACCAGAGTACCAGAGCTTTATACAACTTTAATTACATATTATAATACAGTCCATCCTACAAAAAAAGAATGGTCTTTATTAGTGATGATAAAAAGTCGTATATCCACAGATCCAATTACAAAGCTTTTATCTTTCTCAATATATTTCTTAATGGCGCATGTGACACGGGTGATATAACGGCTTTATGATTAGATGGTTTATTTGGTGTCATAGTGTTCACATTTCACAGTAGGCAACAATTTTATGAATATACTCCTTTATCGCATAAGTCTTTCCTTGCATTACAGTTAGGAACACAATTTATGTACTATAATCAAAACATGTCTGTGTGGGATAAAACCTGGACCAGCTGTGGGAGTAGTTACTTAAGCCAACTCTTCAATGCCAAACATTTCATCATCACATTTCTATGAACACTTAACACCTTTAAAGAAAGCCAGATCTTCCTTTGGGTATGTTTAACAACATTATAAGATATCTGCTGTACAGTATTTTAAGTAGGCTATAACTACCCTATGCATTGCACTGTAAAGTTAGGTAATTCCTTTACAGTATACCATAATTACACATCTCAACTGGATTAGAAGTCCATTCAGCTTTGAAGTTGTTGTTCAAGAGTTCTGTTTTTCATTGTTTCGGAAACAAAGTGTGGATTTCTACCCTTTGTTAAAATTCAAGAAAGCTGCAAGCAAACAGATTGCATAATACTTTCTCCTTAAAACTTGCAGCTCCATAGATGTCCACTGTGTGGCAGTGCTCTGCCTGATAAAGAGGGCTATCCCACAGTGCAGTAACACTTCCCCCTTCTTAAAATGGATGATAAACCCACTTTCAACTGTTAAAACAACAGATCGGCCTTCACTCCTGAACTGCAGCCTGTGAATGTTCTTTCAATTCCTCCTAGAATAACCCACTGATAGATTTAGCAGGCCCACTTCTCAAATTAATAATTCTGTCCTACATTGTGGAGCATATCAAATCTATGCAATGGTTTTAACAGCTATTCCCCCCACATCCCTCCACTCCACCCCTTTCAAACGTGTTGAATCAGTCTCCCCATTTTCCATTCCACTCTGCAGCTGTGTTTTGATTCGTTCAGAGTAACTCCTTGGAGTGGACTGTAAAGCAACACTGAAGCACAGTATGCTTAAAAAACTGTGACTGTACCTTCAAGCCGTTATTAGATTTTAAGATCTACGGCTCCGGATGGTGGAAAACCTCTTTAGCTTGATAAACTTGAATAAATCAGAGGCAAAATAACCTCACATAGTGACATACAATGCTGTTATTCATATATGGTACAATTTACTATTGTAATAGATGAATTGTGGTTGTTTGGAACATATTGTTTTTTTTTTTTGTCTAAGCACAGATGTGCCATGACTTTGTGCACTCTTGGCGTTAAAATTGTGGTCATTACTTCTGTTTTCAAGTAAAGTTATCAAAGTCCAGAAGTTAATTATAGACAGCACATTTCCCCATTCTTGCCTTGGGCACTTTCTCTTCTCTCCTCAGGCATCAACATCGTTGCAGTAGAAATAGGATTAGACCATTCATCGGCTGCAAATAACCATTGGATTCCAGCCCTCTGCCTTAAACGATATGATTGTAGAATTCAATTTCCCCCACATTCCCTAATATACATCACTGTAAAAAGTGAAGCATAGAACCAACTTTAAAAAAAAAGTAAAACATCTTGTTATGTCGGTTTAACTCAACAATTGCATGTACAGTATGAATACATTTGGTTGAGTTTTATATCAGCAGTTCTCAATATCACAAAACCTCACAGTAGAAGTATCTAGTGGTACAGAAAACTTCTAGGCTAAACTGTGAACATTCTATATATCAATACGCTATAATCTGAAAATGAATAATTGAGCAGTTTTGGACACAGCTTTGAGAAGAGTTGTCCTTTTAAAAGCATTAGTACCAGCTCTTGACCAGGAGGAGGCTAACTGGACTGGGGCTTGTAATCTTCCAACATGTCTACCTTACAGGTCTCAGCTAAAGCTTCGCACATACATGGGTATTTGGTCTCGGGCATTTTGTTTGTTTCCACTTTATTATTTCCACTAATTTTCCAACTGGAAATCCAGTTATTTGTTTCATGTCATCTCAGTGTCACTTACATCCTGCAATAATTGGCACAGGACAGCATAAACAGAAATAGGCCGGAAAGTTACGCAACTCTTTCATCAAATTTTGTTAAAGTAGCTGAGAAAAGTAACAGAAAAGTCATTCTGGAACTAAAATAAATACATAGCATACAGAAACAATCAACAATTTCCATACCATATTCACACTAATAACTAGACTATTAAACATGTATTTGAGCAGGTTTGCCCACTGCTGCTCCCACGTTTGCTGCAACACATTATATAAATGTGATCTCTGACTCACTCCCAGCAAATTTAGATGGCCTGCCAGGCAGTTCTGCTTGACGGTGTTAATAGGCCGACTTAAATGTGGGGTCCAGGGCCCACATGTTTGTCCATGAAATTGTCAAGTGCTATTAATCACACTCTGAAATCATCCGCACTATTGGACCTTGAAGGCAAGTCCACCCAGCGAGCAACACACACACACACAGTTGCTCCATTAGCCCCTGATCCCAGCCCTCGTTAATGGTTTGTTCCCTGGACAGATGAAACCTTAGCCCTGGCTTGGCGCTCCCTGCGTGGTCCGTGTGTGCAGTTGCCCCCTCGGCACGGCATGAGCGGCACCACACCCCTCCGGACCCCCACACCCCACACCCCATCCCGTCTCGCCTCCCCACCCCTCCAGCCTCACCCCCCTAGAGGACGATGTGGTCCGCTTTACTCAGCTAAATGAATTAAGTAATCGTATAATGCCTTAGCCTCCCGCCTTACAGTGGAATTTCCACATAATGGCATGCGATATTCCCCTCTGGCGGCCTGGCGTTGCTGCACAGAGAGCACAAGCTAGCTGCTGGCTTCAAACTGTGGAAACCCAACACCGCTCAGGCTCAATTCCCAGCCAGCCAGCACTCCCGCTCTCTCTCTCATGCTTTCTTTCTCTCACTGTCTTTCTTACTCTCTCCCTCTTTCTTTCACTTACTCTGTCTCTCTCACTCTCTCTTTTTGGTGCCTGTAGTTGGTCTGGATGACCATCGGGGGGTGCCCTGACTGAGAGACACATCCCTTGTTTGAGCTCATTAGGCCCACAGATAACTCACGACCCAACATCCATTAGCCATGGCGCAAGCCCTCTCTCCTCCTCTCCTCCTTATGTACAAGTGCACAAACCACACACACACACACACACACACGCGCGCGCACACACACAGAAATGTGTATACATTAACACACACACACACACAAACACACACACACACACACACACACACACACACACACACACACACACACACCAGTTTCCTCTCACTCCTCTCCTAACCCCTTCCTGACCCTCCAATTTGCTATGTCTGCCCCTGTCTGTGTTGGCACGCTGATGATACCGAGGGGGTGGCTGGCGCGCAGAGAGAGAGGGCCACACACACCAGTGCATTCCTCTGGCTTGACCTTCACCCGAGCCAATCGGCTCAGGCCTTCCTCTTGCTCAGAGGTCAGAGAATGAGCTGGAATGGTTGAGTCACAGCAGCTGAACTGACTGCTATAAAACACTCAAACACTGAATGCATCAACGCTGTTGGTCACATGGTCAAATGGAGGGAGGTAGACAGACTGCCATGTAATTTCTCAGTTACTTCCACACTATCTATCTATCTATCTATCTATCTATCTATCTATCTATCTATTGTGGTAATTATTTAGCTCTTATTAGATGCATTAACTGTTTAAACTGTTATAAAGTAGTATAAAATGATCGGTGAGACTAGACACAATAGTGGGCCACACTCGCTCCTTCACACACACAAAAGGCAAACATCAACAGGCCTGAGTAGGCCTGCGCATACACGCACAGAGACGCGGATACACACAAACACGCGCATCAGATGACACGCACACACGCGGACACACACAAACACGCACACACGTACAGATGCACGCACACACACAGAGATACACGGATACACACAAACACGCGCATAGGGTGATACACACACACACAAGAGAGAGACGCTCTTTATGCAGCCTTGACCATTCAATACTCCAACTTTGATACTTTTGTGTAGTTTGTATAATTTGTCTGTTTCCAGTCAGCTCAGCATACAGAAGCAAACAGTAGTTGTGTTTGTGTCAGGAAAATCTCCTGCTCAAACACTCTTGTACAAAGAAACACACAAGCAGCCAGGTGCGTTTTCTTGCTTCACTTCTTTGGGAGGTCAAAGGAGAGGTCACGTTTGGGGAAGTCCCATGCGCGAGCTCTGAAGATGTACTGTCAGAGAGCAGCCTTTTTGCAGAGTAAGCATTTTGCAGAGGTTGCATATCAGGTGGGTACATATCCTGATGTCTAGCCTTGCTCATTGCGGTTAGCTTTGCTCCTTGCACAGAGAACATGTTGCAAATGTCACCTGTCTGTGACCTGGGCAGGTTTCCTGTTTTCAGTTGACTGCGAAACAGCCAATGCTCTTTTGTATGATTACTCTTTTACACACACACACACATATTATTAAACAAAGTACATTTTGTTCTCCACAAAAAGTTTTAAAGGAGAAAGTTCAGTTGTTGGGGCCTGACAACTAGAGCCGGGACACTGGCCAACTATGTCATGTGCATATCCCCAGTGTTTTGTGTCACACAATATTATCTGTTTCATTTAGTATTCGAGAACTGCACACAGCTGTGCTGTGGTTAAATGATTCTGAAATGCGTGCTTGAAGTATCATGTAAAAACAACTGAATGGTTTATGATAAATGTGGTAGTATGACGGAGTGAACTCACTGCTGACAAACCCAAAGAAAATGGAAAATAGAAAATGCGAGGTCTGTGATATTTAGAGGCCTGAACAACAAAAGACAGAGCATATAGATGAGTATGACTATTTTTAATAGCTCAGACGGGGACAAATTCCACTAATATGAAATGTCCCCAAAGCAACCCGGTGGGTGGAGGATTTGCATATTTCAGAGTGCTCAAGAATCGTATAAGAGGCGGTGTCTCTAGTCAAACAGTGAGACTTGATGGGGACTTGACACTTGACACTTCCTCATTGACTCTCCGGGTTGATCAGCTCTACCGTCCCAGGGACGGTGGAGTTGATCGGCTCTACCGTCCCTGGGACTAGACAGTCAGCTGCAGTGGGTTCACTTCGCTTTACACTTAGTGTTTTGGGTCTTTGCCTGTATGCACTTGTGTGAGCTGAGGTGAATAAAAGTTTTTTATCAACAACCGAGTTCCTCGACTTTGCCTGAGTTTTTGCTACAAATTGGACAAACAAATTTCCACGACAGAATTATTGGCGACGAGGATGGGATATCAAGGAAGACTGTCTGCTGCTGGAGTGAAGCCCTCTTCCCCTGCCGAGTGACTTCCCGAAGGGCCCTAAAATTTAAGGTGAGCGCTTTGCTTATTAATTTGGAAAAGGGAGGTCATTCGGCTTGTGGTGAGGGTGTAACTTTGCAGTAAAAGTCTTTGATTAAAAGAACTCACAAGGGAACAAGGTTGTTGATTTAAAACACACTGCAGTGGGACTGTTGAACTTAAGTGTTTGTCTGTCGGTTGACCAGCTGATGCCAGGGGGAGAGGCCCCTGAGGTTTATGTATAAGGGGACGCCCTTGTGTTTGTCTATTGTTGTCCGAGTCGATATAGTCACGTTAGGCGTGGCGGTCTCGGAGGTTTTTGACCGAGTTGATATAGTCACGCTAGGCGTGGCGGTCTCGGGGATGCCCGAGTCGATATAGTCACGCTAGGCGTGGCGGTCTCGGATGCCCAGGTCGATATAGTCACGCAGGCGTGGCGGTCCTGGAAGCGCGGGTCGATGTAGTCATGCAAGGTGTGGCGGTCCCGAATGCCTAGGTCGAAGTAGTCATACAAGGTGTGGCGGTCCTAGAAGAGTTATTGGTATATGCTAGGTATATGCTCCAATATATGACTGTTGTGTTATATTGTGTGTGAATTTGTGTTTGAATGCTAGAAGAGTTATTGGTGGGTGCTTTAATACATCCATAATTGGTGTGCTGTGTGTTGTGTGTTGTGTGAAGGCGTTGGGCGTATCTGTGGCTGTTGTGTTGTGTGGTGTGTGAGTTTGTGTTTGAGTGAGAGTGTGCATGAGAGTGCAGGTGTTGTCTGGATGGAGGATAGTTGGGTGACTGTGCTGAGAATTTGAGTCTTGTTGTGTGTGTGTGTTGTTTCCTGATGTATGTGGGTGTGTAAAGGGGTCAGCTCCATTGGTTCTTTCCTTTTTTTTGGTTAAACTCCCCGCTGCTGAATAAAAGAAGGGCTTAAGTCAAACTAAAACGGAATTGGAAAAAAAAAAAAAAGAGAATTAAGGAAAAAGTAAAAGAATCACACTCAGTCACTGACTATACCTGAGCCAAATAAACTTATCCAACCATATTGAGTTTTGATTATAACTTGCTCCTTTCGAGCTGGATGCCAGCATCCCCAGTCCTTGATAAAAAAGGCCCCCAGGAACGCTGAAAAGTCTGTGCACAGCCCGCGATTTACGTGGTCAGCCTTGCGAGGGATTTATCGAGGACTGGACTGATGGCATCCGAATAACAGTCAAAAAAGAACCAAACGGTGATAAGTTTTTGTATGAATGTTTTATGTTTTATGAAGGAGTGTAAAGTGCTAAAATAATGAGAGGGGTTCAAGTTCCCCGTTACTAGCAAAAATGTCCTCTGTTACAAGGTGTATGTGTGTGTCTGTATTGTCTGAATGAAAAAATAGTTAAAGAGCAAATTTAGGTCACGTGGGTGACGTTAAGTAGGCTATATGCGATACCATCATAAACACAAGATAGCGTGTTTGAGAAACTGTGCAAAATAATACGACTTCGACGGTAAACTAACTGTTCACAGATGTTTTAAATTGTGTCAGAAAATGAACCTTGCATAATAACTTCGTATGTATACAAATTGTTTGCGGACAGTTTATTGACACGGAAGGTTGTTAATGTGAACGTCTAATGCATCAAAGTTTAGCACATTACACGCTGCCATCAGGATACAAAACAAAACAAAACAAAACCAATATGCGTAATAAGTTAATAATCATTTTATTACCATGTTTTTGCAAAATGACGAGCAGTAAACGCGACAGTCCGTTGCCTCTCGTGTATTACGATTGTATACAGTTAGAGCACTACTTCCTGTTTCCTGTTAAGGACCCCTGCTAAACTGAGAGCTGCCTAAGTAATGCCTGAATTGTCCACAAACACAAGATTTTATGCTAATTTGCAAGAAAATACTCTTGATTAGTGTACAATTTCCCCTTTTCAATAATACGGTAATAAACATTATGGTTACGCCAAGTAAACTAACATATGCAGTTATTTTAGAGGCCAAGGAGTTGTTGGTGAATAACTCAAGTGTATTAAGCGTATGCATTCATATTATTTGATAGAGTGATACCTTTTTACTATAAATAGTTGCAGTAATAGGTCTAGCAAAAAAGGGTTATCAAACCAACTCCACCTAACATGCATATTAGTTTTCTTAAAGATACATATACAAGGCTTCATTAATAAGACTCAAGCACAAACATCTTTTTTGTAAAAAGTACAATTTTAATTATTTAGAACAAAAAAGAAGAAAAAGGAAAAAACTAAAAACGAATAACTTTAAAATAAGCTAAGAAAAGAATCACCAGAAAATAAAAAACACATAAAAATAAAAGGAAAATAAGCCATCCGGCCAGGGGCCACGAGGTCCACGGGCACGTGCATCTTCGTGCTTCTCTGTAAAACAGAATCACCCGATTAGTTGGATATGACTGAGTCAACTATAAGTAACTTATAAAACTTCTGTCCAGAAGAAATCTCGTTCGTTTGTTCATATGGCAAAGATATCATACCAACTTTGACAAACACAGTATTTAATTATTTAGTACAAGACAATTGTTTTCGACACGCGAGGTTTCCATCGAATAGCAGCGATATGTAGCATAGCTAGTAGGTTGTATAGATATACGGTTTTATACATACATGGTCACAAAGATAACAGTAACAATACTAATAATGAAATAACAATAAAGAATAAATACATACTCAGGTCCTGGCAGGTCGGGGGGTCGCCCCACGTTGGGCACTGCAACCGGGGGACGCCGCGTCCCCACCCTCACTAATCTTGCATCGAAGGTTGCTTTGAGAATGAAATGGAATATAATATATTTAAAGAACATACCAAACTATTGAAGGACTTTAGTCTTTAAAGTTTTAATAAACATCGACATTAACGCTTACCACTTGCCTCCCCGTCGGGGGCCTCTCTCTCTCCTCTCTCTCTCTCTTCTCTCTCTCTCGCTCTCTCTTCTTCCATTGTCGAAAATGGCGTCTCTTTGAGAAACCTAACTTAATAAGCCAAAAAGGGGTGGTCCAGAATTCCAAAATTGATACATTGCAGTTTTTTCCCATGAGTTTGCATCCCCGGGCAATCCACGTGATTCGAACGTGAAAGTCACATGGGCTAATGGAACAGGGAAAGAGTGGATTGCGCGCGATAGCATTGGGTGCATTGTAAGCGTAAGGCATTGACACGACCTGAGATAGAGATTGAATAAAGGAATATAACAATTGATTTAGTTGCCTCATCAGAGCCACCGAGACATATGTAAAATAGCTTTTATTTGAAATATACATAAAATGCATGACATAAAATCAAAAAATAGCAAAATAAATCGGAATACAGGCAAATAGGAGTTACGTTCAGATTTGATCTTAGGCATGGCCCAGTTAGCGGAAGTATATGCTGTAGGTACAACCTTGTACTGATAGACGTCAAAATATATACATCAACTTAGTAAATGCCATATCAAAATAATACTAATGGAGTGGTGAAATGTGCCATTAGGACGTTCAAGGGGTTGAAACAATACTACAAAATGGAGTACATAAGTACGAGTAGATCTCTGTTCACGCCTAATACTTCAAACAACAAACGATGAGGTGCAAGAATGTGAGCATCCTTTCAAGGAGGGATATATTGTTTGGTTAGCCAGAAGCTAAAATAAACCTAAAATCTTAAGTAAAAGAAACTAACCCCTCGATTTGACATTCTAGAGATAATTAGCAGTGACAATGGCAAAGCCTTTGTGGCCAAAGTGTGGAGCAAGGTGGCACAGAAACTACGCATCAAACTACGGTTTGGATGTGTTTACCATCCCCAGAGCCAAGGCATTGTAGAAAGGGCTAATGGTACATTAAAAAACAAAATTTTGAAGATAACACAAAGTACGGGTATGTCTTGGGTTGATGTTTTGCCCATTGCCCTCATGAAGATGAGGTGTGAGAAGAATTGCAGCACGTATTTGACACCACATGAAATGCTCACGGGGCGGGCGATGCCCACCCCAAGAATACGGGAAGGGCGCGGCCCGACCCTCGAATTGTTGACCCGTGAAGTACGAACGTATATTCAACAACTGTCTTATGTTCATAAAACTATTTTTAAAGAGCAACAGGCAAGGGAGCGCCAACTGGGGAAGAGTGTCCAGGAAGAGAGGCTGCCGGTCCAACCCGGAGACTACGTGTTCCTGAAGGTTTTCAAGAGGTCCTGCCTGGACCCAAGGGCGGTAAGAGTTGAAGGGTCAGACTTGTGGTATCATCTTAATTTTGTTACAGAGCACACAGACCCAGGAGCGAAGGGGAAGAAGGAGATGGGCGACAGGGCCCACCACAGGGAGGCACCGAACCAACCTCCAGCGACGGCGATGATGATGACGGTGACGGGACCCCAAGGGCAGCCGGCCGAATTGTGCTCAGAATAGCCCTCCTGCTCGCTTTCGTCTGTTGTTTCGTCTCCTGCTGTGGGAAAATCTGTTCACGGGTTGTCGATAACACTGTACAAAAACAACTCGTACTCCTGGGCCCGATGGAAGAGATTCGAGGCCCACCTGATACGTATGCCCTGCTTAAACCTCGCCGACCTATCTATGAGACAGTTCGCCGTACAGGAGCGGCAGTTCCTGTCTAACACCACATGCATATATATATATATTATATTTGCTGCAACGAAGAACACGCTTACACGCAATGAAGACGCTGCTTACACGCCTGCTCGCAATGAAGTAAGAGCTTACATTTCCCCATACAGTACCACTGGGACTCTCTGAAAATGTTTCTAGACAAGGGCCAGTGGTAAAGACTGAGCTCCTACGATGAGCCATGTGCTTGTAACCTCTGGCTCTGCTCTCTCGCTTGAAATGTTTCCAGACAAGGGCCAGTGGTAAAGACTGAGCTCCTACGATGAGTCATGTGCTTGTAACCTCTGGCTCTACTCTCTCGCTTGTCCTTTGAAGATGGATCAACAGGGGACCTGAAGATGGATCAACGGGGGACCTGACATCTTTTTATAAAGTTGATTGATGTAATGTTGAAGCTTTTGATGTGTTTCATGTATTTGTTTATGTATTTGTGACCTATACCCGGGTTCAGGCCTACACCTCACACGACACCTAATGTTTAGCAAAACTGCGGCTTGTGTTAAGCCGCAAAGGGGGGAGGGTAGGAAGCAGAAGCAAACCACCACGCAACTTAACTTCCTGGGAAATTTTCAAAATTTTAATTTGATACACCGTGCCAGCCAGTCACAAAGGGGGGACTGAAAATGAGAGGTGGTGTCTCACACGGAGCTGGAATCACCAAGAGAAGGCCGCCATAAGCGGAGAAGAATGTCGAAGAACGTTTTTTGAATTTTGCTAGCAGAAAGGCATAGGTAACGTTAAGATTTTGAGGACTAGCCCTCACATGCAAGACCACCCGAAGGTAGTTGGTGAGTTGGGTAGATTTACGCTTGCTCTCTCTTCTCTCTTTCTTTCCCTATATCTTTCTCTCTCTTTCTTTTTCTCTCTCTCTCTCTCTCTCTTCCTCCCTCTCGGGGCTGCGACTGTTGCGTGCCAATTGGGGAAAGCCGCAGCCTTGGCCTTAAGCCTGGGTCACAACCCAAAAACAGTAAAAATCATAAAAAGACCAAAAGGAACAAGGAGTGAAGTCCTGAGGACCCCAGGACGACAAAGGGTGCTACCCAGTGCTGAAAAACCTCACAGTGGGGTGGCTCTGAAGACGGGTAAGATCTCACAGGTCTGACAGGTTCTTGACCCAGAGAAGGGTAGGTCATAAGATGACGCCTGTTTAGCTGAGACAACCTAAGGCAGGGGCCACCCCCAGGTTGAGTGTGTCCACTGAAAGCAATGGCCATCATGCACCCCTATGATGCCCTGGTAAAGGGCTTGGCCTCACAGGCCGAGTCTAGATGTGAATGAGTAACTTATATGTTGTTTGCCACAGTGCTGCTTAACAGTCACTAGAATTTAGCGGTCCACCCCCAGTGGGTTCCCTTCCTGATTCTCATCTACTCCTTTATTTCCCTTACTCTTCTTTTCAATAGAAGTAAATGTGTCCTACTCACCCCCTTCGGCTAACACTGAGAGGATCAATTGCAGTCTTGCTTTTTAGCCTCATTGCTCGGGAGGTTTCTTGGAACAATCAAGGGCCTTCCCTTAGGCAGGTTCTGAAAACTGACAGTTAGTGGTTGTTTCGCAATAGGTCTCGCTGGCTTTGCCAGGAGGGTGGGTGAATTGTAGGAGTCGATTGGCATGGAAGACTCTGAGTTCGCGCCCACTGGAACAATCATATCTGTCCAGCATTATTACGGGTTACGTTTACGGCCCAGCTTTCTTAGTTGCTTACTTTACCACCTGTTTGTAGTGAGGCTCTAGAAGCCTCAAAGGGGGGAATATGTGGTAATTATTTAGCTCTTATTAGATGCATTAACTGTTTAAACTGTTATAAAGTAGTATAAAATGATCGGTGAGACTAGACACAATAGTGGGCCACACTCGCTCCTTCACACACACAAAAGGCAAACATCAACAGGCCTGAGTAGGCCTGCGCATACACGCACAGAGACGCGGATACACACAAACACGCGCATCAGATGACACGCACACACGCGGACACACACAAACACGCACACACGTACAGATGCACGCACACACACAGAGATACACGGATACACACAAACACGCGCATAGGGTGATACACACACACACAAGAGAGAGACGCTCTTTATGCAGCCTTGACCATTCAATACTCCAACTTTGATACTTTTGTGTAGTTTGTATAATTTGTCTGTTTCCAGTCAGCTCAGCATACAGAAGCAAACAGTAGTTGTGTTTGTGTCAGGAAAATCTCCTGCTCAAACACTCTTGTACAAAGAAACACACAAGCAGCCAGGTGCGTTTTCTTGCTTCACTTCTTTGGGAGGTCAAAGGAGAGGTCACGTTTGGGGAAGTCCCATGCGCGAGCTCTGAAGATGTACTGTCAGAGAGCAGCCTTTTTGCAGAGTAAGCATTTTGCAGAGGTTGCATATCAGGTGGGTACATATCCTGATGTCTAGCCTTGCTCATTGCGGTTAGCTTTGCTCCTTGCACAGAGAACATGTTGCAAATGTCACCTGTCTGTGACCTGGGCAGGTTTCCTGTTTTCAGTTGACTGCGAAACAGCCAATGCTCTTTTGTATGATTACTCTTTTACACACACACACACATATTATTAAACAAAGTACATTTTGTTCTCCACAAAAAGTTTTAAAGGAGAAAGTTCAGTTGTTGGGGCCTGACAACTAGAGCCGGGACACTGGCCAACTATGTCATGTGCATATCCCCAGTGTTTTGTGTCACACAATATTATCTGTTTCATTTAGTATTCGAGAACTGCACACAGCTGTGCTGTGGTTAAATGATTCTGAAATGCGTGCTTGAAGTATCATGTAAAAACAACTGAATGGTTTATGATAAATGTGGTAGTATGACGGAGTGAACTCACTGCTGACAAACCCAAAGAAAATGGAAAATAGAAAATGCGAGGTCTGTGATATTTAGAGGCCTGAACAACAAAAGACAGAGCATATAGATGAGTATGACTATTTTTAATAGCTCAGACGGGGACAAATTCCACTAATATGAAATGTCCCCAAAGCAACCCGGTGGGTGGAGGATTTGCATATTTCAGAGTGCTCAAGAATCGTATAAGAGGCGGTGTCTCTAGTCAAACAGTGAGACTTGATGGGGACTTGACACTTGACACTTCCTCATTGACTCTCCGGGTTGATCAGCTCTACCGTCCCAGGGACGGTGGAGTTGATCGGCTCTACCGTCCCTGGGACTAGACAGTCAGCTGCAGTGGGTTCACTTCGCTTTACACTTAGTGTTTTGGGTCTTTGCCTGTATGCACTTGTGTGAGCTGAGGTGAATAAAAGTTTTTTATCAACAACCGAGTTCCTCGACTTTGCCTGAGTTTTTGCTACAAATTGGACAAACAAATTTCCACGACACTATCTATCTGTCTGTCTGTCTGTCTGTCTGTCTGTCTGTCTATCTGTCTGTCTGTCTGTCTGTCTGTCTGTCTGTCTGTCTCTCTCTCTCTCTCTCTCTCTATCTATCTATCTATCTGAGAGTCATCGACTATGATTGCCATTAGTGAGATGAAAACTTCTCTCCACTTAACTGTTTGCAGAGACATGATAACATCACGAGGACCTTGTTCTACCATGTACACACATTTCCAACTCCATTCCAGCCCTGCAATCCTTTCTGCTTGTGCAGGGGAAAAGTGGCCCACAAGGGAGACATGGGGAGTGCACACTCCCAGCTAAAGCCTCGGCCTTGCTGCGCTGACAGGAGGACCACGTCTGCTGCCAGAAGTCATGGAGAACGCAAGCAGACATGTCCTCTTGGATGGGTGAGACATCAAAGTCAGACATCACATTGTGAAAACTAGAGAGTCACTGGGTGAAAATAGACAGCAGTAGCAGTCGTCAGCCAGTTGTCTCTCTCTCTCACTCACTCTCTTACAATGTCTTTTCGTGTCTTCATTGCACACAGCTGTGGATGTGATAGGAGAATTTATGGATTTGATTTATTGCAACCAATCGAGACTGCTCTTAAAACATATTGCATGGAAATAAATAGAAATGTGCATATCAAAAACCTCATCTAAAATGGAAATGTCTAAATTTCAACATCCACCAATTATGTAAATGGCCTGCATTTATATAGCACTTTCCTATACCCAGCAGAGTACCCACAGCACACAGAGAATGCCCCACATTAACCTGTTCACACACACCTACGGCAAAACGCTGCCATGCAAGGTGCCAACCAGCATATCAGGAGTTTGGGGTTCAGTGTCTTACTGAAATACCTTTTAAGCCAGGAGGAGGTAAAATCGTACCAGATTAGGCTTACTTAGGCTACTTAGATTAGGTTTGTGATATTATACAGACTTGTTTTCTGTGTTATGGATGTAATTGTTAGGGCAACTGTCCCCAAACCTACCAAGGTCATTTAGGAGAAAAAAAGCCCTGCATAGCATGGACCACCAGACAGTTATATAAATAAGATGTGTGGAAAGGGATTCTAATACATCTCCGGAGTATTGAAGTGTCCCTAATACTTGCTGTAGTGTAGGCCGATAACTTTACAGCTGAATCAGATTCCATTCATCTCTAACAAAACAGATGTGATGTGATGGTCACATCCAAATATTTTTCCACCATGCCTGCCATAGTGAGTGTATAAATTTGTATTTGTTCATCTTGTCTCATCCCAGCTCACTTCAGTCTGATTTAGAGTCCCCTATATCTCCCTGAAGGGGAATGCGCAACACTTGATTCAAAATGAGACTGACCACAGACACAATCAGTCACATTACATTCTAACATGTCCGAGGCACTGATTGCAATACGGCCACGTAACTGCACAAAGCAGGGGCGCAGCCAGAGGGGCGTTAAGGTTAGTACGAGTCTAAGGTCCCAGCATTGATAGTGAGCCCTTTGAGAACACTATTAATATTATGAGTGACAATTACAGTACATGTGCCCAAAGTTCTATTCTTTCAAAGAAGCCAACATTTCTAGCGTTGACCATGATTCTGGGGCAGTGCACCAACTGACCCAAACAGACTATGTGACAAACTGCAATGGACATCTATGTCCACAGAGGGTCAGCTTTTCTCATCTTCCCATCACTGCTAGTTTTCCCTTTACGGCCCTCCACAGAAGTGCCTGACATTGCATGACAAGTGTGTCATTAATAAAAGCGAGTAATGCAGATCTGCACAGACTTTGGCGACACCTGGATGCAACTTCCTGTATGGGGCAGATGTGGACGTCGCTCCTCGTTCAAGAATTTATATTCGGGTAACACAGTCCAGATCGCTGTCTGAAGCATGTGTGTATGTGTGTGTGCGTGTATGTGTATGTGTGCCAAATCACTCTCTGTAGCATTATTCATCTGAACTTGCATCTGTAACCAGGCACCAGTACTACTCGGAGCGCTCTCAGCTGACAATGTGCAAAAAACTGAAAAGCTCCTGCCAACAAGGTCTTAATCTTTAGCCTTAGACGGACTAGGAAAGGATGGAGAGAGAGGATGTCCTCTATTGTTGGAAAGTTCCACAAAATGTTTTCTTAAGGGCTCAGTGCATGATGTGACTTTAGAAAACAGAAGTATTTTGAACATGTATTTTTACACACTGCCACTGATGGAAGAGTACCTGATATGCATCATGGTATTGTAAACATCCTATGCATATCTGCTCTTGCACTGCAGTTGTTGTGGGCAGGGGCATAGCCAAGGAGGATAAAGGTAGGATGATTGTAAGGGCCTAGCATTGACAGGGGGCCCTATGAGGGCACTACCAATAGTATTACTAATAATAATTGTATTCTTGTAAACTTGTATTCTTTCATAGTGCCCAACATTTCTGGCTGCACCCCTCGATGTGATGCTTCATTTTTGCTTTCATGCACATACTGTGCATATTTTTACCCTGTGCACAGGTAGGGTTGGAAATCAACGTGGGTATACATAGCAATGTTCCGTAGAGCTACTTACTATATAGTGTTGTGGAGAAAAACAGTGTGGAGTTGTTTAGATACCATGCACAAAACAACACTGCCACAATCTCCAATGTAATTAGTTGTCACAAAGTTTCCATTTTTGGAAGCAGAACATGAACATTTTCATCTTTTTGTCATCTCTGACTGTGGAAATTCTTACATGGTTCTTATAACTCTTTTATCGACACCTTCTCTCTGATGTTTTCTGCCAACAACAAGCCCTTCTCATGAACTGGGAAATTGCCCCCTCAGAAAAACATCCTCAAAAAAAAAGTTCAACACAAAAACAAAAGCCGTCGGTGTTTTGGCAGGCTAATAGTTTATTATTGTGTTTAATGGAGTTGAGCGAGGGGAGGGGTGGTGGTGTTGTTTTGCACGTTTTGCCTGTGATGTGACGGAGCCCGTTCTAAGCTTGTGAGAAAGGAAGCGGCAGGAAGATCAATACATCCTCTGTGTAGATTTCCCGCAGCGTGTGACGTACGTGTTGGGGAAACAAGCTGTGCCGAGGATACTTTCCTTATTATGGATTTGACATGAACTTGGCCCCCGGCCCCCGGGAATGTGATGAATGCATTATTTGATCTTCCTGCTTTTGTTCACCTCACTGTGGTGAGCGCTGGTGGCCATTTGCCTGCCTTGGAGATGAGGTAGAGCATGCGCGTCACCAGCTTTTTGGCCCCTGAAGTTGTAATGAACTAAAATAATAGTAGCCGCCACAGTAGCTTTGACAGAGAGCGCATTCTCTCCCCTGGGTACTGGTTGGAACAAGAGCCCGTATTCTAGCCACAGATGAGTCAAACCAGATCACTTAAGGTACTGACGCACAGAGAAGCGAATGAGGCGGTGAATACTTTAACAGCTGCCTGACATCTTATCTGCTACAGTGTTCTGGGCGAAAGGAAGTGTAAGTTTAAGTGTGTGTGCATGCAATGTGTGTGTGAGTGTGTTGGGTAAGTGGCGACTGGGGGTCATTAGGGAGAGGGAGTTTCTATAAATAAGTCCATTTGTACAGTTGGCTGACAAAGACAGTGCAATAATTGCACAATGGCCAAGCAGAGCTTTATCTATTTTTCTTTATTGCTTAAATCAGGTTTATTTGATACAGCAATAAATTGAAGCATTGACAAACTCCTATGCACAGTATAAAAGTTCTTTAGCACAAATATTAGCTCTTAAATCATTTGCCCACCCATTTTACTTTAGAGCTTTGTGTTGTTTCTAAAAACTCTACACACTACATTAAAAGACAAAATTATAGTGCGGCGATGAATATATACTGTGTATATATACTATCATCTGTGAGCCGTGCAGCTCCCTCACTCACAATAAGCTGTAAAAGGCTCTGATATATTCCAGAGAACCTGTGTGCTTCACTTGAGTTCAATGCTTCAAAACACAAATGTTAGAGCTGACGCTCAATGTGGTTTGCAATGGTGCTTCACCGTGACTCTCCCTCAGTCTCGATGACCTGCTCTTTCTGAACCGCGAAACACCACTGAGAGAATTATCACATTTTCTTCAAGAAAAGGAAGCTTTGTGAATGAGAATGTGCCATCACATAAATATGACATACCTGCACAATGATACAATTGTGGTTCTCTTTTTACTATTCTTCCATAACAAAATGCTACTGTGCTCATTTGTCTCCAGATTTCGATAATCACAGATAATCAGCTCTGAATTTGGACAGACTAAATTCTAAAGGAGGTGGAAGCCCTCAAGGACAGGAAAAATATGAATAACAACTGTCACACTAGATTCACTCTGAGCTGTTAGAAATTGAAACAGTGTATACAATAAAGAGACAGACCATCTGTATCAAGTAATACTTGAAGGAAGTGTTCTTGCTTCCTCCTTGGTATGCCTCAGCTCCCAATGGAGACTGATTGGATTTCATTTCCTTGTAACAGAGGGGTCTTAGCTCTGGGCTCTGGTGTGCTGAGCTGAGCTGTCCTGAAGATTGCCTGTCTGGTTTTCTGGATGTCCTGCTGCGATTCCTCCTCCTCCTTCTCCTCTTCTGCTGCTTGCAGCGAGGACGTCCACTGCAACGGCCTCTCCCCTTCTCATCCTCATAAATCACTCAAAGCGATGGCCTCCACCTTGGCCTTGCAGCGTCAGAATGGACGCTCTCCCTCACGGCAAAAAAAAAAAAAAAAAGGTCCAGTGAAAACCACACGTTCCCAGAATGACCCCAAATGGCTGCAGGATGAACATGTTAAAGTGGCTGTCTGGGCCACTATGCTCCATATATCCACACACACTGAAACTGGGTGCCCACCCTCCAATGCTATGCTCAACAGACCGCTAACGACACCAGATTTAGGTCACTGAGAGCTGTGGTAAGCTTTTATAGTTATGTTCCCTCAGTCCAGAGGACAAATCATCAACAAATCAAACCACTTGGCCATTTGACATGAAACAAGATAATCATACATTCTGGCCAGTGGGCCGTTCAATTAAAAAACACCAGGCACTATCATTGTGCACAGCAGCATTGGCCTTTTTTGCAGCGGTTTCTTGGAACGGCAGTAAATTTCCGCATGTGCAGAGTTTCTTTTTGCTTCTTTCTCTTTGTCTCTCGCCTTCTTTTTCTCTTTTCCCCAAATGAGCCATTACATGACAGTGAATGTGGAGCCTGCAGTTGAGTGGTCTCGGATGCCTCCTCACAAGAAAAAAGGCCCTCGTGCAGATTTCTGCAAGACAGGATGCAGGAGAATTCTGGGGCGCCCAGCTCCCAACCACTGATGTCAGAGATGACTTAATCCGCATAACAGGCCCAGCACAGCACTCACACACGCTGACCAGGGAAGAAGGAATATCCATAAAAGAAGATGTTAGAATGTTTTTTTTTTCTTCTCCTCCCATAATTTATGATATTTTTTGTTTCACCTGAAAATGTGCGGTGTGATTTATGAAAGCTTGGAAGAGAAGAGGTTTTCAATCTGAAGCAAAAACAGAACTTTAAACGGGAGGCTGATTGGATTATCTAACAAAACAATTTTTTTCAGGGGTTCTGCATTTCACATTTCATGTAGTATATAGTTTAGCCATGATGAGTAAGACTTTTAAATATATAAAGATGAATGAACTGAGTACAATAAATTCCACCTGTGACAATGTGCCTTTGTTTTTATAATATTTTATAGGGATTGTATTAATATTTGGTATCTAACACTGCACTGGTACTGTGACGTACATATGGTGATATATGCAAATTTAAAGGCGCTATATAAGATTGTACCCAAAACTGGTACTAAAATTAAAATTCAAAATACTGTAAAGCATTGTTTCCTCTCCAGAGGCAAAAGGCAAAACACAAAATCAAAACCTAAACAGAATTCGCTGGCTATAAATTGAGTTTCAAAATGCAAATATTCTGGCTGTACTATTGTATCAGTGAAATCAATCAATCAATTTAACATGATCCCTAAATATCTGGTGACATATGAACATCATTTTGTGATCACTGGCACATTTTTTTTTACATTCCTTTATATATAAAGACATATATAAAGATGAATGTATTGAGTAAGATAAATTCCATCTGTTACAATGTGCCTTTGTTTTTATAATATCTTATAGGTATTTATATTTGGTGTCTGGTACTGTGATCCACATTTTTTAAATAGTGATTTTCACATCTGTCGAAAAGGTTTGAAAAGTTTTTACAAAATCTGTCACTTTTGCAGCTGTGAGCTCTAAGAGTTAAGCAGCTCTCTCTCTCTCTCTCTCTCTCTCTCTCTCTCTCTCTCTCTCTCTCTCTCTCTCTCTCTGTGTGCCGCGTTTTTCAGTCTCTCACATGGCAAGTTTCAAAACTAGGTGCCAGGGGTCACAATGGGCAACTCTATTTAGCTAGTTTAAAAATGAGATGGTGACAAATATGTGACACCCCTACGTTTCGCACACTGAGAGACACATCAGTAATGGGAAATCAGTGTAAAAAGAAAACAATACAACCCCTCCTTCTTCTCACCCCACCAACCACCACCAAAGAAAGAGAGGATGAAGAGAAAAAAGTAATGTTGAGGAAACACAGTATCTATTTCATGCCCCTTCCATTTGCCCACCACCTGTTGCACATGATCATTAACCAGAGCAGCTCTCTCTCTCTCTCTCTCTCTCTGTCTCGTTCTCTTGTTCTGTCTCTTTCTCTCTTTCTTCTCTCATTCTTCCTCCCCTCTCTCTGTCTTCCCTCTCTCTCCCTCTTGCTCTCTCTCTCTTGCTGCCTTTTTTTACTTCTCACTCTCTGTCCTGTGTGTGTGTATTTGTGCTTGCACGCAAATGTGGAGATGAGGAGAGCTCTAGCCATATTTATATCAACAGACTCTGACAAAACTGTCCAATTATCCACTGCTCACTCTTGGCTCCCCTTATCATCCCGCCTCATTTGCCAGTTCATGTGTGTCTCTCTCTCTCTTTCTCTCTTTCTCTTTCTCTGTCTCTGTCTCTGTCTCTCGCTCTCTCTCTCTCTCTCTCCCAGCCTTTGCAGCCTGTCTTTAAGGATGTCTCTCCCAGTAACAGCTCTCTTTCAGCCTACCCACTGTATAATTGCCAGGGAGAGCTTACAGACATTATGTGGTATTAGTTCAGATTGATAGGCAACAGGGGTCAAGGAAAGGTTTGCTGGCTGGCTTGGACAGCGCATGTGTCCTGTCCACAGCCTATTGCCACGAGTGATAACAGCAAGGCTTCACAATGACTTCTGTGCCTAAGTTCACAGTAAGCACCAACCACAGTATTTTTTTTGAGTTTGTAGACCTCACATGGCAGTCTATGTTCAAAACAAATTAATCTGGCCATGAACAATAAATAATCTTACCAAGGATCTGTTATAAAGTAGAAAACAAATTGTTTTACATAATTTAGTGCTTTTTTAATGTCACCTAAACATTTAAGGATCTGTGTGTGTGTGTGCCTGAGCCCTTAAGTGAGTGACATCTGTAAATTTTGTGGTGTGGATGATTGCCCAATAGGTATGGAAATACATAAACTGTTAATTGGGCCGGCTGAGGTCTCCTGGGAGGAGAACATAAATAAAATGTTGCAGTCAACGGCAGCTGTGCTCATCTGACCCAGCAAACATAATTATAGTGTCATGAGACACGCATGATGACAAACGCAAGGAAACAACCACCGTGCAAGCTGATGCCAAACTTAAAAGAAAAAAAAAATTCGATGACAATGCTAAATCTTGTTCATCAACCACTTGTTCCTTAACCAACCCCCATAAAAAATTAACAAGTTAAGTGGACTCCCTTCTTGTTTCCTGGGGAATTGTCAAGTTTGGTCACAAAAAGAGAAAGGTGGCTCAACTCAAGGCTGAGCTGCCGGATGGCGCGAAAAGGGCACCCTCCCTCAGGGACAGCGTTTGGGGGCTTAATTAGGACGTCAGGGGAAAGATTCAAAGTGTTCCAAGATGAGGGGGCTGTTCCAATGGGTTATTTGAGCCGATCGTCTTTCCCAGTTCAAGGCGAATTGCTGAAAGGGATCTGACATGGAGAATCAATGAGAGGTGAAGAGGAATGCATAATGACTTAGTGTTGTGGGGCCTCTTTTAATAGTTCAACCGGCACTTAAATTCTATCTGTGTTACACAGTGTCTAATTATTGGCTTTTATATACTCCCAAGGCTAAATGTAATAACTTAAGTCACACCCACTAATGAGTATAGCATTTGTAAAATTCAGAGGAGAAAATCAAGTCAACTTAGCCTAGTTGTCAAGGCTAGAAAAATCACAGTAGATGATACCGATTTAGCCTGTATTTGTAGTGGCTACAATAGTTTTAAGAAAAAAAAAACCAAAACATTAGGCTACTGCTGCATAAACATGTGCCTTCACCACATCAAATCTAATAGAAGACCAGTTGAATCTTTGACCTGACAGTTCGCGATGGGGTCTCCTCCACACTACCTTCCCTAGTTGATGGGTTTTTAGAAAGGTCAGCTCTCCACTGTGGGCTTCTAAGGCCAGCAGCTGGGAAGGATAGAGTTTCGTCTTCACCTGCATTCAAAACCAGGAACTTGCATGTCACAGTGGAGCAAGTAATTACTCAACACGTCAAGCTGTAATGCCTGCGATGTTAATTACGGTGGAGGCCTCCCCTTCGGTATGGGAGGCTGTTACCCTGACTCTAAACATCTAACGAACAAGCTCAGATTTACTTACGAGCAGCATGTGTCCAGAGCATGCAGAACAGTTCATAGCGCTGGCAAAATTGCCTCCTCCTTGAGCGATTATCCGATTTCCTTCCAGATGGAGTAATATCAGCTAAGGCGTCTTTTTGTTTTAACATGTGCATCACTTTCATGCGACGTAAGCAGTAGGCTACAGATAGGCCTGTATGATTGCACACTGATCAGTCAGAAAATGCTGAGGTGGCAGCTAATATTTAAAGACTGTTTAGGCCATGATGCCACAAGATCTTATCGCTTTTATTATATAGGCCATAAGTTGCCATAAATAAGTCGGCATGTCGCAACACCTTATAAACCAGTGACCAATTTATTTTTTAAACGTTATATATTCAAATTATGGAATGTCAGTAAAAAAATCTTAACACATTATAATCACCATTCAACATGTAATCCAAAGACCTCGGTGAAATGATTATTTGTCTTTAAAGTCTTTATTACGAGTAAGTAAAATTCCGTTGACTTCAACATCATCACCCTCACGGGCATTAAGTCATTTTCTAAACATGTGGCCGCATGGAAAGGGAGCAGCACCTTTGTGGAAGCTCTCTGCTGCTTAAAAGATTATCAGAACTATTCCCCTGGCAGACTTTCATGCAAGATCTTTGGAGGGTAGTATAACACAGAATTTTGCACATAAAAAACATGAACTTTTTTCCTCCTTTCTAAGATTTTATGGACTTCTGTTCAATCATCGTTGTAAAAATAAGACAACATCCACTTTTGTCTGTACACCACACTTGTGATTTATTAATCACCAGATCAAATCGAGTTATTAAATAAAATCCCTGTGGTGCCTCCTAAAAGTCAGAGGTGAGCCACTCTTTGTATTCCCGTTTTATCACTTTAAGTATTTTTTAATAATATCAAAATTAAATATTTGTCAGTCTGGACAAAACATCAAAATGTCCACCCATTCACCTCAAGACTAAAAGAGCCATCACTGCCTTTTGAAGTTGCTTTACCCACACAGGGGGAAGGGCGGACCTTATACAATTTCCATTTGAAATAGGAAGAGAGATCCTTCTGGGAGACAGTAAATTGAAACTAAGGCTGTTCCTGGTGGACCACAGGATATGCCTGCAAATTTAGACAGATCAAAATGGCCAAAAAGTCTGTTAGTGCCCATTCATATAAAGCGAGTGGCTTGTAATGTTTTCTGCCCCTTGGAGGATTCTTGCAAGGCTGAGGAAAGCCTGCAGGAAGAAGCGAATGGTTTTGACATAACTTTATTTTAGTGCGCTACAGGTTTTCTCTCCTCCCTGCGGTTTAATGTTGTATTCCACGGGGTCCCGGAAGGAAGCAGCCAAGTTAAACCCCCTCCACACACCAACCCCTGACCCCCTCCCCCCAAAGTCCTCTTTGAAAGGAAGCCGTATCTGAAGACAGGTGAAAAACAGCAAGAAAAATACGCGGTGCCCCTCAGCTGAGCCACCCTTCCTCCCCAGACGGCTGCTTTGCTCCCTGATTTGTTGATGTAATCGCCACAGACTCACATTAAATTTAGTCTTGCAGGAAGTGATCATAATAAAATATCATCATTGGCTGAGCAAAAAAAAGTGATTCATATGACCACAATTTAGAAAACTTGCAGTTTTTTATGTATTTGCAGACAGCTGATGTTTTCTGAGCAAACAGTTTCGCGCTGTAGCAGTTACCCCTATCTGGGTTTCACGCCAAACACTTTTGGTGTAACATGGAAAAGTGCACTGAGGGCCGCCGGGGACCCTGTGCCGCTGGAAACAGCAGCAGCAGTGCTGACGAAACCACACAGGAGATGCCCAAAAGAGCCTGCATTAGGAAGTCTTCACTTAGCCGGCCTGTAATGAACTGAGCCGATGTTCGCTTGAGGTACGAGGTTCAACCTTTTTCCCTTTTCCTCTTTCTTTTTTTACTGTAGGAGAGGGGTCGGCGCTGAAACATAAACAAAGCGAGGGGCCATAGCAGGCTCAACTGCTCCCTGTATGGTTCAAAGGACACCCCATATGTTTTTGAAATTGGAGCGAGACAAGAAGCATTGATACTGTCCAACGGCTGGCTGCTGATGTGTTATTTTCAACATCATTGCAGCCCCTTTGTTAATGGCACTGCTGCCAAACAATACATAATGAAAAATGATCCTCAGCAAGTCTCTTTTTTTGTACTTGTGATTAATGCTACCCGCACTGCTGTTATTGTACTGATTGCTGAAATTAGCATTGTTTAATGGGGAAAAAAGTTGTTTTTGTTGCCAAGTATGGGCAATTCCATGTATCATAAATCAGCTAAATGACCAGGCATACTTCTGAGGAAGGTAGGCCTAAAGCTGTGGGCAGAAGAGTTCACACGGCAGCATTAAAACAATTCTTTTTTTAATTTTCAAAAGAAAATAAAGTACCACTGAGCGACTACACTTACTAATCCTACCACACACACAAAAAAGGGACATTCACCACTTTAAGCTGAATGATACTATGTTACTAATTCCTGAGCCTAACACAACACATTACAGCATAATTCGGCACCACTCATTTGTCCTGAGCCTGTGCCACAAGGCCCACACTACACCCATAATTACACGATCTACAAGCTGTCTGTGAAGATAGCAATCATGGAGGATGCATATAACGCTCAAGGAAGTCTTCAGACAACAGTATTATTTTTGTACTGATTTAATGCCATGTTTTGACATGCTTATGGTATAATATGGGAAATGTGGCATACCGCTTACAATGAAATATTACAGGACAGACTTTAAGGATAGACTTTAAGGATAGAGTTTTTTCTTACTATTGTATCATCAGTTTTTGGCGTTAAACTCATATTATTTAAAAATACCTGGATGTATTCCAATGGACTTTTAGGTTGGCACATATCAGACAAAACTACAAAAATCAATACGTTGGAACAGACAAAACTACAAAGGACAATATTATTATTGACTTTGTTGTGTAACGTCTCTTCACCTCTCTCTTCTCATATGCAGGCTTCAAATTTCGCCCTGATTCGTGCACCACATTTGACATATGACACATGCATTAATTGAATCGTTAAATTCTTACCTTTTTTATTGCTTACTAATCTGAGAAGCCATTATACTTTACTTAACAATAATCAACAGGTCTCCACGGGCCACACCATGCAGAGCAAAGTATTTAGATATCGGCTTTAATCATTGTGCTTCATTTGTGTTGGGCCTATTAAAATGAGTCCCAAAGAGTGTTAACAGCTGGCCCAGTGGCATTACTATGAATTCCCACAAAGGTTACGGCCGTTCAAAGCTAATGTAATTGGCATATTTTGCTCAGGTATCAAATCACCCAAAACCGTTTTTGATGACTTTCTACTACCTCCATTACGAAATGTGTGTATGAACTACTATAAAACATTCCAGTCATACATGCTGAATTGAAAAAAAAAACTTTCAACAGAGCTTTCATATTATTTAGCAGTTTAGCTAACTTGCTCTCCATACATTTGTATGCAGTCACTAGTGCAGAAATGTATTCTTTTAAAGCTGAAGTGAAGGCTAGAGATACAAGCCACAGGAATACATTGCTTCTTAGAATTGCCTTGACTTCTCCCAAGGGGGTTGTAGAGAATTCTTTAATTTTTTTTTAAATTCAGTGAGATCTGGCATTTGTCTCAAACATAACTCTTAAGTTCAATTTAAGTTCAGTTTAAAAACCTAAAATAGTCCTACTGGTCTTTTTCTTTTAAAGGGGGTTTAGAAGACGCAGATGAGAGGTCAAGAAGACCTGATTTATTGCTGACAAAGATTGTGATATTTTTTCCCTCTGTCTGGGTATGTACAGATGCAAGAGACCAGAAAGGTGTGCATTGTCGTTTCATATGATTGCTCATGCCATTTCTTTCACACTGCAAAAATAAAGAAGACACTCTGAGCAGTCAGCAGCTGGAGAATCTCCTATAAGCTAGGCATGCACAAATGCGTTGGTCTCTGTGAAGTAAGACATTTCCCCCAACATGCAGAGAGGTATAAAAGGCACCATGAAACTGAACTGTTTCAATGTCTAAACACGGCATGACCGTGACCCATCTGCTTTTCCCAATGCGAGTAAGTCCGAAAGGGTCGACTGACGGCGAGGGTCCATTGCAATGTGCAACCCCTGTAAATATTCTTCGCCCCCTGGGGAAGGACACTAATTTGTCCGTCAGAGGTTCATCTGGGAACTAATAGAGCAGGACAATAACCAGCAAAGACCGGCCATCTTGAAGACATCAGTAAACAGAAGCATAAATCAGCCGTCTCTCTCTCTCTCTCTCCGGATGCAGGGAGGGGAGCCTTCTTCTCTGTAGAGTAATGCGGCGGTGGAATAATGGCAGGGCCAACCGCTGCTGGATGTTGTTGGTGCTTTTCCCGGGTTGCCTCCGCAATAAGTTGCTCCGAAATGGGTTTTGATGCGAGATGAAATATAACGGCCTGACCTCTTGGCTCGCGGAGGGGTTGGCGCCTTCGGAGTTAAGGAGAGACGTGAAGAAGAGGGGTGTCTGGGTAGGCTGTGTGAGCCAGTGGAAATGTTTGAATCCATTAGAGTTTTCAACATGTAATGTGGGAATTCACAGGCGGGCTAGCGCAGGGATCGCAGTGTGCGAATTACAATATAAATTGCACTTTTGTTGAAAACATAGAGAGCATTTTTTAAATCTGACTTTGTCTTTACTTCACACAAGGTAATGATTTAGTGGGGCCTTGCATTTTGGCCAGTGCTCTCTTGTCAGTGGGCCACCAGGCACCGTGCCCATGTAATGCACCAGAGGGTCCTACACCCCCCCCCCCCCCCTCACCTTTATACATCCTCAAACAATCCATCTTTTAATCCATACTGCAATGACAATTTTATTGGCCTCATAAAACCTTTGCAACTGCCCCTAAGAACACTGTATTTTCAGCAGACATTTTAAAAAGGCTTAAATTGCACTCAAACAAAATTGAGATGAATGGATTGGCAGCTTTAATGTGTTTCTCATTTTTTGAAGAAGGGAATTTTCCCTTTGCCGTCTCTTGCCAAGAGCATGGAGGGAAAAGGCTGCTCAGTTCAACTATTTGTCAACTCCCATTAGAAATATTTAATAGTAATAAAATTTATGGCCTCAGTTTCCGAAGGATACTGCCAGTGAAGTGCATCATTACTACACTGGTTGTAAAAGCTACCATTGTTTGCCTGTTACAAGTTACCATCACACAAAAACACCTAGTTTCAGTAATTGACTTTATTGCCAATTTTAGTAACTACCTATAACAAATTATGTGGATTAAGGTTGCCAGCGCGCTGTTGGAAGAAAAGGAAAAACAGAGAAAAGACAGAGAGGGAGGGAGAGAAAGAGAGATACAGAGACAGAGAGAGACAGAGCGAGAGAGAAATAGAGAGAGAGAAAGTCCCCTGAGTCATATCTGGAGAGAGAGCCTGTGCGATAAGATCCCGCCTCCCTCTCAAACCAATTACGCGATAAATAATTCCTCAAAAGGAATGAGGGGAATAGGCAGACCTGAACACTAAATCTGCTTCCCCCTTGCTGCAGGAAGTCCAATGACAGTACCAGAAGCCTCCTCAGGAATCCACTGAAACAGCACTTCCAAAATATTGAGTTCCCATATGGCGGGCCCAGGATAATTAATGCCTGGAGACAGGTAAAGCATCTATGTCAGATGTTATCTGTGTCATATCCAATCCGTGACTATCAAAACATTTTTATTTGTCTGCTCCCAAAGATGTTAAAGTTTCATCTGCGGAGTGATGGTGATACTTCAACCATCACCATCAAACTGCAACAGCTGCTTTTGGCATAGCCTTCTAGAGCTCAAATGCCAGCTTTAAAAGGGAAAAAAAACACAAGGCAGAGTAATAATGTTATTTCGGTATGGCGTGATATATCAGTCATATCTGTGATACTTTGACAGTCCATTGCCTTTTTTGTTTATATTTCAGGTTTTACATTTTTGAGAAGTGGCCTAATGATTCACTGGTAAATGAATAAGTTAAATAAGATGCTAAGAGGGAACACAAGGGTATTCAGTAAAATCTTTTAACAATATTACTTTGGAAAAGTGTCCATTCACCATCAAATTATGTGCAATTGAGCTGTCAAAAAAATATCTGCTGACGCCTGCTTAGTCAATAATGAGCAATAGGGAACAATTTGCAGGCTAATATGTATCCGCACCATGTGCAGGATCATTTTTAGAAATTGCTTTGGGAGTGCATTGTAATTTATTTGAGTGAAGTGTCTTGAAAAAGTTGCAGATTGAAAATGGAGATTAACAGGATTCCCTGTGTTGAAACCCATGGCCACAAAAACATAATTAGTGAGAATTAATCTAAATTACCATGGGCTAGCCAGACTAAATAGGCCCTGGAGTACTACTGCGGAAGGTAAAGGGATTGAATATGGAAAATACTGTCTCAGGGAAGACTCCAAGAGTTAGCTTTACACTAATCTGCTACACAATGGGAGCACAATTTTTAGATTGTTCATTGACTGGAAAAACCTCAACAAGACATCAGACAAGTGTTCTTTCCAACCATAAGGGCCCCTACATCAAGAAGGAAATCCTGTAGTCCTTTAACTCTTCCAGCTCTGCTACATCTAGGCCTGCTTAAGGCACTAAATGTACATTTTCTTTTGATTTAGAATATATTTCATTTTTGAGAACCTGCTACACTGGTTATTATTACAATGCTGTTCGATCATATGTAACATCTAGCAAAAAATGATTTGATGTGACGGGAATTTAATATGAATTTTGGACAAACTGAACAAGTTGATGATTTCATCACTTTTACTCAGTTCCTCTCCCTCCCACCATGTTATTGCAGGAGGCTGTCAAACTCATACAGAGTAACTTTTTCCATGATTCCATTCCTATACCTCTCATGAAATATTATAAAAAATGTTACTCATACCATGGCCTCTGGTTCAAAGTGTAAACGCTTTACTGGGCAGTGTAGGATTGCACAAAATAAGGTTATTAAATCCGATGCAGCGTGCTGTTAATCTGACAATATGAAGGCTTGGGGGGGAGGGGGGGGGCTTGCCTGCATGAGCTACGGGCCTTGAAGGAGCTGTAAAAATGGCGGATGATGAATTAGTTTGTATTTTGGTGTTTTTCCTCCTCTCATCCTGACATAGCGAAGGAAATGCACTGTGTTTTCTTTAGGATGTGCAATTTTCTCCTCTCCATTCATTTCTAATTCTCCTGCCGAACCCTCAAGCCATCAGACATAAAATTTAGAGGCCTTTAGGAGGCTCTTATGACTCCCCAAAGGAACTTTCTCATGATACCTATTGGCCACTTTGCAAGGTCAGGGAGGAAAACCAATTTGTAGAGAGGGGAAAAAAGAGGGGCTTTAAAAACTTGGCAAACTTCCGCAATCTGTTTTCATATGGGACATCCATCATTATTCTTGCTCCCCTTACCATAATTACTGGAGAAATGTCATAAATTTTATCAAGATTTCAGGAGACTCTTGGTCTTGCGTGCATGCTGAAGAGTTTCCTGCACCGTGGGAGCAAATGGCTCATGATTTGGCAGATTACTGTCTTGTCTGCTTATCGAAGACTTTATAAATTGTGCAACAATGTACATAGCACTTTTGACGATAGTCTCATGTGCAAGCATGACTTTTGCTGAGTTGTAACATTTTATAACCAAGGAAACATAGAGCCATTTCAGATTATTGCTATCAGATTCAAAACCATCAGAAAACATTTGTACTTTACTTGAAAAAAAAAAAACAATAAAAAATAAACACACCTTTGCATTATCAGGATGGACTGTACACAGTACTCACATTATGCTGGAATTGGAAGACACATCTAAACCAATTGTTATGATATTCTAATGAAAAATTAAAAGCTGTGTTTAAAGGTTAAAAGTTCAAAAGCAATGAATAATAGTGTTACTCCAGTCATCAGTCACCAGTGATAGTTAAACCAGCCTGGCGGAGTGATCCTAACGACATTACGTTCACACTCACCCATCCACACACATGCAAAGTGCATTACACATCACTCTCCACCATACAAACCAACACGTGGGATTTATGTCATTTATGTCAGTAAATCAATTCTCTTCCTGTGCGAGAAGCCCGGGTGGCACACACACACACACACACACACACACACACACACAGGTCGAGTGGTCTCAGTAGAGGAGACAAGAGGAACCCCCACCTCTGTCCTAAATCACTCACCTGCACCCCCCCCCCAACACACACACACGCACACAAGAGCTCACTCTTGAAATGTTGGCTTGTAGCTTCATGCAGGGAAGCTGTGAATAGCTGCTACCGTGCGCTACTTCCAAGTGTGTAAACTACACATTGGCTATGCAGCTGTATTTTTAATATTTTTAATGTTAAAAAGAACAAGTTCCATTCTGATTTGTAAAACTGTCATGAGCTTCCCCTTTTATTTTATTGGATTTCTTCAGTCCCATGTCACTTAGATCTGCATTGGAAATTTTTCACTGTCATGCTATGTCTAATACGTGAGCTTAATGTACTCATGGGGATGGCAGACACCGCCAGTCAATTTATTCTCAGTAACAGAGATAAGATCATGACTGATTAAAAAGGCCTTTGTAAATGATTCAGCTGAAAACATCTGTAAAAAAAAGTATTGGATTCCCACAACAACACAACAGGAAGCTTTGATATTCAATGATTGTGAGTTAAATATTTCCCAATCGGAAGGCCATTCTACATGTGGCACAAATACTCAAGAGTTCCAGGAATGATCAACAATTAGGAGCTTGGGATTCTTTAAGGATCACGTTTCCTCTGATGAAGTCGTTACGTGGCGTCGGCAGCGTGGAGAGCAGCAGAACACTAATGAGGGAGACACCTGCCAGGAAGCTGGGAGGGGTGATGTTGACACAGCCACACAGATTCAGACTGAAGTCATCACTACTCGCACACACGGGTGCACACACACACACACACACACACACACATCCATTCATTCATTCATCACGTTCCACACGCCAACCAACATTGGCTTCTTAGCCTGCTATACTGCTTTCAGCCTATTACAGTTCCATGGTTAGCAGGGGGGGAGCAATATCCTCTCATATTAAGGAACGCCACTAAAATGTTGGGCCCTGTGAAAGAATAC
Source organism: Setipinna tenuifilis (assembly GCA_030347295.1). NCBI lineage: Eukaryota > Metazoa > Chordata > Actinopteri > Clupeiformes > Engraulidae > Setipinna > Setipinna tenuifilis. Next base: position 3,087,791 of record CM059282.1, on the reverse strand, counting down.
AGTTTGGGGCCATTATTATTATAAGTCATAATAATGTCCTCAAAAGATAATAATAATAATAATAATAATAATAATAATAATAATAAAATAATAATAATGTCCCCAAAAGGCCCCCTGTCAATGCTTGGTCTTTAGAATCATCCTAACTCCCAACCCCCGCTAACAGACCCCCGCTTTTTTTGCTGTTCTAGAATTATGCTCCTAAATTCCCAGATTTGTCCCTTGTAGTTTTACCGCATTTATACAATTTAACAAGTTTGATGTAAATAACATTGTATCATAAGCAATTGAAAGTATGTATATTCTAAATTTGACTGGATTCAGTTTGATGACTGCATTATGAAATTATGCACTAAGTATATTAGGTAGCATTTTGTAATTTATTGGTAGACCTTCATCTTTGTCACTTCCTGAAATTCATTGGATGAAACAAAGAGACAATGAAGTGGAGCATTTGGCAGATGTGGGCTCTGACGCAGATACTGTGTCCCCTCTCTGCAAACAAAACACACAAATATTTATAGTAACCTTCAGGAGCTCTTAAATTTACGGTAGGGCAAAAACATTTTTTTCCATTCAAAAGTTACAGTTGTCCAAACTGCACCTTGAAAAATCATGTAAACGTTCTTTGTATATTTTTTATTGAAAAAAATAGCTTCTTGTTATGTGAAGTACTGGTACTGTAAAGACAATGTTAAGTGTCACCGCAAATGCCTTGGTGCCGTTTATAAAACCAATTTGGGAACAAGAGCTGATGATTTCTTCTAACAACTTTAATAGCAATGGAAGTATAAACAGGATTATATGAATCTACTCAAAGAACAAATATTATGAACCATAACTCTTACTGTAGTCCTTTCTTAAATTCACTACTACCCAAAACAGTTTTAGCCTGGCGGAGATATAATAATTTCATCTTGATGAGCCCTTGGTCTGGTCTGTAATGACCACTTAATATGTAGCTAGTCTGTAAATGGAGTGTGCTTGACAAGCATTTGGACATGCTCACAGTGTAAGCCTTCCCCACTGCACGCAACCAAAATTGTTCTAAAGGGCCCCGGGACATGCTCTGGGGTGCTACAGCAAACATGTCGGTTATGCCTGTGGCCTGTCTGTGTGGATCAGGGTGTCACAGGTCTTGGGATTATCATTATATTCTGTGTGTTATTATGCCTCGAACTCAGTGGTAATGGGTTCTCCACAGGCTTCTGTAGGGTCAGATAAATAACATTGTGCTTTGCTTGGGAACTGCTGTAATAATTTGAACTCTGGAAGGCCTTTTTGTTGGCAGCACCCATGTCATCTAACATTACAAAATTCAGGAGGTGGAAATCATGTACATGTATGAATCTAGGGGTGGGATTGTTGTTGATGGTGGGGGTGCTGGGGGGATCCGCAAAATTTAAATAAGATTTCACCAGCCAGTTGATCCAGCTAGCTTGTGCTCCTTGCTGTGAGGTTTTAATCTATGCAGTGTGTGGAGTCAGAGACCCTGAGTGAGCACAGTGCATATACATTGCAAGCCAAGAAAGGTCCCTTATTGATTCCCCCATTGGATTCTTGCAGCTGGACATATTCACCAGGTCCTTTACAATAGGGACACTCCTGTTAAAAAAGTCAGGTTTGTTCCCTGAAGGTAGTCACACATAATGAGTTTTAAAACATTACAATATTATGACATCAAAAGCTGAAAACCCAGGCGGTCATGACCTGCGATGGGAATGTAGAATGAATTTTACAGCTCTGTTAAAAACATACATTATCCAGAAACGCTAAGGTGAAGGATTCTGAACCTGAGATGTTTGGTCTAATAAATTCCATTCAAACGGAAGAGAGTGATCTTCACCTGGCCTACAATGCAGTGAACTGAAGTATTTTTACAAGTGACTACTTATACGAGAGTTCGGCCAATCGAGATGTCTTTCCCGGCCGGAGCACGTGTCTGTTTTGAGGGGCCGGGGGTGGAGTGGCGCACTGGGGACCGTGGTCGCGGGTATTGAACGCCGAGGTGGGCCTCCCTCTCTGCCCACTGCTGCTGCTGGGGTTTCACTGGTTGTGCGTACAGCTGGAGGATTACGGCCCCGATCAAGTCTCGGAGTGACAACATGACAGTTTCACAAGGAAGGATGGATGCTGAAATGAGATTTGCAGACTGGCGACTTTAAACATCCTTTATTATTGCTGGTGTTTAACGGCCTTAACAAAGTCGCTCCGTGCTCTCTGGTCTATCTCTTTATATTTCTCAGAGTATGTCGTCAGTGTGAGTAAAGCTTCTGGCTCTGCTTTCTTTCTACACCCCCCTCTATCTGACCTGGGGTCAAAGGCACAGTCAGGGTGTGGCGTTTATTTATTGTTTGGTAATTTACTGCAACTATAATAGCCGCGGACAGGCGTTCAACACAAATAGTCCTGATAACATCGAAAGAGGTATTTTGTGTTAAAACTATAAGCCAAAACATTCCCCTCCCCCTCGCACAGACTCCATTTGTAACCCTAGCCACCTCATAACAATCTGTGGTCTTGCAAACAGATTAGTACACAGCCAGATCAAACACAGTAATTTCAAGTGATTTTTTACAGCCTTATATAATGACATAAAACTAACACTATGTATTTATTCATCATAATGTAATATTTTGGTGTCATATGATTCAAGTATTTATGGGATGACTACATTTGTAAAATTGCATTTTGATTCTACATAACAAGTCAGAAGGGTAGACCACAAACAATAGAAAATAAGAAAATTAAAAACATTTTTTTGTCTGAACGTTATATGTTCAGGAGACTTAAATTTGCAGCAGAGATTTGATTTCAGATCTTTGTGTGTTACTGCATTCATAGACAAAGCAGCAAGTGGATCTCCACTGCTCTCTCTCTCTCTCTCTCTCTCTCTCTCTCTCTCTCTCTATCTCTCTGTCTGTCCTCTTCCTCTGTCTCTTTCTCCTTTTCCCCCTTTCTCTCCTTCTTCTTGTCCCTCACACTTTCTTTCTCTCTCTCTCTCTTGCTCTGTCTTCCTGTTAAATGCCGTGCATACCTCTCTGTTTGCTCATGCAGAGGCCTCCCTGCGGAGAGAGCCAGGCCTGACTTTCCCAAAGCCGATATTAATATCACAGACCATTGTGATGGAGTTATTTTCATGGAAGCCCCGGAGGAAGTCACGTGACCCTAATTAGTCCCCGGGGCAGCCTGAGTCTCCATTAAGGTCGTTGTTTTAACTCACATAACCATCAATGAAGTGGAAAAGCCGAGGAAGTGGCAATCACTGGCGGTAGAGAGGTGGTGGGTGGCTGTTTTTATTCATGCCCCCACCTCTACTCCTTCTGAACACATATTTTGTTAATGGGCCCAGAATCCATCCGAGGGAAAAAGTTTGTTGCTCTTTTTTTATTTATTTATTTTTTTTACTTTTCTGGATTTTCCCTCTGATAATCCACAGCTACAGCTGTTAGAGTGAACATATGTGTGCATTTATCCTGACCTCCTACTATAAAGATTGATGGAAACGGGATCTAGTGGTTAACGCACTGTTTAACAGAAGGGGAAACGTTTAGAAACACACACATACACACATTCACACACACATATGGATGCAAGGGTATGAAAACAGGACCAGCACATATTCAGAACGAGATCACACCACTCGGGGTCCATGTATAGCGACCGTCAGAAAGACAGCTCGAGTTAAGCTCGGAGCACAGCACCCTGAAATACATTCACTTTGTCAGGTTGCTACTTAAACACACATGACTGGAAAAACAGACATTGCCGCATGCATACTTCCTCTCATAATTCTGTAAGTTCACCTCTCAGCTTGACCCTCAAAGCTTCCATTTGCCTTTGGCCCCCTTCCAGAAACAAAAAAAGGAAAAAGAGTAGAAAAAAAGAGAGAGAGCAGAATTTGGCCAAACTCTGTGAATGACTTTCAGACGTGGACTACCGGTGAGATTCTGCGCGTCCAAAGGGTCCACAGAAACCTCTTAACTGTTGGAAACTTGGACACTGGCCTGGTTTACATTAGCCAGAAATTAACCTTGTAATTGACATTCTCTCATTTCTGTCCTTAGCAAGCTTTCCAGATCTTGTCTCAGATTATTTAAGAGACTTGAACATAAATTGAGTTTGTGATTTGGATTGAAATTTTCAGTTCATGATTGTACCTTAATATTTAGAACAAATATTTTCTGTGTTTTGATGAAAATAAAAAGTTGCCATGGCTTGCATGAAAAAGCAACAACTTATCCAAAGTGCATGTAGCCAGCCAAACTCATGGGCATGTCGCCAGCTGAAATGATGAAATGATCGGCAGCAAAAGGCATTATTTGTCTTGAATGGAAGAACACTGCCAGCAATTGCCCTCTACAAGAGTGATAACACAATGGCTAGTAAATTCAAATGGACATTCAAGAAATACTATATCAAATATTTTCACTGGACGACTGTCAACCTTTTTCCATATATTTCCCCTTAAGACCTGAAACAGATGCAGGTCAGAGTGAGTCTATGACCTGACGTTATCATCCATTTGCACTTCAGGAAAAAGCCATGAAAAATGACAACGGTGTCTGGCTTTTGAGCAGGGAGCCTTGTAGGACAATAAAATAGACACCGCTTGGACTTGCTCCGTTGGGTCGTGTGCTAGGAAATCACTTTTGCTCGTGTAGTCAAGAAAAATTCTTCTGGGAGCTGCTCCAAAAATGGGGGGCCCTGCTGTGCTGCCTCAGCTGCTGCTGGGGTTGGTACTGTCTAAGATGAAACTCTATTGATAAGTTTGTTGACTGACTGAGTGCGGTTTGTAATTGAGAAGGTCTTTTTTATGTTGCTAGTTTCCACTGGCCCTTTGACAATCCATCTGGGCTTGCAAAGGACAGGCTGTATGGAGGTGGTGGTGGTGTAGGGGTGGGGGGGTTGGAGGGTGTGCATGTGTGTGTGTGTGTGTGTGTGTGTGTGTGTGTGTGTGTGTGTGTGCAAGCAGCATAACCGCCACATCTGCATGCGGTCTGTGACTGATGTAAATTTCCCAACATTTGCCTTATTAATGTCAGCTCCATGTTGCGCACTGCTCCTTGCAAACACCCAGCACACATGTTAATCCTACATGCACAGCAAGTCACAGGCAGGGCCCCCCCAGCAGACCCACATGGTAAAAACCAGCACACTCACACACACTCATGCACACACATACACTCGTCCCCTCGGCCTTCCTCATTGCTGTGACCAGACTGAGCCAGGGGAGAAGGAGGTCGAGGGGGAGGAGGAGGTGGTAGATGAGGAGGTGGAAGAGGAGGAGGAGCGGGGAAATGGAAGATCCACATGGAGCCCCGGTGACACGGCAGCCCTCTGCTTCTCCCTGGCTGCTCAGGGACCGGAGTGGAGAGGCCAGGCCAGGCTTCGGGGCCATGGGGCCTGGGGAGGAGGGGTTGGAGAGGTGGGAAGGGGAGTGGAGCGGAGGGGGAAGGGACGGCCCGGCCGCACATTAACTGGAACAGGTGTAAGGGAGCAGGGCTTGTTTTGCCTCGCTGGCTCCTCAGGAAATCATAAAGCAAATATATTGCTGGAGGACGGTTTTTCGGGGTGCCCTGTGAGCAAACGGAGAGGGGAAATGGATCAACGAGCAGCCACCAGGGACAGTAAATCAAGAGGCTAAAAGGAGAGCCGAATGTACTGCGAGGGCCCCGGGAGCCCGGCCCAAGGCCAGGCCCTCTGTCAGTCACGGCCCGGTGTTAATGTCAAAGCCAGCTGGGGCCTGCAGGCAGGCGGCTATAATGGAAATGATTGAGCTGTCTCTGTCAGTCGCCAGAGCTCCACTAGAGGCCATTGTGTCTCACTTTTGGGAGAGAGACATGGGGTAATTCCTTATTTCTTTTCTTTTACTTGTGAAGATCTATTTTTTATTTCTATTTCTATTCCTACTTCTATTTCATTTATTTTATATGTGAAGTATTGACTTTAACGGTAAAGATAAATTGAAATTCGCATAGTTTGTAGATAAAGCTTATGTTGTGTAAAATCTGGTCTGCTCTTAAAAATATATCTCTAATATGTCCTGTAAACCTGCAGTTTAAACCTGAAAGTTTAAAAATTAAAGGGTGCTTTGTCAAAGAGGCATTTGTAAAGAATGTACTCAACTTACTCATTTAAGATGAATTCTATTTTTATGTACAATAATTTCTACAAATATGAAAATATGTTCCATTACAACATTACAATGTTGTATCATATATTTTATACTTGAGACAGCTGCAAAAATTATGTGTAGGATTTAGTATAAGCTATTCACTCAAATTAAATATAGTGTTTATAAATATGTTTTTACTGCTTTATAATTACTTGTACTGCTGGGAATATGTATTTCCATTGGCAAAGAATGATGTGTTTGTGTCTACACAGATTCCATTTTCAAGGAGTTTTGTGACCCAGCTATCTTTCTACATTTGCACAGAACTGACAAATTAAAACACTGTGCTTTTTCCCTGAGGTGAGATGGAGATACTCAGGTGGTTGCAATGTGCAACCCCACCATTAGTTGTAGCAAAAATGTAGCCTAAAGTACATGTGGTTTTACAATAGTTAAATTAAATGCACTGATGATTGCTATGGCAGCTGTAGTAGCAGTGGTATGACAACTAGAGTGACGGACCCAATAATGTGTGAGTCTGTCGCCTGAATAACAGCTGTCAGTCTGTTGCTCTTGCTGAAATCTGGTGCAATGCATCTCTCTTTGTGATGGACAAGGTTAATGTTTTTATTGTGCACTGTCCTGGATTAAATATTTTCATTTCTTTTTCAAAAACACAGGCTCTGGGTGAGGGTTCGGGTTAGGAGATAGTCCAAGATTAGGTAGACCGGGTCTGTATATTTCCAGTTATGTAGCCATAGGCAGTGCTGCCTAAATGGAAAAGGAATGTCCTTGTATCTCATTAATCAGACAGTATGTGTGTTTGCGTGCGTGTGTGTGTGTGTGTGTGTGTGTGTGTGTGTGTGTGTGTGTGTGTGTGTGTGTGTGTGTGTGTGTGTGTGTGTGTAAATGCGGCCTTTTGTTCGTGATAAGTAAGGATTTCCTCTGTGGGTAGTTCAACTGGACAAGTTTTCACATTGTGGGTCATGCATGCAGCCTAACAGGCTTCTACTCCTCTTCACAGCTAGAAAGACAGTGACTTGAATCTGACATGAATATTTATTTAAAATGACGCCACTGTAAAAATAATGCATTGATTGGGGTTCAACAACGTTCAAATATTCACAGCAAGCACATTAGTCTAGTTTCACATCCTAATAGGTTAAGAACAACAAACGTAATATAATGTGTGCAACTTGAGAAGTTTCACCATGCTTTGTCACACACACACACACACACACACACACACACACACACACACACACACACACACACACACACACACACACACACACACACACACACACACACACACACACACACACACACACACACACACACACACAGCAAGCTTGTCCTGGTGCGGTGCCACACACAGACTCCCACTGTGGTCCTACCATTCGGCAGATCTCTTTTTTCTTCTGTCTTAACAAATTAGAACAGCTGACGTTTACTACTTATTCAAACGTGCTGGTCGCAAGGGTGGAAGCCAGGCTGCTTATGTCCCGTGACTGCCCCCTCTATGCTCCATTATGAGCTGTAGACACAAGCCGGTCTGGCCCGATCTTTCTGATTGAGCGTTTCAACACATCATATATGGAAACAGCTGTGCTACAAATTAGCTCCTTTGTGGTGACTTTGATAAATGGGCTGTATGGACTTGCCTGCAAACCCAATGGGCTCTCCACCATAACCCCCCACCCCCCGCCACACACACACACACACACACACACACACAATTCCCACCACCAACACCCCTCAAACCCAACCCCACCCCACCCCATCCACCCACTTTAACCCACCCCACTACCTCCCAAGTTCCCCTCTGTGCTCTCTCCTTGAAGCTGCATGGCCTGCACTTGCAGCAGAGGAAAAAAAGTCACTATGTGGAAATGGAGTCATGTGCACGAACACTCACACACACACACCTACAAACATACACATACATACACACAAACACGCGTGTGCACACACACATGAACACAACGTCACATGCACACACACAGACACACAGACACACACACACACACACACACACACACACATACACGTGTACATACACACACACACATTCAGACAAAAGGACACACACATACACATGCACAGTCACTCTCAAACATACACATACACATGCACAAAGGAAGCACACATAGGCACACATCACATACTTACATCTGTCTAAATAGACAATGCACATACACCCATCCTAAAATGTATCTTACATATACATTTCATACCATCATATCTTTTAAAAATATTCAGTTTAGTTAGTAACTTAGATAGTTACCGTAATTTAGATACTTACCATAATGCACACCATTCATGAGATGGCAGATTCTTCTCACACATTCTGAGAAGCTAACTCCATCTGGCCAAAAATGGAGAAGTGGCACCAGTAAGCCATAATGTTGATATACACTGCAAAGCAGAAAGCCAAAATCATGATTCAATAAAGCTCTTATGTGTTTTACTGAGTAAGTACACTTTTATGTTAAAAATGTGTGTGGTAGTATCGTTTACAATTCCATATTTTTTTGCTAATGACATGCATTTACACTGACTCTGGAAAAAGCAAACTGTGTTGGTAGACTGATATGTAAACACCATGACCATATCACAATAATTATTACTATAATTATTACTTTCAGAGCATGAGTGATGATATTGGAATTAATCCTGCTGTAAATGGAAAAGAAGTAATGGAATTTAGAAATGGAAAGCTCTACAATTTTGCTCCTAACAAGTAAGGTTAAGAAGGATTTCTTCAGTACATAAATTATGAGATCACTAATATTTAAAGAGCCCAAAAGCAAACATAGACAAACAAGGAATTGAAAACAATTTAGGACATTTTGGGTGCTGAAGTGTTTTTCTCTGTGGTTGTTTTTGACCAAGATGAGGCATAAATTGTGCACCCCATGAAACCATGAATTCATAATTTAGCTTTAACTGTGAAGTGCTTTGGTGTTGTTGTTGTTTTTATTTTTTTGGCAGCTGCCTGGATGGACAGTTCGTCGACAGGCCCTGAGCATGAATGATTTGCACTGCTCCATGTTGATAGCGTGACAAGAGCAGAATCCCTCTGTGTGGTTATTATGTACATTTTGCAAGAGTTATGATACCATCTTCACTTTAACGGTCAGCCTCCAGTGTTGCAATCTCTCAGTTGAGGTATGTCCTTTGGAAGAAGTGAAACTGCTCCTTGCAGAGTAGGCAGCTGGCTATTTGGACATGTTCCGAAGTACTCGTTGCAATGAAAGTAATTGTTACTTCCCCAATTTTCTTCAAGTGCAGGTATTAAAAAAAGAGCAGCAACAGTTTTTCTTGAGATTAGGTGAATCTCCATATGTGCATAGCACTACAGTTTTTTGGCTAAATGTGAACATTAAGCCACATTTGTCCAAGCAGCGACTGTTCCTCGGAATGCTGGTCAGCAAAACCACGATGATTGTTCCAGCATAAACACCCTCTAAGTAACTGCATTAATACCACCACGGCATATTTACTTCCTTTTTCTTGAAATGACACATTGTTCCCGCTTCCTGTTTTGTTATCTTGACTGCGAAGAGTTTAGCACATAATCAGATTATTGCACACATCCTCATTAAGGGCCTATACGGCTACAACAAAAGTGGCTGGACATAATCAGTAAAATTCTTGAAAGTCACACCATGTTCAAAGTAGTAGGTGTTATAGCGATATGACCTCAAAGCATTTTGTGAAACCAGGATTTCTCTGAGGAGAACCCTTGTTGGAGGTAATCACAGGTGATTACATGTGGTGTTTGTCATTAAAACCATCAGATCGCAAACAAAAAAAAGAAGATGGTGGTTGTCAGGGAGAGAAAACCTCAAGCGTATCGCACACATGTGCTCCTGCGGCTGGGGCCTTGAAATGGAGCCTAATCGCCAGCACAGTAACAGTGCCGTGTGGAAAAATCACCTTTGGAGGATTGGCAGATCTTTATGAGGGAAAATTAAAGGTTGATAGAGCAGTGTTGGGAGGGGTCGTGGCAGCCCAAGAAAAATAAAGGTGGAGGGAGGGAGCGAGTGGCGTGTAATTTACAATAGCGGGGTGTTTTTGACAAGTCCGATTTAGACTGAGGCTCTGTCAGCCTTCTGATGCTCCGCCAAGAAGGTCTGGTCAGATCGTTTGATGGGGAAACGTCTCTATGAAACCGGGCGATGCGGGGTGAGGCGCACATGTTATTCTTTCAGACTTTTGAAAGTGCCAAAGGCAAGTTAAATATTGACTCATAAATTTTATTCACTATGGATTTTACCTCTCATCCATGGTGTGGGCCTCGGTATTGGTGCATGTAAGAATCTCTCTGTTTCTGCTGTCTTTTTTATTTTGCATATATGCTTTATGCATCTCTCTGTTCCTCTGTCCTTTTTAAAAACAGAACTTGTTAATTGAAGTGCTGACATTTTATTAGTTCTTTCTTAGCTTTAACAGACTCTAGTCTGTTTTGCTTTCCACGGGGATGACTATACCATAATAAGTGCTGTCTCTACCATTCTAATGATGCAATAACCGTTTCCATAACCTCCTTCTTTCTAAAGCTCTCCTCTCCTCCCTCTCTCTCTTCATCCCTCCCTCTTTATTTCTCTCTCTGTTTCTGCCCTTCTCTCTCTCTCTCCCACCCCTCTCTGTCCCTTTCTAACTGCCTCTATCTTCCTCTCTGTGTTTCTCTGTCTGTCTCTCTCTCTCTGTCTCTTTCTCTCTCTCATCACCACAGGGCTTAGAGTCACGTCCAAATCTGATTGCGTAGTTTCTTCTCTCATCTTCCAAGTGGTCTCCTATGATGTGATTGATAGTTTGTTTTGGCCCACATTTCACACTGTAACTTAGCACAACCTCCTGTGTTACGGGTCATTTCAGTGCAGTTCAAAGGGCAAGCACCCCTGTCTTATGTCAGACACAAAATTATGGACTTGGTTTATGGCTTAATTAACATAACCATCAAAAATAGGAAAATCAGACGTTGTGGTAGACTTCTACTTTAGTAGCTCAAGCTAATAATGAAACAAAAACCTTTCCTTTCAACCCCAGACTCTATTATGCTATTTTGTTTCACAAGTTTAAAAAGATTCTGAGGAAAGTTAGGCCACTTTGACTGAGAGTACAGAGGCCCTCTAGCTCTGACACCATTGCTGTCTGATAATGACATCCAGGGTTCAGAAACTAAAAAGTCCTCCTACGTGTTCATTCCAGCCAATTCACCGAACGAGCAGATCCTAATTAGCACCACGTAGATGAGCTAATTAGTAAAATCACCTGGGTTAAAAGCACATTTAAATGGAATTACATGGTAGAACTTTTACTTTCTCAAGCTGGTATATCTTCTCGTGTCTAGATGCCTAATATGGCTTTTGTCTTGCTGCAGTTTATTATTGAACTGAACACTACAAGGGTCTTAAAAATTGTATATTTTCTTGGGGGTCTCTGTGCTCTCTTCCTGTCAGGGTTAGGAGGTGGAAGCTGAGCAAATGTGTTATGATTCAGTTGACAAACATGAATTCTGTAGACTGTGCACTTTTTTTTCAAAGGAAGCCACGTCTGGTAATAATTTCAACAGATGGCCAGCCCCATTTTTTGTTCTCATTTCTGCCAAAAGAGTAACACAATCTCACATCCCACTGGCAAAATTAACATTTATGAGCGTTTTAATGGGCTACCTCAGACCTGAACACTTTTAAAAGAGTACTTGTGCTACTTGCCGCCAGTGAGATGACTTCAGAGCAATAAAGAAAACATAACTTTAAAGCAGAGGAATAAAAACAATTTCCCTCCACAAGTAATCCCATTTAGTAGATGAGTACGGAAAACTCAGAGTTTCATCCTGAAAGCCCTGTCAAACAAGACATAGGGGACCTGGTGCAATGGACATGACAAATCACAGTATATAGGTTAGTGAGTTGTGTACTTATGGTGTGTCATGATTCTTGCTTGATGAGATTTTAGCTGACAGACAGGCACTGCCTGATTTGTATTTTTTCATCTATTTCTTCATCTTAAAGGGGTCCTTCCATTGTTATTTTTATTCATATTTCTGTGTCGCCACTATGGTTGAATGCATTGTGTGTCATTTCTGTGAAAAATTATGTCCTAGTTCTCTTGTTTGACGCCGTTTTCTGTAAGCTATAACAGGTCTAGTGGTTGAACGACTGGCTTTTCCGGTGTCCCTCGTGAATATCCATGACGTGTCAATAATCACCTAGCTTCTGTCCACTGTTCTCAATGGATGTGAGCGTGCCATACATGGCTCTGGGCGGGGCTTACGACCTAGTGACGTAGATAGGTTTAGCCTGCTCTGATCCACTCGTTTTGGTTAGCTTGACCCCTCAATGACCAGTAAAACCATGAGGATCGAATTTCACGTCTTGAAATGCTGCATGCGTATACTGCTTGTTGTGACCCACCACATTATAAATAGAGTTACTAAAAGTGTTTTTTGACGGAAGGACCCCTTTAAACATTTCTCTTAGATGGTATAACTTCACCTGTTGTTGTTATTTATTTAATCCAAAGTCCAGGCCAATGCAATGCTTAGTCTGCTGCTCTGTTCAATATTTACGATTATACTATTTACTTATACTGTATATACACCACAGCATTCCCACACATGCCTTATGTTAATTTCATGTTATAATTTTCACGTTTTAATCACTAAAATAAACTTCTAAGTAGGAACTTTTCATAATCTACTGCTGTTACTAATTCCAAACTGGAGGTTGCTATGGCCAGACGCAGTCGTTAGTTCCACGCCTTACAAAGTTCTATTAAGCCTAGCTTAACAAAACCTTGATTCGGAGTCCAAATGTGTCCTGACAGCATTAAAAATCGATCTCAGAGGCAAGTTAATACTCAACAAGTTGATACTCTGTGCACTTACATCTGCTCGTCATTTCCTAAGCTACTGTTCATTTACAGTTCACCACGAACTTGACGCATTGATGCACAAGCCTAACGGGGCCTCTCCATTATTGCAGCGCGTTGAGCTAGCTCGCCACACTTAAGCCGCATCGTATCATTGCTGGATGGCTACTACAGGTGGGCGTTCTCGGAAGTGTATATAGCCTTGTTGGGGAAGGTAAACGAGTTGTCAAAACATCTTTATTTTCATCCATTGTTGCTGCTTTGTTGTACATTACATATCTACACTTCATTCATGAAGATATCAAGGGGCAAACAACCTATTTAACTAGCCATTACAAGTGCCTGTGTCGTTTCCAAACTGTTGTAATTTGTACATTTGCACATTTGTACAGTTCACACAGATTAAACAACAACAATTTCGGCCACTTTTCTCCACGTCTCATTTTTCATGTTTGTGTCCTTGTAAGAAGACCATAGACAGTAAAAGAAATGGACTGAGGGATAGTGTCGTTTTCAGTGGGACCAGATGAAGCTGATTTTTCAGAATTTCACTTGGTCACGTGTCCACTTCGATCTACTGTGCAAACGTTGAGTAACATCGAGTAACGTCGGCCAACGAACCCAAATATGATAAATTGACGAGTAGATGCTCAAACACAAATCAGACAGCATATGATCATTTTCGTAATGAGTGTTTTTCTACCATTATGGTTGCAATCACATTTACTGGAGTGGAAGGCTAATTCTGTACTTCGGTATTCTACTAACTTTCGTTCCAGGTAGTCTTGTAAGTTACCATGTCAAGGGCGCTAGCTAGTTAGCACGTCCATACTGACCTGTGGTGTGTAGCTTAGCTTAGCCATCTTTCTTTGGGATTCATTTGCATCGAACAGTAAAATCACAGTAAGATTACAATTCCTCATACAAACAAATACCAAATACCAATTCTTGTGCTTATTTTGTTGGAAATACAGCTGGAAATGTGTCCCTGACATGAACAGAAAAGTAAACGAGCATGATTATGGGTATGGCGTATTCAAACAGTACGGTACATTTCCTCCTGTGTGACAGAAACTCATTAGCCGTCACATGATCTGTGATGTCATTTTTAGCACAATTTCAGATAAACGTTTCTTACACGACAATGACATAACAGATTTCCGATCGAGGCAAATATGTTTTGCAGGGGTTTCTCCGTGTCCAACAATACCAACATCAAGGCGTGTCATGCCTGAAGTTAATTTATGTGAAAATGATGCTAAAATGAATGGAAGTCTATGGAATGCTAAAGGCTACTGAGCCCTTTCCTGGTGGGCCCTTTCGCCCATGAGGATTCAACTTCCGTGTCTATTCCTGCCGCCTTGAAGAAGACAGGGACATGTTGTATAAAATGGGAAACCCACCAGAACTGATTTTGTCACAACCAACCTCATCTGTCATTTACTTTTATTGGATAATACAGGCATGTTAGCCGGACTAATTTGCATAAAGTTTAGCAGAGCCCAACTTCTTGATGCGCCGCAGCTGTCCGAGTCGCCGCACTGAAATCCCGATAGGCTTTGCGAGGAAGAAAATAACGACTTGACGGACTCTATTGGAAATGAACTGAATGTGTGCAACATGGCAAACTGGATGCAATAGTGAACAGGCACCTTAATACAGTCGGAAAACAGGGACTACTTCATAGGTGTGCATATATGAAAAATGTATTGTCATGCTAAAGAATGCATCACAATGGGAAATTGAACCAAGGCATGGTATAAGTAGTAAAATAGTAAGTATTGTGGGGTATACAGTATACTGTATATAAGTAGCATAGGTAGTAAAGCCAGCTATTCCAAAGTTCTGTTAAGCCTAGCTTACCAAAATCATGTATGTTGGGAGTCCAAATGCAGCGTGACAGCACTAAAAATCTATCTCAGAAGCATATAACATGTTGCTACTCTATATGTTCTTTCATCTGCTCATCATTTGCTAAAGCTGTCACATCTTTACCATTTATTTAACGTTCACCACGAACTTGGCGCATTGATACACAAGCATAATAAGCTTGGAAAAAAGGGCCTGGGCCTATTTCATATGTGTGCGAAATTCAACATAGCTGTGGTATAAACTGCTTGTATTTACTATAATATTTGCTAAACATACTACAGTATGATGCTACATACATCTTTTAGGGTCACATCACAGAACAGAAAAGGGTGATTCAGTGTCTTGCCAAGATTGTACAGTGAGGCCCTTAACCAGTTCTTTCCACTCCCCATTCAGTTTCTCCATGTCCAACACTAACAATAGCAGTCATCGGCTTTCAATAGCATTACTATCAGAAAGGGTTAAAAATAAAAAAACTTGGCGGAACCTCTCGGTTTACTGAGCGGATGAAATGTTGCGTCGAGGTGAATTAATGTGCGTGTACGGTGGCGCCCTGTTCGAGGATTTGAGAGCCCTTTATCACCTTCCCGAGCCGTTGAGGAAAAATAATGCAGCCTCTGTTATCCTCATCAGGAGCGAGGCGAGCAGCGTCTGAGGGGGATATCCTGTTGGAGAACCCGGTGCATTTATCGTTCTCGCAGCGGTTTTTGGGGTGACTCAAGATTTACAAAATGTTCCACCCGCCTCCACTTACCTCCTCACAATATTCCAAATATAGAGTAATGGTCCTTAGATCCTCTGTTATTTCAGAAAACAGGGGGCTCCCAATGCGGTGCCAACTTGAGGGAGACGGAAATCAGAGCCCTTCTCCATCGACGCAAAAGGATAATGACACGTGTCAGTCTGACATGAGGGGGTTAGTTGTGTGTGTGTGTGTGGGTGTGAGTGTGAGTGTCTGTGTGTGTGATTGTGGGGTGGGGTTGGAGTTTGTGAGGTCTTGCTAAACTGGATCAATGTGAATCAGTGTGTGTAGGGGAGCACAAGGCCTCTCCAGGATTCACCAGAGAGTAATCAACAGTGATGTATTACTATGTGAAGTTATATCAACCTTTTAATGTCAGTGTTGCCGTCATTATGGTTCATGTGTGTAGTAGAGCAGCTTGTCTGTTCACTGATATAAAATATGCTTGCAGATTTGCAGGGGTGTGTGAGGGTTTGGTGTTGTTGTTGTTGCAAAGGCTTGTCAGAATAACTCAACAGTCCATTCAACAACTTCAGCAATTGAATAAAAACCGCAAGGAAACAATTCTGTGGGATTAGTCCCAGGAAAGCATTAAGTGTTTCAAGGGCTTTAAAATATCCATTGACCATAATACTTAGGGTGGCCTCTTATTTCTGGAAAACGCTGTGTACCCTGTCTTTAAAAAGTGTTGTCTTTTAAACTTTAAGTCAATAAACTTTTTTTGAGCGTTTCGACATCTCTATCTCACGGTAGCTGAAAATGTGATCTTGGTAAACAAACATCTTCTCGTCAGTTTGTTTCATTTGGTATTGGTGAGAACAAACAGTCTTATCCCTCTTTGTCTTGACGCAAACCACACTTGTGGCGGTGACTCCGCAATGAAAAGCAATGACATTAACATAGAAAACCAGAGGAAGTTCGGGGTAAGGGCCACCCAGGTTTTCCATGGAGAGCCAGGGAAAGTGTATCTTGGACAAGTTTGCTGGGCTACTCCAGCATTTCCTACTATTAATTTTGCTCAGGCGACTGGGCCCCGTTCATAAATCATACCTGTGGTTTCTGAATGGCTTTGAATGGCTGAGGACTCTTTCGCCCGTTTATTTGGAATGCATTTTTTTTGTCTCCTTCTGTGCGATTGATGCTAGGCCCACGTTGCTGATATCATCATACAGTGGTGGGTGGGGGGGTGAGCCCACGCTCTATGATGCAGTGTTACGGACATTAGTGTGCCCTGGGCACACATTACGAACGGTTCACACGCATTCTTGCTTCTCTCGATTTCGTTTTGCGCTGTCAGGACAGCTTCGGCGAGGAAGCTGTGGTGAGCATTGGCTACCCACCTCACAGTTGGTTATGGCCGCGGGGGAAAGACAAGCACGGAGGTACTGTAGGTGGAACAGAAACATTAATGTTCTCCTCTCAGATCCAGCAGAGACCTAAATCTGTATTTAAGTGTAATTCAGTCATTTGTGTTTTTTCCTAAAGCCAATATGAGTATGCTTCAACCTAAAAAGGGGTCTCACTGATGTCATGGTAACATCGATAGAATCAAAAGACTGGGAATAGTTTTTTAACCTGGCAATTTAATGCAGTGGAGTACCAGTACATGTACCATAAAAGATATCACATCTCAGTAAAATCAAATGATTTCACATCAGTAATACACGTCTGCCATATTATCTAAGGTGTGTCATGCTTTGCCAAAGAAAACTGGCCTCACAAACTTGGATAAAGCAAATATTTCTTTATAGGTCTATCCGCCTCAGGGGAAAAAGTCATTTTGCATTAATAGGGTACCTAAATAGGGACTGTGTAGCAACATCAAACTGTGGCTTCCACCATGAAATAACTAATTTCTTATCCTACCCAAGACCCTAAATGGCTTTTCTGTTTTTTTTTGTCCACTGTTGACTTGCCAAACCAGAGCCCATTTATAGACATGCCTTCTGTACAACATTTAAAAGGGAATATCAGGTAAACAATCTTTTGTTTAAATTCCTTACCACTTTGGTTTTTTTACATAATGAACCATAATCCCATTATCTTACAAATTAGATATGAATCTACATAAGTTGAGTTTACAAATGTAAGTGTACCAGTGTAAGTGCAGCCTTGGAAGTACTGTCTATCTAACTATTTCTTAATAAGGGTGTGCACTGTATCACATGGACCGGAAACACTATGAGCAATTATTTTTCTTTTCTTGTGAAATGAACACACACAAAAACACACACAACCGCACACACACACACACACACACACATTTGCTACTGAGCTGTGTCCATTCTGTAAAATCCAACATTTTTATGACATACTACATGGAGCAGTCCATATGTTACCTCATGCAGTAACCTGGAAATATTTTTGTATTGGAATAACAACTAACTATAAATAACTTAAATGAAGAACATTAATAACATCTACTACCATATGTCCATTGCTATTGATGTCACTAGGCTTGTAAGACTGATTGATTAAAATAACAGTCCGGCACACACACACACACACACACACCACACACACACACACACACATATGCAGACAGAGGCAGACATAGACACAGAAACACACATACACATATACACACATTCACGTTTCACATACATGGCCCGTTGACAGGGGGGTCATCACACTTTGTAAACAAAAGTGCCACGTAGAACCAGAGGTTTTATTTCTTGCCTCTAAAATCCCCACCAACCCTTAAAATAACTCCTTAGTGAAAAAATATGTTTCCAGAGCATTGGGGGAAACAAAACTGTCCTAAAAGCGCAAATGTGCTGTTCCTTGCAAAGCCGCCACCACAAATCCACATTATTTGACCACTTTTGACGAAACGCTCTGAGATTAGCCTTTTCTCATTTCGGTGAGACCCCTCATGACGGTTTCATTTTTTGTTGTGTTTTGGATGACATCTAATTTAGTGTTTTTCATTTCCATTCCCATTTCACTGGCCTTAACAGAGCAATGAATAAATATGTCCGTTGCTGGATAGATATGGAAATGCAAAAAAAAGCTCTGATAGATTACAAATGCTTTATAATTTGTGCAAGATGGCTGACTTCCTTTTTTGCTTACTGGAAATTTGAGCAAAGGCAAGACTAAGGATGAGTTGCACGATCTGATAGACTGGAAATACAATCACTGACAGGTAAAGTCACAATGACTAACCATGATGTTATAGAGCAAAAAAAGTGGTAAACAACCGGCATTAGATGGCACTTGAATTGCAAACAGCCGCTGCACTGAGTCTCTGTCAGCTCAGATAATTAAATGGAAAATGTGTGTGTCTCTTAATCTCCTCTGGCGCTTCACAGCCGCTTCTGGCTGCCTGGCTGCTTTGAGGCGGCCCAAGGAGTTGGGTCAAGGAATGTCCCATTAAGCTCACCAGAATGTGTCTGGATGAATGTGTTTGGATTTGATGTCGTTTAGATGTATTAGAGCCAACATAAACAGCCCAGATATAAGGGGGTCACTTGAAAACAGAGACTAAAGACCAAACATCCAACTGGATGTGTGAAACAAGAGGGGGCGGCGCAACCCATGCGGGTAGCAGGCAGGACCATATATGCCGCCGTTCGCTTGGCTTTATTCGCCGGCCCGCCGCCTCTGTCTCACTCCAAAGCAGCTGCTTTTTCAAACCCGGGGCCAAAGAATGCAGACTGAGAGAGGGAGAGAGATGAAGGCACAAACTACAGAGAGAGAGAAAGAAACGGCAGAGAGAGAGATAGAATAAAAAAGAGGGAGATGGAGACAGCAGAGAGAAAAAGAGACAGAGAGGAAGACCCCCTTGTGCAAACTGTGCGGGCCCTGAGGCCGCTGCAGGAATTTCCAAACAAGGAGGTGGCCATCTATCATATCAAAACCGTTTTACGTTTTATTTGGGCCTCTGGTATCTTTCATCGGCCTCCTAACATGACAGTAATTGCAGCCATCAAGGTGTTTCTGGGGAGATGAGCCGTCGGGAGGCCCGGAGAGTGCTGCTTCTTCTCAGGGCCCCTCTCGCCTGACGTTACCACGCCGTTTATTTTAGAAAAGCCTGAAGTATGTAATGACCGTAATTGCGAGACAGGCCAGATTTATACAGAGAGCTGTCATCCTGACTAATCCATACATCAACTTAACTGTTACCTAGAGAATAATCCTATAAACAAGATAAAGTATGGGCGAGAGATGGGGGGAATACATGATTTCAAATATCTTTTGAGTTGTTTTGGGGGGAAGAAGTGTGTTTGTGCATGTGTGTTTGTGTGTGTGTGCATGTGTGTGTGTGTTTAAGTCTGTGTGTATATCCGTGTGTGTGTGTGTGTGCACGTATGTGTGCATGTGTGTGTGTGTCTAAGGGATGGGGTTAAATGTAGATGGTTGCACAGTATTCCTGATGATGTCAGAGATAGGAGGGGAGGTGGATGAACTGGAGGTGATAAATGTTGACATGTTTATACAGGAACTGGCAAATAAAACAGTCCGCTGCCATGATGACATGCAGGAGTTACCCCATCTGCATATTTCCTCAGTTCCCTGCAAAATCTCCTACTTTGTATGTGTGTGTGTGTGTGTGTGTGTGTGTGTGTGTGTGTGTGTGTGTGTGTTAGTGAGCACGCGTGCTGAGAGCCAAGCCCAGAGCCAGTTCATTTAAAATATACTGTACAGTTTAGCTTTAACCGTGGTAGGGCCTCGCTGAAATTCGAAATGCTTTAAATTTAATTGTGAAAGGTACTGAAATTTAAATCCTTCTTGGGAATGCTGTCATTCTTTTCCCTCTCGAATGTAAAAAACAGCAATCACCACCGCGTGTAATAAATTAGATTATTTCGAACGGGGTGACAAATCTTTTTTCCTGTATTAAAAGTCACTTGATTGATTTGCAGTGGTCATTATGGAGGCGTAAGTGCGTTAAGTTTTGCTGGATCCGCGTCTATGAGGTAATCATTTTTCCGCATTACAAAACGCCCTCTCAGTGATTTAATAATTGTGGCTCTCGGTGTTAATTCGCAAGGAAATGGTGATGCTAAATCACACTTATAAAGCAATGAAACGAAACACAACGGCAAAAGAGGGTGGAAAAAACGAAGTGGGGCTGGGTGGGGTGGGGGCTGGGTGAGCTCTGGAGAGAGCAATGTGTATAACATCAACAAACTCGAGGCCTCGGATGGGAAGTGAGGAAAGTGACCCCTGGACTCACGGCCGAGCCCCGCACCCATTCATCAGTGGACTGGACACAGGCTCCACTAAAAGCCCATTTTACAGCCACCCGGCGTGCACTACGTGAAATATGCCCCTGTTGGATAGACAGACTATGTCAATGAGATGTTATTTCTCAGACCTATTCGCCCCCACACACCACAACCCTGTCTGTCTGTTATCACAGGGTATGGAGTGATGGAGAGAGAAAGAAAGAGAGAGGGTTAAGAGAAATATAGATAACAAGACGGAGACAGCAATAGAGAGAGGAGGAGAGTAAGAGAATGTGTATACAAGAGAGAGGGAGGGAGAAAGAGTGGAAGAGCGAGGAAAACAGAGATAGAGGGATGGAGAGAGAGAGAGCAGGGAAACACCAGAGCCCTACCAGATGATTTAAGTGACCTCGGCAGTGTTGGAACTTACGGCGAGAGCCTCATTAATTCCCGAGGTCATTCCTTTTGGACATAAATTGGTTAAAAATCGGAACGCATGGAAGACTTCCAGACATACACAAAGAATTATGAAATCCTCCCCCTTCAGCCATCAGCCCCCACTTCTTCCAGGCCTCCTCCTCCCATCCAGGGCTCATTCCAAATGAAAGCGTTTCCAAATCACTGGGTGTAAATCAGACGGGCTTTTCCAGTGGAGGCCTTGTAATCCCAATCAGAAGGAGAGAGAGAGGGAGGAGAGGAACGCTTGGTGCTTATTAGTCTGCAAATATGGTGTTGTTTTATGCGATTACTGACGGCGAATGATTTTTCACTACCATTTGTCTTCTGGACGAGGTCTGTCTTTTGTTTGAAGAGCCAAAGAGAAAAAGAAACAGTTGGGGGGGCAGGAGTAGAGAGAGAGAGAGACAGAGAGAGTGACGAGAGAGGGATGGAGGGGGCGAGAGAAAAAGAGAGATATTAAAACAGGGAAAAGACTTAAGGAGCCACAGCACAGGGCAAATTCAGGGGCCAATAAATTACGATAATGCACACATTTAAAGCAGTTCATATTCCTCCTGGCCTCTTATCAAGACTGCTCTGTTGAGAATGTAAACTACCTTTCCCCGCTCCCAGGCACAATATTTAACGTTATCTTCGTTTAAAACATCTCTGTTTATGTAATAGGAAATGTAGCCAGATTGTGTCTCTTTCTCTCATTGGTTCTTTTTTATTATAGAGTGTGGGGTTTTTTCCCAAGGACAAACATCTGTCTAATGGTCTCTGTAGTCTCATTCATTCAACAAGACAGAGGGTAATGAAGTCCTCCACACAGACAAAAAGTCAGATTACGCCAAAAATTGTTAGTCTAAACGGGGAATAATAAAACAAACGTTCTTGTCCTGATAGGACAGAACTAAAAAAAATGTAAAAAACTTTCTTTGTGCAAAAAAAGTTAGTATAGTTGGAGAAGCCAACTAGCTAGCTGAAGACTCCATTGTGACCTAATGAGACAAGCACTCCATCAGGGAGGATTCATCATGGTTTGATCGGCCTTATCAGCACTGGGACCATGCTCCAGCACTCTTAATCACACACGCCCGCTCATCCGCCTCTCCCTCCCCATCAGCAGTACTCCAGTTTCTGGAGCGGGCGTTATCAATCACCAGGCCCTGAGACTGGCCTGGGGGGTGAAGGTGGTGAGTGGGTGGGTGGATGAGCTGGGTGGGCGAATGGGTGTTGTGATGGTGGAGGGGTCTGCTGGTCTGTGGAGTGCATTAGTGAATTATGGGTCCAGAGCCCTGGCTGATGTGTCTGTCATGTCTGCCCCTTACTCCTCAAGACCTCTCCACCCCACCCCACTTATCTCCTGGGTACGGTTCTGTCACAGCCCTTTATGTATGGATGTTTGTGTGGAGTGGAGCGGCCGTCTGTCGTGAGAGTTTGCGTTGAAACGTGATTTAGTGGTGCTGGTGTCGAGGTGTCAGGGCTCTGTGTAAGTGAGTGACATGCATGAAGGGCTTTTCCTTCCTTTTCTACGGCATGAGAATGCACTTTCAAGGGCTCTGCACACAGACTTCGACATAATGCAGCACACTTCATTTGCAACATTCCATTAGTTTAGATTTAATTGTTTTCAATACAGTCCCCACACCAGCATTAAACTCTTCTGCTGATGTCGTGTCAATTACAATTTAAGTTTGTCAGAACCACTCATTAAATACCCTTGTTGATCATCATGACTGCAGACCAAATTCTTGGAAATTACTTTGATGTTCACTTTGATAGTGGTCAGGGGGCAAACAAAGCTGTCGAACTTTAGTGTCTGCTGCAATAATGTTGAATCCGGTATGAAGAGGCCTTTTCTCTGTCAGTTAGGCCTCACTGAAGAGCAGTTACAAATCTCACAAAAAATTGAACAAAGTTTAATCATTTGATTCTTAACAAAGTTTTTCATTCTTTCAAAAGAATGTTTATGAACTCAGGACATACGCCATGTCTGAAATAGTCACCTACCTGGACTGGCCGTCTGGAATACCAGGCATTTTCCTGGTGCGATTTGGGCCAACAGTCAACAGCTGACTTTTTAAAATGTATATATTGGTCTGACCGGCCGATAAAAACAGTAGATCAGCGGCCGGATTGACACCAACCCCTTTGCATTGGTCCTGTCTACGTAATGCATTCGGCAAAAAAACAGAGCAAAAGTTTCTTTCCTAACCACCAGTCCTTGACACACGCTAAACTGCGGCCCATTGATTATTTTCTTCACTGTCACTGGGTTGGCCCAATAATATCAAGAAACGCCTCCTGCCTTTGGCTCAGCGTGCCGGTGTCCAGTGCAATGTAGGATGAATGTTAGGATCTTTTGAGATGGAGAGAAAACACAAAGGAGCAGCGGAAAAACTGCAAGAAAAAAAATAAACTTGCTCTTCAAGCAAATGCTTTTAAATGTGCCAAAATTACAGATGTTTGCCACAGCAGGGCCTTCATCAGCTCCAGTGATGGTGATGGCAAGTCTGTCATACTGTCATCAGGCCTATGTTTGGTGGTTACGTCTGCTAGCGTAGCCTGAAGATCGTTTGCTCATTGATATGATCAAAAATGACCATGGGCCGATGTTGTAACGATTCAATGCTTATGCACCCCCCCACATAGATCACTTCAGACAACTATACGACCTTTACTTACAGATCGACCTTCAAGATATCAAATAGCAAAAGAAAAAGAGAAAGTGGTGGGCAGAATGAGGAAAATGTTGTGCGCTTTTTTAAAAGACTGCAGCTAGTATGCGTGTTTTGTTTCAACAGTTTGAGGAGGTTTACGTTGCATTTCAGTACCTAACACTGGCTGAACTGTTTTTGTAAATATTGTTGACAACAGTCCTTGTTTAAATGTTTGACGTCGTTCACGTTGTCTTTTTCTGCATTCAACAACACCCATCCGCAACCTGTTTATACATATGTGATGTTAGCCCAGCTAGGAGAACTGCTAAGAGTACGTTGTTGTTTAGTCCGTAGGCCTGTCATCCTAGTTCTAGTTCTATCAGTGCTGAAGTTTTTGGGACAGGAGGCCCTAAAAAAAATGTGTTAGGCAGTTTTTATGTAGGTGGTTATGGAAAATGTACAGAAATTCATAATTTTGTATATTGCCTATGTTCAGCCAGAAAGAAAAGGCATATGGTTTAAAGGGATTTAATATGAGATTTAACAATAATTGACAAGTAGTGAATAATCTTTGGCGGAGGTCCAGTCATCAGCCCGGGTCTAATGTCGAGGGGTCCGACGGATCCTGCCGCGTAGTGTAACTGGAACCGAGAGACGCCCTCCTGGGCGCACGGGTAGACTGGACCAAACTGGTGGTGGTGGGGATGGAGGAGGGGACTTCAAAACGCCGGTACCTGAAGCAGCGGAAAAGGTGAGTTAGGTATGTCATTTTAAAGCAGGTGGCGGCCGCTGATTGGCCGAATGCAAAGTGTGCTTCCGTGATGTTGGAGTCTTCCTGGCAGAACTTACGCAGGCTTTCATTTATACAAATGCAGCTGTGCACCTCTTTACAAGAGAATTCAATTAAATAAAAGCCACTACTCACCAACATGAAAAGTGAGTCAGCGGGCAGCATTCTGATTTCTTTATTAGACTATTAATTGTTTAACTAGTAGGCCAAGGCTAAGCTTCATTTTAGGCCTAGAAATTGGTGGCTAAAGACAATGTAGGCTACAATGAAAGAAAATCACACTTTTTAAAATGACATCTTTTTGCATTTTGCTGACTGCATCCTTATGTAAAAAAAATTGCTTAGGCCAGTCTGGTCCAAAATGCCAATTTTTTGTCCCAGTCCACCCTGATCCGGTCACTGTATATAGGGTGTGATGCAGGGTGTTACATTGTTTTGTTTCCTACATAGTGCACTATATACTGAACTAGTAAACATTTTAGATTTGGGCATTGTAAAATTGATTACTCCTACTTTATCTTGTAAGTGGAAGAGAAACTGCATTTCACTCTGACTGGCTGGCAGTGAAAAGGAAAAAGAAACCCCAAAAGAAGGTGAAACACACAATAAAATACGAGATGATTCAGATCAATGAAACCCACAAGTTTTTCTTTCCTGCCTGTCTGACTGACTAATGACATCTCAATAATATAGAGAACATGCACTCATCTGAAGACTCATCTTTGGGGAGGGGTGTGGGGGAGGGCAGCACCGCCCCCCTTCCATTCCTGCTGATGTCCAGACCAGTTAAGTCAATAATCCCCATCTTACAAGTGGTGTAAGCGAATCTCCAGGAGAGAGAGAAATAAAGAGAAACCATAATTTTGGCAGCTAGTGAGTTATGCATGCAGCATAACGCAAAAATAATAATGCAACAGAGAAATGCTCGTGGCAATCTTTCTTGGTAAGCAAAACACCTCAATGGATAGAAATAGCCCCAGGATTTAGTGAGTACTTCAGCCGAACTATCTAGCCCCCGTGTTTGGGCTCGATATGAAAAACAGACGTGGCTGAGTTGAGAAAATGAAAGGAGTGGCTTGAAATAAACTTGTGTTTTGACAGTGGATTTCTGGAGTTGGAGATGGCTGTGCTAACAGCCTGTGTCTAAGCTGTGTTTATACTGCCGCAACGTAATGTCGACAGCATGTCTGGAGCGATATCACTCGACACAATTTTACATGCTCTGGCGCTGACGCCTCGTTCTCTGTGTGTGATTCTTCTGTGTGTGTGACTCGAGTCATTTTTATTTTAAATAATTGATAATGCATAGCGTGAACATGGTGTGTACTATGCATAGTAAAAGTAATCAATTACCCTGACCAAAGAAAAACGTATACTATAAGGAGAAATATCTAGACACACCAGACCTTTGCTGTTTCCTAAATCCTTCACTGTAAAAACACCTTACACTGTTGAGGGTTTTTTGTAGGTAAACCTTGTGTCATTAAAAGATTTAACAAAAAGAGATACAGAATATTAAAAAAATAAACATCAGACATCAGTCATTACAGCTCACGATCAGCGTGAAAACCAGTTCTCCCCTTATTATTATATTATACTATATTATTCTTTATTCTCTTTGTACACACATCAGAACTGATGGTCAGCTCTTAGGGACAGAGGCTTGGCTGTGGATGTGGCCCAGAGACTCCATTGCACCTCCTTAACACAGAGGCCTGTGGTCGCCATATAGTTTCAGCTACACTCACCAAATTTGGTAGGAGTGTTGGGCTCAGCAAAATGACCAACGTTCGTATATACATTACATTAGCCACACCCAACCAAAAGTTACATGTGTTTGGACACATGATCAATTTACTTCTCCTCCTAGACGGTTTATCAGATTCATGTCAAATCTGGCATATAGAATGCCAAGATGTTAAATTCTGAAGGGGTTTTGATATGTTGTAATATGTTTAAATGGTCAGAAGAATTTTAATATCTTATCATATGAACAGGAATTGTGGTATTAAGTGCTAGTGTATTGAAATATTGAAATATTTGTCTGAAATTTATTAGATACTATGACTAATGACTAAATTCAGACACTCAATATGCCTGTCTGGTGTAGCGCCACCAGCTGGCCAAAGAAACAATAGCTTTTAATTTGTGTGTTTTGACACATGAATAATTTTGACACTTGTCTCAGGCTGTTTATGATAAAATAATGATATATGTCTAAACTGGCAATCGAGGGATTTTTTCTCACTTATGTTGAATTGTGATCCTAAGTCTAAGTACTTTGCTAGATTAATTCAGGTTAGGTGTATGTGAACTCACCAGTTTCCTGACTTCACACATCGTTTTCAATGGGTACCGGATGAATCCAGATTTTCGATTTTTCAAATTGGTCACCAGGCTACTGCGCAAACTCAAGACCCAGCCTGATGACGTTAGCCAACAAACCCGAATGCAATAAATTGACTAGTAGATGCTCATTCACAAATCAGACAACATATGATCATTTTCTTAATAAATATATTTTTACCGTCATCATAAGTACGATAATGTTAACTTAAGTTGGGGGCTAATATTGTACTTTGGGACTTGATTCTTTCTCTACTAACTTTAGTTCCAGGCAATCTTACCAGTTAGCATGTCGAGGGAGCTAGCTAGTTAACATGTACCGTACATACAAGGTTGGCGTTTAGCTTAGCTTAGCCATCTTTCGTTGGGCTTCACTTGCATCGAATGGTAAAGATCTATAACGAGATAACGACCCCTCTTACAAAAAAATACAAACGCAATGCTACCTTTGTAAGAAATGTTACTGAAAATGAACCCGACATGAACAGAAAACTACACAGGCATGAGTATGTCTACGGCTTGTTATTCAAACTGTACGGTAAATTTTCTCCTGTGCGACAGAAAGTTACTAGCCAAAGCTTAGTTTGTCATTTTTAGCACAATTTCAGAAAAAACTTTTCTTACAAGACAATGACATGACAGATTTCCAATCGAGGAAAATATATGCAGTGGTTTCTCCGGTGTCCAACGATGCCAACATCAAGGTATTACGTGCTTCCTATGTAAAGTTATTTCATATCAAAGTGACGCTAAAATGAAGTCTATGGAATGCTAAAGGCTACTGGGCCCTTTCCATTTTTTTTTCTCCCCATGGGTGTTTCAACTTCCGCATCTGTTCCTGCCCCCTTGGTATAATCATCCCAGCCAATCAGAAGCTAAACTTTCCTTGGTGTCATGGTAACTAAAATGTCATCGCATTTGAAACTCCCCGTGTAGACTGTACACACACACACACACACACACACACACACTCCTACACAGAAACACACAAAGAATGAACTAATTCACATGACCATTCAAAAAACACTGCATTGCACACACACACTAAGTCTGTCATACACATACAAAAATTTAAATCCCAACTTATAAGCATGTGATTTTCCAGAAATTCACAATTCCTTGGCTCACTGGTTTGAAACTTTCTAAAATATTGTACATTATGATTACAATATCTGTCTGGGTTGATGCCACCAACTGTCGATAGAAGGATTTTCTTCTTTCTTTTAGGTCAGATAGTGTTCCTAGATTGTTTAGCAGAATAATTCAGGTTAGATGTACATTAACTCACCAGTGTCCCTACTTCACACATCCACAATGATACATACACAAATACACACATACACACAAACACTGTCCTACTTTGTGGCTATTTGAGATGGCCACCACATTGTTGGGTGGCGAAATGTTGTGGGTTGCGGGACCGGAGGTGCAAGAAGCCTGTCATCGCCGCTTGCGACTATATTTTGACATGTTTTTACTACTTAGCTGGGTTATTTTTTGTTGTTTTATTGTCATTTTTTGTTTGTTTCATGTTTTGTTTGCTTCATATTTTGTAATGTTACAATTGCTCAAATAAAATGCTCCATATGCGACTGTTATATTAGCCTTCTATCTGTTCCAGCGACCACAAGTGTTTCCTAACTCCCGGGTTGACCAGGAGCCTGTTACAAAATCCGATGGTCAGCCTCTGGTTCGCCACTGGGGATCATAGGGGTCAGCCATATGTCAGCACAGAGAAGTCTCTCGCCAGCACCAGGCATGGCTGCTCAGCTCACTTTTTTCAATCTCTTGCCCACTCTCCGATAAATCCTGTGACTCAATCCCACTAGTACACAACTTTACAAGTGTCACATGGATATTACAGTCAGCAAAAAACTTTCTAAAGGCTGGTTGGTTGATCTAGGATGGACGTTTAAATACAAACTAAAAGCCAACATCTGCATACAAAAAAGAGCACACATGAGCAATGAGTATATACGTCAGCATGAATGGCGATGAAGTTGTTTCGTGTTTTTTTTTTTTTGAGTCGACACAGGGCCATTCCCAAGCCACGGCTCCTGGCACTCTGTAATTAAGGGCCATGTTACATGCTTCTTTATGGGCTGCACCACGCCACGGCTGCAGACGCCCCTCCAGCAAACCTAATGCAAACCAGATGGGCATCTGCTTAGGACTAATCATCAATAGGCCTTGATGGTTACAAATAGTTTGTTATGAGAGGACGTGTGAAGTCTTTGCTCACCGTGTTATGCATGCACCTGGGGGAGTGTCGGAAGGCAGAGATAACATAATTGGATTTGGGATGAAAAAAATCAAAGGGGGTATGAAAGATGTGTGTGACTGTGTGTTCCTGTCTGTGGGTGTGTGTGCGCATATGTGTGTTTCTTTGTCTGTGTTGGCTTGTGCATACGTGTGGACATAAAAATGTAGGTCTGTCTGTGTGTGTGTACAAAAATCTGCATGTGTGTTTGCATGTGTGTGTGTGTGCATGCATTTGTTAGTGTGCACATAAAAATGCATGTCTGTCTGGCTGTGTGTGCATGCTTGTGTGTGTGTGTGTGTGTGTGGGCATGTGCGTGTGTCTGTGTGTGTACATTAAAATGTGCACATGTCTGCATGTGTGTGTGCTTGCATATGTTTGTGTGTGTGTGTGTGTGTGTGTGTGTGTGTGTGTGTGTGTGTGTGTGTGTGTGTGTACGTGCGTGTGTCTGTGAATGTACATGGGTGTCTACCTATGTGTGCATGCTTGTGTGTGTGTGTGAGTTTGCGTATGTGAGTTGTGTGTGTATGTGTGTGTACGGTTGTGTGTGAGTTTGTGAGTGAGTGTGTGTGTGTGTGTGTTAATGTGTGAGTCTTCACAGTGTAAATGTGTGTGCGCGCACGTGTGTGTGTGAGTCTGCGAGTGTGTGAGTGAGTGTTTAAGGGATCAGGAGGGAGGCCAGGGAAGTGATCCTTCCCAAAAGGCTCAACAGTCCACATGACACCCCAGGCCTGCTCTTCAGCTTTTAGGCCCGTTTCAGGGATCCGAGGGAGACAGGGGAATTCCGCAGAAATGTTTTCCCTTGTCCAAATAAATAACCTGAAGTGGCACTCGAAGCGATGCAGTACATCGCCATTTCCTCCCAATGTTTCCTGCAGTCACGGCAGATTGCGCTATATCTCAATCAAGCTGCCCTTGATGGGAAAAATGTGGCTTTTTTGTGGCTAAAAAAGCAGAGCGCTCAGCACACCAGCGTTTCCACTCATTAAAGCCATGGAGAGGGAGACAGAGAGAGGTAGGGCAAAAAAGAGATAGAGAGACAGAGAGACACACGGAGAGACAGAGAAACAGGGGGAAAGATAAAGACAGAGAGTGGGAGAGAAAGAGAGGTTGAGAGGGAGGGAGAGAGAGAGTGCAGGGCAGAGTGGGAAGGGGGAGGAGAGTAGTGTCAGAGCTGCAGTGCTACAGGTCAGGACCCTGAGCTTGTAATGATCACCTGATGGATGTTGTGAGTCTGAGTTCAAGCATGTGTCAGGAGAGGCAAATTAACTGAGAAGGAGAGAGAGGTAGATGGAGTAAAACACAGAGAAAGAGGGGCGTAAGAGAGTTTCAACACTATTTTACTATACCGTTGTCAGACAATTTCACAATGCCACATTATTTTGACTTAACAGAGCAAATCCTCAATCCCACAGCTTATGTTCTTCTGTGAATTAAAAAGACAGCCCCTCCCTCACACATTTAAAACCACATACCCCTCAGCAGTGACATGGCACAATTCCCACCCCCCAAACAGCCAAAAAGCAATCAATATAATCAATTAACTTATAATAAGCATGTTCAACTTTTACCCAAGTAGCCACAATCCTCTTAAAAACCTTAACAGGGTCACAGGAACCAACATAAACGTGTTTGCTTTGATAGGTCTTCTAAATAACCATCTTGGCTGAGCCTATCAAAAAGTTTATCAAGCACACTTCATCCCCTCTTCACAGCGGGTAAAACCAACAGTGAGGGACATAGTCCATTTACCAGCATGGTGACTCAATTTTTAGGGCCCCTGGTAGCACTGACTTCTTCTCCAGCACCTTCTCCAGCAGGCATACATTGATTCATGCACTGTGATTCATATAACCCATGCATATTGTCGTTCGCTTGTCAATGTGCGGCCTTGCAGCGATGCAGGATGTTGTGTGGAAGGACGCAGGACGTTGTGTGAAAAGCGAGCGTCCTTCGCAGATGCAGAGCACAAGCTGTCGGCTTACAGTGGGAATAGCCCCATTTCAGCTGATAAAAGCAGCTGGCCTGCGGCATGCTTCGTAAACTTTAACGGCCAGATATGCACAGGCGATCAAGCCAGCTGCGCAGTGTCATATCCCCAGAGAGGTGGACGTCTGACCCCTTGCGTAACTGTCGGGGTGGGGGTGGTTGAGGGGGTGGGTCCCTAGGTTTCAGTGACTGTGGCTGTGTCAGCGACTGTGCAGTCCTGGGCTGTAGGCCTGTAAAATGCTCAGTGCACAGCAATATCGCTCCTTCACCCGTGTCCTAGGCACTCGACTGAGACGTTTCCGAGGGAGACACAACAAGAAAAGAAAACAAGTAGGAGGATGTGAAAGCAACCTTTAACCCCCCCCACCCCCCCAGCATGCACACACGAACACATATACCCACACAACACACTCTCACAGCTTTCTAAAAATCTACTCACACTTCTGGATTTGGTCACTATGGTAACCACCAACAAGGGTTCTGTGTAAATAGATTTGTTGCCTTCCAAATAGTTCAAAAGTTCATATCACAAGTTACATGAGAAACCTTTAAGGTACCTTTAAAAACATCCTATTTCACAGTTAAATAAATACAGCTCTTTAACTAGAATCCAGAAATTCATAGAGGTTAAATAAATGCAGCGGTTCAAGAGGGATGCAGTAAACTCATCTCAACTTGTTCTTACAACTGTAGAGATGCTGCATATGCTTCACTGAGTTTCTTCTCTTACGGTCAATGCTACTCCCTACAAGGCCTACGTGGGAGAGCTCTAACTGCTTAACCACTTTTTTCACTCAATAGCTAGACCTCACTTGATTAGCACTGAATCACTCTTTTGACTCAGTGAACCTTAACAACAACAGGCCACCGTCAGACTCATTCGTCTGGCCACTGGGCCGGTGATAAGTGTATCAGTGCGCCAGGCGACTAGTCAACAGTCATTTGTTGCCCTCTTTCTCCCAGTCTGCAGCGTTTATTTTGGAACAAGAGCAAGACAAACTATAGTGACGTGGTATTTATTTTTCTCCGGCCTCCTCCCCTCCCTTCTAACAAGCAGAGTCGAGAAGAAGAATTTCACCCTAATCAGTCACTCTAATTTGTGGCAAAGTGTGTTTTCAGGAGAGTGTTGACACTATATGCTTCATCTAACCAGTGACTCCCCCTCTCACTAAGAAAAAATAATCTACACAAACACACATACACTCCCCTTTGCTTGTGTGGTAGCATAGCGCACACATACACACACACGTGCACATACATACACACGCACACACACACACTCTTACGCGCACACAAATGCACACACACACACAATGAGGTGTGGCTGTCTAAGGGCTCAGATAATGAGCCAGCTATCAGATAAGACAACATGAGGGATGAGTCCTTCTAACCATGAGAGACAAGAGTGTGAGGGTGGTCCCCATCACTGCACACACACACACACACACACACACACACACACACACACACACACACACACACACACACACACACACACACACACACACACACACTTCACCCCACTCCTCAGACCCATTGATAGTCTTTACAATAAACACACACAGCAGGGAGTTAAAGACACGGCCAGCATTCAGCAGGTCACCCCTCTATTTGCCTATCCTCACCCTCTTGCAAGAGTCTGACCCGGTGAAACTGGAGCCTCAGAGGAAGTTAGGTCATGTCAGTCATCATGATTACTATGTAGCGATCATTTTTATTCATGCATTATGCTATTTGTGTATGTGTATAATTTGTCAAGGTACATGTTGTTGTTCAGGATGTTACAAAAGTACATGTTGTTGCTGTGGATGTTACATAGTACATCTTGTGCATCTTGTGTAGACAAACATATGTCCTTGAATGTACATAAGCCTCCCAGGGACACCAGAAGAATTTCAGCCTTAACAAACTGACAATGAAGTGGTATGGTATCGCACCGTATCACATCCTTTAGTATCAGATTGTATCATTGTTATGTTGTTTGTATTGAACCAGAGAAATGAGCTGGTTGACGACAAGTGGATATGTGCTTCTTTTTTATCGCTGTCAAATATCGGTGTAGCAGCGTGTTGGTGACTGGCAGGAACTGCCCTATCACAACTGCTCCAGGCTGATAAAGCTTGCAGCAGAGACCTGCCTATTCAGTAACATCCTCTGTTTTTATTATCGTAACATAGCTTGCTGTGACCATAGTGTTGTGATAGTAAAGCTATTTAAAAGCTATTTTTCTGGCTTCTGTGCCTTTAATTTGACAGGACAGTAAGATGAGTGACAGAAAGTGATTGGGACAGAGAGAGACAGAGTAGGAAGGAAAAATGACTGAGATTCGAACTCTGGACAGATTTATGGTATGGACATAATGTTATAATAACACTTAATATACATCAAACTCCCATAAACAGCCAGAGCTAGTTTGTTGCCATTCAACTGCATACCTTCTCATTGAAGACTGGTCAACTCAGTTAGTCTCACCTATGAGAGAGGACTGACAGTGATGAGCAACCTGGATTCAGAAGCTGCAATCTAGTACATAGTCACCTGGTTCCACCTGTGCGCTCAATACTAGTGATTGTACTAATTAACTCTTCTACCTAGCTGACAAGTTGTGGCAACAATCAGCTGATTTAGTTAACGGCTGGAACAAATATGTGGTGCTGGATTGTAACTTCTGAAGCCAGGTTGCCCATTGCTGATGGACAGAGGTGCTCTCTTCTCCACCAGCAAAAACAAATCGCTCTTTGAAGTTTGGCTTTTTTCCCTTCTCATTCACCGTTCACCTCTTCCTCAAATAACTCTCCATCTGTGAGTCATGATAAGCAGGAAAAGGGGAAACACGAAAGCCACAGACTGAGCGCTGCACTCATTACAAAGGCTGTGCAACCTCACTGACCAAACGCAACCAACGTGTTTCTCTCTCTCTTTCTTTCTGCCTCTCTCTTTCTCTCTCTCTCTCTCTCTCTCTCTCTCTCTCTCTCTCTCTCTCTGTCTCTCTTGGTGTGACAAGACTGGCCCTCTAAAACTAGTTTCATGGCTAAGAAGGTACCTGACTAATCACCACTGCTAACTCTTTACACATTTACAAACAGCAGCCAACAAGCCTGGGGGTCATTGATGATTTGTACAATGTATAAAGCACATACAATACATTACAAAATAGGTAACTGTCTATTTTAAGGGTACATTTTACAGTGTTTCTACATATAACCTCTTGTAACATTATGTACTTACAGTAACCCTAAACCTAACCCTAAGGTACAGTGTAAGTACATAATGTTACCTGTTGTTACAAACATTTTAAGCTGTATGTTATGATACCGATACACTGTAACAGGGATGATAAAATTAAGTTGACCACAAAAAAATATTATTCACCTCAAAAAACATATTATGAAGACATTATATTTTGAAAAGTGTGGTCCTGTTTTATTTCAAAGGGTTGGGTATTATACACTTGAATAAATTACTATGTTAGGCTTTACTAAAATGTCCATTCTGAGGCAGTGTATCTCCTTACATGTTACATGCTGTAACCTCAAATGTCACCCTAGGGTTTCTAAGTAACGACATGTACTATGCGTACAAGGTCTCTGTTGTACTCATTAATTATTTCGGAAAGTATAGAGTACTGAACACTACTTAAAATAAAACAGGACCTTCCTCTCTATACTGTAGCATAATATATGTACAGTAGATTTTATAATTTGTGTATTTTATTGGTCAGATATGGATTTGGTATAATTGCAGTCATTTTGAAGTTCATAGCAGTTAAAGTTCAGCACGCTAAACTAAAAATATATGAATCGTCTATCATACGCGTTATGGATGAAACTGAGGTTATGACTGGTGCCCCAACTGTTAAGGTCATTCTAAGTGAGTGACTTTCACAAGTCACCCATGTGTTTATTTGGTATTCATGGGCACACCATTCGTGGCGGCCAGTCAGGGGCCGCGATGGAGACAGGCCATAAATTTAAAAAGCCCAGCCAACCTCAGTTATAGCAACAGACATGAATGTCATCTTTGTTCTACCTTTTGATGACAGTAATTTTGTCTGAGTCCTTGTTTTAGTGTTGCAGAGGGCTGTACATGATCGTAATCATCGCCGCGTAATGCGGCAGACGCAGTCTCTGTGGAAACAGATGGGCTCCTCCGATACCGCAACTTTAAAGGGACTCAGAGAACTAATTCATTACTAAACTGCAACTCAAACTCACAGACGATGTTCCACATAGCACTGGCAGGGACAGCCCCCCTTTGCTTTCTCACTGCTCATACCCTGGGTTGGAGAAATGACTTTTAAACGGCCTGTTTATTGCCACATTAAAAGGGGAGGGAAAAGCGCTGGTGAAAGCCAGGGAAAGGTTATAGCTAATTACGGCTAGCGAGCATGGGCCTAATGTATGCACACACGGGCGCTACTTTAAGGAGAGGAGGTGATGAAAGGAGCCCTAAGTAGTCATGTCCAGGTGGCATCCACTCTAAGGACTCGCGCCGTCCAAACACAACCAGGCACAGGTCCACGAGGGGAGCTTCTGTTCAGAGCCAGGGAGGGAGGGAGCAAGAGAGGGAGGGTGGGTTGTGGGGGTGGGACATGGGGATAGAAGGGGTAGGGAAGGATGAGGGTGGGTGTGAGGTGGTGGGGGTGTCTCACAACGGGGTTTTCAGCAGGAGCCGATGCCCCAACGGCTGTGGTCTGCCTGGGCAGTGCAGCAGTAGGTAGCACTGGAGCCAAGGTGGAGAGCAGAGGAAGGGAGGAAACTCGCAGAGAAACCATGAAAAATGTGGAGTATGAAAATGTCTCCCTTGGTTTATGGCAGTGCCGACATGCGTCCAAAAGAAACACATCTTTAAATTTAACTTTAGATGCCTCTTGGCTTTTTTCTTCTCTCTCTCTCTCATCGTTTTTTTTTTTTCTTTCTCCTCACCCTCTCCCAACTGTTGGCAGGGCCTTGGGTTTTGAAAACCAAGGCCAAGTTGCTTGGAAACGGCGACCATGTTAGAGAGGCACTCAATAATGTGGCGACAGCCTATGTAGAAAGAGCTTACTTTTCAGCTTGGGTGAACATATGTGGTTGAGGCCTCAGCCCAGGTCATTCAAGAAAACTTGAGATTTCAAAAACAATAAGGACCTCTGCATACTAAATATTACAGGATACTAGTATTAGGAAGAAAATCAATCTACAACATGTTAGAGTGAATGGGAAGTCAAGAAAGTCATACAAAATGTAATTGTGGTTTATTAATGAATAAGGCCTACTTTATTATTTACAGCTATTAGCACAACAAACCATTAAAGTAATTTTGTGCTAAAGGAAAGAAAAGGAAAGAAAAGGATTTATCCAAACCAATTACATCTTAAGAAATAAAAAAAACATTAATTATACTGTGGGATTAATGTTATTCCTTAAAATTGGATTAAAACTGAGACCGGGGGTGTGGCTGTGGGTTAAATTAAAGGTAGAATGTAATAATATTTGTGCAGTATGTTGAAGTCATTGAGGTGGTCTCGGTTTAAGACTGAACGCCTCAGATTATCGCGTAAATCACCCTCTGATTGAACAAACACACAGCCGAGGTGGAAACAGCATTTCTTCACTTTTGTGTAACTAAATAAAACGCACCATTTAGATGAACAGATTTACAGCCATTTTGGTGAAACCTTCCCAAGACAGAGCTGAAAAGCTAGAGAGAGGGAGAGAGACAGAGTCGGCAATCACATTATGTATACATGCTAATAAAGACTGATAAACATCTATAAAGTCATATCAGTTTGTTATATATACACAATGGTTATATTGTGTTAGGAGCACACCTTGTGACAGAGCATGCATCTTTGAACAAACTGTATAACATTTCTGTAACATTCAGTAATACGCACAAATAAGTTTGACAAAAAAATGTTTTGATTTGTTTAATGTCTTCTATCCTCTTTTCTCTCTACTCTGGAAAGGGTGGAAGTTGTTGTCACTGGTTTGTAAACCATACTCTTCCAGGAGCTGATGTGTGACAGACATTGTCTTTGAGCCCGGCTGCATCACATACGCGCAGCCAGGATCAGCACTCCTCCAGGGTGGTGAGTGCCAGATTGGTATGATGTCGCTTACACTGGTGCCGACACTTAATGGTTAGAATTGTTTTTGTACTAAGTAGGTATTTTTACAATTATTTCTCTTACTCTAACAATCATGTAAATCAAGTAAACAGTAAAAAGTACTCTTCAGTACGTACATATTTAATATTTTGGCCCTAAAAATTCGAGAAGAATGTGATATATCAGTGGTGTACTAGCTAGTATCAGCTAAATTCTATATGACACTAACTCTCTGAATCTGTATTAATTATCTTCAGTAGGTCTTTCAGCTACACAGTAGTCCATGGTTACAAAGTTTGTTGAGGAGGAAAATTTGCATTTATTGTACAAAGGAAGGTCCCCTTCAGTATATACAGGCAATGAGTGTCTTTAAGGGAATCTTTTTAAAGCAAAGGTATTTTCAGGTCACAAGGTCAGTGAAGCATTTATTTCCAGTGTTCTCTTTTCGATAGAGATATATGTGTGACAAGTTTTCCTTTTTCCTCTCCACGTCTTCACTGCTTCAAAACCAGCCTATAACCATCTCTAGCAACACATCAAACATGGTCACAGGTAATGCCTCAAAGTAGCATATAGTTTACAGCTTTCAGGACAGTATAATCCATGAGCTTAAATGTTTTTAGGCAAAATATACCAACCCCGTAATTCATTTTGAACACCCACTTTCTCAAAGTGTTTTGGTTGGGTGGTGGTAGTGGGGGGTGTACTCTCTGAGGCAGGCCCTGTCTCTTCATTGTTCCCCATGACCAAGGGCCCAGCATATATGGTGCTTCTCAAATGGTGCTGAATGGCTGACATTATATATGGGCCAGATGGACTTTCTCCTAGCCTCGTCATAAAAGCTTATAAGACAGTTCACAAATCAAGACCTGCAGTATTATTTTAAGCATTTGGGATTGTTATTGTTATTTTATGTTTGCACATACAAACGAGATTTATAACTCGGCGAGAAACAATTTGAGATTCACACTGAGAGCTGAAGCACTAGAACGTTTTATATGGTTTGTGCTCGACAATTCATAATCAACTGATAAAAGGCTCTGATCCAAGGGTATCCGTGGCAACCAGACAACACTTGAACTCCAGGGGTTTCTGTTTTCTGCAACTGTCCGACTTAAGGACCTCAGTTGATCTTAGCACCAGTTTATAAGCTGCAGGCTCCGCTCCAGGCCAAACGCCGAAGGTGAGAGAAATATCTGACATTTTTAAACTGTGTCAAAAATTTGTCTGCATGGAACGCAAAGACTGCGTGCAGGTAAGGGAATGAAGAGGGGGAAATGTAAAAAAGACAAAGTGGAATTCAAGATGCGACCTTAAGTGGAAAAACGGTCGATCTCAAGAGGTCTTCCCTCTTTCCGGATGAGAAGGAGGAGGACCCCATGGTGGAGAGGGCTTCTGCTGGTCTTTGGTCAAGTCATTTTCAGACAGATTGCTCTTCGATGGATGGTCAGATTAATTAGCTATTCAAGACATGCATGCACGCACGCACACACACACACACACACACACACACACACACACACACAAACATAACACAAGCACTCATGTGCATGCATATATATAGGTGTATACAAACACAAAACACATACACACACTATAATATATATTACATTAGTAAGAAACATACCTATGCTGAGGTACTACAGTGCGAAGGTAATTATATTGTAGAAAAGCCAGATACCCTAGAATGGACTACATTACTGGCAATCATCCATTCATTTGGAATTTATGAAGAATAGAGAATACAGGGCATAGTGATGTGATAAGCACCAGTCCACACTCAAAAAAAAAAAAACACCTAGTGATTACCTGACAGTGTGCAGTGTGCATCATCGAGGGAGCATCATGAGAGGCTCCAGATTTATGGGTGCCTTTTAAATTCTAATTATTTTCCCAGACTTTTATGTACATACCAGACTCTTTTGTGTATGTAGGCTTTAAGGTGTGTGTGTGTGTGTGTGCGTGCATCTGCACATCGCAAATGGCGATAAATAATATTATATTATAAATAATTAGCAATAACATAAAATTGGGTATTATTATTATTAATATTATATTGCTCTTGTTATTATGATTATTATTATTATTATTGCTGTTGTTGTTATTATTATTATTGTTGTTGTTATTATTATTATAAGATTATTATCTTAACTTAACTCAAAATATAACAGTCCCCAGTCATGAAAAAGACTAACCAAAAAGGGGTGAGCCTTGTTATGATTTTTGTCCACCAAAGCACAGCTGTTTCACGAGTGTTTGTGTTTCTTCAAAGTTTATTACATTATACATTTGATCAATAAACTGTTCAAAATCAAAACAGGACATTTAGCAACCAACTTTATTGCCTGTCCTTTGGATTGAGAAAGAGGTCCATAAATGGCTGCGCTCTAATACTGAGATCTAAAGCTGGATTCGAAAAATACACTCATCCGTTTCTTTGCTGATATCTGGAGCCAGTAAATGTATACAACCAATAAATCCGCCCTCTGCTTATTGTAAGTCACCAGATTTCTCCTGACTAACATTCTTTAGAGGGTGAAAAGGATCAACAGAATAACATTAAAGTGCTTAAGAGAGAGTTTAGAAGCCAAAAGATGTCAAAACCACCATTTATCAACCACCTATGATTCAGAAAGGCAACAAAAGACCTCTGTGAAAAACCACTGACTCCAGGAAAGGACCTATTGCGCCATTTTCGCGCACGAGTGAGTGAGACATAGTAGCCCATAGCACTTCATGTAATTCTCTTAGCTCAAGCAAGCAATTTCTTTACATAAGCAAAGAGAATAAAAATAAGTACGTTTTGTGACCATAGCGTGTAGGTGGGTTTGTGAAAGAACAGTAACAAAACGAAATGCCCTTAATTAGCCTACAGGCCAATAAAGCCTACAGGCCAATTAAGGGGGGCTAATGCAATGAAAACACACGCACTTTTTTCTGAAATATTTTTGGTAGAACACTTACCAAATCGAGTAGGCTAATGGGAAATACACCCTTTAAAACAATCATCTGGTTTCTTTGTTGATATTCTGATCATGTTTACTTGAAGGCCTAAAACCTCCTTGAATGCAAGACAGTTAAAATCGTAACAAACGATACTGCCAAGTACTGCTAGATGATCAAACCCCTGCGCCCGACTCCCAACAATTCAATATGATTAGGCATGCTATAAATAGCTGTCTTAAATAGTACCTTAAAGATAACCTGTGCTTTTTCAAAATTACCTTAAGAACTCTTAAAAATCAATATCAGGATATGCCTGAACGAGCCTCAAATATAAAAGATACAAGGATAATGAGAGACAAAGACGCCCTTGTATTGAAATATTTAATGAATTCGATTTTATCAATACAATTACATGTAAGAAACTTTTAATTTACATTATTTTCAGTGCAAATTATAAGCAAAATATTATACAAATCAAATGAACAAATGTCAAAAGACAAAACATTTACATTGTGTAAATAGCATATTTTCCAAGTTCAGTACGTGAGAAAGTGGTTCAGAGAAGATTTCACAAGGGCAATATTTTTTTCCTTTTAAAGGAAAAAAAAGTCAAAGACATCGTACTTCATAGTCCTATTCGTGGGGTTTAAGGGTGGGAAAAAATCCACATTTCTTACTATTTAATACCTACACAGTGGAGGTGCTTAGGGCCAGGCAGTTCACTTGCAATCTCAATTTTGAGACGACAGATCTTCTATTAAATTAGCAGTCTTACATTAAAATAGTATGATGTTCATAGTAATATTTGCGACGATCCAGGTGTTTCTGTAAGCGAGCTGTTTGTTGTCGTATCTTCGCTCATCGCAGACGCAGGCCCGCTCATGATCACGCTGGTCTTGTTGTGTTCTGTGATGTCGACGTCACTTTTGTCCTCGGGTCCTTCCTCAAAGTCGGACTCGCTGTGTTCGGTTTCGCACTCGGATTCCTCAGGCTCCTTCGGATCACTCTCAGTCTGTGCCTTGTCTGGCTGTTCTTTCTCCTTGTCCTTCTGTGCCTGTGCCTCTTTTGAGTGTCTCCACTTCATTCTTCGGTTCTGAAACCAAACTTTCACCTGGGGAGACATGTGATTGGACTTAAACGTCTGTCTGATTCCACCCCAAAGCTACTGCTCTGTCTGCGTGGCTGTGAAAGTTAATTGCCTTGCGCGCACTCTCACAGTGAGTGTTAAAATAATATTGTGTAGGCCCAAAATGCTAAAATACAAAGGATTGCATATGATATTTTAATTAACAGTGTCATTATTGTCGACTTTCAGACTTCATCAAAGCCTGACTTCTGTAGGGGAAGACTTATTTTCTCCTGAATTTAACCGTTTGCTTCACAAGAATATTGACGGTGTTATGACATAGGATTTCCCTATGACCCCTATTGCGCTTGCTATAATTTAGTATAATCGACTTTCATTTCCCCAGATCACCTAATTTCGCAATATGTTTCTTGTAAAGTTAGCAGGCTTACATACTGACATTGCTGGGCGTGTGCTGCCACTTCCCCAATTGTTTAGTGACACTGTTGTCTTGGTCTTATAAATTAAGACATTTCACAATAATGAAAAATGAGCCCACCAGAAAAAAAACAAACAAAACAACAAATAGGCGCTGCAAGAGTATGTGACTTTTAAAGCAATGTGCTTGTTTATTTTCAGCACGGATGATATTACCTACCTGTGCATCAGTGAGGCCTAGCATCGCGGCGAGCTGTTTTCGGTCCGGCTTGGTGACATACTTCTGTATTTCAAAACGCTTTTCAAGACCTTTTCGTTGTAGGTTGGAAAACACTGCTCTGGACCAAGATCTTTTTCTTTTGTAGGTCTGGGGCATGGTGTCTTTCGTAAGAACAGCATATGGCCCTGTATGGATGACAAAAGGCAGGGTAAACAACAGTAGTCATATACTATGCTCATGTTCATTTGCCATAAAAATCAGTAGGCCTACGTGCTAATGTTTTAGTAAACTGTCAAATATATACGTAATACTACAGCGAAAATCTAGGGCTGATCGGTCTGTTTGGTCTACAGTGTATTCGAGTGTGTGCGGTTGGCTACACTACCTGGAAAGGTGTCCTGAAACTGATGTTGCCCTGATTGCCTCGCCGCGGTGCCTAATGAGCTCATCCGGGACGACGCGTCATTCATCCCCGGATCTAGGGATGCGAAGTACTGGCTCGCCGGAGGCTGCACGGAGACGTGGACTGCCGAGTGTCGATTAGAGCTAACGATAGACGTGAGATCTGGTGTAAAACGACAGAAAGGTCAAATGAATTGCGTCTGCGAGGCAACCTACCCTGAAATGATCATAAAAACCACACAGGAGCCTATTAGCCAACTTTGAAAGTGAAATCTCAAGATGTGTCTCTATCCTGACCTTACTTTTTTGCCAACACCGGCACTCTAGCATATCAATATTAAGTGAAATATTTCAAAATGTAAATAAAGGGATTGTGTGTAATAATTGCATTTCATGCCATTACAATGCAAAGAAAGTAAAGGAAAATCATATCGCAGGGTGCAGCCAAATTATTTTAATATATATTAAAACTCTGCCTTACCTCGCAATGACGATGCTTCTTTTACTTTTGGATCAAAGTCTGTAGACAAAATTCGATCAATTCCGAACTTGAGATCCTTGCTTGAGGGTGGCGGCGCTTGTTGGGAGTTCAGCGTTGTTCTGGAGACCGCGGTTAAGTGTATTCCATGTCTGTGATAAGGGGATGCGGGGTTGCCTCTTGTACCGAAGACCGTCGCCTCTGCCGCCACCGGAGAGGGACGCAGCGGGGATCCAGAAGAGTGAATCTGAGAACGGGGTGCCACATGAGCCATAAGTGCTGACGACCCGGGAAGACTGTCCGCATCACCAATATGTAAAATGTCTGCTATGCAAAATGAAGGCTTTTTCATGGTATCCATTGCAAAACCACCGGAGCAGTATGCAGACCAAAGGCTGAAATTGGACGCATAAAACGGATTTAGTCCGGCGGTGTACATCCTGGCCACCTAACACGCCTGTTGGCTTATCTGTAACAGTAATATTTAAAGGCGTCCGCATGTAACAGCAAAGACAGT
This sequence comes from Setipinna tenuifilis, assembly GCA_030347295.1. Taxonomy (NCBI): domain Eukaryota; kingdom Metazoa; phylum Chordata; class Actinopteri; order Clupeiformes; family Engraulidae; genus Setipinna; species Setipinna tenuifilis. Next base: position 3,044,359 of record CM059282.1, on the reverse strand, counting down.
CACTGTAAGCTGCAGTCCAACATATGTTAGAGACTTCTCACACTGCGACGAAACTTCACTCCAAGTAGTTCTACGTAAATGTTTGAACATGTGCACTGATTGGCTGCGTCGTGGCCAATGAGCGTCACGCGCAACTGCGAAGCAAGGATGCGCCGTGTATTGCCTGCTTAAACACGAAAACAAAGTAACCTGTATCCTCTAATGTGTGTCATACTGTACATAAAACGTTATCCTGGTAGATAGGCTATGTTTTATTTTTTATCACAAATAACACCAGGATCTTTTCCTGTTTGTGATGGAATTTGTCAAGTTTTGTCTGCTGTACATTTGAGTCTCCTTGCTCGCTCTCTCTCTCTCTCTCTCTCTCTCTCTCTCTCTCTCTCTCTCTCTCTCTCTCTCTCTCTCTCTCTCTGCGTGGCGTGTGTGTTTCGAACTGTGACTGTATTGGTTGTTTTTATGTGTCTTTAACTTTTCACAATGGAATTGTCCGGAACATTGCCGTGCACAGTGAGTTTAATGCATCATATCTTTGTGTTAACCTTTAATTTCTATAACAGTCTAAATATCATTATTGCGGTGAAATTGGTTGTACTAATATAAAGTGCAGCTGATGATAACTGAAAACACTTAATGTCTTGCAACAATTTTGTGTCAGAGAAGTGATGCAGCGTTGCCTAAATGTCGCACATAAGAACGGTGATAGGCTCCACACAGCAGGGGCCTGTGAGTGCAGGAAACTAGGGTTTATTAGATGCAGGTCATCCTGTTTTTGATGGACCCTGATTTGCGCTAAATGAGCGGATATGCCTGCTAGATGTATCCAAAAATAGCACTTGTTTTAGTATTTTAGGATACAGCAGAAATCCTTATTTCTTCCGGTCGGGGGGTGGGGGGTGGGGGGTTTATAATGACTGTTAGAACTTCCTTTTTTCAATATTTGTGCAACTTTATCTCGACCTGCAAGTTGTACACTGACGCAAATCCGCCCCCTCGCTCATAATAAACAGAGGAAATCTATTCCCTTCTAAAACGAAAACACAATTAACTTCAGAGGCCATGCCTTGTCCATATGGAAAAGTTACACACATGACTACGGGCATGTAGCGGCCGAATCGGTTTTGATCATGGATAATGTCATGCTTTTTCTGTTGTTCTGGAGTGTCTTGCATCAAGACTCCATGTCTGTATTGTAAACAGGCCTATCCCATCAATAATAATAACAGCGAATATTATTATTGTCATTATTATTGTTGTTGTTATTATTATTATTGTTATTGTTAATGATACTACTACTACTACTACTACTACTAATAATAATAATAATAATAATAACAATAATAATAATAATAATAACAATAATTAACTTTTGTAACCATAGGAATGTAAAATTGTATTGATAATAATAATGGGGATGTAAAATTATCACTGTAAACACCTTTATTATGACAGCTCTCATCCTATCAAGACTGTTAGCTGACCCGCATTATATTCAAAGCACGCTATAATTGTCAATAGCTTGGTCCTCTCCCACCGCTTCTTTGACCGGCTGATTCATAGCCGGATGAGTCTATGACCCTGACTACCTCCTATCACGGTGTTTTCGAGTGACACTTTTCCGGGTTAAATTTAGAGATGAAATGTAACGTTTGCTCTCGACCGACAAGTTAAAAAAAGCAGAGGAAAAGGATGTGGGATGGAGCGGGGTGGGGGTCAACTAAAGCGCTCACCAATTATTCCATGTGCCCCTAGAGTGCGGGAATCTTTAAAAGTCCAAGCGGAGTTACACATGCCAACACAGACACGCTACATTCCACTGACAACAGGAAATAACCTACTGTCAGTAAAAACAAGAAAATGTAAAAAAAAAAAAAGAGAAATGAAGGCCTGGTACTGTTAATAGGCTATAATAAACTGTAGGTTTAGTCTTCACACATGGTAGGCTACTGGGCTGCCCTGTTTAAAACGCTTGCGTCTCCCCACACCAAGAAGTGTGATTGGCTTAACTGTTAGCCTACCACAGAAATAACCAATCAGGATGTATTCATACGTGGTTTAATGACAAAAAACTTTAAGTACTCAGAGTAGTGCTAAACATCTTAATTGCAAAACAAATTATCTAGGTTCTTTAATCAGACGGTGTACTTGCTGGTGTATTCACCCGTGTCATGAAACCACCAGGCTCTTTGGAATACCCCCACTTTCCCTTCTCGCATTCACAAGCAAAAATGATCGGCACTGTGTTTAACATCAAAACTCCATATCAATGACAGAAATAAGTTGGTGAGATCAGCCAAATTAATATGGCCCAATAATGTGGTAGGTTTGTGCTCTTCATATTTTATTAATTTTATGCTTATAATAAAAGGTAATGTTTAACTGTTTTATTCGAAAAAAATACAGAAGTGAGACTTGAATAGGAATTTTCCTGTAATGAGTTTAAATTAATGGAGCCATTGTGTAAAATTGTATTAAATACAAACTCTGCATTAATTGTGCGATGAAAGGCATATTGATTGCTGTATTTTTAGATGACTCTCCACCCTCCATGAATAGTTCAGTCATTGTTCTTAATAATGCTATGAGGGTGGGGAGGCATAAAGCTGTCAGAGGATACAATGATCCAGAAATGAGTCACACATCTCAGATGCAACAGAGGTTTAAAGCATAACCAATAACACACACAGACACACACATGCAGTTGGGGTGTGTGTGTGTGTGTGTGTGTGTGTGTGATGGTGGTGGGGGGGACGACTTCTAACAGCACAGGAAAATTTCAGCTAGCTTGATGTCCAATGAGTCTGAATTGAGCTGTGGATACAATTAAATCATTTCCATTATCATACACCCAGAATTATTATTCCCCACCGTCATCAGTCAGTAGCTCATGCCAAGATTACTATTTCTGGCAGTGTTTGCTTCAGGAAGGAACTTTCGCAGATTTAATGGGACTGGAGGCATTGTGACCCACGTTCTCCATGGCACACAGCCACCATTTCCACTGCGGACAGAATTAACTTCTAAAGCCTTCTGGTGTTTACCCTCATTTGAGACAATATCTTAAGATGGAGAAACAATACGTGACTTTTTTTGTTGTGTGACTTCCTCCCTGAACACCAGCAAAAAAAAGATTTAAAAAATTGTCAAAGTAAAAATAAATTCTGTGATATTCAAGGTTAAAAGTTTTTATTTGTCTTATGCATTACAAGGTAAAACATTCAGTAAAATGTGTTTTTTTGGTATGATGTTGTGTGTTTACATGACAGTGTAAATTAACATTGTAGGGATGTTGTCAAACAAAATGTGGACAAACCAAAATAAGACATTTAGACGTCAGAATTTAATGTGTAGAAACTATCTTACAGTTCACCTCATTCTGTTATCCAGGTTTAAATAAAAAAAACAATTTTACCCCATGTCCATCAACATCAGGGAAAATTCTTCCATTTCCCAAGTGTTTCTTTTACAAACTTAGTAGCTGAACACAGAACCAATATCACGGTGCTCAGATAACAGCAACGATGAAATCTAAGTGGCCTAAATGGAAACATCTTGATTCTAACTGTACCTGTCATAGAAATAGGATTTCTATGAAAAAAATATCTTAAATTTTAAATAAAGAATGCTGAAACATGTTTCCAAGATAGTGGATAATGGAATTTTTTTCTTGAACATTTTATTTAGCTGAGACGAGTTCTCTGTAGTGATTCAGTGTTTCATCATAAAATATTCATTACGTATTTTGAATTGATATCATATAACAGACTTTTAGTGCGAAGTATGCACATCACGTCTAAACAGATCAAGAAAGCCAAATGTGGATCAAGTCTAATTTGCAGTGGTAAAACCATCTCCTGAAGTAAGGCCCAGTGAGACTTCAATGTTTGTTATTGTTTCTAGACTTCTGGAGTCATCCATGATGACCTACTGCTAAGTGGGACTCTTGGATTTGTGAGCTGGAAGCCCCAACTGCCCATCAAGAGAGACTGAGGTCTATCAGGCAGGAATCATAAAAAATGAAATATCATAATGCTCAACTACTGATCATGGGAAAATATGGTAACCTCATGGAATAACTTTTTTCCGTATCTGAGAAATTGCTTCCCAGAGGATTGCTTCATTCCGACATCTGGGACTGCCTTGTGGATCCAAGACAAGTTCTTTATGACAGTCACTGGAGCCATCTATCAAATATGAATTATTGAATTTTCACAAAAATGCATTTAATAAAGTAGCCAGTTACATTTATTTTTACAAACTAACAACATCATTGTTGGCATGCACAGAGGCACACAGCTGGTGTAGAATCAAATCTCTTTAGTGTCTGAAAGAAAATGTCAAACAATTTGTATTGCAAATCTTTACAAAGAAAAGGAAATAGATATAGATCAAAACCACACACCTTACTGACTTTATGTTATGTCTGTGCCCTGTGCCAGTTAAGTTAATGTCTGCTCAACACTTGAAGACCATTGATGCAAAATGTTTTTTTTCTTTCCAACACACACACGCACCATGTCTAAACGCTCTTGATTCATCTCTAAGGAGGATGTTCACAAAGTCTTTATCCGAACATGAGATGGACATAAGAGAGTAAGCCTGATGACATTCACCTTAGCCTAGCCCGTTTCTAAAAACAGTCTGAGGAGCTCTTTAATGGAAGCTTTTAAATATGATGGTGTCCCATGCCTGTACATTAACGGCCACTATGTTTACATAAAAACAGCCGCGGCGCAGATTAAAGCGGCTCTTCGTGCTCTTTAGTGTCAGAGAATAAATGTCTCCTAATTACTCAAGGGCAGTGTACACAGGGTTAAATCAAACTCATAGAGTGGTGGCCCCGGGCCGCCATGTTAAATACGAAAAAGAGTAATGGAAACGCAAAAAAGGTCATCATAACAAACCATTACTGTTTCTTCTCTCCCTGTTTCTTGGCAGGCATCCCGGTAATGCTGTTTAACTATATGCGCACTTTGTGTAATGGCACTCAAGTGACAGAAGCCGCTGAGAAGCGTGCAAAAAAGCATTCCCCGATTAGGCTTTAGACATCCATGCAGTGATCAGTTGCGTACTTGTTTACAGCAAGCCATCTCTGTTGAGGCAGGCCAGAGCTTTCCATCGCGGGAACATTATACAGCTGTCCACCGCTATCCCAGGGGTTTGGGGTCCGACAGCAATTAATTGCGCTAATAACAGGACACAAAGCCCGTATTAGCAGGTGGTAAAAATTTAACACCGGAACACAACAGGCTGCAGCGACGCAGCAGGTGTCTTGACTACCCAGATGTAATGATGGATGTGTTAAACATTTTTTTACATGTTCGTAAAATGTTGGTAAAATTGCGTAAAAGCCAGTGTAATGACAATCCAGCGCAGAATAAAATGCAGAGTTACAAATGGCTTTGCACAACATTATTTAGGCCTACATGAATTTACAATAACAGCAGCTTCCCTTCGATTGTGACAACAAACGTGACAGCTAAACTATCGGCATGAAAAAAAGATGACTACCTCACCAGTTCCAGGAGATCATTCAATCTAGTAGGCTATAGGTTATCTTTATTCGCTGAAATATCAGAAACGACCAATGGCAGTTTTTCCGAATAATTTAGTCTGACGTTACAAAATGCCTCTATCAATGTTTAAGATCACTGTGGAATTTTAACAGCTAGGCCTATATATAAGGCATAATAGTATCTTCTGGAGTAGGCAGATAGGCATCCATTTTTATGACGCTAACGATGTTGCCAGATAAAGAGATACAACATCAAAATCTGTAAGACATGTTGAATGTCATCGGAAGAATTCAATAAACAGTGTATGTATTTCTGTTGGAAAGATTAAAGTATTAATCCCGAACCTGAACCATTCTGTAGCCTAGGCCTGTCTCAGACTAGCTATGAACATATTGCCGATATTTAAAAAGTTAATTTCATTGACGCATAAAATGAAATAGATAGTTCATGGTTCATCAGTTTATTTACGTAAGGTTTTCGCGTAAAGAAATGCAGTCAAAAGATATCATTAAGCACGCAATATGCGCTCCCAATTGCTCTTAATAGGAAGATTGTCTTTTCCATAATAAATTCACGAAAGTGTGCCACAAATTCATGCACATCTCTGCTATGGGTGGGCCGTTTTAAGTATCCTTCCTCACTTTTTTTCTAACTTAAAAAATATGTAGGGCCCTGTCGGTTTGAAGCCTAATAATAGACCCAACAGCATGGTAAACACCATAAATTACTAGTTTGCAGCACAGCCTTGCGTCTTATCTGTCTCGTGGTTTCCATCTAGTGGTAGGTTAAAGTACTGCGAATATTGGTCATATTGAAATTATATCGTGGAATGTTTCAATAAATGAAAATGGAAGTAAAGGTTAAAACATTTGAGAAGGCTAACAATTGTCTAATTGTAGATTTTCTGAGTAATAAAACCTTATAAATTATACATGTATGGCTTAATTATTTCACTTTCACTCCAAATGCATCCTCCAATTAAGTTAGCTGCAGCATAACTGACAAAGTTGGGGGATAAGAAAACTCTTGATTAACGTTTTTGATGGAATGATTTTGTGGCCAGACAAACCAGAATTTGACCATGAGCTGGTTCCCAACATTTTAGTAGCATCTGGGGAACTGCACAACCAAAGAGCCAAATGCATTTCAGGCAAAGCAATCCAGCATCATGCATGTAGATGACTGTCAAAACCATATGATTTACTATGAATGGGAATCATAGGTTGTCTACTGTTTACACATCCCATCACATCTGTACTCTGTGTGTCCAGCTGTGGTAAGAATTTGGATATGTGCAGCTGTGCCCCAGTGCTATATTGATAATAACAAAATGAGGACTAAGTCTTGCCAGGAAACGAATAGTAAACAATAAGGGGAAACCTCATTTTTTTAAGCAATATGAATCATATAATTAAATTATTCTGTCTTTTACACACATGGATGAACAAACACACACACAGACACACACACTTGTCATTTTAGGACCAGTGCTTTTAAGGGGCATAATGAAATGTAATAAAGGTTTTATGGATACAATTATATATAGTCTGACTCACTTAGAAATTTGGTATATACAGTCAATAGAAGATGAAAATGCCAAATGACAGCTCTATTCTCTTGCCAATATTTTTCATTTCCAAATTTTCACTTTGATAAACATTTAAAAATTTAGCAAGGGTGTAAATAAATTGCCAACTTCAAAGTCTTTAGTCAGCATGCCATACAGGCTAATTGCCTTACCATATAATTTTGATGAGCTGTGTCCCATTGAAGCTTGGAAACTTTTCTCCCAAAACTGGATAGACCAATCACATCAGTCTGTCCTTATAGAGAGTCGCTGGGCGGGCTTAACACAATGATGACAGGGCTGCAACGGTGTGCTATCTACTGTGCTCAGAGGCAGTCTTAGGAAGACAACTGTTGCTGCTGCCACTTGAAGTGGCCCATCCATTGTGGTCAGACCACACAATTTGATGTGGTCTGGCTTGTCAGGCTATCCCATGGCAGTACACACTTTAACTGCCGCACAGTACAGTTTGGGCTATCTGAAGAAACTGAGACATCTTGAACTTCTCTTCATCTCTATTCCTGACACACCAGTGGGTCAAAAAAGTATTTAGTCAGCCACCAAGTGTGCATGTTCTCCCACTTGAGAATATGACAGAGGTCTGTAATTTTCGTCATAGGTAGGCCTATACCTCAACTATGAGAGACAGAATGAGAAAAATAAATCCAGAAAATCACATTTTCTGATTTTTAAAAAAAATAATTGTAAATTATGGTGAAAAATGAGTATTTGGTCACCTACAAACAAGCAAGATTTCTGGGTCTCACAGACCTGCAACTTCTTCGTTAAGAGGCTCCTCTGTCCACCACTTGTAGCCTACCTCATTATTAATGGCCCCTGTTTGAACTCGTTATCTGTATAAAAGACACCTGTCCACAACCTCAAACAGTCACACTCCACACTCCACTATGGCCAAGACCAAAGAACTGTTAAAGGACATAAGAAACAAAATTGTAGACCTGCACCAGGCTGGGACGACTGAATCTGCAATAGGTAAGCAGCTTGGTGTGAAGAAATCAACTGTGGGAGCAATTATTATAAAATGGAAGAAATACAAGATGACTGATAATCTCCCTCGATCCGGGGCCTCCACACAAGATCTCACCCTGTGGAGTCAAAATGATCACAAGAACAGTGAGCAAACATCCCACAACAACACGGGGGGACCTAGTGAATGACCTGCAGAGAGCTGGGACCAAAGTAACAAAAGCTACAATCAGTAACACACTATGCTATTGTTGTCCAAAAATTCGTTATCAACAAAGTAGAGACAAAACCAAGCCAAGTAGTGGTAAATGACAAAACCCTCGAGGTTTATTGTGACGGATCCGGGAGCTGGATACAGTTCAATTATTCGGGGCACACCGCCCTCCTTATATACAGGTGTGACGCCTTTGTTTCGTGTGGTGGGAGATCCGGGAGATCTGGTTGGGGGTTGGGATACGCGTTGCAATGGAAGCACGCCCCAACATACATGCATCTTTGATTTTTCTACTACACCATCAGGGACTCAAATCCTGCAGAGCCAGACATGCCCCATACCCCCCTACTTAATAAATATGTAGCCCACGCGAATTGCACTGTATTATTGGGTGTAGTATTTCCCCCCTGTCCGCTAGATGGCGCTGCGCCGCCTGTAAGTTGCATCACACCATAGAATGAGTATCCGAGACTCAAGACTGCATTTTGTTGCCAGGCAAGATAGATTTAGTCATATTTTAATACTGTGACAATCAATTTTGAACTATTTTTTTGTTTATAACTTTGGAGAAGAGGTTTTTGTTAAATGGACCATTTCTGCAGACGTTTTGTGTTTTTATTCACTGAATCTTCGATTGTTTTTTTTTGTTGTGCATCTTCTGCCACGACTGAGATAGAGAACGGCGAGCCTGTGATTCTTCTAAGGACTGCGACCAGCGTGTCCACCAACCTGCGAGCCTGGATGCATGCTGCCTTTCCTTAGGATTCCAGATAAGATTTTAAGATCAATCACTTACATAATACCAAGGCAGTGATAAAAGGCCTTATTTTATTTATTTTTTTCTGTTTTTTTATTCAACGAAGTGCGCACAAGGATTATCCTTTTTTCTATGTTTCTATGTTTTCCCCTTTTTTGTGGATTTAAAGGACACCTGTTGAACATTGAATATTGAGCTTGCATTTGGATATTGAACATTTAACCGTGAACTTTGAGGTTTGAAATCAAACATTGAACTTTACGGAACTTTGTTGAACTTTATTAAACTTTGTTTAACATTGGGTTACTGACTGACGGCGAAGGGGTTTACTTTTCTTTTGCGGTATACAATCTTTTGTATGTTAAATAAATTGTAATACTTTTCCTCCATGTGAGATGGTAAACTTCTCTCACTCACCCTCTCACCGTTTTTTTTTATCCTTTAAGAACTGAACACTTTGAACTTCACGGTAGAGTAGAGAGGGGGAATAAGCCCCCCTTAAGGAAAATTTAGGTTTTATCCAAGTTGACATGGACCATGTGTTTAGTTTTCAATCACAGTTTTTGACAGCAGTGATTTTAACAATTACTTAAAATCACTTTTAATTACTTTTTTTTTTTTAACAAAAACAAACATTGTGCTAAGGGGGCCTTTTACCCTCCCAGTGGGGTAGCCTAAAAGGCCCCCTGAGGTGGGGCACTAAAAAAAGCTGTTTGGATAGCAAAAGTGTGAAAAAAAAGCCTCATGTGAAAGAAACAAGAAAATATGTCTGAAATAGATTATTTTATTAAATTTCACATCAAATTAATATTATAAAATATTATGAATAATATAGATAAATAGAATATGCCTACATACAAATGTAATTCAACACACAAATATTTCATGAATAGAAATAAATATATAAATTATTAAGATAAATATATATATACATTATAAATAGACATGCAACCCTGTCTATGGCCAACAGACATGCAACACTGTGTATAAGACCATATGACTGTTTAAAAATATATCAATAAATATTAGATCTATGAAGTACACGTATGTATGCATGTATGCATGTATGTATGTATGTATGTATGTATGTATGTATGTATGTTATAAATAGAAATTTTGAAAAATTCTGTCACATCAATACACTATAAAAAGAATAAATAAATGCAATGAAATGTGCTATCTAAAGAAATACCTGCAGATGAAAATCCCCCAACTAAAACACCAACAGATATGCAGTCACACAGACAGACACAGACACAGACACACACGTTTCTATTCAGACAAACAAATTTCACACACAAATTCCCCATTATTTTCATTCGAACACTCCACATGAGCCCACTTCTGGCAGCCCTAACACCGGATCCATTCCCCAACACTTCTTGAAAAAAACTCGCCACAATACAAGCATTCAGCATCATCATTTGATCTGCTTTGATGTGCTTTTTCCTTATTCTTTTTAGTTTGCCCTACTCTGCTCCTTTTGCATTTAGATGTCTTTGCCTCCAACTTCCGCTTGTATGGGAATGAGGTAAGGACAGTTGCTGACTCCGCTATCCTCTTCTGGGCCCTCTTGGATGGAACTGGCCGAGGAGAAATTGTTTCAAGAATTGCTCGAAGTTGTCCTTTAAAAAAACAACATAAAAAGCAACAACATGTATAATTTGAAATACAGACATACAGTAGACTAATTATAGAAATTCCACCTATAAGTTATTTTTGGTGTGGTGTGGATGGTGGTGCCATGAGCGGTGGACTGGGGCCCGGGAGTTGAGGTGGCGATGGTGGTGCCATGAGCGGTGGACTGGGGCCCGGGAGTTGAGGTGGCGATGGTGGTGCCATGAGCGGTGGACTGGGGCCCGGGAGTTGAGGTGGCGATGGTGGTGCCATGAGCGGTGGACTGGGGCCCGGGAGTTGAGGTGGCGATGGTGGTGCCATGAGCGGTGGACTGGGGCCTGGGAGTTGAGGTGGCGATGGTGGTTCCATGAGCGGTGGACTGGGGCCTGGGAGCTCCTCCTCGCTGTCCTCCACTGTCCTGTCCCCTGCCACTGGATCATGTGCAGCCTCAAAGTCCTCCTCCGTAAACACAAGCCTGTTGATAGGCCAAATACCACATGCCCTGAAGCCATTCTGTGCTTTACCTACTGAGGCGACATTTCCATATGCCTGACTGAATATCCCACATATTTCATAGGCATCTATGCGCTGACCTGGGTGGCAGGTCAACCAGCTGTCAGCTGCAGTGATGAATGCACATTTTAGGGATTTAAAAAATGTGCGATCCAGAGGCTGCATTTTGTGACTGCAGTGGGGTGGTATGGTTATCATTACCACCCCACGCTCCCTTGCCACCTGTACAGCCTCTAGTGTCTTGTGGGAATGATGGCCATCTAATATGAGGACATGTGGCCTCTCCTGTGTACACCCCACGGTATCACAAAAGTGGTGCAACCAGCGTACAAAAAGGTTGCTGTCAATCCAGCCCGAGTCAGACACCACTCCTATTGAGCCAGCTGGAGCCCCATTTAGGAGATGGTCGTTCATCCTCTTTCTGGGGAAAACAAACATGGGGGGGATGTACTGCCCAGCAGCACTCATGGCGCAGACTGAGGTCACTGTAAAACCCCTCTCTGCGCTGGTGATCCTGCCAACCTGCCTCTTGCCCTTGGTTGCCACGATGCTGTTTGGCTTTTGGACATTCTGGATTCCAGTCTCATCCATATTCCAAAGACGAGACGGCTCAAAATGTGGCATCTTCCCAATCTCACTTTCTAAAATCTCAAAGAAAAGATCAACCTTCGGCCTACTAAATCCCACCATACGGGAAATGCTGGTGGCCTGAGGTGTACGGACTGAAAGTGTGCCTTCACGTCTCATGAACCCCTGCAACCAGTCTTTTCCTGCCTTCCAGCCTCAGTATTAAAAGGGTGGCTAATTTGAAGTTGTTCGGCCAGTTCAAATGCCAGCCTCCTAACATCTTTAGTAGATAAGCCGAACAATGCCCTCTCCATTTCCTGTATGTGTTGTGTGAGTTGGTGTTCAAACTCACCACTGAACACAGCTTTTCTGCCCAGACAGGCAGATCCAGGTCTTGCCACTTTGCTGTCCCTGTGTCGCCTCAGGGTCTTCGGGGACACCCCAAAACGCCTTGAAGCTTCCTTCAAAGCCATCCCATTCTTGATTAATTTAAGTGCCTCTTTAAGGCTCTCTTCACTGTATGCACAGCGGTTGCTGACTCTCTTGTATGTTCTCATCTATATCATCACACAAAAAAGATCAAACAAAAAGAGAAGAGGTTCGTTTTGTATTAGAAGACAACAGGCTTCATTAAATTAATTAGAAAACGTAGATATGACCGCTCCCCCAAAATAAATAAATAAATAAATAAATAAAAAATCAGCACACACACACACACAGAACATGAACACATTACATCTGAATCTGATGATAAACATCAATATGCCAAATCTGACGTGGCTAATCTTAGGCAACTGTTCAAGCTAGCCTACATAGCTAGCTAGGCTAATCTGAGGTAATATTTTTAATATTAGGTTCAATTTACTTGATTTACTCGACCAGGTATGCGAGATGTTACTAATAACTATGTATGTGCTATTCAGAAATGTATGAAACACAGTAATTATTTTAAAGAAAACGATGCCCCCTGGGGGCCATTTACCCCGCCATCAAGGGGGCGTTTTACTAGCCTGGCTAACGCGACTTATCAATGCTCTGCGAACATTGGTCTGGCCAAGCTGTGTTGTAAATCCATTTCTCAGAGGGCGGGCTTAACCCACGTGTGTGAAATGCCTGTGTTTGCTACTGGACGAAGCTTCGACCAATCACATTATTGTCCATGTATAAAACAGAGAATAGTAACATGCATATGAGTAAACAAAAACGTAACTGCACAAAAGCTCGAAATTCCATATGCTATCGCTGACAATGTAACGTGCAGCTATTTTGTCAATGAAATAGCTCCACAACTTTCCAAGATATTACTGTGTTGTTCTGCTATTAACATACTGTAAACTGGGTTGACTTGGCAACACTTACCATTTATAAGTCAGATGAACCTCGTCGACAACAATGCCAAGGAGATTTTCTTTGTAGACTTCGTTGGCTAACATGTTCACCCATCTTTCAAAACAGCAGCTACAGCTGCATTGAAATCTTGCCGTTGCTCCACATTCGCCATGTTGACAGTGACTGAGGTATATTTCCGGTCGCTAAACTACCGCGTCATTGCCTTTTTGAAATGCTAGATTTTCATTGGTCCCAGTTTCTCTGTTAATGTAGAAACGGTGTTGAATGGGAGCTTGGCCAGACTGACTTTGCAAGCGAAATTCAAATGCAGCGGCACAGGAAGTATGGGCGTGCCCAGGCTAGCGTTTTACCCCACATACTTTTACAAAAAAAGAGTCTTGCTTTCAAAATGGGATTCAACTTTTTCTAACTAATGTGTTTTTTTAACGTACTGACTTGTCTACTCATACCATATATACCACTGAACTAGTTGGTGAAATAGCAGCTTTCTAAATACAGGTTTACTGATAGCTGAAAATTATATCACTTACCATGAAATATGATCTCTCTCCGCTGCGTAGTTGATATGCGATCCACAGTTGATATTTGTATATCCTCGTTGTCAAGGCAGGCCATAGCAACGATAGAAATGTCAATTTGCACCATCTAGTGGTTATTTTGTGTTAAACAGGCCGTGGGCGTATTACCCCACGGGGGCTTATTCCCTCTCTCTACTCTACACCTGCGCACACCCACACGCACACATCCGCAATCAAACCCGTCACAATACAAATTGAACTGTTAAAACCCATTTATTTTCAACATCATCAGCATGTAGTGTGGTAGGCCTACACACTCGTGCCCCATTTACCATGTCTTTCTGTTTAAATTCACAATCCATATAAACACTCCGCCATACTTACAGGCTTCCTCTTCTCCTGGACACTTGGCCATACTATGTGGGAGCGCGCCCGCTATGGCAGTGTTTACCACTAGTTGGGAGTTGGAATCGGTAATGTGGTAGAGGGGTGTTGGTGGTGGTAGTTTGGATTGATTGTGGGTATTGTCACTTGATTGTTAATAATGTCTTTTATGTGTGTGTGTATATAGGCTACTGTGTAGTGTAGATGCTGTGTATATATGGGGGGTGTAATTGTTGGGTGTACACATTGTCTTTGGTCGTGTTGTATGTTTATCGGTATGTGGTGGTGGTATGGTCCAATCATCTAATGATTGGGCCAGTTACTTTTAATCGAGGACTACATTTAAGAGGTGCCTCATTTCCACCATGACGAACAGACACGAGATGACACGAGCAAACGAGAGCGTGAGCTGCTGTGAAGTTAAGCAGTGCGTTTAACAGTGTTTGTTGCCTTTGATTTTGTGCACATTTACTTTCGGTTTAAGTGTCGTTAATTTTCGTTATTTTACTTTTGATTGTATGTGCGTGGAATGCACGGGTTTGTTTAAATAAAAGGCAAATATATTTTTTCATAAACGTTCGTGGATTTCTGGAGATCTTTGTGTACCACTTCGACCCCTACTTCCAGTAGCTGGCATCCTGCAAGTGAGGAGCCGTGGGCTACTTTACATTTTGGTGTCCTGCATGAAGGAGCCTGACCGGCTACTTCACACTCCACTTAAATTCTGGTCGTTGCCAATTCTCTCCTTATAGCCGAACCTAGGTCTGATCATTCTAGTAGTACAGTGGTATTGCATATCACGTTAAATAAGAAGCGTTACAAATGCAACGACTTTGCATCTTTTTTCAAAGGCAAAATTGATAAAATACGACTGAATATAGCTTCTCAATTGCAAATAGCCCAAAATCTGGAACCATTGGCTCCAAGTGAGAGGGGACCTTGGCTCAATGCCAACGTTTAGCTTAATTAATTATGATATTCTTGAAAAAACTGTACAAAATCTCAGTTCATCCACATCTGAACTAGACATTTTGCCGACAATCTTTTTCAAATCTGTTCTTCACTTAATATCAACAGATGTACTTCAGATTATAAATACATCACTACAGACTGGCATTTTTCCTTCCTCTTTGAAAAAAGCAGTTGTAAAACCTTTACTCAAAAAGAATAACCTTGATGTTTCAGTGCTGAACAACTACAGGCCCATATCCAAATTGCCATTTATCGGGAAAATAATTGAAAAAAATAGTCTTTAATCAATTAACTGCCTTTCTGACATCAAATAATTGCTTTGATAAGTTTCAGTCAGGTTTCCGTGCCAATCACAGCACTGAAACAGCTCTGATTACAGTTATAAATGATATACAGTACGTCTTAACTCTGATGCTGGCAAAACATCAGTCTTGGTGTTACTGAATCTTAGTGCTGCATTTGACACTGTTGATCACTCCATACTACTACATCAACTCGAACATTGGGTAGGATTCAGTGGTAAAGTTATCAATTGGTTGAAATCATACTTCCAACAAAGGGGTTTCTTTGTTGCTATTGGAAACTATACATCGGCACCTGTGTCCTTGACCTGTGGTGTCCCTCAGGGGTCAATCCTTGGTCCATTACTATTCTACTCAATACTACTCAATCTCTATATGCTCCTGTCAGCCATCTGAGGTGTGTGGTTCTTGTATCTCATGATTTGTGTGTTTCCATTCCTTTAAGGGTTTCTGTGTTTCATTTATGTTTGCTGTGGTTTCATTTATGTTTGTGTTTCATTTGTTTGCTGTGTTTCATTTATGGGTTGCTGTGCTTTATGGTTTGTGTTTTACCTATGGGTTGCTGTGTTCTTAGTGTTGCTGTGTCTACTTGTGTTGGGTTGCTGTGCGTTTATTCCTTAATTGATCGTTACCACACGCACTCATTGGTGGCTCCCAAACGACCTCCAGCTGTAGATGCCAGGATTGACAATTGCTGTGCAACCTATCAAGGCACTCGTAAGACATTGGGGTGGGGGTATAAAATGGACATGTTCCAGACCTTTGAGGGATTCGGCAGGGGGAAAGACACTGCAGCAGGCGCGCCACCAGCACGGAGAAGCCCGGAGGACTGACTAACGAGTTCACGAGAGATGGATTGAGTTCAATGCCTGCTATCTTCCCCTGAAGGAACGTGAGCAGTTCTTGTGCACGCTCTCCTTGTTTCTGCCCATGCTGTGTTTTTTTTTTTTGATTACCATCTTCTGTCCGAGGTGTGCCGGCTGACGACTGCAAGGAAGAGAAAGGAAGAGGCAAGTAAGAGGATCCTGAGATCTACACAGCATTATATTCCACGCTCGCCAACTACAATAAAAAGGGAAGTAAGACTCCCCCCCCCCGGAAAACTTCTTGGAAAAGTGTGTGTGTGTGTACTCACTGCCTTTGCTTTTGTTTGTTGTTGGTTTTTGAGCTTTGTGCTATTTTAAAGGACAATATTTTTAACTATTTATTCAATAAAGTTGATGTCAATTTTTAAACTTTGTCTGCACTCCTTCTGTGTCTTGGGCATTGTGTTTTGAGGGTTTTTAAGTGCCCCACGGCCGACGCTCCCGCTTGGACAAATCATCAATAATAACTCAATTATCATAGCTATGCTGATGACACTCAAATCTACTTAGCTCTATCACCTGATGACTATGCCCCACTTGAGTCTCTCTACAGGTGTATTGACCAAATAAACAACCAACAATTTTCTTCAGCTGAACGCAGACAAAACTGAAGTAATTATATTTGGGAAAAAGAAAGAAAGACTTAGGATTGCCACTGCTCTTGAGACTAAAGGGCTTAAAGCAAAAGATACTGTTAAAAACCTTGGTGTCTTTATTCACAGTGAACTAACTTTCAACAGTCACATGAAGGCAATCACTAAATCGGCATTTTATCACCTAAAAAACATTGCCAAACTTAGAGGTCTTGTGTCAAAACAAGATCTATAAAAACTTGTACATGCCTTTATTTCCAGCAGGGTAGATTACTGCAATGGCCTTTTCACAGGCCTTCTTAAAAAGACCATCAAACAGCTGGTCCAAAATGCAGAAGCAAGGGTTCTTACAAAAGCAAGAACACAATTTAAACTTCAATTTAATTTTAAAGGCCCTGCACTGGCTCCCAGTAAGTTATAGAATTGACTTTAAGGCATTGCTTCTTGTGTTTAAAACACTAAATGGGTTGGGACCAAAATACTTGTTAGGGGCCAAGCAGCGAAGCTGGCGAAGGCCCCTATTGGTTTTGTCCGTTTTCCTATTATGATATGATTAGCATCCTCCTCTGTAAGTCTATGGCAGCCCATAGAAGCTTAAGTAGGAAAATGCTGAAATTTGGCAAACACATTCTGGACAGCATCAGCTTTCACCACAGCCAATTACAGGTCCCCAGCCCTAACCCTCTAGCGCCACCAGCAGGTCAAAGTTGCAGGTACATTTCTGCTTGTAACTTTTGAACCATATGTCACAAACTTGGTATCTATGGAATCCATAGCCCGAGACAAATCCAACGCACCCCATGACGTCATTTTCCGCCAGGATAGTTTTCCCGCCATTTTGAATTTTGTGAAAAACAGTTAAAATGCTTCTCCTCCCACAAATTTTGACCAATTTTGTTGTAATCCAGTACATAGCATCTTTGGACTAAGCTTCACAAGAAACATCAACAGAGTTTTGATATCGTTTATCGTTTGGCTGTGAGAGCCAATCAAAGTCGTCCTAAAAGTCGCCAAACAGGAATTGAGGTCATATCTCGGTAACCCTTTGTCGGAATCTTCTAATTTTTTTCACACACATTTTAGTCTATCCCATGAGATTCCACAAGAAAGGACAGGTCCCATGCTCAAACGGTCTAGCGCCACCAACAGGTCAAATTTTGGGGTGCTTTTCTGCTTGTAACTTTTGAACCCTACAACGGATGTGGTATTACTGTAATCCCTGGGCCAAGAGGAATCCAACGCACCCTATGACGTCATGTTTGTTTAGATAGAACGTCCGCCATTTTGGATTTTATAAAAAAAAAATCAATGTTATTCTTCTCCTGCTCCAAATCAATTCAAATTGTCATGAAAAGCTAATATATAGGCCAATTTATAGGCCCCCAACTTCAACCCTTTAGCACCACCAGCAGGTCAAAGTTAGAGGTTTATTTCTGCTTGTAACTTTTGAACTGTACATCCAATTTTAAAAATCTTGGTATTTCTGGAATCTTTGGGCTGATCCAAATCCAACGCATCCAATAACTTTATTTTCCGCCATGACGGTTGTCCGCCATTTTGGATGGTGTGAAAAACACTTAAAGCACTACTCTTCCCACAATCTTCTTTGCCCGATTCAGCTATAATCTAGTACATCTAGTACATCTAGAGATGTAGTACATCTAGTAATCTAGCATCTTTAGCCCCAGCCTCACAAAAGTTATTAAATGGAATTTTGATACTCTTCATCGTTTGGCCGTGACAACCAATCAAAATCATCTTAAAAGTCGCCAAACAGGAAAAGAGGTCATATTCCAAAAACCTTTAGATGGATTGTAACGAAATTCAGCACACCGGATTATCCATATGTTGCAAGGTTCTCCACAAAATTCCGTCCAGATCGGCCCACAGGGGGCGCTGCAATGCCTAAAAATGCATATCATGCTTATGAAAAGATGCACCTCCCACAATTTGTGCATTCGTAAAACTCGGTATGAACCATCTTCAGACATTGGTACATGCAAGTGTTGAATTTCGTAGGGATTGGCCAAACTATCAGCGCACAGTAGCCAATCCAAATTGAACAATGCAGAGAGGAGAATTCTCAAATGTCTGCCCTTCGCTCCTTTCAGCGTGTGCAGGTTTCACTGACACAGAGCTCAATGGGGGGTCTTCTGCCTTGGGGCACAGCTGTCTGCCACACGCGCGGGGAGACGTGTGTGTGTGTGTGGCTAATGACAAATGCTAGCAGCATTGACTCTGTCTGCAGTTTATTTGGTACACTGTAAAGTTGGACAAGCGGTTCTGCTTGCAAACACTTACTGCGCGTCCCTCTGACCTTCTGCCTTGTCGGATCTGATTGTTGCCGTGGCGACTTGGGCTGGGACGGGCCGAGTCACTGCTTGGCCCCGCATTGCTGCTTGCAGCTATATTTTGATATGTTCTTGCTATATGAACCAACTAGGTCTTTAAGATCACAGAAGATATCAAAAAAGCTCCTACTCTTGGAAGTTTCAAATCTAGACTTAAGACCAAACTCTTCTCAGATGCTTTTTGCTGGTGATTCACCTTTATATAATTTATTTTTTACCTCTTTTATCTTTTATGTTTCTGTCTTTTACTTATCTTACACATATTTTAAACTTATTTTATCTTTTATGCTTTTATATTGTCCTTTGCTTTTATTTTTGTTAAGCACATTGAACTGCCTTTGTGTATGGAATGCGCTATACAAATAAATTTGACTTGACTTGACTTTTGAAATTTCCGACAACAAGGATTTACTAGGCTGCTGATAGGAAAGAGGGATGGAAGCACACCTGCCAGCAGCCAGTTTGTGAGTGTGTTTATATATTAGGGATGGATAAGCAACAACAAGGTTGAGAAACAACAGAGGTTTCAGACTCATTCTTTACAAATCTATTTTACGTAATGATGCCCTGGATGTTAGCCAAAATCATTTACTGTTTTCATTCAGGTAAAAGTATGATTTGGTTTCGTATTGTTTTTATTGGGAATACGTTCTTCATTTTGTATGTATACAGTGTATAGTTTTCATTAATTTTTGTATTACTGAATGATAAGGTACAGTATGTCACAAAAGTGAGTACACCCCTAACATGTTTGTACTTTTTTATTATATCTTTCCATGGGAGAAGTCTAAAGATATAATACTTTTCTACAACTTAAAGTAGGCAATGCACAGCTTATATAACAGTGCAAATTTGCTGTTCCCTCAAAATTACTCAACACACAACCATTTATGTCTAAACCACTAGCAACAAAAGTGAGTACACCCCTAAGTGAAAATGTCCAAATTGTGCCCAAAGTCTCAGTATTTTGTGCGGCCACCATTATTTTCCAGCACTGCCTTAACTCTCTTGGGCATAGAATTCACTAGAGCGTCACAAGTTGTCACTGGAATCCTCTTCCACTCCTACATGACGACATCACGGAGCTGATCTTGACCTTGAGACCTTGAGCTTCGTCACCTTCCATTTGAGGATGCCCCACAGATGCTAAATTGGGTTCAGGTCTGGGGCCAGTCCATCACCTTCACCCTCACCCAAGGCGTGGTCATCTTGGAGGTGTGCTTGGGGTCGTTACCATATTGAAATACAACCCTGCGGCCCGGTTTCAAAGGGGGGGGGGGGGAATCATGCTCTGCTTTAGTATGTCACAGTACATATTGGCATTCATGGTTCCCTTAATGAAGTGTAGGTCCCCAGTGCCGGCAGCACTCATACAGCCCCAAACCATGACACTTCCTCCACCATGCTTGACTGTTAGCAGGACACAGTTGTCTTTGTAATCCTCACCTGGTTGCCGCCACTCACACCTGACACCATCTGAACCAAATAAGTTTATTTTGGTCTCATCAGACCACAGGACATGGTAATCCATGTCCTTAGTCTGTTTGTCTTCAGCAAACTGTTTGCGGTCTGTCTTGTGCATCATCTTCAGAAGAGGCTTCCTTCTGGGACAACAGCCATGCAGACCAGTTTGATGCAGAGTGCGTATTGTCTGCGCACTGCCTGACAGGCGGTCCCCCACCCCTTCAACCTCTGCAGCAATGCTGGCAGCACTCCTATGCTTATTTTGAAGACACAGCCTCCGGATATAATGCTGAGCACATGCACTCAACTTCTTTAGTAGATCATGGCGAGGCTTGTTCTTAGTAGAGCCTGTCCTCTTGAAGCGCTGTATGGTCTTGGCCAATGTGCTGCAACTCAGTTTCAGGGTGTTGGCAATCTTCTTATAACCAAGCCATCTTCATGTAAAGCAACAATTTTCTTTTTTAAATCCTCAGAGAGTTCTTTTCTATGAGGTGCTATGTTGAACTTCCAATGACCAGTATAAGAGTGTCTGAGAGTGATAACACCAAATTTAACACAACTTCTACCCATTTACACCTGAGACCTTGTAACACTAATGGATCACATGACACCAGGGAGGAAAAATGTCTTATTTGGCAGAATTTGGACATTTTCACAGGGGTGTACTTACTTTTGTTGCCAGTGGTTTAGACATTAATGGTTGTGTGTTGAGTTATGTTGAGGGAACAGCAAATTTGCACTGTTATAAGCTGTACACTGCCTACTTTACGTTGTAGAAAAATATTATATCTTTAGACTTCTCCCATGGAAAGATATAATTTAAAAAGTACAAAAATGTTAGGGGTGTACTCACTTTTGTGACATACTGTATATATGGTTGATTCATTTTAAATTTCATAACATTTGTTCTGTTAGACAAAAGTGTACTTTTACTAAAATAGTAGTCCTTTCTGTTTTGCAATGTGTTTTAATGTTTTGAACTGCCCTGTTACTTTTGTTTAAAATAAAGAAATCATTAAGAAAAATGTATTTTATCTCATTGTTTTTTTTTAGAACAGCCACATAGTAACTATTTAGAAATATAACAGTATGAGCCTACTAGCTATATTGGTTAAATAAAAGTAAGTGCATAAATAAATAAATAAGCAAGCCATCATTTCGCATGGTTCACTCTGGCTCACCTTTGGCTATTCTTTGGCTGGAATGTGGGGGATTTGTTTTTTTTTTTTAAATTAATTAATTAATTAATTAATTAATTAATTATTGTTTTTTTTGGGGGGGGGGGTGGTATGGCTATGCTTTGGCGTTTTGGGCAGGTTTAAGATGGTTTTTAGCCTCCTTTGGTTGTGATTTTGGCATTCCTCATTTCAGCCAAATTTGCCCATGTGCCTTGCCCAAACTTTGCCAAAATGGCAAGCCAGTTGTGGGCCAAATGTGGGCCATAATTATTTGCTATCTCTTGATATTTATTCTAACCTTGGAAACCCTGAAATTGTCTGTCAGCTGTTTGACTTTTATTCATTTTTTTATTGACCGGAAGTCTTACTGTCGCTGGTTTCACGGAAGTACCTCAAGCGCCATTTTCACACTCCTGGCAAATGCATATCTGCGCCATCTCAGAAAAGTTTTACAACGCGGGCGTTTATTTTTTACGACATTCGTATTATGTAGCTGAGTTTTCTTATACGATGTCAACACAGAAGATCAATAATCTTCAATGAATGGAAGCAATGTTCTTGTGCCGCTGAAACGTTAGAGATTTGTTTGCTTTGTAGCTAGCAACGGCTAGCTTTCCTCGCTAACGTGAGCAAACCTTTAACTTATCGCAGTTACGCCGTTGATGTATCCTCATCTGTTGTCAACGGATGATATCGCAGTCATGCATGGTGAATCACTTAGTCAACACGTTGAAGTACATTTCGACAACGCAGAGAACAACAAGCCAACAATAACTACGGGCACAAATTCCAAAACAAGACATGCTCTGTTCAAGAAGGGAAGCAGAGGAGTGCGGTCGACAGCTTCAAACAACCAAAACAGCAATCAGCGTTCCCAACAACAGCACCAGAAACATGTACTGTTGAGAATTAGCAACCCAGTGCGTCTTGCAGACATAAACAACAACGCAATAACGGCACGACCGAAATCCCCTGTACAGCCTAATGCAGAGGCGGTAACGAATAAATCTCAAGCAGCAGTAATAACTACCCATCAGCTCAAAGCGGGGTCAAAAAAGGAGGTGAGTTCTTTCATGAGTCATGACTGGCTTAAATTAAGTCATAAATGAACATCTAAGAAAACATATTAGGTCGGCTACAGATAGATCTGCAAGCCTTAGAAAATTCCTAGAGACAATTCGTGTAGGTAAAATGGTAAAATACAGGTCACACGCTCAGCAGGGGATAACCTTTTTTTGTTTTTAATAATGATTCGGTTGTTTATTCAGTAAACCTCAAAGTGGCAGTGGTAAATTAACTGATTTGCCTTGTGCGACGATTGAAAGCTTGACGGCTATACTCAAATATGTGATGCCTTGAATCTGGTAAAGGCAACAGTCTCGATTCCAAACCTGAACTGGTGTTTCCTATTTCCCCCAAAAATCTGCCCAGTAAAGGCTTATTTTTATTCTAGAGGTGCATTAGCCCAAATCCCCGACCTCTTTTGGTCCACGTTGTTCCATGTTGTGGTGCTTTGTTTTAACCACTGGCTGCCACCTTTAACCACATGCAGTGTGATTACTTGACAAGGATAAGGATGAAGAAGAATGTTCTGTGAATTCTTTGGATTTTAGGTTTGTAATGTTTGTTTCCATTTACACTCTAACCCTAAAGTCCTCAAGAGTCAGATAGGAGGAGGAAAACAACTTGTTCTTTCAGACTGCTAATTTGTGGTATCTGATTTGTAAACCATATGCACAAATTTGTAAATTGGGGAAAAAAAATAACAGTGCATTTCTACAGGTTGCTATACTGCACTCTAAAAATACACTAATTATATTAGGGAATGTTGTTTTTTTAACTGCCACCTAATCCTTGAAGACATAAGTAAGAAATTTTAATTGTCCAACTCCAATGAAGTAACTTGTTAACTTCTAGGAACCGCATACATCCCATATGGCTGCTGTCAGTTTTATTAAGTCTAGTTTATGGTAATCTGACTGCATAGGCTCAGAGACAAGGAAAGCCCCTTGTGTTGTTGCAAGCCCCGCACAGAGAGCCCTTGCGGTGTTGCAGGCCCCACACAGAGAGCTCCTTGTCTTGTTTTCTGCAACCACCCCAGCATTTTTTAAAACTATTTGTCGAAAATGAAGGAGACTATCGGATGACCCAAGTCAGTGATTAGTCTGCTAACTACCCAGATTTCTGGAT
The DNA here is from genome assembly GCA_030347295.1 of Setipinna tenuifilis. NCBI lineage: Eukaryota > Metazoa > Chordata > Actinopteri > Clupeiformes > Engraulidae > Setipinna > Setipinna tenuifilis. The sequence continues at coordinate 3,020,456 of CM059282.1, read as the reverse complement.
TCTCATTTTGCCAGTGTCATTCCAACATCTCACAACAATAGGATAAACTGTATATTTGTATAATTACCATGTAATGTAGGCTGTGTAATACAGTTGTCTATATCTTTTTCCATTAAACTACAGGCTGGTTTTTAATATCAGTAGTAGTTTGAATAACTTGTAGGCTATTATGTTGATTTGATGAAAACGCAACTGTTGCTGCGTCCAACCCCTTCGATACACACATCGCCAAAGTGAACATAAAAAGAAATCATTTATTTTTTTCCTCTTAGTACAGAATGAGCTATAACATTAACATGATTACACTTCAGTCCTGTAGATGGTGGTAGTGTGCCTAGTTTGCAAGCTGCCAATAAACCTTACAGAAGAAGTCATTGCACAGTTGCCTGCTCTTCCTGCCTCTCAAGCTGGGCTGTACACAAGTTCCTGGCAACAACATTGCGTCAGACCCAACAGAGAACTTCAAATGTTTTTTGTCTCTGTCAGTCCAGCTGCACGGCCACCCAGTGACTGAGTCGGAGAACTATAACGATACCTTTAGTAGCTAAAGCTAATGGACTAGTCCAGTTGCGCTATTTGACACTGCAGGCACCCATTGTAGTTCTCAGATGGCATAAAACAGGTCTGTTTCTCCTGATAGCCTCCTTAAGTGAAAAAGAACAGTATAAAACTATTTTAAAATTGAAGTTGGGTTGGGTTTGACTAATATTAAGTTAGATTTATATCAGGCTTAACAAGCTTCCCCCTAAAATGGCCTGTCACGGAAATGGTCTGCGGACGGTGGACGAACTGATGTAAATTTCGTCATATGGATAGGCTGTGTGGACGCAGGGAACGTTGAATAGGGAAGAATGAGCACTCTAAGAACAATTTTGGGTGGTACTGCAGCTAGATAGTGGTCGCGGGCAAGTGCAGAACGAATGGCATTCTGTGGAGAATATAATATGGAGTATATAATTCTTAGTTTGATAATTCAACACAGGGTGTAAAAAGAATGCATTTGACTCATATATGGCATATTTGTGCTTTGGAGTTATTGTAAAATGACTTAAAGCTGCAGTAGGCAAGTCTACAGAATTCCCAGATGGAGGTCTGTTGTAAGTCGAAGTTGAATTTCAAGTCGGAAATTCAAAATCAGGTCCTTCTCCCAACCTCTACGAAGTTCCAAAACTATCTCCCAAACCACTCCCCCTGTATAGAAGAGGCGGCCCACGTGAGTGCACACCAGGGTGCGTGCCCACAAGCTAGGGAGCAGGCGTAAAGTATCCAAAGCAACCAGGCTACACTCAAAAAAACTGCTCTGACAGTCAAGCTGTTACGCTTTTGCCAATAGACACCAGACATAGCTGTTGTAATATGCCCATGACTTATCTCCAACAGAACCTAAATGAGCCTACTGACCAGTACTGTAATCTTAAGCGATGCTAACCACTGCTCAGGGATTCGATGTTGAATGGCATGCATAGAGGCAAACGTAATAGCTTAGTCAGCTTAGCGTGTCAGTAGAAGGGAATCATATCAACACAAAATCCAAACTAACACGACTATACAACTACTTTACAATAGCATACAACCACAATGCTGTGTCAGAATTGTCAGTGGCATGTGCATGAGCTGTGATTGACAGTACCGGGAGTGATTGTTTTTTGCCAACCCGATTACGTCAGGGTGGAGCTCGGGGATTTGGAGGATTTTTTAGAAATAGCCCATTTCATGTCCTACTTTCACAATATCATGATAGTTCCAGCTAATTTGACTAAAAAGAGTTACCTACTGCAGCTTTACACTATGCTTCTGAGGCCATATCCCCTTGTACATTAGCACAATGCTAGTCATTAGGCTACATGCAGAAATCACCTCTGCTTACAGAAAGAAAACACAAATAATTCAAATATAATTTTTCTTAGATAATAACCATTGTAGTTCTAGAAAATGAAATGTAATTTCTGATTTTATTAGCTAAAAATGGTGCAAATAAGAATAGCCATTTAGCTCCATTGTCTCGTATTCATTGTACACTTGCCCGCGATCGTTCTCTAAGTTTTTGGAGTTTTCGGTTACAATGGGATTACTAGAGAGTGGCCAGGCTCAATTAGAAAGGGTCTGGCGGACGTTTCTGCACTCCAGAAAATGTGTGCTACAGGCAGTGTACGCATCGACCACAGATGTGCTAATTGTGCAGGTAAAGGCTGAGAAATGCAACAAATGTGAGTGTAGATAAGCCATCAGACAAAATGAAGGTTTAAAACTGCTAAGATGAATAGATCATTTTAGAAGTTGGCCCACTTCTGCTTTTAAACAAACGAAATAGAGGGGAAACAATCCTAAATGTGCACAATCAAACTGTACCACATTATCTAGCAATGTATAAACCAGGAGGGTAAAGAATGTGGTTTTAACTGCTACGTAAAACACAGTACAATATTCTACAGTGAAGGCTTAACAGAATAGCTTAACTTCTTGTGAAGACAGTATCAAAAACAAAGTTGCAGGGCATGGCGCATGTGTGACGCTTGCCTTTTGTCTGCATGTTGGATGAAGCACGTTGTTTAACTATACTGCAACTACACAAATGGGAAGGTTTGATTCTTATCTCCACAAAGCCGTGTCAGTAGAACTATACTTCCTGCTTTATTACTATCTTGAGTGGTAGCTCATCCCAGTTGCGAGATACTCTTGGAACTGAAAACTGCCCAAAAGTGCTCTTTCTAAAATGGCCTGCAGGTTTCTACAGTGAAAACGTACCTAGCTGCCTCATGTCAAAGTAATGGTTGTTTCATGGCCAACCCTTTTATGGTTAAAATGCCTAATGTTTTCTTCAGAAAAAATAAATCTCAGGTTTGTGATTTTACTCATGAAATATCTTTGCATTCCTCATCAGCTGCTAAAATCAAAGACGGGAAGACCAGAGCGAGCATCTCAGCTGACTAACCAGACCAACCACGGCCCCAGTAAATGTGAGCAGACACCACAGAATGTCTTTAGCCGGGCTCAGAAGAGCAAGTGTAGCAGTACTGCTGACAAAGCATCTTTAAAGAAGTCTGAAAACAGTCGACAGAGGCCTCAGTCTGGTTGCAAAGAGGTTAAAAAGCCTCTCAGCCCTACTGATAACATCAGGCTTGTGAACCTGTGCCAGTTTGCGTGCCTCCCGGAAGACAACCCGAAGGATGGGGAGAAAGTATATGCAGGTGCAAAGTTCAGTGAGCCGCCATCTCCCAGTGTTCTTCCCAAGCCACCAAGTCATTGGGTCGGTGACACCACACCTCAGTGTGGCAGCGATGGTCGAGAGCAAATGACTTCCCATTTAAAATCTCTCTTGAAGGTCCCAGATAAGCTGAAAAATCAATCTTAAAATGCCCTGTACTCTAGTATTCTGATAAATTTTTCCACAGGAAAATTGTCTTTGAAGATTGCTAGAGAGACATTTTGTTGTAACAGAAAATCCTGAATTACTCGACTTCTATTTCATTTCCTTACAAGTTACAGTGAAAGGAGTTGTCAAAATTTCTAACAAAGTGCACATTTCTGTACTATAAAACATGTAATATATATATATGTATATTTTCATGTTGTTTTAACAGAGTGAAATCTAGTTTTGTTACTGAAGCTTTGAAAATTGACATTGCAATCAGGTGTGCTTTCAAAGTGTTACAGAAATGTACTACAAAGAGCCCTAGGGGCATATTTGCACGTATGATGTTTTCTCTTACTCATTTGCACAAGAAAACCAGGGGTCCTGTATGTTGTGAGAAATGTTTGACCTGAAACTGTTGGGTGCAGTTATCTCTCTGCCTGGATGTGTGCTGACTGGATAGTGAAGAGTGATGAGTTTAAGTTGGACAGTTTGGAAAGCTTGGACAGTTGTCATTGGGAAGTCCTATGTGCAAGAACTGGAACAGAGCACAGCTGATCTCAAAAAAAGACATCTCCAAAATCAGGTTTCTCTTTACAAGCACTGATATGTATCCAAGTATGACATTTTTTGTGACCAGTAGCATAAGATACTATTTTCCAGGTGTGTCTTCAAGATTCTAAGATTGATTTTGACCAAAATGTGTCAGATGTGGACCGTTGTGTTCGTAACACACAGCAACCAGTTAGTCTGACATCACATTTTTAAATAAGGTTGAGAAAATGGTCTCAAGTAGTTAAGATATTTTGTTGCAACAACTCCTGTCTTTTGATTGTCAAGTACAATGTGAAATGTTGGCCTTCCCTCTATCAATTGGTGTGAGAAACAAATTTTATTTATTTTTTTATATCAAAATAAAGAAATTGGCCTCCCCTAGCTTGGTGTGTTCACTGGTGTTGTATCGCTCTCTTTTGTGAAATGTGTTACATGAGCTACGCTACTGGTTGAAAAACATTACATTACACTTAGTAGACGCTTTTATCCAAAGCGTCTTACAAAAGGAGGACATAATAAGCTAACAAAGGTGTAGAGGAACACAGCAAACATACTACACACACACAAGGAGATATATGTTCTGTAAGTAAGTTTCCCGGAGGAGGGACTCTTCAGACACACACACCCCTTACACACGCACACTTAACACAAGCATGAGGCACCTAGGTAAAGAATTGGTTAGTAGAGATTAGTTTTGTTGGGAAGGGAAGACCATTAAGTGCTTGAGGAATTTAGGTTTCTGAAACCATGAGCAAATGGTTGTGGTTTGTCTAGTGCAGTGCTGGGCAACCTGGATTCAGAAGGTATGATTCTGCACCACGTATTTGTTCTAGCCAGGTAGAGGAGGTAACTATTGAAATCACCTGCATTAAGTGCAAAGGTAAAACCAGGTTATTTGGAGCTTCTGAATCACTTGTCTTCTCCCCTCTTCGGCTTAAGATATTGGCAACTGAGATGTCAACTTGAATAAATTAATGGCTTTAAGTGGTGTCACAATATAAAAGAATGTATAAACTGAATTTATGCAGCTTTAGGAGACTAATGAACCACAAAAGCATCGTCTTTGGTGACTGATTTCTTTTAATGTTATCAGAGAATATTCCCTGACAAAAGTTGTCTCTGCATGTAACACATCCATGAAGTGGGCAGGAAGTAGTGCAGTGTCCCAAGAGTGGGGTGTCAGCTGCTCAAGGCCACTTCAGTCATTCCCCAACCAACCTGTCGGTGTTAAAAACTGAACCCTTGACAATCCAGCTGCAGATACGTCATTAGCCACAATTATTTATTTATTCTTAACAATCAACTGAAATTTTCTTGGGCTACTTTTTTTTACCTTCGATGGCTAAAAGAAATGCATTGACGTAGCCTTGTGCTCAATGCAAGATTTTTCATGAAATGTGTGAAAAAATATGTTTATCAATGGATATCATCTTGGATAACATCTTAAATTCTAACATTCAGACACATGACAAACTATTCCAGAGAGAGGACCACCCTTTGTGGTACCACATGAAAGCTAAAGAAATTCCCTTTAAGGTCAGAGGGACCAGGTCAAACTATACACCATGAACCATGGTACCTCATAAAACTGTACCGATTCAATAAAGATCAAGTGCAGTAATGTACTGAAGCTATTTAATTAACATTCATTATCAACAATAGGGTGGTCAGAAAAAGCAAACTCCGATACAAATAGCCGCGTTCGACTTACAAACCCGTCTGTTTGCATTTGTCTGCAACTGTCTACATACGTCAGCAAGAACTCCGCCTCGCAGCATGGGTGGGCTTCGGTCAAGTTGGACACAAGTCTTGAGTTTACACCACCTGATCTTCGTAGTAGATGACGGAGATAAGAGGTCATGTGTTGTGTGTGGGGAACAAGGAGGGGGCGGGCGGTTGTAGTAGGGTGCATTGAGACTTCAAGTCAAGTCGAGTCGCTTTTTAATAGCACATTTAAACAAAACAGAGATGTCCCAAAGTGCTGCACAACACAAGGATGAAAAATAACATGGCAAAACCAAAACCCAAAGATCATTAATAGGTATAGACTACTGACACAAAGCAATAAAATATAAAAAGGAGATTAACAAATACATAAATAAAAGATTGAGCTTGATAGCATCAGATACACGCGGACAAGCTAAAAAGAGAGAGAAAAGATATGTCTTCAAACTGGACTAAAATAACGTACATATAACATGAGAAGTTCCGTGACAGAGCGCTACACAACACACGTGTCCAGATGTCAATGAACTTTAAACCAACCAGGGCAAAGTTGCGTCACCAGGGAGGCGTTAGTTAGACGATTATAGCCGCGTGAAAGCAACTGCAAGCGCTTGCACGATTTGTCTACATGCGCCTACATGTGTTTAACTCACGTGGGTTTAAAAACGTCACATGACCGTGTCACGTTTTTGTGACATCGCCACGCCTTTCTGGCAGGTCTGACACAAAGTCTAACCATCATGCAACATTTTCATCCCACAATGCATCGCTGACTGCAAACGTATGTAGCCGAATGTTAATGTTTACACCAGTCCGAACGAGCCTAATGTTGTTGAGATGAGCCTCGGTTTTGGCCAATCAGGGCTTAGTTTCCTAATTTTTAAATTAAATTGTAGCCCTTTTTGACATTATAAAAAAGTTTGTTAAATTATAACTCTGGCTCTTATGATAGTTTTCTTGGGAGACGATCCAATCAATCAGATTTAAAGTGCTGGCCATTCAAAATGTGAATATATCATTTTATTATCAAGCTTGCTGTCCCTGAGTGCAGTAGCATCTTGCAGCAGATTATTGCAGAGCATGGCAGACTAGCATTTGTGGACCATGTCACCATTGGACTCTTAGGTAGGTCACCTATTACTGCACTCAACCTCACGAAATAAACAAACCACTGAGATCAGTTTCATGGGAAGGAAGTGCAAGTTGCCGCAACTTGTCTTTGTTTTTCACCTGGTTCCTCAGCAGAACTGACTGTGACTTAGCCACTACAGAGAACTCTCCCAGATGCAATTATTATGTCAGTAATCCAGAAACTGAAATCAAGAAACAGCACAGTTGATCAGCACTTCCTCCCTATGCTACAATCTGATTGGTCAAAATGTCATGACTTGCTGGCCCAAATTTAAATATTAGGAAACTGACTAAGCCCTGATTGGCCAAAACAGAGGCTCATTTCAACAACATTTGTGCCTGAGCTTGCTTTTCCTGAGCGTTGTATTGTTGATATGGTGATAATGAATGTTAATTAAATTAAACAGCTTCAGTCCATTACTGCAATTAAAGGTAAACTTCTATCGCTATTTTTATTCATATTGCTGTGTCGCCACTATGGTTGAATGCATTGTGCGTCATTTCTGTGAAAAATTATGTCTTAGTTCTCTTGCTTGACGCTGTTTTCTGTAAGCTAGAACAGGTCTAGTGGTTGAACGACTGGCTTTTCCGGTGTCCCTCGTGAATATCCATGACGTGTCAATAAGGCACCTCTGATTGGGCAACTTCGCTGTCTTTCGCTCTCCTAGCTTCTGTTCACTGTTCTTCCTCTGGGACGTTGGCGTGCCATACATGGCTCTGGGCGGGGCTTACGACCTAGTGACATAGTCATAGATAGGTTTAGCCTGCTCTGGTCCGCTCGTTCTGGTTAGCTCGACTCTTCAATGACCAGTAAAACCATGAGGGTCGAATTTCACGTCTTGGAGTGCTGCGTGCATATAGGCCTACTGCTTGTTGTGACCCACCACATTGTAAATAGAGCTACTCAAAGTGTTTTTTAGCAGAAGGACCCCTTTAACTCTGGGTGGTGACATCAGCCTCCCCAGACACCTGTTAGACAAATTGGGGTTTTACAGTATATAACACGTTAACCTCCTTTGTCAGTTATCAAAGGAACAGAATCACTACATTGCATAGCTGACACTCTTATCCTGCAGACTTGTAGTGAATTAGGTACAAGGGCAGTCGCCCTGGAACAATGCGGGGTTAACTTCCTTGCTTAAGGGCACTTTAGCCATGGACGGCAGGAGAGCGCTCCAATCCCAAAACCAACACCCTAACCATCAGGCTATTGCTGCCATAATCAAGGTGTTATTGTATAGCTTTTCATGTTATATGAAATGCTCGCTGCCCTGATATATATTATTAAACCTGGTTTGTATACATTTGATTATATATACATTGATTTGATAATATTTGATTGTTTGCGAGACTTTTATTTTGAAACTTGGCTAGAATGCCGCAAGTGTAACACCAACACGACTTCGGGGCCATCGAGGGCTGCTGTAGGTTAGGTTATCATGAATTTACTGCAACTGTTACTGGCTAACCCCACTTCCATTTGTCTCATCACATACACCTCTGAGAGTTAGACTAAAGGTTAAGTTACCCGCCATAAGCTAAACCACAAACTACGATGACATTGACACAAAATCTTCAAGATTTGAAACAACAAGTAGGCAATAAGATCGATGAAGCCAGGGAGACATTTTGGCAAGTGAGCCAAGACATATGGAATTGTCCAGAGCTCGCTTATGAGGAAAAAAACGCTCACGACAGATTGATCAGGTTTTTTAATGAAGATAGGGCATGGACCGTAGATGGACATTATAAGCTTGACACTGCATTTCGCGCAACATGGGGCCATCCTGGGAAGAAGTGCGAAGGTACAGAAATTCACATTGGTTTCTTGTGTGAATACGACGCGTTGCCTGGCATGGGACACGCTTGTGGTCACAATTTAATAGCAGAAGTGGGAGTAGCAGCAGCAACTGGCTTGAAGCGTGTACTGGAAACTCTGGCAGACTGTCCGCGTGTTAAGGTAACAGTCACAGCTACCTATGCACCAGTCCTTGAGTCCCCAAACTTTTGTCTCATATAATTTGAGGGGAATACGATTCATTGTGGCAAGGTATAGCAAGGCATTTTTCATAACTAAATGTGTGTACGCTGCTTTAGAAATGTGATTGGTTGTAGTTGATCTGTGTTATGGCCTTTGTTTTCACCTTAGATAACTGTTCTTGGAACTCCTGCAGAGGAAGCTGGTGGGGGAAAGGTCGACATGGTTGAAATGGGTGCCTTTGACGGATTAGATGTGGTGTTCATGGCACATCCCTCACAAGAGGATGCCACCTATTTGCCAATTGTAGCAGAACATGAGTAAGAAAACTGCCCTTGCATATAGTTTTTGATTGCACATAGAAGATGTGATTGTAATTTCATGCCTGCATCCAGGCACCCATGTTATGTAATGTGTCCATGTATCCCTAAGTGTCTGTAGGCTATGCAGAGTTTCACATGCACACAGACAGAGCCACAAAGACACACTTTGCTGGTTCCATCACTTATAATCCTCTTTTATTCTCACTCAAGAAGTTACATGTGCACCAGTTGCTTGCTGCCACCTACTGGTTACTACGGTGGCGCATTGCATTCACATAATAATAAAAATCTCACCCGCTTATCTCATAATTACGAGATAATTATCTCATAATTATGAGATATTATTATATTATAATATATATATATATATATATATATTATAATATATGAGATAGGATCTCATAATTATGAGAAGATCATCTCGTAATTATGAGATAATTATCTCATAATTACGAGATAAATATAGGCCTACTTTTCCAAAACGTTCAGTGATTAAGTATGATACCTGATCTGAACTCATTCGAACATCCAAAGGGAGTTTTGGATAGACAAATTGAGCATCACTCTGGGGTGTACTCAATTTTGCTCGACAATATTTTCACATAAACTGAAAATATGTCATTTAAGTTACATAATTAAGCGTACTTTTCTGTTGTAAACTTAAGCTAAACTAAGTCTATGCATATTTTGGAAATAACTTGTGTGCGCGGGTGACACCTAGCGGCCACCGTACGTTTACTATAGCCTACATACGGCAAGTGTCATAAGGCAACACCAGGGCAGAACAGTGGCACACTTCTAATCTTGGTGCATTTCCCCAAACAGAGCTTACAAATAACTGTAGCCTACTTTTTCAAGTGTTAATAATAACAGCTTTTAGTACAAGACGAAAGTTTGTCTGAAGAGCCAGCAACATATTTTGGGAGGTTGTGTAGGTATATGTGGCTTAGGCTTTCCTCCTGAACAACCCCAACAATTTCAGTCGCCTTTGTAGCCATGACATGTTTATTTCACTCCCATCCATCCTGAGAAATGTTAATATTCTCCAGTGCTTCATGCCAAGAAGGAAATAAAAACAAATTCTGCGAGAGACGTCCATTATTGCCTTGCAAATCACAGTCACAAATCACGTATACTAGTAGCCGTAGAACTGCTGAATCAATTATCGGACATAACATTATCTTATAATTATGACATATTTATCTCATAATTATGAGATCCTATCTCGTAATTTTGAGATCTTATCTCGTAATTATGAGATAATTATCTCGTAATTACGAGATAACCTGGTGATTTTTTTTATTTTTATGTGAATGCAATGCGCCACCGTAGGTTAGGCCTACTACTGTAATAGTATAACATTTAGTTTCATTATATAGGCAATGTATATATAAAAGCCATGATACAAGCCTCAGTATAAAACAATTTGTATTATTAGGGGGGAGGAGTGGTTTTGTGGACCTTTCAAGTTCCTTTATGGCCAATGTACCAGACCACCACCCACCTACATGCAACGTAGCTATGATTTCTTTGTTAGCCCTATGGCCTTTTTGAATCATGCTTAACCTGACCTTAATATTCGGCATAATGAGGTCAGGCAAAGACAGGGTAAATAAACTTTTAGGGTTTAGAAGGAAACAAACAGTGCAGAAGAGTCTGAACACAGCATTCAGCGGAGAAGCACTGACACAGGGTAGAGACGTGTTTACATTGTAGGTGGGCTCCAAGCTTCGATCTGGCTCACTGATACTGAGCTATAGCTTTAGGCTTTCATGCACTTTTGGCATGGCCTCTCTCATTTAAATGTTTCTCACATTTAAAAAGGATGTCGATGAGTTAACATACTCAATGAAACTGTTTTCCCCAGTGGTGGTGCCAGTCTAAATAAATAAAAGTTAATCAATGTACTTCTTCAATGGAGGGTCTTTTGGGCAAATTATGGCTGTTATGGGAGTTTTTTGATGTGCTTCTTTCCTCCTAGACCCATTGCCCGGTAAGTGTAGGAGAAGTCTGCAAGTTGAAAGTACAAACCCCAAATCTGATGAAGTTGGGATATTGTGTAAAATGTAAATAAAAACAGAATACAATGAGTTTTCAGTTGAATACACTACAAAGACAAGATATTTGATGTTCAAACGTACTGTTTTTTGCAATATTGATTCATTTTTAATTTGATTTCTGCAACATGTTCCAAAAAAGTTGGGACAGGGGTATGTTTAGGCCTACTATTGTGTTACATCACCTCTGAACAACACTCAATAAGCGTTTGGGAACTGAGGACACTAATTCTTGAAGATTTGTAAGTGGAATTCTTACCCATTCTTGTTTGATGTACAACTTCAGTTGCTCAACTACGGAAGCCGAGAGCGGCCTTCATAATCTTTTTTTTTTAATTCACCGTTATCTTGACATAACGGCATAATTAATTCATGATCTCGAGAAAACAAGAAAACTAATTCGAGATCTCGAGAAATCAAAACAATTATTCCGTGATCTCGAGAAAGCTCTGCTAAAAATCTCAGTTGTTTTTTCGTGATCTCAAATTAATTGTTTTGTTTTCTCGAGATCTCTAATTAATTATGCCGTTATCTCGGTATAATGATGAGCTCTGTTAAGTTGTTTTTTCGTGATCTCAAATTAATTGTTTTGTTTTCTCGAGATCTCTAATTAATTATGCCGTTATCTCGGTATAATGATGCGTTTTAAAAAAGATTATATGAAGGCCGCTCTCGGCTTCCGTACTCAACAGTCCGGGGTCTCCTTTAACATATTTTTCGCTTCATACCCAGTGCCGTAGCTCCGCACACGCACAGTGCGTAGGGCACCAAGTGCTTGTGGGGGCACCACCAAAAAATTTGGCTCGTGAAAAAATCATCACAATAGGCTATGTACGTGCTAGTAAGGATATTTTAAAAATGTGCAAAGCATGTTAATATTTTTAAGCAATACAAAAGCAACATAGGTCAATTTGCTCCAGAAAAAGGTAAATCTCCTTCTCCACCCCCCCCCTTTCAGTGGTGAGGGCTGCGTTTCCCAAAAGCACTTAAGTACTACTTAGTCAAGTCAAGTCAAGTCAGATTTATTTCTATAGCGCATTTCATACATCAATGCAGTTCAATGTGCTTTACAGAAATTTTAAAATAAAATAAAATTAAACATATGAAGGAAGGAAGAGAAAATAGGTACAAGAAATAAAAATGTCCACAATCGTGTAAAATATAATATCCAGCATCCTCCGTAGAGGGCCCAGAGGCTGGCTGGCGGGTTTAGGTCCTCTCGCCCCTTATCCTGCGAGCCAGCTGGATAAATCCTTGGGCATGATGGTGACCCTCTTGGCGTGGATGGCACACAGGTTGGTGTCCTCGAACAGACCCACCAGGTATGCCTCGCTAGCCTCCTGAAGGGCGCCAATGGCAGCGCTCTGGAAACGCAGATCGGTCCTGAAGTCCTGAGCAATCTCACGCACCAGGCGCTGGAAGGGCAGCTTGCGGATCAGCAGCTCAGTGGACTTCTGGTAGCGTCGAATTTCTCTCAGAGCTACGGTACCGGGCCTGCAGCGATGGGGTCTCTTGACTCCACCGGCGGAAGGCGCGCTCCTCCCGGCTGCCCCGGCAGCCAGCTGCCTCCCTGGCGCTTCTCCTCCAGTAGACCCACGGGCGGTCTGCCCGGCATGGGCCATCTCCCAGTTCCGCTCAAAAACCAGAGTGATCCGAAGACTCAAAGTCGTCAGGTCCCAACGAGCCACACCAACGTCGAACAGCCAAACCTGGCGTCCACCAACCTCAAAAGCACACCAGTCGCAAGGCAAACCACGCAAAAAAGAAAAATTGGCACACCATCAAAAAAGAAAAACTGACTATATACAACCACCAAACTTAGTTAAACTATTACAAATGAAAACCCAACAAAATATTCCGTGTATTCGCCAAAAACATCAAAAATACCGAACAAAAACAAGCCCGACGGAGCGGCGTTAAACTTGCCAGCGTCCCCGTTACTTAAGCCTAAGTAGTACGTAAGTTCACACGTAACACCATCGTAGAGTCCACGGGCCGTTTCCCGAAACCATCTTAGCTAAGAACTATCGTAGGATCACACGTAACTCTAAGTGTGGTCTGGAGTAGTCTTACCGCGCTAAGATTGATCTTAGCGGCGGGGCACAGTGGAGACACCCGGGGGACTTGTAGCGAAACTACTCCATGTGCGCAAGAATATATGGTCGCTGCGTAACCATCATGGCACAGCGAAACCAGCGACATAACAGCCGTCCCTCATATTTCCATTTTCTTTTCATTGGCCTATGTATGTGAAGCACGTTGGTGCTGCCCCGCTGTGTGTAAATATGCTCATTAACCCTCCGGTCGTGTTCACCTCCAGCCCCCTACTTTAGTGTCTGTTTTAACTGCTCTTTTCCACCACCATTTTTTTATTAAACATTCTTTAGTTGAGAACAATGTTTCAAAGTAGCCTAGTGTCTAACAATAGAAGTAAACGTGAAATAACATCAGTGAAAATACAATTGCGCACTGAAAATGAACTACAAAAATGTAGTTCTATATTTTGTATTTTCTGTATGTTAAATGAATGTACTCTGGATACCCATTCGTTTCCTATGGCGGTCACTTTTGACCGGGAACACCACAGGTGTAACCCGGTTGATTAAAACATCCAAAATTGAATGAAATAGGTAGGCTAATCATCACTTTTATATGTTCAAGTACACGTGTGGAGGATATCATAAGGTCTGGAGGTAATCAGATGTAAAACATAATATTTATGAGTAGGCTATTATAAGTTGTAAAACGGTAAGATTTGACCCGAACACGACAGGAGGCTTAAATTAGGCTACATAAAAAATGTTTTATAACCATATTATGTCGGACATTAGGGCCTATATCAACATAGGCCTAATTAAGAGAAAGTGTTAAATACACAAAAACACAGACGCAGAAGTGGTAAATTTCAAGTGGAAGTGCAGGTTACTGAACATAAAAGTGCGAGTCTTTCAAAACAAACTCAAAAGAAAATTGTAATGACACGGTGACGGGCCTCAACACCCGCCAAACGGTCGCGGCCCTGGCCTTGTCTGTTTCTGCCACCACCGCCATAGTCATCGTCGTTATCATGGACCATGGACAGCTCCCTTTAAGAACGATCTTAGAAGCTGTGCACACGCGTTTCCCGATAACGATGGTTCTTGGGCTTAAGTGCAACGTAAACGATTGATTCTACGAACGTTTCGCAATGTTTCCCAAACACCGTCGTACATGAACGCGCGCGCACAGCTTCTAAGATCGTTCTTAACGGGAGCTGTCCATGGTATTGAATGTTACAAGTCCGCCGCTGCCGCGTAACCAGCCATTCACCCACAGTACAAGAATGTATTTGCCAACACATTGCACAAAAAGATATAGCCTACAGTGGCTACAATGCCATATCGATGTATGACAACCATCCACAGACTGCTCAATATCGGCACCAACAACAATCATAATAATAAATTAAAAAGGGCCCATGAATCTAGCCTACAGTTTATAAAACGACTCATATTACCATGATGCCACTCTTATGACGTGTACATACAACACCTATAAAAAGGCCGGAAAACCCGGAAGGTGAACAGGTCGTTCATAGAAACTTCTGTGTGTTATCATGGAGCCGACTCCGAAGGTCCGCAAACCGAGAAAACAGCTTCGGGCTGGAGGAGATACAAATCATAATTGATGAAGTGGCGAGCCATAAATCGACGCTGTTCAGTAGGTTCAAGGGAACACTGGACAGCAAGCGGAAGAAGCAGGCCTGGGACACAATAGCAAAGAAGGTGACGGCTGTCACCGGCGTGGCTAGGTCTGGAGAGGAAATAAGGAAAAAGTGGCAGGACTTCTCCAGCCTAGCCAAGCGCAAGGCGGCCGTCATCCGGCGAGACAGGGAGGGGACGGGTGGTGGACCCCTTGCAACAACAACACTCACGGCGGAAGAAGAGAGGGTCATTGCCATTATGGGCATCACTGCCTCCGCGGGCGTACAAGGAGGAATCGACGTCCGTGGAGGCCGTGTCTCGGAGGGAGTCGATGACCACCACCCGTTCCAGGAGGAACCACCTACCGCTCCTGTCTCGCCCCAGGCCGCTTCTTCCCATGGCTCGCCACTTCATAACACACCGCCACCACATCCCACCACATCACAGCAGTTCACTAGTAGCTCACCACCATCCACCATATCACCATACACCACCATGTCCCCGTCGGCATCCAGGCCTCCGCAGTCAAGCGTGCCCCTAAGACCATCCGACAGGCCACCACTGTCCACCGCGCCTCCGTCCACCAGGCGACAGCAGCCTCAACCCCAGCCGCTAAAATGCACCTGCAGCCAGGACCTGGTGGAGCTGGACAGGGAGAAGCTGCAGGTGCTAAACGACATAAGGGGCATGGTGAAAGAGGCGTCGGAAAGGGATGCCCGTTTTCAGGAGCAATGTCTGGACATAAAGAGGGCCAAGCTGGAGCTGGCACGACAGAAGCTCGACATAGAAAGAAAGCGCCTGCTCCTGGCCGAACAAAAGTTTGTACGGCCAGCCCTGACTGTGCCCATTGTGTGGCCGGAGGAAGGTAATGTGCACAATTGTCAGTAGAGATGTTGCAAACACGCATTACATGAACATGAAATACGTGTGTGTGGCAATGCGTTTTGTCAATTGTAATGCGCGTTGTGCGTAAAGTGTATCTAATAGCAAATTGTGTCTCTTTCCAGCTGTTCCCGGGGAAGCGCAGCCAACACACAGCACCACAGCCAGCACAAATGAAATGAATAAATAAAAGCACAAAATGCATTTAATCCCTGTCCACGTGCATCATTTCACATCAAGTCAAGACGTTTGCAATGTGTAATATTACAAGTGGAAAGAGGGTAACAGTGTGCACATCCCACCTCGTTGAGGCCAGGTGCAGGACAGAGACGTATACGACTATGAAAAAAAGTAAAAGTCCGCAAACTGCAGCTCCGATGTACAAGGTTTAATCAAGACTTGCAACGTTACGATGCCTGATGAAGACCCTGTTGGGTCGAAACGTTGCAAGTCTTGATGAAACCTTTTACATCGGAGCTGCAGTGTGCGGACTTTTACTCTTTTTCATAATAATATTACAAGTTCTACATAAGCCATTCTTCGGCACACTGTCGGACTTCACGTTCCACAGGCTGGGTTATGGTATCATATGTCGGTGGGCCTATGAGCTTGCTTGTAATTATAGGCTAATGGTTGCAGTCATTGCAGTGATTGCCGTGCACAAACCAGAGTTGACGCACGCTATATGAAGTCAATGAATGATTTTTAAATAATAATTAAACTAAAAAGTGATGAGCATTATATTGATGGAAACCGGGGGGGGGGGGCTTGTGCATATGGCCAACAATTTAATGATTAGCTCCTGATTTTTGACTGATGATTGCTGCGTAATTACGCGATTGTTTTTGTCAAGTGGATATTTCTGTGGGGACCAATTAGGAAGGAGGAATGGGTGTCACTAATTAGGCTATGAAGGGTATATAAAGTGTAACACACATTTCTAGCCTGACAATGGCTGGAATACAACGTGTGTTAGCGCTGCGAGCGCAGGAGAGATTGGAGAGGCAAAGGCGTCTCAGAGGTCGCCAAGCCAGGATCAATGCGCGTATCCGGCTGCATTTGGCACCGCTGGATATCTATAATGACACCACAATCCAGGAGCGATATCGGCTTCCCCGGGAGGTCATCATTGACCTCCTGGGGTCACTCCAGCATCACCTGAGGCGGCCCACCAGAAGAAACTTCCCACTAACTCCTGAGGTCCAACTGTTGGCGGCTCTCCGGTACTATGCCACCGGAAGCTTTTTGCAGGTAGTCGGGGACGGCCATGGCCTGTCCAAGGCATCTGTATGTAGATCCGTACAGGCGGTGACCACTGCCTTGTTGAGGCAGGTTGGCCAGCATATCATCTTCCCCGACACCAGGGAACAGCGGGGCCCAGTCCAGCAGCACTTTTTTGCCCGACACCGAATACCCAAGGTGGTGGGGGCGGTTGATGGGACCCTAATCCCAATCTTGACGCCGCCTGATGATGGGCATATATACATATGCAGGAAGGGCTTTGCGGCTATTAACGCACAAGTGGTGACTGATCATCAAGGGCTGATCCTTGATATCGTGGCAAGGTGGCCTGGGAGCAGCCATGACTCGTACGTATTTGCGGAGTCCACCATCGGCCGGGAAGCCGCTGCATCCAATGGAGAGTGGCGCCTCCTTGGGGACAGTGGCTACCCCCTCCGTCAGTATCTTTTCACACCAGTGGCAAACCCAGAAAATGCGAATGAGGAGGCCTCCAACGAGGCCCATCGCGTAGCACGGGGCATCGTGGAGCGTACCATCGGGCGGTGGAAGATGCGCTTCCGCTGCATCCACCGGTCAAGTGGTGGCCTTCCATTTGCACCTGGTAAGGCATGCGCCGTAATTGTGGTTACAGCCATGCTCCACAATATGGCCGTGCGTGCAGGGGCTGAGTTTGAAGAGGAAGAGGAGCAGGAGGAGGAGGATGATGACGACGATGGCGGTGGTGGCGATAACCGACAGGGCCAGGGCCGCGACCGCAACCGCGACCGTTTGGCGGGTGTTGAGGCCCGTCGCCACGTCATTACATCTTTCTTTTGAGTTTGTTTTGAGACTTGCACTTTTCTGTTAAATAAACTGTACTTCCATTAGAAATTTACCACTTCTGCGTCTGTGTTTTTGTGCATTTAACACTTTCTTAATTGTGTTGATATAGGCCCTAATCTCCGACATAGGGTTATATTAATTTAATGAGTATATTTACAAAAAGCGGTTCAGCACCAACGTGCTTCACATACATAATGAAAAGAAAATGGAAATATGAGGGACGGCTGTTATGTCGCTGGTTTCGCTGTGCCATGATGGTTACGCAGACGCACAGACCATATTCTTGAGCACATGGAGTAGTTTCGCTACAAGTCCTCCAGGTGTCTCCACTGTGCCCCGCCGCTAAGATCAATCTTAGCGCGGTAAGACTACTCCACACCACACTTAGAGTTACGTGTCATTCTACGATGGTTCTTAGCTAAGATGGTTTCGGGAAACGGCCCGTAGACTCTACGATGGTGTTACGTGTGAACTTACGTACTACTTAGGCTTAAGTAGTACTTAAGTGCTTTTGGGAAACGCAGCCCTGGTCGATTATTGCTCAATCTTAGTTTAAGTTTGGCAGACACATGTTTGGACATGGCCTTGAAAAGACATCTAAAGTCGGTATCGGAAAAAAGAATAGAAAGCGAAATGAAGCTCACGCTTGCAGATAAGACAGTGCTTTAAATACATAAATCATAATAGGCCTAATAAAAAGTTCATTTTGCTCCTTGCTCCTTGCTCCTTACTGTCAACAAACTTTGTAACGTTAGCTCCCAGGCTACTAGCAATGTTCAGACTGTGTTAACAAGTGTTGCAAATGATTAAAGTTGTAAATGATTGATGCTGGCTAGCTAGTTTAGGTTGTGGGTATAAATATGGATATGGATATTTGAAAGCAATTCATCATGGTCACTCGACTGTTTTCAGTTAACGTTCGGATAAGACTAGCACTTCGGATAAGACTAGCCTTCAGTCACAAGTAGCCTACATATAGTTCTCGTCGGTTTGCAGGTTCATAGGCCAAGGGCAACATCTGCTGGTGAAACTAATATGAAAAGAAACAATGTTACTGTCACGTAGATTTTCCCTCTTTGTATTTATTTCAAACTAAATGTAAAATAGAGTGAATTTTGAAATGTACCAGTGATTTACACGTAGGCCTACATAAACCTAATTTATATATGCAGTTTTTTGTAGCCTACTAAGTTTAAAACTGTATTTCAGTAGAATTCCTATATATTTTGTCTTTTAATTCTGAATGTAGAGCTGTCTGCAGTCATTGCACAAATCTTTGTTTAATAATGGTGGTGGTATTTATTTATTAACCATTTTAAATAATGTATTATTTTAACTTTAATGTTTGGTGTATTTGTTTCGGAAATAAAGTGAATCACATTGATAAATTCTAAATTATTGTTCATTCTGGGCGAGGTGGGATGGTGTGAAGGGGCACCACAGAGCATTTGTGCCTAGGGCACCCAAATGGCTAGCAACGGCCCTGTTCATACCACACATTTTCAATAGGCGAGAGATCTGCACAGCAGCCAGGCCAATCTGGTACCTGCACTCCTTTACTACGAAGCCACGCTGTTGTAACACAAGCAGAATGGGACCTAGCATTGTCCTGCTGAAAGATGCACGGACGTCCCCGAAAAAGGCGTTTGGATGGCAGCATGTGTTGCTCCAAAACCTCAATTCAACGTTGAGAAACATTGCTCCTAAACTGTTGGACTATTTTCTGGCAGATTTGTTCACAAAGTGGTGTACCTCACCCCATCTTTTTATATTTAATCATGACACTCACCTGTTCCCAATTAACCTGATCACTTTTGGAATGTTCCAAACGGGTGTTCTTTGAGCATTCATCAACTTCCCCAGTCTTTTGTTGTCCCTGTCCCAATTTCATTGGAAGGTGTTGCAGAAATCAAATAAAAAATGAATCAATATTGCAAAACAAAACAATACATATTATCAGTTTGAACATTACATATATTGTCTTTGTAGTGTATTCAACTGAATACAGGTTACAGATGATTTGCAAATCATTATTTATCATGATTTAATAGAAATCATTTATTTACATTTTAAACTAGAAAAGCACTCAGAGAGCGTAGACCTCCGCCAAAGCAGCTTAAGTCTCCACCTTATTATCATTCTCACCTTAAGACATTAAAAGACATTAAATATTACTGATGTCATCCTTTCATACTTAAATTCTTTGACCCACAAAACATGCCCCTAGAACTTGGAATCTAGTTTATATCATCATTAGTTTAAATGTTAGCAAAAACGCTTGTTCGCTAATGGCAGACTTTTTCTGGATACAGATCTGTAACTATTGAAGAAACGTAAAATCTGTTAACACACTGAATCTACAATGCCTCAGCTACAAGTTGGTGTCAGTTGCATGTCTCTAGCTTGATTAGTTACTTCTCAGTAGCCTATTTTCCACAAGGCCCCTCGAATTTTAACTTTCTGGATCACGAGCTCCGGAATACTACCAGGATCCGGATTATATTCTGGGGTTTGGCAGACCTTATGATCTTATACTGTATTTTTTTACTAAACATCGTGGACATTATTTGTGGAGTTATAAGCAGTTCTAAGTTAGCCCACTTCTGACCTATCCTGAAAATTTCATTTAAATCCGTCCATAACTTTTTGAGTTATGCGAATAACAAACAGACAGACGGACAAACAAACCAAGCCAGGGAAAACATAACCTCCTTGGCGGAGGTAACAACGTCCCAACTTCATCGGATTTGTTCATTCGGTTTCTTGTTAAGATCAGCTCTGTCAGTATCAGGAAAAACACATTTGGAAGTACTACCTCAGCGGGCCATGTGGCAAAAAAAATGCCAGAAACCCCCTTACTAGGAATACAGATTTATAGGTTTTAGACATCACATGTAACCTAGCCTGGGCCCACGCATTCTGCCTGTTATGATACATTGAATTTCTCGTTTAAGTCAGTCTGGCAAACCTGCCTATTTCCAGTTCCTCCTGATCCAAAAAATCCAGAACCAATGAAAAACAAACACTATGCACATGTCGGAATCAGTGGTCTGATTGGTTGTAGCTTTGTCCAGTAGTGCACAGGGGCATTTGAAAGACGCCCATTGATCCCGTCTCTGAGAAATGAAAGCCTGCGTAAGTTCTGCCAGGAAGACTCTAATATCACGGAAGCGCACTTTGCATTCGGCCAATCAGAGCCACCTGCTTTATAATGACCTATCTAACCCACCTTTTCCGCTGCTTCAGGTACCGGCGTTACCGAAGTCCCCTCCTCCATCCCACTCTCGTTTATATTCCTGCACGAGCCCTCAGATCTGCCGAAGCTGGCCTCCTGAGGGTCGCAGAAGCTCTGTCCAAAAGCATCGGGGAAGCAGCCTTCTCATACTACGCCCCAAGGAGATGGAATGCTCTACCACAACACATTAGAGAAGCCGAGTCCATCGTCGCCTTGAAGCGGCAACTCAGTACACACCTATTTAGCCTCGCCTACACCTAACGGCCCTACCGAGGACCCGCCCCCCCCATCCCCAGGCACCCAGACCAACAGCAGTCGCGCAACGGACCCCTCACCCCCCTCTAAAGTCCACCTTCCCCCCTTCACCCAAACAGACCTACAACAGCTACTGCTCCGCCCCACAAACCCTCTAACAGCAGTCACCTGCAATGAATCACACAATCGATGACCCAACTACAATCCAGCCCCAGTCAACCACAGCCCTGGCAGATGGGCTTCCCTAGGGGCCGCGGTTCTGCCTGAGGTTTCTTCCTTTTTTTTCTGTCCGATTTAACCACATGCAATTCAGGAATTTTTCCTCACCCCTGTTGCCCCTACGGACACAGCAGGAACTGTCAACAGCGCCTGAACAACTTTCCTGCGCCACCAAGATGCAGCAAATGCTTTTTACCTGTGTTCACGCAAGAGCCCACATCAACGGGGCATCGTGTTGCTGTGACTTTGCATCGTTGTGTCGTGCAAGAGCCCGCATCAACGGGGCATTGCATTGTTGTGACATTGCATTGTTATGACACTATGCCATTTCATTATTGCATTCAATTACTTCAATGCCATTGGACTGCAGAAAGGCTGTCTTGTTTGTCAAACTGTAAAGCACTTTAAGCTGCATCTTGTATGTATGAACTGTGCCATACAACTAAAGGTTATTATTTTTATTATTATTATTATTATATCCCCACCACCACCAGTTTGGTCCTAGTCTACCTGCCCGGCCGGGGGGGTGTCTCTGCTTCCTGCTATACGCCATGGCAGGATCTGTCGGACCCCTCTGCGTTAGACCTGGGCCGATGACTGGACCTCCGCCAAAGAATATTTGCTTCTGCTAATCATTGTCAAACCTATCATTAAATCCCTTAAAATCATTTGCCTTTCTCTGAGTCTTTCTGGCCGAACTTTCTTGTCTATGAGAGGTTTGCCAGACCAAGCTCCATCTACAAGCTTGGTGCAACAGCAGGCCACATGTAACCAGACAAAAAATCCAAATAGCATTGAAACTATCCTTAAAACTATTCTCAAAACGTCAGCCTGTGCATGGAAGTTCAAAGACGTTTTTTTTTTTCAGGAAAAAATTGAGAGCTTCTGTCACAGTAGTAAAACAATGTACCCCTTACTGGTTGCACGGCAGGCTTCACCATCAGTGGGTTAGCATGAGTATGAATGGGTAATGGTAAGGGACTAACATATGAAGCACTTTGGGTCTGGGTTTATTTATTTATTTTGTGGCCTGTCTATATTGCTCATTTTTTTCTGGCTGACATATGCTCATATCTGCGTATGTACCTGTCCATCCTCAGTGTGGTGGTAAAGTACCATGGAAAGGCCGCGCACGCCGCAGCTTACCCCTGGGAGGGGATCAACGCTCTCGATGCAGCTGTGCTCGCCTACAACAACCTTTCTGTTCTCAGACAGCAGCTGAAGCCAAACTGGAGAGTACATGGTGAAGCTCAGCAGATTTCTAACATGGTCAAACACATTATACATTTACCTCATCTAAAACATCACATTGTGGACTTTATGTGTTTGTGCAGGTATAATTCGTCACGGTGGGGTTAAGCCCAACATCATCCCTGATTTCACTGAACTTGAATATTATCTACGGACACCATCATGCAAAGAGCTACCAGTCATCAGAGCCAAGGCTGAGATGTGTTTCAGAGCAGCAGCCATGGCAACAGGTTGTGAGGTGAGAGTAAGGAATACTAAGTTTTATAATGAATGTGCATTATTTAAAAATGCAGTATTATTATTAAAGTAATAGCCTATAATTAAAAATAATCAGTAAAATCGCTAGCTGATTGGCCCATGAGCACTTCATATTTATTTTGTCACTGAGCTAATTAATAACCTGTCAAGTTTTTGTGCAAAACAAATGTTTAGATTGTGAAGATTATCATGTGCCATAATTATTACTTCTAGGTTGAAGTTATATTTGCAAAAAATGAATTTCACGACTTATTACGTATTCCTACCCTGGAAGGGCTGTTTGAACTAAATGGAAAAGCTTTAGGCATGGAATTCATCACTGACATCACTGGCTCTGATGGTAAGCATTTGTGTGCTAGAAAATTTCATAGTAACAACACATTGCATTAAATAGTGCTTTACAGTGAAAATGATCTAACTAACCACCACCAGTGTGTAGCACCCAACTGAGTGTACTGTCATTGTTGTCCAGAAGTGTATTGTTGTATTCTAAGAGCTGTAATGTCATCATTCTTTAAGGTTCAACAGATTTTGGGAATGTGTCTTACGTTGTCCCTGGTATTCACCCAAACTTCTACATTGGTTCAGAGGCTTTAAATCATACAAAAGAATACACAGTGGCTGCTGGTGGGTGTCAAGTGTGTCTTAATTTTGTAATAAAACACATAGCCTACAGTATTTTTAACTGTTAACTCACACCTATGTTAAATGTGTTCTTTTTAAATTACACTGCTATGCATGTAAATATTTGTCTATGCTTGTGATTTTTCTGCCAGTCTTTGGTTATGCTTAATGATATTTTTGGTCTTTAGGGTCAGAGACAGCCCAGTTCTACACCTTGCGAACAGCCAAAGCATTGGCTATGACGGCCCTTGATATCATTTTCTGCCAAGAGCTGATGCAGAGGGTGAAAACAGAGTTCATTGAAATTAAGCAAAAACAAAATCCAAACAGTTTGTAGCTCATGAGAAGATTGACGAAGGCCTGAAGACGTTGGTAGACCCCCTTAATATTGTTTAATGTGAAAAAAGATGTATAGATGAATAGATTAAGAGAAATCAGATTTATTGGCCAAGTTTTATGCAGCCGATACAAGGAATTTCTTTTTTGGTCGATGGTGTTTCTCCAGCTAAATAAGCACAATAACAACAGTATAAATACAATATACAATACAAACTGACGGATCAAAGCACCCTCTCCAAGTACACACAATACATAAATGAAATGGCCCTGTGGTTCAAAGAAAGCTCACTGCATTTAAACATCAGCAAAACTAAAGAACTGTGTTGCCATAGGAGGAGGGCACCTGACACCCCTCATCTACTTTCCTCACCTTTGATCCTGGAAGGGCAAGTAGTTGAACAGGTGGAGAAGTTCAAATACCTCAGCACAGAGATCGACCAACGCCTGTCCTTTAGCCAGCATGCAGATGGGCTTTACAAGAAAGGACAACAACGCATGTGTCTCCTGAGGAAACTTAACACCTTCAATGTCAGTAAATACATTTTGTCAACTGCCTATCAATCTCTGGTGGAATCCATCATCACCTGCAACATTACGTCCTGGTATGGCTTCCTCTCAAACAAAAGCAAAAACAAACTTAATAGAATAACTAAGCAAGCAAGCAAGCTAATAGGAATTCCCCAGAAAGAGCTGAACCATCTATATATCCAGACAGTGGAAAGAAAGACCAACTCAATCCTCTTAGATCCCTCCCATCCACTCCATCCTTGTTTTGATCTACTTCCTTCTGGCAGAAGATTCAGAATGCCTTTGGCCAGGAAAGCTATCTACAAAAAATCATTCATCCCCATAGCTATACACACACAGAACACTCATTCCTCAAATGACTCACACTAATAACACACACACACACACACACACAAATATACATATCCAAGCCTTCAATCAAAAGAAGATTTTCTAATATGGCAACATATTAGACAATAAAGCTTTTTGAATCTTTGAATCTTGAATCTTGAATCAATATCTTATTTATAAAGAATATGCAACAACATGAAAAAAAATGTAATACCGGGACAATGAGCAACAGAATGCAGTTACACCATAACAAGAAAACTGTACATGTGGGTTGAAAAACACTTGTTTGAAAGCTTGGCTACCAGATGTCCTGGTAGGAATATTCCCTAAAATGGTCATGCCCTGTATCTGGTTAAACGAAGAGTTTGAGCAACCATAGTTATTGCTTCTTAATTGTTGTAACATTTACTATTCTTATAATGGATTCAATACAAATGAAAAACAATCAGATGCAAAGCGAGTTGTACAGCAACTATCAGAATTCTTTCTCCTACCTTTGTCTTATTTTTCAGTAGATTGGAAGTATAACATTTCATAACTGTCAAACGCGTATTCCTTTTTTCTAGCACAAATCATAATGATCATTATTAAACTAACTTCAATTAAATCATGCAACTCGGCATTTGAGTCTAAGGTCTATTGTGCAATCTGTACAGTGATGGGGATGTTATAAATAGATGGACCAATAAACAATGTTAAAGAGTGTGTAAGCCCCGGGGAAAATGACTCGAGAGTATTTGTCTATGGTGTGTGTGTTGATCCACATGCTGCTGTACGATCTTGAGTTTCCGGCGTGGTGTGTGGCCTCATCACCACTCAGAGCCAGCTGAACCAGAATCCTCTCGCGCTGGATCCCGTTCTCGCCTGGCATCCTGTAGTTTCCTGTGCTATGGATGTCCTCTGGCATCCCATAATTTCCTGTAGTGTTGACATCCATATCACTGTAGCTGTTGCTCATCATCATGTGATTGGGGTTAGCAAGACTGTATGCACATGGAAGCTGAAAAGAAAGTTGTGAATCAGGTCACGTAAAACACCAGAAGCTGACATCCCAGGGTTAGAAAGTACTTGTTCCGCCCACAATTAACTCAGCCAGGTGGTCATAATCAGTACAACTCTTCCAGGTAGATTAGCTAATTAGTGAAATTACCTGTGGTATAAGCACAGGCAGAGGGAATACATGGCAGGACTTTATCAAGCCACTTTGCAAAACACCTCAAGAACCATAGGCTCACAATATAACTGTTGTAAACACATAAAGATGGCATCCTTGAGGTGAGAAGGTTAGCTCTGTCAGTGCTTGAAAACAAAATTATTGTAATGTTTTGGTGTTTTTTATGTGCCCAAAAATGGAAAAATAAAATACCCTCTCTTGCAATTTCCTTTCTTTCCGTTCTTGTACTGTTGACAGGTAGTTGACGGCTGCGTACTCTATCACCGACAGGAATACGAACACAAAGCTGACCCACAGGTAGATGTCCACAGCTTTGATGTAAGAGACCCGGGGCATGGAGGCGTTTACTCCAGTGATAATGGTGGACATAGTGAGCACTGTGGTGATTCCTGGAATAATATGAGGCACACAGCTACAGGGTCAATGTCGCACACACACTATACAAGGAATACAAGGACCTCCTGGACTGTTTGACTTTTGTACTACTCCTCTAATCAATTTCCTTAAAAAGAGCACTTTCTGCTCTTCCACTTCCACTGGTGCATATTGAATCACAGTGTTTTTAGAATCAAGTCGTCAATTGTTAAAATTCTCTTCTATTATTGATTTTATTGTATATTTTTATTTATGTATTAACTGTTTGTGTCTAATAGGCTACAGGACTTCCTCTGAGATCAAGAAAATGTTTTATATCCATTCATCCATTACTGCAGCCCACTGATTTTTTTAATCCAGTGTGCACCATTCTTGGGTGGGAGAATGGAATGCACCAGAACATACACACACCAAACCCACTACAGGTAAACCATATTACAAATGCCAATGATTCTTTTTGTACCCAGTAGGTCATTTGAAGCCATTAGCACTTTTGATACATCTAAAACACTTACTTGTGTATTTTAGTAAAACAGTTTTTACTGTTGATTTAGTGTTAAACAAAAATAAAGTGAGAGAAAGTAACAGTGTGCACCTAAAGGCACCCTGGCTGGCACAGCCCGCCTGTCGATCCAAAAGGACACCCAAGACAGCATGACCATCAGAGTAGCAGGAAAGTACGTCTGCAGCAGGAAGAAGAAGATGTGGCGACGCAGAGTAAAGGTGATGTAGAGTCGATTGTACCAGCCTAAAGGGTCATACCATACAAAAAATAAGGTAGATACACAGTTTGGTTAATGTGCCAGTATTTCTGTGACATTTCTGCTTTTGAAACAGTAGTAGAGGCAAACCTGTGCTGCTGTAAAATGCTAGCTTTGTGGAAGTATGGAACTTCTGTATGAGAAACTGTGAAACGGAGATCCTCTCATCTGTTTGAAGCGAGTCATTCCCTTTCTTCCAGTGGAGCATTAGGTCATCATCCGTGTATGCATCTTCAACCAGGAAAATAAACATTCCATTGGCATCTTTGAAGTAGTACATTTTAGGAAAGCAATGGCAAAAGGCAGTTTTAGGCAGACTTACAACTCTCTATTTCGAGAGAACATGTTTGTGTGTCCAATGGAAATCGGCTGAGGTCCATACTGCACATAGCTGTGACTGTGACCCTAGAAAGTCATAGTTTAGCAGCAGATGATCAAGTATAAGTTCAAATTTATTTATATAGCACATTATTATACATGGCTATTATTCAGTCTGCTCCATAGCATGCACTTAAATGACAAAGGCTCCAGGGTAATAGATAAACGTGTGTTTGAATTTCAACAGAATGTCTATGAACAATTTCCATTGGAAATTGATGCTGACAAACAACCAGCTTCTTATCAGTACCAATTGATAATGCAGGATGCATCATGCAGGCTGATCTAAAATTTAGGGGATAAAGGCCTCCATGACATCATCCAGGTTGTGTCCAGTGACCCAACCTGTGTTTGGCCCTTGGTAGCCACAGTTGATTGTTGGACATAGAATCTGTATGAAAACAATGCACGAAAAGGAACTATATGCATGTAGCATACACTTATCAGGTTGGCATGTCTTGTTACATTGCATTTAGCTGATGCTCTTATCCACATTGACCTACAGTGAATTGGGTACAAGGACAGTCCCCCTGGAACAACGTGGGGTTAGATGCCTTGCTTAAGGGCACCTCAGAAGTGGATGTGGGTGCAGATATGCACTGGCTATTCAGTGCCAAAGCCACATTTTTTCTTACTAAGAACCTGTGACCTTCCAATCATTATTGCAAAATATTGCAAGGATTTCCATCTACCACTATGTTATGTGGTCTGCAACTGAAAAACAAATGTTTTGCTGAAAAATCGGTTTTGCTATGCATGCTAGATAACCACTTAGAAAGCTTACCATGGGGTATGGGCTAGGGGTAGAGACACAGCCCTGGTTCTGGAGCTCTTGCTTTTTCTTAGTAAAAAACTAGGAATTACTTTTATAAGAAACCTCTGGCAGGATTTAGTTATATGTTGTGCGAATACATGCCTAAATAAACATTAAAGGTAATATAAATCCAGACATTGTGGAGGACGTATAAGCTTTTTTTTTGTTTTGATAGATATTTTTTATGAACATCTGATCTAATCCCTTAGGGTATTTAATGACAAATTCCAATAGAGAATCCCTATATCTACAGCTGAAAAACCTTTTCCACAATCTGTTCCTAGCCAACTAAGCTGTATCCACAGCCCCAGTGAAAAAGTCACCTTTTATCCCTGCTGTAATACACTCCACATGACCATCTGTATTGGGCCAATTGCTACTAGATGGACCACTTGACAATTGCAGTATGTGGTGTAAAAATAGTAATCAACCCACAGACACACATAATTGCATGATTAGCAATGTTCACATCATGAAACAAATGCCCTGACACTTGACCATCACAAAATGCACATTTACCATGTGCATGGTGGCATACTCCGGTCAGTGATAAAATTATATGTGGAATACCATGCTGAGAAGCTCTAACAAAATCTTGGTAAACTTGGATGGACACTGGCAGCTGGGTAGTTACCTCAGGCTGTAGAGGACTTTGCCATCAGGGAACACTCTCAGCATTACATTATCAGAGGTGGTGTCATGGGTGAATGACCTCTTGGAGTGTACAAAAAACATATCCGGCACCCAGATCTTTCTGACGAGACGACTATCAAAAGTCATGCTTTGGTTCTTGTTGCTGGGGAAGGAGAGGCGCTCGTCTTTCCAGTAGTGCCTCAAGTACAGTGTCATGGTGAAATCCTGTGTGGAAAATAAATACTACTTATTACCAGTGTTTCATTGTCCACGTGTACATGGAAGCTGAAAAGTAAGTGATTGGTCAGGTTACACAAAACATTAAAGGGGACACTGCAAGTTCAGAAAGTTAAAATCCTGACATGTATTTGTTCTAGCCAATTGACTGCACCAGCTGATCCTAATTAGCACCACTCTTCAGCCAGGTAGATGGGCTAATTAGTGAAATCACCTGGGTTAAAAACACAGACAGAAGGAATACACGACAGGGCTTTTACTTTATTAGGATGGTTTGTACACCTCTGTTTATAAAATACAGAACTATGAATTATGACTGTTTTATGTTCATGATATCTTAAGTTTATTTGTATTTTAGATCTAGGACAGTCTAAAAGTCCACATTAAATAAGGAACTTTTAGTCAAAATATAGGCATAGGTTTCTTGTGTACAACTATCTATGGTGTCTTTGGTTAGAGCAAGCCTACACCAAAACAAACATTTTGAAAATGATCGAATTTTGTAATTTTTCATTAAATACCTTGCAGTTCTCACACCTTCCAATCTGCACTATTTTGCAGATGAATAA
The DNA here is from genome assembly GCA_030347295.1 of Setipinna tenuifilis. NCBI lineage: Eukaryota > Metazoa > Chordata > Actinopteri > Clupeiformes > Engraulidae > Setipinna > Setipinna tenuifilis. The sequence goes on along the minus strand of CM059282.1, from coordinate 2,990,726 downwards.
AAATCAACAAAATAAACAAAACACACACACACAGACACACAGACACTTACCATATCAACTTCTGATATTTTGTCGAGACTTTCAACTTGGACATCTACACCTACAGGAATGGCTGGTCCTATTTCCACAAAAATATCACAACTATCATTCCAATGACAAATTCTCTTTTATGCTGGGGATTTCTCCATGTTTGAAACAGTCGATGAACATTTCATGTCAAAAAATGTTAAATAATAAACAGACATACATAAGCTCAGGACTAAGGAAGTCAAAGCAGCTACATCAACACTTTTAGCATATATTTAAAATTTTACTTATTTTGAAATTCAGACTCATCTCTTTTTTGCCTGTTTGTTTTTATCTCTGTGTTGTAAACAATATTGGAGCAGCTGGCAATGGCACAAGGGCACACATCTTTTATATATTCTGTTTCTATTACATTGTATAAAACATCAGCATAATCCCTCATCTCTCAAGGACCTACTGGGCATGTCTTAATCCCTTGCACTCCACATTCTCAGCAAAATCCTGGCTATTGACACGGAAACTCTACATGTGTAATTGATTTCATGCATACACTGAAATGAATACGCAATGCAGAACTCTTAAATGTCATATAAGGACACTTCAAACTGCTGTCTACAAATTAGGCTGTATGTTAGGATGTATGTTTTGCTATTCCTTACTATCCAAATCCATCCTGGTTTACAGATTCAAAACACACTCTTGTTTTAAATATATTTCTGTAAGTTTACAATGCACACCCCTGAATATATTAAAGCATTGTGACACTACATTTGAAGTCATGGAAGAGGGAAGTGTTTAAAAACATCCGTCTAGTTTGAGTCCTATTGTGACACTGGACATGTCCTGTAATTTTATGCCTGATCTGATGTGCTAATCCTGAATAATGTTATGCAATCATTTCTAGACCTAGGCTGCAGGAGACGGCACGTCCTAAAAGTAGACACAAGTGATATTAGTCATGTCTGCTGCTACCTGATGGGTGGATAGATAGACACACAGGGAGATAGACAGACAGACACGCAGGCAGGCAGGCAGGCAGGCAGGCAGACAGACAGACAGACAACATACACACACACACTTTATCACAAATGAAATTGATGAAAGATAACATGAAAAAGAGCTGGATGACTAGAAGTTATGAGGACATAAAATGTGGCTTCTGTGCCAACTTGTTTAAAATGCGGCAATTCTTTTACATCAGTTTGTCAAGCCACAGTTGTCACCTGGACTCACCTCCAAAGCCAGGCCTCATTGTGAAATCATGGTCATCTATCCTCAGAAGCTGTTCTGTTTTGGTCACAGGGAACTTGGTCATATCAGAACCTCTTTTAAGAATTGGGCTGCAAGAGAGAGGAAAATGCTGATTGAATGCTATTCCACATAATATCCATCAACCTGCACCACTATCTAAGACTGAATACAATGACAGTAAATAAAAAAGTGGAAATTTTAGAATGCCTTAAATGCATATTCTCAGTGTATCAGGCCTTTGTAGATCAGGTCCAAAGTTTAAAAGATAATAATAGTGTGGAGCAGCTGTGGCCTTATTTTTAGGGAGTTGGTCTTGGGATTGGAAAGTTGAAGGTTTGATTTCCGTATCAGTAGGAAAACATGTGGGTGGGGTAGTGAATATCCAGCACTCTCCCACACCCTCATCCATGGCTGAAATGCCCTAAAGCAAGGCATATAACCCCATGTTGCTTCAGGGGGATTGCCGCTGTACCTAATTCTCTGTAAGTTGCTCTGGATAAGAGTGTCAGCCTAATGTGATGTAATGTTTTCCATTAAAAAACAAGCCAGTAACTAACCAACCACCTGTCCAACAAGCAGACACACATTAAAACATAACAAAACATACCCTCTATTGTACTGATTATGGTGCATTGAGTTCTCATAAGAGAATTAATCATAAACAGGCTACCTGATAGGTAAATGTCCTCTTCCTCCCTCCATGCGGGACTCTCTTTTTAATCTGCAAAGTAAAACAGTTGGCTATATAAAGGGAGATACTGAACTCTACTTATTTGCATGGAAATAATATATACACAAATTAAAATTTCTTGATTTAATCAGAAAGGAATTCCACAGAAGAAGGTAAATATTTAGCAATGTTTAGATAGAAAACAGAAACAAAGATGGAAACCACAGATACCAATTGCCATATAAATATGAGCAGTGAGATCTTTTTGATTACAAACTTTTATCATAACATTTGAAGAGTAGGATGTTTTAGTCAATGAAACATGAAAGAGACACAAATTGATCCCTCTTCTGAGAAATATTATTATATATTAGTATTTTTTTCTTCAATGTAAAACCGAAGAACATTTTTAGATAAGAATGTTTTTCAATTTTTCTTTCAGTAACAACAATCACAGATAATATGTATTTAAAAAAAAACCTTTCCAGGAATATACATTTGCCACCCTAACTTATGCTATTAAAAAAAAGTTTAAACTTTTTTATAATGGACATGGTAAAAATACAATCTTGGTATCTGTTAAATATTCAATATTCAGCTTGTGCCATATATGCCAAGAGTAAATGGTATCACATCTTATGAGGCCTCAGGACACCATGGACACCTTATCACCACACTCATTACGTAAGTAAGTATTTATAAAGCGCATTTGTATGCACAGAGTACAGCACAAAGCGCTTTAGCAGAAAAACAAAAACAGAGACAAAAAAAACCCAACAAAAATAAAGAAGATAAAATAGTCCACTGGAAGAAGACAAGTTATGAAAGTCTGTGTGCAATAATGACTATGTGAAAAAAGAAATATCCCCAACAAGGCAAAACTACTGGCAGAGAGAGCACTGGAGAACATGAAGCATCAGAACATAATGAACATTACGTGTTCCTTTCACAAGGTCAAAACCGATTACAGATCACTACTGCAGGTAGAGAAGCTTTATAGGAACATATGGATGAAAACAAGCCTTATGGACTGCATATGAGATCTGACATCACGAAGTAAGCCTGAAAATTATCCATCATATACTCAACCAGTAAGACAACCATAATATAAATGACATCAAAGGGATTACGCTGACTTTTTTAATAACTGAACTCAAACCGGGCAAACATACTTTATTCACTCTGACCCTTAACAAAAGAAGACCACAAGGTTTTGTTTTAAGCCTATACACACATTTGAGTGATAAAAATTTGGCTTCAGAAGCCAAATTCCAGTATCAGGTATGTCAGCCATTCATTAAATCAGCTGATTGTACTTAACAAAACTCTTCAGGTACAGGAGTTAATTATTGAGAAGTGCCTGCATCTACAGACATACCACATGTCAATGGTCTAACCTGTTGTATACAGTATATAGCGAGTGGGGGGAAGGAAAGTGATGCAATTGTTGATTGTCTTCTGCCATACTTAATGCTATAAAAATAATTCAATTCTACATCAGTCTCTTCACATTTATTTTCTCCCAATACAACAGAAATCCTGTATTAAATACACAGGAAGAAGCCGGTGATTTAAAATATGTGGCACTAATATAGCTTCTGAATCCAAGTTGCCCATCACTGCCAACTCCATCATTATGTTTGCAGACAACACTACTGTTGGTATTCTGATAACAATCACAAAACACCACAGAGAGCTGAGGGACATGGGTTGTATACAGTATAGTGCAGTGACCACAGTCTGGCACTTATAGGCTATTAGTAGCAAAATCATTCCTCGTGGACTACGGAAAACCATAAAAGACTAAACACAATCAGGCGTGCAAATCAGAGTAGCTTAGCTGACACAACAACAACAACAACATACTGTATTTATATAGTGCTTTTCAAAACAACCAAAGTGTTTTACAGTGAATGGGGATCTTACTAACCACTATCACCAGTGTGTGGCACACTCTGGAGTGATGCATGGCAGCCATGATGCACCAGAATGCTCACCACACAGTGAAGTGGAGGAGAGTGGATTCAAATGAGTTATACCATGGCATGATCAGGGGCCAGACCTAAAGAGTCAGATTGGAAATTTAGCCAGGACACAGGGAAACTCTTTGCCACAACTGCAACACAAGTTGCCACACACGTTTTTGTAATTTCATTTTTTTAATAGTGACAATAACTGACTTTGACTTTGGTTTTAAGTCAGAATCTAGAGTCAGAATCATAGGAATCTGTAGGGTACCAGTGTCAATATACAGTGGGTAGGGAAAGTATTCAGACCCCTTAAATTTTTCACTCTTTGTTATATTGCAGCCATTTGCCAAAATCATTTAAGTTCATTTTTCTCATTAATGTACCCACAGCACCCCATATTGACAGAAAAACACAGAATTTGACATTTTTGCATTGTTATTAAAAATATCACATGGTCATAAGTATTTAGACACTTTGTTCAGTATTTAGTAAAAGCACCCTTTTGAGTCGATACAGCCATGACTCTTTTTGGGAATGATGCAAAAAGTTTTCCACACCTGGATTTGGGGATCCTCTGCCATTCCTCCTTGCAGATCCTCTCCAGTTCTGTCAGGTTGGATGGTGAAAGTTGGTGGATCTTTGCTTTGTCACAATTCTGTCTCTGAGCTCTTCAGCCAGTTCCTTCGACCTCATGATTGTCATTTGCTCTGACATGCACTGTGAGCTGTCAGGTGTTACATAGACAGGTGTGTGGCTTTCCTAATCAAGTCCAATTAGTATAATCAAACACAGCTGGACTTCAATGAAGGTGCAGAACTATCTCAGGGATGATCAAAAGAAATGGACAGCACCCGAGTTAATTATATGAGTGTCACAGCAAAGGGTCTGAATACTTATGACCATGTGATATTTCAGGTTTTTTTTTTAAATAAATCTGCAAAAACGTTAACAATTCTGTGTTTTTCTGTCAATATGGGGTGCTGTGTGTACATTAATGAGAAAAAAAAAAACTGAAATCACCTTAGCAAATGGCTGCAATATGAGAAAGAGTAAAAAATTTAAGGGGTCTGAATACTTTGCATACCCACTGTATTTCACACAGAGGTGGCTGCAGAATTGAATCATGACATATGCACTAGTATGCACTAACACTGCCACACACATGTACACACATTGTGAATTTACACAAGCATCAACCGGGCTACATTTTTCATGTAATAGAAGATAAAGCTATGAAACACAGTTGTTTTCAAGGAAGAGTAAAAAAAAGTCTTCATTACTCAAATTGATTTTACAAGTTGTTTACTCGCTGCATACAATTTTTTCTCACCTACCACAAGCTAATATTGAGATGTGACAGGCAGTCTTGTTTTTTTATTATTATTCAGAGAAGCACAAGTATGGTGATTTGATGTGACAAATGCTTGGAGAAAAAAGCAGACTACGATATTCTGGAGTCTATGTCAGCCCCCTTCAGAATAACAACACTTTAACAGAACACGACAGTCAATGTTCTTTGCCTTCCAGTCTTGCAGAGACAAACAAAAACCATTAAAAGCTCAGCTCACAGTGCAGCCTCAATCCTCCCACTATACAAAAGTGCAGCTGTAGGCAACATGGAGGCCAGAAATAATTCAGAAGCTATTGGAAAAACAAATCTGTCTGTCAATACAACTGCAAGCTTTTTCAAACATTTCGAAAACCAAAAAATGTTGATGTGTTAATCAGGGTCACAGATCATTGGACTACAAGAAAGGTCTAGGAAACCATGACATAATATGAAATAGCATCACACAAGATGTGGCAGGATGTATGCTTTAAATACTTTTTGACTGTTGCCCTTTTGTTATATGCCTTGAATATGGTAGATACAATACATGAATTTACAGCAGAAGGTTACAACATGAAACAATTGCCCTTTAAGAAAAGCTAGATACTGAAGTTAGGATATTAAATATGACATTAATCATTAAGGGAAAGCTTCCACCTCAGGCATTTTGTTGCAATATAATTCTCTCTCTCTCTCTCTCTCTCTCTCTCTCTCTCTCTCTCTCTCTCTCTCTCTCTCTCTCTCTCATACTAAGAGATAGAAAGAGAGGGGGAGGGTCTACAGTAAAAGTGGGGCTGTAAATATAAAATCTTGTGACAAACTCTGGCTTTTGCCACAGGGAGTAGTAAAACTGATTATTTATGACGCTCCACACTGCTGACTACCATTACTGAAAATTCAAGCATAGAAAGCATATAAAAGTTGCTTCATGGCAGTACATTTCATAACATTAGTTAGCCTATAGTACATGATAGTATAATCGTTCTACTGGACCTAACTGTTGTATAAAGGCTCACATCTAGACAAAATACAAAATGAACACCGCAACACTATCAAATCAATCTGCTGGTTTAAAACCACAGGATGGATGGATGGACGGACGGACGGACGGACGGACAGACAGACAGACAGATAGACAAACAGATAGACAGACAGACAGATAGACAGATAGATAGATAGACAGATAGATAGATAGACAGATAGATAGATAGATAGACAGACAGATAGACAGACAGACCGATAGATAGACAGATAGATAGATAGATAGATGGATAGACAGACAGACAGACAGACAGACAGACAGACAGACAGACAGACAGACAGACAGACAGACAGATAGATAGATAGATAGATAGATAGATAGATAGATAGATAGATAGATAGATAGATAGATAGATAGATATTTTATCAGAGGAGGTATGTGCTACCTTGCACTTTTCCACAACGCATGTAGATAAATGAAATCTGCTTGTTGGAACCCCACAAACCCCCTCCGCCACCAACACAGGCATTTTACAACCTATGCTACTGATTACTGAGGCATTTTTAGTACCATTAGCAAATGTCACACCTTTTGAATTAGGCTACCTTTGATGTGAACATTACCAAAGTGACGGTCATGGATTCCTGCAGGTTACACGGAAAAACGAGTAAGCCACTTTGGATAAATGCGTCTACTACACCAAATCAATTACAACGTTGCCGTAAGTTCTGTTTAAAAATCTGCTTCGGTGTATCACAATGCCAGATTTTGGGAATGCCGATTAGCGCGCTGTCGGCAATGTAATCAAAATGTAAACAAAGAATGCTGCGAGTGACAGTGTTTGCTGTGACTTTTATCTTGTTGGACACAAGTCAGTGTGGATGTGTGATGTGAAAAGTTATCACACTTCCTCCCCATCTCCTAACTGGTTACGTATAGTCTATCCATTCTGGTGCTATTCCAGTGTCAAACACAAACACAAAGGGTATAGTTTAAATTGTTTACTTTTTACCTGATTTGACTTAATGTTTGAAGTGGACGTCCCCTTTCAAGATGAGCTGACTCGCAGAAACCTATGCAGAAAGCGAAGGAGAGAAGGAAGAGGGTATCCGGACGCATGGTCCTCGCACACCGATCAACTGTCCTGTGGTATACGTTTCAAGTAAGAATCAGTGAACATTTTCCCGGAACGAAAATCTCAAAGTTCTAAAACATTATTGCATTATCATTTCATCTCTAACATGCAGAGGACTTCAAAGTCAACACATCGCAAACAACAACAAACAATGCGCTGCCACGCGTGTTAGGCTACTATCCAGCCGCGGTAGCTTATGTAGAAGTGCCACACTGACGTAAGTAGAGGAGGTAAAACCGCAACCACAGAGGGCACAACGGTGATATACTTTGCGTGCGTCTCCATTCTTTTTTCGCATGCGTCTGATTTGACTTCAAGATGTACCTTTCTAATGCCATATGGGCTAAGATAATTGCAAATGTACATCTCGCGAAAGGTATCCCGTCCTGGAGGACAGTCTGAGTTGTCATAAACTATCTAATAAATAAAAACATAGCCTATACAAAATGACTTCGTCTGTGTTGTTTGTTTTAAAATGTTTGCTTTAAATGTGTTATTATAGCCTACTGTTTATTATGTTATAAAATGTTTTATTATAATTCACATTATATCAACTATTCGTGTTTGTTTGCATTCAGATTTTAAAAATTGTATCACTTCTGTAACAGAGCCATTACAGGTCTCTTTTAGAACGTTAGATCATCTCATGTCATCCTTGTTTTAGTGCCCTGGACTTCCACTCAGTACTACTAGGCTACATGCGGTTGACATTTAGTTGGTAAATATAGGCCTACTATTATAGGACATCGTGATAATCAACCGTTTTTATCATAACCGTTTTAACTAATACAGAACCATTGTTCAAAATGATACACATTTTAAATCTATCAGACAACCTCTGATAGGTTTGTTGTTTTCTCTGTGAAGTGATGGGGGCATATGTAGGATTGGTACGCATGACCGTCCGCACGGTGCCAGACATAAATCACAGATTAACCCATGAAACAACAAAGAGTCGCTTCCTTTAAATCCAACATGTGGCATGGTCTTGGATTTACCTACATGTGTTTGTGGGGGCAGCAACGAGACATAAGGCTGTCATCAGTAATCATCACAAACACGACAGCAACATCCTACTTGTAGCTCCGACTTCATCACTAAAATATTCTGAGATTAAAGTAGGCCTATATTGTGAAATGTTCTTAGACATTTGATGCTTTGCTCAAGGCTCTCAGGTCTGTGCCACAAAACATGACATCTCAATACTCATAATGTAGCATACTAAATGTATATGCTACATTAAACTCATCAAAGTTTAATCTCAATACTCAATATTTACTCCACACACACAGGGTGGGTAAAAAAACCTGGACCACTTTTTAAATGATTATATCTTCTGAAACTGTGAGGCTACCACCAACCATGCAAATTGAAGCTTATTCAGTTCTCCTTCAGGTGATATCATGGTTTTTACAGTTTTTTTCTGAATGCTTAAACACTAACAGTGATTCCTGTAGCACAATTTCTACTAATTCTAACGAATTAATACTTATAGCAAAACTCCTCACTGAGTTCGCAAACTAATAGCACAAACTCTGCTTTGCACTCAGTTTGCAAAAGAGTAAACGCAATCCACTGCACAGCACTTTTTTTTTGCAAAACTGTAAACACAACTCACTGCTTCACACTCAACTTCTGAATGATCAACACACTCCTAGCAAAATGATACACATTGATGGCTATTATTTACACTATTCTGCCAATTGTCTGACAACAGTGCCAAATGAGAAAACCATTGTAGATAATTAGTTCACTTTGCAGTCAGCCTTAGCACTATGAATAAGCCACAGGTAAGCTTTCTGGGTGGAGTACAATGGAGGAAGAAGGAAGACTGAAAAGAGTAAGAATTAGAGGAGGGCGAGGAAGAGGATCTGGAGGTGAAGGTACAGGAGGGAGAGTTTGTGGATGAGGATGAGGATGTGTAAGTGAAGAAGCAAGAGGGAGAGGACAATAAGGACGAGGACAAGGAGGTGAAGGTAGAGGAAGAGGACGAGGAGGTGAAGAAGGAAGAGGAGGACAAGGACATGGAAGGGGAAGGAGGAAGGGGAAGAAGAGTAAGAAATAGAATTACTGATGACATCAGAGCTACATTACATAGTGGATCATGGAATGACCCTGAAGGAAGCTGGCCAATGGGTTCAGCCTAACCTGAGACATAACAGTGCAGCAAGCACCATAAGGTATAAGGCTATAGTATCATTGGTACTGAATCTGGACGTGCATACTATAGTGTTGTGCAGGGGCCTGCTGTGCTGCATTAGTTTTGCCTTTTCCAGAGAGTGATCGAGCTAGATGCAGATGCCATAGGTCATGAGTTGATGTTTGTGGATGAGGCAGGTTTTAACCTCACTTTCATGAGGAGACTTGGGAGGAACATTATTGGACACCGTGTCATAGTCAGAGGACAACATGGTGGTAAGATAACGATGTGTGCAGCTATAAGAAACAAAACTGTTGTTCATCATTCACCTTCTCTGCCTTGTGCTGGAAGGTCTATGACCATCATCCCCATCAGTGCATGGGCCTTCTACAGGCAATGGAGAATCCCATTGTGTGCTAATTAGTATGATGGTTTGTGTTAACTGTTTGGTACAAAAACACGTTTTTTACAAAGGTTTGAAGATGTGTTAGCTTTTGCAGGGTATCTACAATGTTTTTCTAACTTGGTGAAAGGTTTTTTTATTTGTGTGTAGAGTTTAGCAAAAACAGCCAATAGTTGCAAAAATGTGCTTAAGCGATCAGAAAAAACTGTAACATGCAAGCAAAGATATGACCACGATGGCCATCTGAAGAAACTACACATGACATGAAAAAAAGCTGCCAGTTGGTTTTGGCTTCATAAACTGATCATTGTTTCTGGTTTACCAACTCACCACATCATTGAAAAACAGTAAAAAGGGCAAAAGTGATGATTTTTTCCCCACAAAGTTAAGAAAGGGATGACAAAACAAAAAGTGGCCAACCCATAAACCCATAAAACACAATCTGAACTTGTCAACTTTAGAAAACTTTTAGATTTGAAACGGAAATGTGAGAATTATGTGATAACATATTTTCAAGGGTAGTTTTATTCAAATGGCTGTAATGGACATCCCCTTGCTTTCATGGTCATAAACCACCATATTACTGAAAAGAGAATGGAATGAGCTTTAATTTACATGGATTTTAATTGTGATGGCCTGAATGATTTAAGAGATATAGTAATTTAAAAATAATGAATAATTTGTTCATAGTCAAACTCCCCACATAACTGAAAATAGATAAAAAAGGCGCAAGTGGTTAATCTTCTCCCAGAAATTTGAGGAGGGGGTGATGAAACAAAACAACATGAAGAGCCAGCCAACTGAGGGGACAGGCATTCTTCGGCAGCAAATCTAATCTGACCTTTCAGGTTCACAATTGGGTTGCATCTGGCTTGTGTGGTAGATTTTTCAACTAGTTAGCTCCCCTTCATGATGATGTTACAATTGTCAAAAGGTATGGAAGACACATTAAACACCTTTTTCACCATTAAAAGTTACGTAAAAACAGGATCTGAACTTGTTGCTTTCAGAAATCTGGCAGAATTAACATGCAAGTGTTAGAAAACGTGACATATACTGTGTATATGCATGCAATAAAGTTTAACTTAAGATTTTACTGTCGGGTAAGCTTTTACTGTAACAGTCTATTAGTGCTTGCCACCAGCAGATGGCAACATGTGTTGGCATTAATTTTCAGTGAATTTCAGTGAGATGCAGGGCCTCCTTCAAACCAGAGCCTTCTACATTCAGTTGGGGCCCCAACCAAAAACTCACCGCTTTCACTGAAAACTGCATTGCTACCACTGTAGTTTAAAGCTCGTCAGCCCTCCAAGGCTCTTAGAGGCTTAGATAGCAGTTGGCTGTGTTGCTTATACATTATAGTAGTTACATTTTCAGCTCAAAGATCACAATATTGGTAAGTATGAACATATGACTGCTCAATACTAAAGGACTTAATTGTGTTAAGGTGATTCTAAATCCATGTTTTCCTTTTAAAATCACAGTGTAGATATCGATTTTGTGTCTCTCTTGTCAATGTGGCCTATAATTGTGTTTTATGTTTTTTAAATGAAATACTTAATGCAGCATGGATGCTTCAAAGGCACTTTATCCCTTAGATGAAGGGAATGTTTCTTTGATCGCTGATTCAAAAACCAGTTCCTCGAAGGGAGAACACCCACTGGTTGAGAACAGGCTTCTGGAAAGCCATCCCTAAATGCTTTGGCTGCTTATATTTTTTGGCAACGCTTTCAACATTTAGTAATGTGTAATGTTTTATCTGTTTTTGCTGACAGGCTTTAAGTTAAATAAGAATAGACTGCTTGCACCTTAGGACCAGTCTTTGATTAACAAAAAAGAGCAGTCACATGACAGCTTGTTGCCCTCCCTTAATGCTGTTATTATGCCAGAACACCATTCTGCAAGCTTGTTAAATTAAATCCAGTCACTGATTTAATTAAATCTAACTGATGTTGCACTTCACTTTTTGTTTAGATTGGTATTATATTGCTTAAAGTCTGTTCAAGCTGCAAATATTGACACTGTTAAAAACATTTTCCCCAATCAGGTAAATACAGTGCGAACATTAATCTATGCTGCTCACATAGTTCCCCTACACTGCACTATGAAATGAATTACACAAATCAGTAAAGGGTAAATGCCTACACTCACAGCAATACTTTATTTACTTATTAGCTTTACAATAGAGGATGAGCATCAGATAAAGATCTTAATTGTTTATCTGGCGATTTAGATATCGTATAAGACAACACATCCCTAAATCATTTGAAATCATCCATTTTTTACATTCAGGAGGATAAAAACCCTAATACCCTATTTAACCTCACTTTATAATCTCTTTTCTTATAATGTTTTTTTCTGTGAGTCACTATTGTTTATTTCTTTGATGAGTTTTTTTTAGGTTACTGAACCAGATACCTTTGGATATGACAAAGACATTACCGTTGAGCTTAGGCAGGAACAAATGCTGTCTATGGCCACATCTGGCCAACAGAGTATAAATACACAACACAAAAGAGTGGTATTATTATGATTTCAAATTCAGTTAGTTGAGTTGTAAAATTTTGGCTTTGGCTTTTCTGATTTTCAGAAAAGTCAAGTCACACATATCTGTGTTGTATTTTACCATTTATTATTTATCAGTATCTCCTAAATAAATCTGTGTGAGTCACACTGTTACACAAAAAAGGGGCATACCACAATGTCCTGTTTGGTGCAGCATGACATGCAAATAATAAGACTGTGTTTACTCAAAGTGCCTGCTTCCATCTTAACTGAGAATGTAACCACATGTTGTTACTGTGAAAATGCAACATTCAATATATGTTTGTTATTTGCGTATATTGAGTAAAATTATACCACCCAGACAGCCTCTGGTGTGCAGCAGACATTGGTAAATACTCTGTCTATTTCGTTTTAAACCATACCAATAGGTTTTGGTATTGGTTTTCATACTCAAATACAAAACTTTAATTTCTATAATACCACTTTTAATGGGCAAAATTGCACATTACCAATTGCACATTACCAATCTACTCTAATGTGTTAGAATGTATCAATCAGTTGGACCAGCAACTGTACAAATCATACTTACGAAACAGTACTAGCCTTCTAACATAAAATGCACTCAAAAGTGTTTTTATTTGTATTTAACGTTTAGGAGCATTCACTTTTAACTTACGGTGGTATACAAAAGTTTGGGCACTGTGAAAATTTTGAGAAAAAAGGCCACAGACTTTGATGAAATTAACACCTGTCCAACTGTTAAGCATGGGGGTGGATCAATCATGCTTTGTGGCTGTGTTGCAGCTCTTGGCACAGGGAACATCTCCTGAATAAGTTCCGACAAATTCTGGTGGCAAATGTAACCCCATCAGTTAAAAAGCTGAAGTTAAGACGAGGATGGTTTCTACAAATGGATAATGATTCAAAGCACACCTAAAAATCAAAAATGGACTACCTCAAGAGGCACAAAATGAAGGTTTTGCCATGGCCGTGACAGTCTCCAGACCTAAATATTATTGAAAATGTGTGAACAGACCTCAAAAGAGCAGTGCGTGTAAGACAGCCCAGGAATATGAAGAGAAGAACTTGAAGACTTTTGTAAGGAAGAATGGACCAAAATCCCAGCAAGAAGAATTTAAAGACTTGCCTACATACAAGAAGTGTTTACAAGCTGTGATCCTTGCCAAAGGGGATGCTACTAAGTATTAAGTAGGCCCTATAGAGGGTGCCCAAACTTTTGTTGTGGTCCTTTTTATTTTTTTGGTCATTTTGAAAATGTGAAATCTGAAAATAAAACATGATTTTGTTTGAAAATGTAAATGGAGTATGTCTTCTGTAACTTTATGTTTTTTGGGAATCATTTAATCTTGCACTTGTTTAAATATTCACAATAACCGAAATCTTGGCCAGGGGTTGCCAAACTTTTGCATACTACTGTATATTTTTGCACTGGCAGTTGGAGCAAAATGTTCACCTAATTGTAATGTGTCAAGGAGGAAAGAGAGGAACCAGTGGAGAACTCTTCTGTCACAAACCCATAGTAGAGAATGGTGGAAGAACTTACACCATGGAAGTTCAAGTAAATAAGCAGAGGATGACAGGAAAAAATGTTATAACAGGATATAAGTTGAGTTAAAGTTAAGGCAGAATTTCATGATATTACTGATGGTTTTTTTTTTTTTTTTTTTTACATCAACCTATCTTCAACCCTTGGATGTCTTACTAAAATCTTAATTGTGTTAGGCATTCTTTAAATTATTTGTTTTTTATATTTTAAAAAAGTTTAAGTGGGAATATTATTTTATCAGATATGTGGAATAATACATACACAAGGACTGCTTTCACTGTGATTTTTAGATTGTTTTATTAAACCAGAGGCCTAAACTGCATAATTATACATTTCAAATAAAATGTTCCCTATTAAACTACATGGTCCAGCTATTATCTGGCATGTGAAATGTACAACCCTGTATATCATTATTCAGTAATTTAGTGGAATGATTTCAAAGTGAGTCAACACTGATATAAAAACTCCATGAAAATAGATAGGTGTGTTGTTATGTTACACATGAATTAAATATTTTTGAACATAAAAATCACTGACTGTATTTTTTAAAATGTAATTTGTGTTGTGCTTATATGTTGCTTTGCTTGAACAGTTGTGTATAAATATACTGTTACTTCTTTTAGATTTCTTGTGTACGCATGCTACTCTGAACTCCACCCCACCCTTCTAATAAAATATTTTTCCATAGATTCCATAGATCATAGTTCTTAGTTAATAGTTTACAATTCTTGCAGTTCAAACTTATCATGGCACTCAAAACATTTATGAAAATAATGCATCTTTACCACTTGTTTAATACAAAATACTACACACCACAGTACAGATGAAGGATAGTCCTTCGATATTGTTAGGATGTCAAATGAGTTCGGTCTTTAGGCATGCCATCCCTGACATGAAATACCAGGATGGGTATCAAGCCGTCTTAGAAAAACCAACAGCAACATCAACAATATCTGTAATTACAATTGAGTGGTAATGAATTATGTTGTATGCTTATTTCTGTCACTTTGAGACCTCATGCAGTGAACTCTCCAAAGATACTTGGTCTGATGCTCCCTCCATAAATCCTTTATTGCATGTATGGTTGCTGGTCCCTACAACTTTTTCTTGGTCAAGAACATGCTTAGCAGTACACACACCAGTAAATGAGGTTAAAAATGATATAGGCTCCAGGGAATATCATGCGTGAGTAAGTGTCGATCGTATGGGTGTTCTGAATGATACTGAAACTCCAAATGCCCTTTTTTTTTGCTGTGGTATACTCATTGTCCAGGGAAAGGTGAACCACCATGCGCTCCTGCTTGTCCTGGGGGTCCTCAGAAACCGTGGGGGCTCTGGTGTAGCCAGCCAGGCTGTTGGTGTCCGCCTCGCTGTACGTCCCATCCAGCATCATTGTCTTGGTGTGAGACATGCCACAGCTACATGGTAAGGACTGCACACATGGTAACACATTGGTAACATATAAGGAAACAATTGTAAACAGACAAAGCCAAATTTAGACAAAAACTGTCAAAAATAAAAACATGGCAACATAGCACAGACCATTGATCTTTAACATATTTAAAATGGCATTCAGTCAGCAGTCTGGTGTGCAAAATCTGTTTTAACTGATAAACCACTTTTGGGTTAGTATAGTTCTGTGCACACGGAAGTGCACACACAATATAAGCACAATGCATGTTGCAAACCCTAATCATACTTGGAGTGTATCTTCTTGGGTGGCATGTGCTCATTTTTTGCCTAATTCACCCACTGGTGAAACAGGCTGGTGAGGAGTCCACAAGCACCCAACGAGCATGTTGCATGCAACCAACAATTTGTGAGACATATGGCAGCATGTGCATGACCCAAACATGACTCAATTCTTGACAATTTTTGTCACACACTTGTGCCATTCACCCTATACGTGGAAGTATACTAGCCCTTTACAGGTAGAGTAAGATGCTCTTACCTGTTCCTTGGCCCTCTCTCGAAGTTTCCTATCTTTTCCATCCTTTACTGTTGTCAGGTAGTTGACAGCAGCATACTCCAGCACCGACAGGAATACGAACACAAAGCTGACCCACAGGTAGATGTCCACAGCTTTGATGTAAGAGACCCGGGGCATGGAGGCATTCACTCCAGTAATGATGGTGGACATAGTGAGCACTGTGGTGATTCCTGGAATGCAGGGAAACAACAAGGCTTACAGCACTGGTTCTCAAAGTGCGGTTTGGGCCACACTAGTGGGGAGTACAGACATGACAGGTGGGGTGCGACAAACAGGAGGAACTTTGTCTTTTTATTTTTATCGTTGGTAATACAGTATCTTTCTTGACAAAATAGACCCTACATTCAAAATAAAACAGCAACAGATCGGCAAAGTTTTTTATTGGCTAACATATTTGTTAAATCATTGGATCAGATCCAGGTAAGTAGGAGGAAAATGTAACGTTGATTCAATGCGCAAAAATGATCATTCTGTTAGGGTAATATAGGACAGGTAGGGGAACGGTAAATATAGAATGACAGAAAAAAATTGAGAAGCACTGGTTTAGATTTTCATGTTTTTTTCTTACACAGACACTTTTCTTTAAGACACTTTGAAATAAGCGTGCTTGTTGTAACAGTAAACAGTTAGTGCCAGTAACATCAATAGGCCTCAACCTCTTATATTTATTTTGTCCCTGGCCATAAGCAAGTAAAGTCATACCCAAAGACACTCTGGCAGGGACTGCACGCCGGTCAATCCAGAAGGACACCCATGACAGCATGACCATAAGAGTGGCAGGGAAGTAAGTCTGCAGCAAAAAAAAGAAGATGTGGCGACGCAGGGTGAAGTTGATGTACAGCCTGTTGTACCAGCCTATGGAGACCAAGACAGACCGCAGACCATATAAGAAAAAGAATGTTGTGAGGCCCCAGAGGAAGACAAAATGGAGGATTAGAGTTAGGTACACTGACTGCTTACAGGAAAATATTACTTCTCATCACAGTCATATCTCATATTCTCTCAGGGTAAAAAAAGATCTTCTTGACTTCTGATTTGTTTCTCCTAAATAAATAAACTAAAAAAAATAAACAAAAGATTACGTTTTCAAGATCTTATGTTGAACTTAGATTGGACTTATACTGGGCTTTACTGGACACTGTTTCTTAAAAGTTCAAATAAAAAGTACGAGGCAAAGATCCGATCCCACTGAATTTTCAAAACTCATTTCGCAGAGTGCACACAAATCAACCTAATATGATATTTTATCTGAATATATTTTCTCTTATATTTCTGAAAGACAAAGTCCAGACCATTCTAAAAAGCAATATTTTCCTCTTGGTTGGAATGTGTGGCAATGACCTGTGCTGCTGTAGAAGGCGAGTTTGGAGGTGGTGTGAAACTGTTGGATGAGGAACTGAGATAGAGAGATCTTGTCGTCTGTGCTCAGAGAGTCATTTCCACTCTTCCAGTAGAGCATGAGGTCTTCATCCGTATAGGCGTCTGGAACACACATGCAGCAGAACCAAACAAAAACAATAATTAAGTATTCCACATGATGTACAGTACATATGATTTACAAAAAACCTTCTATTTTCATAAAGTTACTGTCATTCCAACAGTCTCTTTTTCTTGTTTACTTGTGAATTTAAAAGATGGTGTCAGAGACTCACAGCTCTCAAGCTCTAGCGTGCACGTCTGTGAATCCAGAGGGAATCGACTGAAGTCCATGTTACATGCTGCAGTTACTGTCACCCTGCATAAATAATAAAACAACCCATCTAAAACCAAATAATACACCATATACAGCCTTGAAATACAGCCTGTGTCAACACTGATTCAGATTTCTCGCTGTCAGGCTTTTTACCTTAAGCTATAGAGGACATGGCCATCAGGGTAAACTCTAAGCATGATGTTGTCTGTGGTAGTGTCATGGATAAAGGATCTCTTTGAATGAACAAAGAATACATCTGGCACCCAGATTTTCTTCACGAGCCGACCATCGAAGGTCATGCTCTTGTTTGTGGTGCTAGGGAAGGAGAGCCGCTCATCTTTCCAGTAGTGGCGCAGATACAGGGTCATGGTGAAGTCCTGCAGCACATGAGGAGATTTGTATCAGCACACATTTGCAGTACCAAAATCATAAATCTATGCGCTCTAGTGGAAAAAAATCTCCTGCAATCTATCTGCTGCTTAAGTATGACTGACTAATCTGTTTCCAAATTTTGTTGGATATTAAGTTTTTGGTCTAAAATGAGCCACGTGCCTAACCTGCAACAGACTAGCCATGCAAAATTAACATCAACCGTTGCCACTGGTGGAAGAGAGCTAGCTTACATACTTGTGTAATTCCTTCACATATATTGCCTACATATATTTTACAGATATTATATGTACATGAGGTCACTGGCAAAAGCACAAATTTATTTCCTTACAACTATAAACAAGTCTATGATCACGCACATTCCCTTGCCACACTTGGGTAGGTGCAGGATCACACAAGTTTAAGAGTACAAGGAAGAAAGTTGTGTGCGTACCAACTAATATAGCTACCAATGGTTTTATTATTGTTATTTTAGTAACGTTTCGAGCCCTTGGCTCTTCCTCAGGCTTACTGAGTAACTGCTAGGCCTATAAAAAGCAGCTACCTACAAAACATGAAGGAAAAGAAAACTATATTTTATTAAACTGACTAGTTTAACGTTTTGAATTGAAAGTCTCCAAACATAACTCTGACTTAGAATAAATCTGAGGCAAAATGACACCTGACTCCAAGCGCTGCTCATTGACTGGGTGTGCTCCTACCAACAACAGTGTCTTCCTTTCATCACCTAAGCAGATCATCCCTTCTTTCCACTGTATAATTCCACATCATTTTTATGAATTCTTTCAAAACTGTCCATACCAACTGGATACATTCACAAATGTCTGTTCATTAAAGGATAGTGTGTTCTTGAGAGGCCTAGACTAGTGAAGACTAGACGTAGCGGTCGCTCTTACCAATACATGGAAAGCTATGTTAAGGTCACACAGATGGAAAACTAATAGAAGAAGCACCTTGTTTGGTCTATCCATGTTATTCTCCATAACAGTTGGAGACAGAGGGGTGTGAATTCACTGTGTACTATGGACTGTCCCTCCTGAATTAGACTCTGTTTGATTAATTTTTTCCACTGTTTAGACAGATTTATGATTTAAGATTTGAGTATATCTGTCTCCCATTTTCTCAACTCCAACGAGACGGATCAAACCAGCAAAGAGACGATATCTAACAGAGACTTTTGCCTGTCTTAACCTTAGGAAAGAGACAGAAGGGTAATTCAGACGTATTGTAGACACTTAGTCAGAAGTGTTAGGTCGTTGCTCTGTAGTTTCATGTTATTTCATTTTATTTCAATAAAGTCAACCAACGTAATTTGTAATCTCATTTATGTAACAAATCATCAGTCCTGATCCTGATGCAAAGCAACAAAACACCAAGTCTTTTATTCAGCTAAGAGTCATCTTAGATCATTTAGAAAACACAATGCAATTAATGGTGAGCAGAGACTCGAGGTTTAACGTCAATTTGAAAACCACCTAAATCTAAAAATACTACATAATTATAAACACACCCAGCTAAACCATGGGACCATGGTTCAACAGATTTAATAACATTATATGGTTGTTTAAAAGTAAAAGGAAGAAATAGCACCAGTGTAACAAAAAGTGATTTTATTTTTATTTCAATAATTCCATGGATATAAGAACAGACATAATATAAATAAATCTTAATGTCAAAAAGTCATAAACTAGCTAATGGCACTTATCTTAGATTTGCCATTGATGTTGCTTGATTAAACAGGTTCATACTGAATTCACCAAATCCTCTGTTGCCCTCTTTAACATCAGCTTGCACAACACCCAACTGACCCTCATTTTGGTCTAATTTTTGACAGAACAGAAGGATGCTCTAATCATATTACCACAGTAAGAACATGTGGGTTTGAATTCCCATTATAAAAACATGATTTATTCTACAAATGATGTATTGGTGTGAAAAAGCCCTTTGGCCTGCTTACCATGTCTACTTCCGATATACTATCCAAACTCTCCACCTGCACATCAACGCCAACTGGCACTGCAGGACCTGAGAAACAATGTGTAAGAAAAATATATGAGCTATATGTAATTGAATGGTCGAACTAATTTTGTTTTTTAAAGACACAGCAAAATATTGTTTATTTCATAATCATGTAATAAAATAAATTCAAGTTGAAGTTCTTTGTCACATAAATAGTCATTACAGTGTACAACTTATAGTAAAATATAGATTTGCATCGATTACATTATTTCCCACTATAGTAATATCTCAAGTGAGCATGTCAAAAGCTCAAAAGCTTAACACTGTATTAGTGGGAGTCATTGGATTGTGTGCCTAGTTCTAATGCCTCTCCTATCAGCCCAAACATAAAGCTTTTATTTTTTACTCTTTGGGAACAAGATGATACACCATTATCTCTTGCATGTAATTTTGATCGCAATGTGCATCCATGAACATACAGTGTTCAGAACATACAGTTTCTTTAAAGCATTTAAAGTGTTTGTTTAAAGGGTTGCATAGTTTGCTGTAATATGCAGTAATAGGCATTCAGACCACAAAGTCAAAACAGTTATAATCATCAGCCCTCCCTAGCTAGTATCTCCAGGTAAAGTGGAATCCATAGGCCACCCTTTTTTTGGATTACCGTCTCTTACCTGTGAATGTGATCAGTGTCACTGCACACAGACCCCTTCAGTGTAATTTATGCCCAAGCACTGGCCTCTGTGGCTGCTTATGTAACACAGTGGGAGAGCCTTCTATTAGTCTTCCTCTTACCTTGCAGCCAGGGTATTAACTCATACTCCGCTGGCAGCTGTGAGCCTTCTCATCCCGCCACATACCATATGCCATCCACCAAGGCCTGTTTACACACATCTGGATACATTTACTTTTGTCTGGGCCTTCCATTTATATGTAAACTAAGTTTTATTCCCCTCAAAAGATTTTTCAAAATTTGTTTAGTTTAGGTTGATCCATGTAAATAAGAAAAACACAATTTACATTAATGCCATCTACAGTATTGAATTAGCCAGAGCGGGGCACCACATGCAATGAGTGCACACAAACCTATACTAACCTTTTTTCTGTTTATTATTCAATATGCATACAGTGGTATCTACACTGTCATAATGTCTTTAAACCACATATAATACTCAGGTGTGACTCCTTCTGGTGATTACACTAAAATAAGGTCTTTAGTTCACAATGGCCCTGCTGCCACAATGCCTTTATGAAGGTCGACTGACTGAAAGCTTGGTTTATCAAAAGAAGGTAATGCTAGTGTCTAAGTAAACATCTATAAAGTTCTAGCAAACACTGATTTTCTAGAACATCCAAAAACTTTAGCAACATGATATACTGTACAACCAACTCATATGTCAAAGAGATCCATAAAAATCGAATGCATTAAAGTATATTCATGTGGCTGTGGGTTTAAACCATCCATGAAGCATGCAATATAGTTGAATTATACTTGATTGATATAACTAAACTGTGTTATGATTGTAAATATACACTCAAGTACACTTGACACATTTTTTCTTTTGTTTTAATTCGCCGGCAGCAGTTGCACTGAAATGTGTGGCTGACTGTTCTTTCAGGTGGGGTGGGGCAAGGCCTGAGTTACATTTTAACACAATATGAATCAAGTGTTAGAGGTGCCATCAACAGTGCTGGCAGATATTGTTTTTTTTAGGTTTGCTCTTATATCTAAATTTCTTAGCAAACATTTTTGTCCAATGTAACAAATTTTATATACCAAGGATGAATGAAACATGGAAGGTAACTCACCGCTACCTTTAGTTCACAGCGTCATGCTTACATAAGACCACTTATTTATTTATTTACTTGTTTATTTATTTATTTATTTATTTACAACAGCATACTAAGGGAATGAAGATTGAGTAGACCATGAGGATATTAGCTAAATCTTATGAAAAGCATTTTCACTTGGGTTTTGTGATTTGAATGCCAAAATTTGCATGCAATTTCTGACTGGTATTCCTGATTCCAATTATTCTCTTGAGAGGAGGTTTGCAGAAAATCTAGACTTTACATTACATTGCACTTAGCAGATGCTTTTATCCAAAGAGACTTACAAAATGATTTTAAAATTCACTCCTGTTCTTTCTCTTTCTTTCTCTCACACAGGCACACATACAGAGCTTTGTTAACACACATGGTTATGTATGTATTTTATGCTTTTGACAAACATACTTCTTTCTGATATTTTATTAATTAGTAAAATGCACAGCCTAGTCTATGCAACACATCTGCTTGCTCGTGAGATGAGATACTATCTGGCTGGTTAACAGCTGTCAGCAGGCCACACAGGTCAGAAGATTGCTGCCCAAGTTAATCCATTTGGTCATCAAAAAACTCCCATCAGTGTAATCTCCCCAAGTCACCACAGCTCAGCTGCCTATCCTCCAGATGGCCCTGCTAGACCCTTTACTATAGGCCTGGCCAAAATGCCCAAGACAAGAGGAAGCTGTGGTGCAATCAGTAATGTCACTCTCCCTAATTCCACCTCCATATCCACGGGACCCTAATTCAGAATCCAACCTGCATTTATTTTCTCCTGCTCCCGATCTCCCTCCCTCCCTCCCTACCTCATCCATTCATTTCCTGCCACTCTGTCCTGTTATTTCTGAAATAATGCTAGAAACCCTGAAAAACAACACCTCATTGGTGAATCACCAGTCATTGGTGAATCTATGTATACAGTCACAAGTAAACTTGCACTTTGTGGATTAATACCATTATATATTCACCCTCTCCAACTGATCCATTGCTTAGCAGATGGTCTTCATTGATCTCTTCTGGTTCTGTTGGTAGGCATCGGCTGCCCCAAATAGTTTACAGCTTGTTTACAGAAGGATACCTCATCAGAAGGATACCTCATCCATTTACTTCCTGTCACTCTGTCCTGTTATTTCTGAAATAATGCTAGAAACCCTGAAAAACAACACCTCCCCACTTTGGATTGTTTTGTAGTTTAGTTTTTTGACATAACTAATGCTGAATATAGCAATGTAAATCAGTGCAAGGACTGTTTAAGCTAAAGCTACTGATGGCAGTCTATCAGCAATGAAAAAACCTAGGTCTGTGTTCTAAATCTTGGACAGCATATCCAACAGGTTCTTTAGAAATATAGGGTTAGGGGAAAGTATATGCATACATGTAGCTCACAACTTCACACAGCTTCTGCATTCCCCTTAAGGCTTCTGGTCAGTGCTGCTTGTTGTTTTGCATCAGGTTTTTTCCCTTTTTTGGGATATTGTCCCCATGTCCTCAGTCATTGGTGAATCTATGTATACAGTCACAAGTCAACTTGCACTTTGTGGATTAATACCATTATATATTCACCCTCTCCAACTGATCCATTGCTTAGCAGATGGTCTTCATTGATCTCTTCTGGTTCTGTTGGTAGGCATCAGCTGCCCCAAATAGTTTACAGCTTGTTCACAGAAGCTATCTAAAGGCCAATATGCAGTTGCAATAAAAGCTCATTCTTTTCCATCACCACACCCTACTGTGCTCCGAAGTAAAGGGGCTGTCTATGAAAAAAGTAAACAAAAAAACCCTCTATGACGAAAATCACATCTACACATGTCCATGTGGTCCCTTTCATGTTCTACAACATGTATGTATAGCCTCAAAGAGATAGTATGCAAGGATATTTTGTCACATGCATAGACATACTGGGTGGAGTAGGACATGCAGTGAAATTGGTGACTCGCTGGGGCAAGACATGCTTCCCCCATGGCTGAGCCCTGTCAAGCCCCCTGACTGAAATGCTAAATGCATAATTGAACCATCCAAAATAATTGTATTTGGCTGCATTGCAAATTGAAAGTTAAATACTGCTTGTTGCATCAGTCAAATTAACAACACAACAACCAGATATTTTAGAAATGTTAAGTACCACTGTGTCTGGAGAAGGACCTTAAGAAGGTTTCTTTCCAACAGTGTTCTAAGAAGTTGCATATTTCATCAATAGGGTGGAATATATTCATGTCTTTCATGTAGACTATAACTGTACAACTTTTGTTTCACTACCTATAGCTCTGAAGCTGCAGATGTCTTCCACTGGACAAGTTCAAATTATTACATTTAATGCAAAATTTGGACATTTGGCCTTTGGACATTTTACAATAGGCCTAAATAAGTTCTCCAGAATTGACATGAGGTTTTATGGCTTGACAACAATTATGTTAACTTGTAGTGAGTTTAAAGAGTTCAATCATATACTATGGTTGTCAATAACACAATTCCCTTGCGCTACTGTTTTTGCCAGCTGTTTTTTGCATCTTACATGTCACTGTTGTGTGACTGTTGTGTGAGATACAAAATTAGACAAAAATTAGTGAGGGTGGAATAAGCTGACACATTTTTGCTACATGTGTGCAAGATTGATTTTTGCTCACTTTTTCATATATCTTCACAATTTGCTCTCATTAAACCACTTATATCACTAATGTCAGCATTCCTTTTATAAGCCTCAAGTTGTTTGCAGCCCTATCAAAGCTTACAGGGCTGATTCCCTCGATCCATCACTTTTCACATCTTTCTCTCTAGTTGCATCTCTTTCACCATCTTTCTCTCTTTTTCTTCAACTCAACCTGCCACTCTGCCGACTTTTTATATCTCTCTCCCACACTCACCCCCACACTCACCCTCACATTCTCACTCTCTGTACCTCTCTCTCTCTTATCCTTTTCAACTCGTTCTCTATGTCTCTTTCTTATTCTTTTTATTTCCATCTCCTCTCTCTCTTCTCACAATTTTAACGAGTTTATATCACCTCCACCAAACAAAGATCAATTCCCATTATTTCAACATGACCAAAACATGCATAATCCCTATCTCTGAAAATTTTTAAATTATAGAATGTGGCGCAAAAAGCTCAATAGGGTGCAGAAAGAACAATGTAAAGCTGCGCTGCTGGGATTGTGTTTGATCGTGCTGTGCCTGTGTGTGCCATCCCCGTTCCAGAGAGCTGCTTTTGGCACACGGTCATGTTCACTGTGATAGCGATGCCTGCTGGAAGATGGAAGCTTCCCTCTAAGAGGCTTTCATTAGTAACACTGCTCATCTGCACTGTTCCAAGAGGGCAGAAAACAAAAATGTGTGCTGCTGACTACCAATTTTTTGGCATTTGTTTAAATGGCAGCTGCTCCCCACTTATACAAGTTGGGTTTTCATTGTGGATGGTGAGGCAGACACTGTCTTTCATTGTTTTGGTTTTCTTTTTCTGGACACAGACAGACAAACAAGTACTTCAGAAAATATGTTAAAAATGGCAACAAATGTGTAGCAAACAAAAGTAAAATATTGCAGCACACTACTGTTTC
This sequence comes from Setipinna tenuifilis, assembly GCA_030347295.1. Taxonomy (NCBI): domain Eukaryota; kingdom Metazoa; phylum Chordata; class Actinopteri; order Clupeiformes; family Engraulidae; genus Setipinna; species Setipinna tenuifilis. The sequence continues at coordinate 2,965,339 of CM059282.1, read as the reverse complement.
ACAAAAACTGAAGTAAAATATATCATGGATACAATGTATTCTGCAAAGGAGAGTTAACCACAAAAGTTTTCTATTTACTGTACCTAACTGTATACACTCTAGACATCTTTAATACAAACGGCAGTTTATGTAGTTGATGGTCTAATACCTGACTAGTTAGGGGGGCTTTTATCAAATAGCCTAATGATGTAGTAAAAAAAAATCGTTCACAAGGCTGCATTTAATGGTTTTAATACTTCTGTTTATAGACTAGCTGTTTGTTATGTAAATAGCCTATAGTCAGACCAAATATGTCCTAGTAATTATTGTTTAATAAACAATACCTGCAAAAGACCTACCTGCAAAAGCTGGTCTCATGGTAAAATCATGGTCGTCCACTCGAAGTAAGTGGTCTGTTTTCACTTTTCGGGTCTTGGTGGTGTCAACCATCTTTTTGGACAGAATGCTGAAAATGTAATCAATCGTTGGTGACTCAATGATTCTTTATGCATGAATGATAACACATACTTCATGTAACACTTAAACACAGAATGTTTTAAAAAGCGTTTACGATAATGTAATTTATCTGAGCTTTCACTTTACAAGCCGCCTCGTTTAATCTAGCAATGACATGGGTGACTTTCCCTTTACAGACCCTCAGAGCTGTGCGCACGACATCTGGACAGATGTTTACCAGTGTCATTTCATGGTGACACTGAGATTAATGTTGCCTAGTCCTTAAGCGCACATTCTTGGCGTTGCTGTACAGTCAGCTTGTAGGAACGCTTTCATAAGTGCATTTGGTAGAGTCTATTTCAGAGCTAGTCCTAGTCCATACACCAACGGGTCACACATACATATGACAAAAAGAGTAGTGTGTAACATTTTATAAACCTCTCGGCCAAATTCTTGTCTCACGAAATGAAACCAACACTTCCACAGATCATCAAGGTTCCACTGTCTGTTTTAACATCTGTGCGTCCTTACGCACGGTAGTGTCTAAGCGCAAAAAACACTTTCTTAAAATCTTATACCACGTTTTCTCAGTCACCACGTCACATCAAACCCAAGAATGTGCAAACCGCAACAATAGCCTACTGCTTTCTGAATCCGAGATAGTGGTTCATTTCAATTCAGTAGCTCACTTACATGCCATGCTTGTGATTATCCACTGCCCCAGTCCACCTTCTCCACCTACCACTTTGGTGCTTGCTGCAATCGACCATAGCAATTAGGAAAAGAAATAAAAACGCCAATTTTGGAAAAATCATCATGTAGAAACATTAAAAGTCCTTCATTGCGCGGCACACCCCGATTAATCCATGTTTGTAATGGTTCGGGCATAGTAATGTATTATCCTTCAGGGACCTGCGACACGTTACGATGTGCAGTGAGGAGGTGAGGATCTGTTACGACTGTTTCACTGGCAAAGACGGACTGCTACCTTGACTTGAGCGTAGCGAGGGAGCGACGTATGCGAATTCCACTTACTCTCTGATTGGCGTGTCTGCACAGCTGTTTAATCTCTGGATGGCGGGCTGCATCCTTGACACCTATCACACTGCACCAACTGCCGTCATAAACATGAGATTACCAGAAGTTTTGGGACACGTTAAAATAAATGTATGACATAACTGGTGGTGAAATTATAACTGTAAAGACATCTTAAAATCAGAATAGAAAGTAAAATTATTTTTTATACATTCAATTGATGACAATGTTCGTTGTTGTCACTGCCCACACACAAGCAATTTATTTCAGTCTATTTTCCCTTTAAGTTTTGGGAAAACTACTAGTCCCACGCTTTTTGTCACTGGCCACTCATTTTTCAGCTGTAAAAGCATTATGTGGTATTTACACAACTGCCAAAATTCACACAACTTATAAGAGACAAGAATAGCCTAACAACTCTATTGAAAATAACAGTGAGTGGGCTACCATTATACTAAAGATTTTACTCCAAATTATGGTCCACTATACTGATCTTATTTTAAAGAAACATAACACACACCAAGATCTGTTGCCCAGGTGCTTGCCATAAGTTGACGTCTGACTGTACAATAGTAGCTTAACCGATCTTTTAAATGTACCAGTAGCGTCACCAGCAGAATCCAGCTTCAGACAGATTTTATGATGTAAATAATTTACTTCACCTAGGAGATACATAAGAAATCTGTAATTTTTTTGTTACAAACATCACCAAAGAACATACTAGATGTTAATTAAAATTTCAATTAAAACTGGGGATCTGCAGTTAAACTCTAAAATAAAATGACAGTTTAAACAGAGACATACAGAAAATCTCCCAAGACTTACATTACAATACATAAATATGACAGATCATCATTTGGTAACATAGTTATGTTGCAGATATATCAACATTTATATAATATGCTGTTTTGCTTCATGTGGAGGTAAGAGATTATGTTATAACCTATTTTACAAATGGTGCTCGTTCCTCTTAAAAATTAATGTCTCTGCTTAATTAACTGCTGTGACTCTCAACTTCAGGAATGCGAAGGTGCCAACACTAACGACAAAACCTTACGTGGTTTACATGAAGAGGCCACCCAGGCCTGCCTTAGCCTCTGCTCTGCATACAGAGAACATGGCAGAAGACATCTGTCTGTCTCTCATCTGGCAGGAACAGTCTGGCTGGTGCGTGGGCAGTGTCAGGTATACTGGGTTGAGTTGCATGAGCCATGTACGTGAGTGCACGTACGTATGCGCGCGCACGTGTGTGTGTGTGTGTGTGTGTGTGTGTGTGTGTGTGTGTGTGTGTGTGTGTGTGTGTTCAAGTGGAGTTATAGTTCATAGTCAAACTTATAGTCATTGGCCAGATAGATCCTGCGGAAGATGAGTGCGGTGAGGGCGAGCGTGAGCAGCACGATGAGTACAGCCGAGCCCGTCTGGCTGCCGTCAGCCGGTGGCTGTGGCGCTGCAGGGAATGCTGGGAAAGTGGCGCGACGTGGCTGCTGCTGCTGGCCTTGCTGCTGGGCGCGGCGTTGCCGGGGACTCAGTGAGTGTGAGCTGCTGTTGCTAGGGGCCACAGGGGTGGATGGGGGAGCCTCCTCACTGCTGATTGGACCAGAACCCTCAGCCTGTGGGACACAGAAGAGACACCTAGACCTTAAAGGTGCTGTATGGAGGATTTCGGCTAAAATTGGTACTGCATTCAAATTCAAACCGTCATTTCTCCTCTAGAGACCAGAGGCAAAGCACAAAATCAAAACATAAACAATATTTGTGGGATGTAAACTGGGTTTTAAAATACAAATTACCTGGCTCTGCTATTGTTAGTGAAATCAGTATTTTAATTTACAATTTTTCTTTAATCTCTGGTGACAATGTCATGATTATGTGCTATAAATCTCTTACATATAGCACCTTTAATATTTTAAACATGTGGTAGGTGAGAAAAAGAAGAGGCGCAGTCAGAGGTTGACACTTACACTGTATGTATTGAACGCCGAAAATAAGCAACAAGTCTTAGGACAGAGCTGGATGGCAAACTTTTTGGGCTTCGCCCTTTCTCAATGTCTCCAGCTTGACATTCAGAAAGGGCAAAGCCCCAAATGTTTGTCTTCCAGCTCTGTCCTAAGATTTGTTGCTTATTTTCGGCGTTCAATACATACAGTGTCATACAGTAGAAGTATCAGCCTCTGAGTGTGCCTCTTCTTTTTCTCCTACTTATCTTCATGTTTTGGGGTTTAATTCATAGATTGAAGGCACAGATGCCGTCTTTCCTTTGTCAAACATGTGGCAAAGCAAATTTGTTTATAAAGCACTTTGTATATTCAATGAAACCTCATTCTCAAAGTATATTATAATCAATTTCTAGATACCAGTGCTTGCTTTTAATGATTCCTAAAGTGAGAATTGGCAGCATTTTTTATTCATGGATGTTTTCAGTAAAAGCCAGCATATGAGCGCACTCAGCCGATGCCCTCGGCAGGCAGATGGCAGATACCACACACTGCACCCACAGTAGTACACTCGTCTCAATGCTTAAGAACTCTTACATGCAGCAAGACAGTATGCAATGCTTCTTGCAAGCAGAGAGGAACATGATGACTAAACAAGGTCTATGGGGAGCTGGCTCACTAATTAAAGAAAGGCTCGAGGCAGCACCGTCATGGGGGCATGGAAGAGACTATGGCGGAAAGAAAAAAAAAAAAAAAAATTTGAAAATAATTATTTGAAAAAAGCCTTAAGCCTGCAAGATCACTGTCAGCTGGGGTCAGAGGAAGGAGTTAGCCAATGCGAGACCTTTTCTCAGGTCTTTACTACAGTCAGCATCTGTTAGATCAGTAGAGGTACTCTCAGGGGTTTGACAAAAACAAATCTATGAATGGATTCTCAGCCTCCAGCATCAAGATAAAGTTCAGGTACAAACTACATGTGGAAAAATATCTTACATTTAAACTATTGCCAATACAACTATATTGCCACTGTATTATTATGTACCATATAATACATGTCTTACATTTAGTTTATGCAGCAATAATTGTGCAGAAATAGTAAGCCGTCTGTGGTGCAGGGGGTTTTCAATAGCACATAAACTGTGTCAGTATGTCTACCGTGGCTTAAGGTTTGGTAGCCCCCTGTTAGATTATCTTTTAAAAATGCTTGTGTGAACAAGCATCACAGAGATGTAGCCTAAATGCCGCTCAAATTTTGTCTGCTCTGAAGTCTGCACAGATCTATGCCTCAGTTTATCACACACTATGACGGCAGGAATAATATACATATACACGGTGGGCCATGACATTGGTAACATAAATAACAGAATCTTAGATAATGTGTGAAACTCCGATATATCAGTTATGTAATGAATATATCCACTACTATGTCATTTCTATAATCCAGATACTACCATTTAAAATGTGTCCCATATTTATGGCCCAACCTTTTCAATAGGGGTCAGGAGTCACTAAGTAATCAGTAAGTGGTCAGGTCAAAGAGGACTGAGCTGTTGGTTATGTGGCCTGTATAAGCGTCCTTCAGACATGCCATTGTTGTTAGCAAGTTGTTGACTTCTAAAATCTAAATGGATTTCAACTTAAAGCACCCTGCAGGCTGGGACAAACGGCAGTGATTTGCCACTGAGGGCACTTGGCAATCTGAACACTGAATGTTATAGCATTTGCAGAGAAAATAAGATGCCGTCAGCGCCAAACAGTGTGTTTTGTGGACATGGCCCCATATGTATTTTTCTTGCACTTGCTTCTACCAGTGGGATTACTGTTTCAAAGACAAGCTATGCGTGACGTGCGTATGTGTATGTTTGTCTGGGTCTTCTCATCTGCTCACCTCAGAGGCTTGTGTCTGCCCCACGGTGGCTTGGCTGTCTGAGTAGGAGGAGTCGTCCCCCTCCTGGCTGTTGGTGGCGGCTTGGCTGTTGGTGGCGGCTTGGCTGTCGGTGGCGGCTTGGCTGTCGGCTGCGCTGCTCGGCCCGGCTTCGCTGGACACACTGGCCTCAGCCTGCAGGGACACAGAGCTCTCTGCTGTCACCCACAATGTGCTATGGCTCTCATCAACAGAGATGCCACAGATTACCCAAGATATACAGTTTGGTTTTATATCTGTCATGCATGGGCGCATGTAAGGATGGGGGGAAAAACAGGGAAATATGCAGCCATATTTAATCTGATTACAGTTCATGGCAGAGGAGAAGGCTTTCATTTTGCTGCGGGATGAGGTGGTTTTTTTGGCACAACTCCAGTGACCATTTTGGCCACACATGCATAGAAACATTTTTGAAGCAAGACTGAACATTTTTATTGGTAAGACAGTAAGCAGGTCTGTGAAAACAGGTGTTATAGTATTGTATAAAAAAGTATGTATGATTTCAATATGATTTACAGTGTTGGCCAAAAGTATTGGCACCCCTGCAATTCTGTCAGATAAAGCTCAATTTCTCCCAGAAAATGATTGCAATTACAAATGCTTTGGTAGTAATATCTTCATTTATTTTGTTTGCAATGAAAAAACACAAAAGAGAATGGGAAAAAAAAATCAATTATCATTTTACACAAAACTCCAAAAATGGGCCGGACAAAAGTATTGGCACCCTCAGCCTAATACTTGGTAGCACAACCTTTAGACAAAATAACTGCGAACAACCGCTTCCGGTATCCATCAATGAGTTTCTTACAATGCTCTGCTGGAATTTTAGACCATTCTTCTTTGGCAAACTGCTCCAGGTCCCTGAGATTTGAAGGGTGCCTTCTCCAGACTGCCATTTTTAGATCTCTCCACAGGTGTTCTATGGGATTCAGGTCTGGACTCATTGCTGGCCACTTTAGAAGTCTCCAGTGCTTTCTCTCAAACCATTTTCTAGTGCTTTTTGAAGTGTGTTTTGGGTCATTGTCCTGCTGGAAGACCCATGACCTCTGAGGGAGACCCAGCTTTCCTCACACTGGGCCCTACATTACGCTGCAAAATTTGTTGGTAGTCTTCAGACTTCATAATGCCATGCACACGGTCAAGCAGTCCAGTGCCAGAGGCAGCAAAGCAACCCCAAAACATCAGGGAACCTCCGCCATGTTTGACTGTGGGGACCGTGTTCTTTTCTTTGAAGGCCTCGTTTTTTTCCCTGTAAACTCTGTGTTGATGCCTTTTCCCAAAAAGCTCTACTTTTGTCTCATCTAACCAGAGAACATTCTTCCAAAACGTTTTTGGCTTTCTCAGGTAAGTTTTGGCAAACTCCAGCCTGGCTTTTTTATGTCTTTGGGTCAGAAGTGGGGTCTTCCTGGGTATCCTACCATAGAGTCCCTTTTTATTCAGACGCCGACGGATAGTACGGGTTGACACTGTTGTACCCTCAGACTGCAGGACAGCTTGAACTTGTTTGGATGTTAGTCAAGGTTCTTTATCCACCATCCGCACAATCTTTCGTTGAAATCTTTTGTCAATTTTTCTTTTCCGTCCACATCTAGGGAGGTTAGCCACAGTGCCATGGGCTTTAAACTTATTGATGACACTGCACACGATAGACACAGGAACATTCAGGTCTTTGGAGATGGACTTGTAGCCTTGGGATTGCCCATGCTTCCTCACAATTTTGCTTCTCAAGTCCTCAGACAGTTCTTTGGTCTTCTTTCTTTTCTCCATGCTCAGTGTGGTACACACAAGGACACAGGACAGAGGTTGAGTCAACTTTAATCCATTTTAACTGGCTGCAAGTGTGATTTAGTTATTGCCACCACCTGTTATGTGCCACAGGTAAGTAACAGGTGCTGTTAATTACACAAATTAGAGAAGCATCACATGATTTTTCAAAGGGTGCCAATACTTTTGTCTGGCCCATTTTTGGAGTTTTGTGTAAAATGATTATTTATTTATTTTTTTTAATTCTCTTTTGTGTTTTTTCATTGCAAGCAAAATAAATGAAGATATTACTACCAAAGCATTTGTAATTGCAATCATTTTCTGGGAGAAATTGAGCTTTATCTGACAGAATTGCAGGGGTGCCAATACTTTTGGCCAACACTGTAAGTATGATTTTAGAGTATTAAAGGGTAAGTCGTTAAGCCCCCTAGCTGTTGTCAATACAGCGCAAACTCACTGACTCGAGTGGCTCACTGCTTTTCTTAAACTGTATGAACAAACTACTTTGATCATATTTCATAAAATAAAGTCACACAAATAAAAAAATAAAAAATAACTATTCTTTCACAAATATATATAGTGGTTGGAAGTGGTTCACTAAACGACTACAGCGGTACTTCAGGCAAAGCAGCCTTGAAAGGCGCAGAGACACCACCACGACGGCCAGAACTAAATCGACTTACAGTATCTCACAAAAGCGAGTACACCCTTCACATTTCAACAAAAAATGTGGTATATCTTTTCAAGAGATAATGCTACAGAAATGAAACTTGATATGATGATATGTTTTGAGTAGTCAGTGTACAGCTTGTGTAGCAGCATTCATTTACTGCCCTCTGAAAACAACTTTACACACAGGTATTTTTTTTAAATAGCAGGCCACAAAAGTGAGTATACCATCAATGATAACGGTACACATCATTCAACCCTGAAAAGTCGCTTGTCCAATTCATCATTTTTGGGTTTGGGTCTGCTCAACTGGACCATAAAAATATGTGTGTCATGTATTACAGCTATTCATTTTAATGTTTTGCCTATAATTCTCTCATACTAGCCATTGGATGTCCAACATGGCTCATGGCAAAAAAAAAAAACTGTCTGAGGATTTCACAAATTGAATTACTTGCTTTACGCTTTGATTGCCTATCTATAAAAGATCAGCAACACAATGAAACTGAGCTACATCATCGTGGCCATATTTATTAAGTGGTTTTCTAAAACAGGTTCCACTTCGAACAGGCATTGACAGGATCAATCAAAGTAGTACGGTACACACACTCAGTGTCAAATGCAGAAGGTGGCTGTAAAAAATAAATGCATGACTGCAGCCAGCATTGCTGCGGAGGTTGCAGAAGTGGGAGGTCAGCTTGTCAGAACTCAAATAAGATGCTGCACAGTGCAACAACCCGTTGTGCATGATCATCCTCTGAGAGGGAAGCCTCTTGTAAAGGTTGATCACAAAAAAGCCTGAAAACTGTTTGCTGAAGACACACAGTCTAAAACCATGAATTCTTGAAACCATGTCCTGTGTTCTGACTAGAATAAGATAAATGTGTTTGGCAGGCATGTGAAGCAGCAACCTCTTAAACAGTACAATTATAAGTGTGCCTTGCCTAGAATCGAGCCCAGTCGTGGTAGCATCATGGTTTGGGGCTGCTTCATTATAATAACAACCCCTACCACATCTCCAAGATGACCACTGCCTTGCTGAAGAAGTTGAAAGTGAAGATAATGGAATGGCCAAGTATGTCTCCAGACCTGAACCCTATTGATCACTCATGGGGCATCCTTAAGCAGGAGGTGAAAGAGTACCAGTGTCTAACATCTGCCAAATCCGTAATGCCATCATGGAGGAATGGAAAAGGATCACAAAAACAACCTGTGCAGCTCTGGTGAATTTTATATTAAGGCAGTGCTAGATAACAATGGCGCTCACACAAAATATTAATGATTTTGACAAAATTTGGACATGTTTACGTAGGGGTGTACTCACTTTTATGGCCTACTATGTTTACAAAAATCATTGTGTTTTATTTTCAGAAGGCAGAAAATCTATACTGCTACACAAGCTGTATACTAACTACTCAAAAACATATCCAAGTTTCATTTGTGTAGTATCGCCCCTTCAAAAGATACTGCAGGGTGTACTCACTTGTGAAGGGTGTACTCACTTTTGTGAGATACTGTATATGGACTACTGCAAGGTACTGCCTGTAGGAGCTGTATTATTAATAAATGATGTGTACACTTACAAAGTTCTCAGTGCCTTGTTTTGAATCACAGGGCCCTTATACTAGCGATGGAGTGTGGAGTTTCTTCAAGCTGTTTTTAATGGTTTAAAAATGGCATAATCTTTATGCTTTCGCTATGCCCTTAGCATTACCATCTGGGTCAAAACGGTAAAAAGTAGAGAAGTTCTAAATGCAACAGACTAGCACTATTTTCAGCAGACATACCAACTCGGTATGACGTTTTAATGTGCCAATTTTCATTTTACACCGAAGTTTCCCTTTAAGTCTTGGTCTGGGTGTACCTTAAAGCTGATCTGCTGTGCGAGTTGTTTGGCTTGGTGGTCCTCTGGGCAGGGGGTGCTGTTAGAGGACAGAGCCAGCAGGGCCGACTGCATGGAGCAACCACACACTTCACAGCAGAAGTCCTGAGACCTGTCAGAGGGGAAAAGACAAGAAACAAATGCCTTCATCAAAACTGAGAAACACACAACTTTCTGCCATCTCCCCAAAAATCCTACAGATAATATTACTCAGCAAGTGGTCAGCTGTCTCCAAAACTGGACAGGAAAAAAAACCTTTTAACAAACCCAGTCAGTTCTGGTTTGTCCATTGACACAGCATCTGCTGTGATGTTAGACACACACAAACGCATATATTCACAAGCTCAGATGTTCTTGCATGTTCAGGCAGAAACTCGTATGACTGAAAGCAAACACTCCAACACTCTACAGTGTGCTGAACTAAAAGCGTAGTTATCCTCAGTTAATCAACGCTATCTGATTAAACATGTAGGGTATTCTGTTTCCATTCCCGATGTCTGGATGTCACTGCAGTAGCTATGCAGAGACATTGGGAGACTTGTGACCCAACAAATGCTTACATGTCATAGAACTTTGAGATGTACCCAGGCTTCACAAAGTCAAACATGCATATTTCATTCAAAAAATGTTGCTAGTAGAATAACAATAAGAAACAGTAAAAAGTGTGACAGTTAACCTTATAGAAAAACTTGTAGTTTTACAGTCCGGTGCTTTTGTCTTTTTTCCCAATAGTTTAGTTTTTCAGATTACATCTCTGTCTTGGAGAGATGTCACTCCTTTGAATTTGCTACTTGAGCACTCAGAAGGCTTTACAGTGTGCCATTGGCTGCCCACCCAACATTTCATCACAAGTTTTTGCTTCTGAACTGACGAGATGATCGCCGGAATAAAAATATGGATTGTGGTGTCGTGCTGAGCGCTGGCTGTGAGGTGCACTGTGAGTGACAGCACTCACAATTACCAGGAGCACAAAGGCGCCGAGATGAGACCAAAAGCGAAGTGCTGTTTCCAACGCAGCCTTTGTGCTGGAGAGAAGGTACTTTTTTATAAGACAGATAAGAGGCAGGTTATTTATAGGCAGGAGTGAGTTCCTCCCTGTCACTTCCAATTTTCATGTGTTAATGAGAGTGGCAGTTGTTCCAAGACCCCTCATGCTTACGTGTTAATGGGCAAGTTGTCACGCTTCTGTACAAGCCTTCATTTAATTACATCTCCCATCTCATTTTGAGTACCAAGACAACATGTGGTAACATGCAGTGGTCAGTGACTTCCATTTTCAGATAGTAATAAAACCTCACAGAGGAATTTTGTAGGAGTGTGCCTATTATAAATTGATTCATACCTGTAAGGAAAACACATCCCTGATGTTACTGCAGCCTAGGAGCTGTCAAATATTTAATTAACTTCTGCTACACCTGACTATGCAAACATATCAGACTATGATTATTTAAGCGAATATTTCAATCTAAATACAAGTGTAATGGCCAAACACTAATGGGGGCAGATATCAATAAAAGAATCTGATCCAACTTCAATCCCACAAAAAACATTAACTGGCTAGTTTAAAACACTCACTACGTTGATGTTCTGTCTTGTTTGTTTGTTGAGTGATTTTTTAATCATACTTGAGAAGCCAGCCAGGCCCTGAAAAAAGATACACACATTACGTACCCTCAGACTGTAAACAACCACTCAGTAGACATGACACAGGGCGTGAAAATTGTTTGTAAATGAAAAATGGAGCTTGATCTTACTGCACCTCAGACACGGATATCTGTGGCCATAGCATGTGTGGATGCGCAAGCTGCATTGTGTGGAAAAAGAGAGAGGGCAGTAAGAACGTTAGCGGTCTGAAAATCATACTTTTTGGCAAGGGCTTTTCGTTCTTCTGGGGTGTAATCAAGAGATCCTATTGCTCCCTCTCCTTTGGTTGGCATAAATCCGATTATGGCTATCAGCGCAGTCCGTACTGTAAAGGGAGAGAGAGAGGACAAAAACCATTATCACACAAAATGGATGAATGGGTGGATGGATACATAGACAACAGCACAGTCGCAGAAGAGTATAGTAGTTAAATAACATTCAAGGTGATGACTGTGAAATTTCTGTTGTGACCTCACTGTAATGTTTCTGACTGGACTCAGTCTCTGGCATCCCCGACACTAGCAGCAAAGACACACAGGATCCCCTCAATCCTTACAGTAGGACTCAGAGATGATTGTTTACTTTGCAGAATATCAGTTGTTCCAGAGGAACAAGAATATCGCTTAGGGTCAAATGAACCACCATCACTATTAAAAGTACCATGAAACTGATTCTGTTTTGTCAGTATGGATTGCAACAATCACCACTGTCAAAGCCTATACATGTCACTGATGACATTGCACTCTATGGACACACATATCAGAAACATGATGTATGACGTTTAAATAGGTTAGTCAGGACAAAGTTGTAATTGCTGACCAGTGTCATCTATTCAATAACAGCTGCAATAAACGGCATGATCACCTATTCTTTTTTATATGGAGGAAGTATAATAGTTGTATTGTTTTAGCAGGTGTTGACTGTGGCTTTCTTTGTGAAAAACAGGATATACAAAGTCAAAGTCACAGCTGACTAAAAGCAGTAGTTAAATGTGGAAAATATGGCACTCCGACAGCCGCGACCGAGAGCTTTGGAGGAGTGAATTAGACAGCCGTGCCTAAGTTTGATATTGAGCGGCACTGTGCTTATTGAGTTAGTTCTGCAGTAGTGGAGTCCAGGTTTCATACTCTTCCAGTGCAAAGTCTTTTCAAATGTGGGGGCACTGATAGAACAATCAGGCAAAACGTAAACACTGAGGCAAATATCATTTGCATACTCCCTTCATTTAAATTCAAATGAAGCCCCCTAATCCTTCCTGAGCATCCCATTCCCGCCAAGCAAGGAGTAAGGGTGCTAAATATAACACGAGAGATAAAGTACTTGGAAGAAAAAGGGGGTTTAATCATGTAGATGAGCAGCGGAATGAACTGAAGAATTTGAACATGTCAAGTGTTTGATGGATGTGCCTCACTACTGCATGTACAGTAAGCACACCTGTGAATGTAAGCTGTGGAAGATGTCCTAGGTGAAAGTGACGAGAGTGAGCAGTAGTGACGAAATCAGATTAGAATGTCCTAACTGACAAAACTGTGAAGCAGCACCGCGAGGTGATGCTGCACGTTGTTTTAAACATGCTCACTGTTTTTACTTTCATTTTTGTTCCTTGCATGAAAGATTCTATGGAGCAGAGTTATTTTAGGAGGTTGGGTGTTTGTGAAGACAGGTTTCAGTGAAGACAGGGAGGGGCAAATAGATACTACAGTCGGTCACTTTGCATGCAGTTAGGACATGGTGTAAGAGATAACTAAACTATGTGTGTCAGTTCTAGCGGTGGGGTCTTGGTTGTGAAGACAGATACGCACTGCTCCAGGAGGGCTGCCAGGTCTCTGGATGGTGGCCAGAGATGCTCAGACAGATCTTCTTCCCCACCTCAAACCTTCCATTTGGCTGGAAAAGGGAACAGAGTTTCAGTAATTCTTTCTTTAAAAAGTTACACAAGGCAAAGACTGAGTGTGTCACCAAAGAACATGTGCTCTTATGACAGCCCCATATCACTAAGATCAAACTGAACAGAACAAAGGAGGAGGAACCCATGATGACAAGTGATGTCTTCAAAGACTAAGCTGTGTAAGAGTGTGGGTAGATCTGAAAGAGGTGACAATCTCTTTAGTCATTAGACCCTTGTGACATGAAAACAAGAGCTGCTACGTATCATTGTGAAATACTTGCATTTAAATTTTTTTTGGTTTCACAAAATAAGGTAAAAAATTAAAAGCACATAAACAAAAAAATCCTCAATATGCCTTTGTCAGATGATACTTCAAAATCTATGCAGTATCCAGAGGACAAATAAAAATCACTAATGTCAAAAGTATCTTGCTGTTACCCTTTGATCATTATGTTTGATGTCATGTAAATTATGTCTTTCGCTGTTCCAGTGTTCCTTTTCAGGGATGGGAGAATTAGCTGTTGCTCAAAGAAAGCATCTTAATGAGCTTCAGAGGATCTCACCGTTAACAGTATGATGCTGGGTGGCTTCATAGGGTACTCTGGGGGAAGAACAATCCTACCATGGTAGACTCCACCATCAAAGTCGGAGTCTGGTGGCCCCCGCACAGAGAAGTGCCACTCAAACAGATTATCCTAAAGTGGAGCAGGCAAGGTCAAGCATTTGAGTGCATACATGCGGTAAAGTGTTCTACTAGGGTTTCCCATAGGTCTAGAGTAGACCAATAGGGGAAACAGTATAAATACAAATAATATAAATTACCAAATAGTCCCAAAATGTATTACATAATGTGTCCAAAGCAAAATAACTTAAGCTCTCATTCAGTGACATGGATCACATCATGTGCAACATAATAAAAAAGAAATAATTACAAATACCTCCAGACATATGTACATTTCAAACAGAGATTTTTTTATGTAGGAAATGTGCTCATTTCAGAAGTGTGTGAACTAGCTTACCTCTAGTGGCTGGGCGTGATAATGCTCTGTAGGGTCTCTGAGTTCTGCTGCCTCTTTCATCAGTCTCTTCACAGCTGTTTGACGCAGAGAGTAAGACTGTTAAGGCTCAGGTTTACTTCTGCCGACACGGCTTTGCATAATACAGATGGCTGCATCATTGTTTCCAAACTCTACTAACTGTTCTGCTCTTGCAGACAAGCTGATAAGTTTTAATCTGAAGTACAACCATTATACAGTTTCCGACTGTATAATTTTCTCAGACAGTGCTATTAAAGTTAAACAATGTCAGGAGTGGGTGTTAACTCAGGCTTGACTTTCAATTAATTATACATTATTTTGAAAAAGACAAACCAAATGCACAATCAGAAATGTTTCAAGCCAAGTTATGTATACCCTGCTAATTTTGGGTAGTTAAAAAACTTCATGAGCTTTGCACATACCCTAATATCATAAGGATGGTGTCATGAGCTCCTTCTGATGCCAACCTGGTTTTCTCCACAAGTATAATCATGGATGAGAATATATGGCTTGTAGTAGCCCATAGCCTAATGGTCATTAAACATTATTTGGGCACATAATTTGTGTTTATATGCATGCTTAGCTTTGCTTAATTACGTCACTGCACACAGACACACTATTTGGCCCCCACGCTGATGTCTGTATGGACAATTCCTGCTTTTTCATCACTCCAACCCCGCATGACCCACACAGCCTGACCACTGAGGAGAGACTTAGGAGCCAGAGTGCGCTGAGCATAGCAGCTGGTGGTCGACACTAATGTAGACAGACAGAGCATGATGCTAAGGACAAAATACCATGTGCCACATTGTCACCACACACACACACACACACACACACACACACACACACACACACACACACACACACACACACACACACACACACACACACACACACACACACAGCTGAAACATCCACATGCTCATCATGTCTGTTTAGTACGCGGCTTGAGAGTTCTGAGTCACGGTCTGTCATGACCTGACAATGTGATGGCTGCTACCATCGTAACAGCCTGCCCCGTAATTTAGAGAGAAGTAAAGCAATCATGTGATTCCTAAGACAGACAGCTAGCAGTGTCTAGGGACTGTCTTAAGACTCCTTCATTTTCTTCGAGATATATAAATAAACTATCTCTACTGATGGAGATCAGCAGAGAGCATCTGTATAATAACACTTGTGCATTAACACAAACACCTTTAATCTCAGCACACATACCGACCCACTCCATTTACATCATACTTGCACCATATTGTCTACCCTGTCTACCCCGCAAAAAGCTCTAAAGCTCTAAAACATGCCTACTCAGAAGAAAATATTACATCCCAGGTTTCGACTGTAGGTCAAACTTAAAATTCCGTTTCCCTCAGTTTCCCTGACTAAAAACCAGAATTTCCATGACTTCTTTCAAGAAATTGTATGGTATACTACTTGGGTTTTACAATAACAAAACAAGGTGTTTTGTGTTTTTTAGAGCAGGAAAGGAACAATGACCCTGGAAACAAACACAGCAACTCCAGCAAGACATGAAAAAGGTTAGTACCACATAAAGACCCCAAAAAAATACAATTCCTCAGATTTCCTGATATTCCCTGACCTTACCTGGACCTTGTACAAAAATGTGCCAACTTTCCCGACTTTCCATGTCTGGAACAGACCATATTAAAAAATCATAACCAGTGGAAACCCTGTATTATCTTTCCCAGTCTTATCTTGACTTCTGATCTGTTTCTCCTAAAACCCACTTAGGAGTAAAGACTTCTTTAAGATTTTAAATTAAACCAAGATTGGACCTTTATAAGGCATCACTAGGTACTGTTTCTTAGGGGATTAAGACTAAAATTCGAAATTTGAGATTAAAGCCAAAATTCTCTTTTCCCCCCAAATCCTCTTTGGACAAAGACAAAAATCTTATTCATGTCAACTTTTTGTTCCCTGTTGTGGTGGGGTTTAAAAATAAGTGCCTGTGTCACAGAGCAAAGAAAACATATAAGTTTTACTTCTTTCCCATTCATTGAAGGCCGACTGTCACACAGCTTTCAAAAGATTCTGGTGGCACAAAAATCCAGCAATTGAGCAGCGTCAATGAAATCCACATAAAACTTGTGTGGCTGACACAAGAGCCACAGAGGTAAAGGTCTGTCATTGTGCCGTCCTCCTCTGTCCAATTCGGAAAATAACTGGCAAAAGGGTGACCATGACAAATCCTTTTCTTTGAGGAAAATTGCTTTGGAATCCAACTGCACAAATTGATACAGTGCAAAAAAGGCTGGGGGTCCATTTTTGCTGTTAAAATGAAGGGAAGGGAAAGGGACTGAAGGGAAAAAAAGAGAGAAAGACCCTTAGATCTCTCTCTCTCTCTCTCTCACACACACACACACACACACACACACACACACTTCTCAGGGCACGTGTTCCATCAGCCTGTGCCTGCGGCTGGATTTTATAGTGAAGTGAAGATCTGCGATTGTGGAGAGAGTAATAGAGGGGGCGATGTCAACAGTGTGAAATCACAAACTAAAGGAGAGCAAAGATGAATTCAGAAATGTCATCACTCTATTCAAGCCCCAAAATAAGTCCAGTTGCCTGACACAGAGGCTACAGAAAGCACAGTAGTTTTGCCTGCCTGCGTGGGGATGAATATTGGGTAGATGAACGTGATTAACTGTTAATTAGTCTGAGTCTGCTTCTTGCACCAGGCCCAGCAGAAGTCATTTAATAGCTAGAGAGCCAGTGAGATGACTTTCATGTTGTGGCATGTGCCAATTTCTGCTAATAACTACTTCAAAATCTACTAACAAAATACACAACCTAGGCTAGTACAACCCAGTACTCATCACTGTATGCAATGATGACTGGTGTTAAAGGAGCAGCTATTAGAAATTCACAGCAAGTTTATTTAAATTAGTCCGGATGTGTCACCAGTGACTAATGAAACATTTTAAATTGAAATACTGATTTCTCTGACAGTAGGGCATGCACATTCTCAGTTTACAGTTTAATTTAAAACATGCAAATCATGTCTATGTTTTGGTTTTATGTTTTACCTCATAAATCTAAAGGGGTAAAATTCCAGTATTTTTTTATTCGGTTATATTTATTTGAGTATAACAATATTTTTAATTGGACCGCCGTATCACTTCTGTCCACAACCCTGTATAGCAATGCAGTATATCTGATTAATTTAATATATTTTTATGTTTGGTCATGCAAGGCCCAACACATCGGTACACAAAGCTGGAAAACATTTCCAGAAAGAAAGGCAATTTAAAAGATTTAAAATTTTCGGAAATTAGTTGTATTTAATAGACATCAGAGTATGACAATGACCATCATACTGTGATGTCTATTAAATACAACTAATTTCCACTGTAATGTCACCATGTTTTTCAGGTTCTTATGGTTATTCCACAAAATGAATGCAAATACAACAAAATAGCAAAATACATTGCACCATCTCTTTTACGTTGTAAATCTCCATTAATGGCATTATTCTTATCTGGCATTCAAAGCAAGTAAGTCAGGCTACTGTTATAAGCAGGGAGAGCTCAAAGAGGTTCATGATGGAACCACATTTTGTGGCCAACAGAACAAAAGCGCCTCCTAACAAGTTGCAATGTATCATTATGGTCTATGAAAGATTAAACGTTTGGGTATCATTTCTTCTTTTCAAAAAATGTTGCATGACAAAACAAACTACATACACATAAAAGGTGGGTTATAAATACGGGAAAAGTTTTAAACAGCTTATAAAAATAACATAGGTTATAGTGATATACAGAAGTTTAACACATTTTAGATTTTGCCATTTCTTACAGGCAGTTAGTGTTGGTGAATGTGTACCATTATACCCCACCCTGTGAAATATTCTTTTTCCCTCAGCCAAAAAATGTTGTCTTACAAATAAACATGACTGTTCAACATTAACATAAAACTGTAATATCACTTAAACCGCCTTGTGCACGAATGAAAGGGTAAAAGTAACAGTGTAAAATAACACTTCAAACAGCTTGTGAGATGAGCTAACTGTAAGACCATTTAGCACCATTGCCAGACAGAGGCAGTGAAACACAGCTGTCAACCTAATGCATGCAGTCTTTGTCCAAAATAAACCCCTCACAAAGTTTTAAATTGAATTTGCATAACTGCTTAGTCTCATAACAGTTTCCCACTACTGAGTTTGGTTTTGTGGGGGGTTTACAATCTATTTCAACAGTGCTTACATGTGGCACAGTATCTCCTCCCACTCAACGCTGAGATCTAATCTAATATCAGGTGGCCTGATACTTCAACAGCTGTATTTGCTTTAGATTATATAATGGGATTCAGAAGCTAAGAAACTGAGTAGCAGGTGTGTATGAGAATGCCTTAAGAACTTAAAACCTGCCATAACAAACACATGTACACCAAATGCTGAAACCAAAAGCTAAATAAAATAGTCATACAGATTTTACTGGGCATGTATGTGTCAAGTGCAAAATATCGATTTAATCTAGAAAATTTAGTGCAGGTAGGATATAAAACTTTAAATAGTTTAAAATGTAATCATCCAGATGGACACAAAAATGTTTTGGCTAAATAGGTGAACCTGAATGCTGTACCTTTTACAGGTGAGTACAGCCAAGGGATAATTTCTATAATCTATGCAGTTACATTGCAATAGAGTGTGGCAGGCAGGAGTGACACGTGTACAATTCATGGAAAGGCTGTCTTCAGGATGTTAGACACCACCCCCACCCCCCCCAGTAGCCAAAAGTGCTTAGAGAGCATTGTGTGACAGACAAATGCAAACAAAAAAGAGATTAAAAACAGAGGTCGCTTTACAGTTTCCAGGGGTTATTCCGGAAAGCAGGTTTAGTCACTTACCGGTACCTGAGTATGTTAAGTGACATACATTAAGTGGTAAACCTTTAAAAAGCTTGTAAAAACCCTTCTCTTCCGAGATTGCTTCCCTTCCTAACAAAACTAATATAACTAACAAACACTAATCTAAACTCTCTCTCTCTATCCCTATTCAGAAGTACATATGTCTGTTGTGTCTCTACTCTGTGTCCTCCTCTATTGCTTATGTCCTCCTTGTTGTAAGTCGCTTTGGATAAAAGCGTCTGCCAAATGCAATATAATGTAATGTAAAAAAAAACCTATTAATATCAGAGCCGTATAGGCTAGCTGTTTTGCTAGAAGAATGAAGCCATAGGGCTCATCTACTACTAGTAGAACTATTTTGAGTTAAATTACCTGCGTTAGTCTCCTATATTATGGAATACCCCTCTGAAGTGCATATTAACCTTCCCCTGAGGTAGTCAAAAAGCTGGCACAGCCGCTGGGATACAGTTTCACAGCAGGCTCTTTGCTTCATGGCCTTTTATTGGTTGCAACAGATAAGCTACGCTACTTAAAGCACGTGCTCAGAAAAAAAATCAGACGTGGGGTAGAAAAACAAACACAAAAACTGGAGTGTGATTACAGGATTGTGTCGTTTTATTTTGTTGTGTTCACGAGGGCAAACTCAAAGAGGGACACCAGAGAATATTGGTAAAAAACTTTCAGCCTTGCCAAACACTACCACAACCTTGCCTATCCTCATCATGCAACAGAAATCTCGGCATGCGGATTTGAAGTTTATGCTTATGATTCTTGGCAAACGCCTTTTCCCAAAGCAATGTCCTAAAACAGAAATACTTGGCTGTAGGGACAATCAGTCTTGTCACACGTTGGCGCCAATAATAAATGTGGGTATAATTGGCATTAGGCTAATTGATCAGTCTCATAAAATCAATTCCATTAATATTACCATTAGCCTAATTGTTATGTTTAACAATAAATTACCAAACAGTTAAATTGATGGTATATTACCAAAATGTTATGCTTACTACAGCTATAGTAATAATGTGTTACTTACAGTATCACAATACACTATAGTCAATAGTATTTACACACACTTGGACTGGATAAAGGCTGTTGGAGTTCTTTAGACTGGGTGGCTTTCATGAATACAGCAGCAACACAGACAAAACACAGTTTATTCCAAAGGTATAGGTTATTAACTAATAAACTACAGGTGTGAACTACTCTAACAGGTTATGCGTATATATACAAGACAATAGGATAGTGAGAGAGAGGAGAGGGGGAACGGGGGTTCCCAGTTGGATCGCCAAATGGTCAGAGGAATATGTGAGAGGTTATCTTTGTGCCAGGGAAGTGCAAGAGCGGGGGAAGGGCACATGATTAACTCACTTTGAAACAATAGACTAGTTCTGCTAGGCTATCGTTAGCATTCCTTTCCACCAGGTATCTCAGTATGGCGCATGAGATAAGAGTTAGTGAGAGGGGGAGAGAGGGAGAGAGAGAGAGCATGCAATAGAGAGAGAGAGAGAGAGAGAGGGCATGCATGATCTGTCTATCAAAGTAGCAAATAAAAGGAACATAACAAATGGTCTACATGAAAACAGTGTGTATGTTTACATCAGACAGTTTAACACTTTCTTGCTGTGCTGAAGAGTATCCTATCTATGCCCAAGTGGTCACGTGAAGGTTGCCTTTTCTTTTACTTTGTTCCTGGTTGTTGGTTGGAGAATCCTTGCTGATTCAGGGAAGTCCAGTTGAGGGAGTCCGTTGAGGGAGTCCGGTGACTCGGTTCCATGGACGATCTGTGATGATCCGATGGAGGAAGAGTCCTTGTTTTAGGAAAGTTCTCTCAGCTTGTAGCTGTGAATCGGCTTCGCGATTAAGAGGTTTCCTGCAGTGGTTCGTCGCGCATAGGCATTCAGAACTGTACTTCCTCAGCGTCTGAGCTGGGAATCCTGTGGATTAGAAGTAATCCGTTCTATTCAAACTCAAAATGTTGCTCATGCAACGGGTAGCCTTGGTGGAATCACCCTGTTCGTGGCTCTAGGCCTACGACTGAGGAAGGGGAGCTGCCTCCGTTACCTTTCCAGTAGGCTGATGTACTCCAGTTAAAGTACTAAGTGACCTTGTGCAAAGGCCATTCTTTGTCTATTTACTTGCGCATGCTGACGAAGTCCATTGTCTGTCTGGCTCCTTGGCCTGCAAGGCAGAGAGGTTGTCCCTTTAGGTCCATGCGGTCTGATGACCAACAGGACAGAGAGAGTGAGCAAATAGCCCGCCAGTGGTTTTAAACCTGAATGTGAAACCTGAGAACGGATTATCGCCTGAGGTGTGGCTAAGGAAGGAAAATCATGGAAAGAGGAAACTAAGGAGGATCATGGGAAACGTAGTTTATGTGTGGTTGTACCTACATGGCTAAATTTTTAGGGCAAAATATAGGACTTATGCACTGCAAGGATGGACCTGAAACAACACCAAGCATTTGTCACAAGCTCCTTGGACAGACAGTCACCAAGCGTGTAAAGTTTAATGAGCAGGGGCTGTCAGGTTTGTCCTTTGATCACACGGTCTTTGTAAGACTGACAGCCTGCCACAAAGCTCCAGACTAAGCAGCGTTCACAAATCCACACACATCAAACCCAGCCCTGAAAACAAAGGGTTTCTATGTGAATAAAAATGTCAGAGAGAAATAAGATAATAACACTATTCTATAGAGAATAGCTTCTCTTAAGGTTACAAACAAATGGGCAGGGCCGCTATACTCATTTTTCCAAAAAAAATTAAACCAACGAGAAAAAAAACAAAAAAACAAAACAAAATGCTATAGTCCAATAATCGTGGTTGCAAGTTCGTATCTGTCTGGTTACAACACACACGGGTGGAAAGAAGCAAACATTGGTCACTGAAGACCTTTCTTGTAGTATACTGTGTGTAGAATTATTAGGCAAATAAGTATTTTGACCATATCATCCTTTTTATGCATGTTGTCCTACTCCAAGCTCTATAGGCTTGAAAGCCTACTACCAATTCAGTATATCAGCTGATGTGCATCTGTGTAATGAGAAGGAGTGTGGACTAATGACATCAACACCCTATAGGGCTGCATATGATGTCTTACCTTGCCCCGCAAACCTAAGCCAATGGTATGGCGACGACCCCACATGTGCCTTGTGCCCAAGCCCAGCAACACTAAAGCACATCTTAATGGGCTGCAAGACTAGCCTCACCCAAGGTCGCTACACCTGCAACACAACCAGGTGCTAAGATGTCTTGCGGCAGTGCTGGAATGCCAGCGGGTGAGCGCAAATGCGCTTCGGGCCCCTGCCATCCCTCCGGCAGCCAGCACTCTTTGTCCGGGAGGGTCAAGCCAGCTTCACCATCACCAGCAGGGCTGACATTGGGCAGCTGGCTAGAGCACAGGACTGGAAAATGCTGGCAGACCTGGACAAAAAGCTGTGCTTTCCACTGGAAATCGCATCCACCAACCTTCGTCCAGACCTTGTTTTCTGGTCTTCCTCACTCAAGGTCGTGTACATCATTGAGCTCACGGTATCATGGGAGGGTGCAATAGAGGAAGCCTATGAGCGGAAGAAGCTGAGATACACCGATCTAACAGCAGACGCCCAACAACAAGGCTGGAACGTGAGGGTACGCCCGGTGGAAGTAGGCTGCAGGGGATTCATAGCCACCTCAACATCTAGGCTACTCAGGGAGATGGGGGTACGAGGGAAGGCCCACAGGCGGGCAATCAAGGATCTTTCCGAGGCTGCTGAGAAGAGGAGGAAAGAGGAAAGACCTGACCTGGGGCTCCAAGTGTGTGGTGGTTGATGGGAGTGAACCTGGGACGCTGGGATTTACTGCTGAATCCTCTGGAGGTCGTGGGCCTATCAGCGAAACAACTAAGAAGGAGACCACCCACTTCAGAACGCAAAGGATGCCAACACTCACTTGATGGCCACAGTGTCTTGTCAGTGCCTTAGGTATCTACTGGGATATCAACACCTAGCCCTACACAACAGATCTGTCTCAACAGCCTCAACAAAAAAGTGCAGCCTCTCATCAAATGCTGAGTGGACACAATGAAAGCCCCAGCAACCAACAAACACCCATCTGGAAAAGTACACAGCCTGCCCTATAACTCTGTCTCAACAGCCTCAAAAAAAAAGTGCAGCCTTTCGTCAAATGTTGCTGAGTAGACACACTTAAAGCCCCAGCAGCCAACCAACACCCATCTGGAAAAGTACACAGCCTGTCATATAACTCGCCTCAACAAAAAAGTGCAGCCTTTCGTCAAATGTTGTTGAGTGGACACACTTAAAGCCCCAGCAACCAACAAACACCCATCTGGAAAAGTACACAGCCTGTCCTATAACTCTGTCTCAACAGCCTCAAAAAAAAAAGTGCAGCCTTTCGTCAAATGTTGCTGAGTGGACACACTTAAAGGCCCCAGCATATTTCCTGTTTGTCTGACGTGATGCTGTAAATGTTAATGTTATTAATACGATACAAACACTTAAAGATGCACTGTGTAGTTTTTAGTAGTTAGTTATCAAAATTTATGCTGCCCATTCACAAATTAGACTTTCATGAATATTTACTACCATCATCAATTCTAAGTATTCCTTTTGGCTTTGAAATTCCATTTCCATTTCCATTTTATATACATGAAAAGGGGCAAGACCCTCCATGTACATGTGACATTTCGAATTACCAGTCATACATATTATAGACATCTTTGGCTGTAATACCTACTCTGGCATGAGTGGCGCCAAATCCTACACAGTTTACCTTTAAATTTGAATCATAGTCAGTGCACTCTGTCTCAAACGTTTGTAAATAAACCTACTTAATTTCAACTCACTTACATCTCATGAGTCTTATTTCGTGGGCCTATCAGCGAAACACCCAAGAAGGAGGGCAGCCACTTGAGAACCCAAAGTATGCCATCACTCACTTGATGGCCACAGTGTCTCGTCGGTGCCTTAGGTATCTACTGGGATATCAACACCTAGTCCTACACAACAGATATCAGGTGTGCATAATTATTAGGCAATTTCCTTTCCTTTGGCAAAATGGGTCAGAAGAGAGATTTGACGGACTCTGAAACGTCTAAAATTGTGAGATGTCTTGCAGAGGGATGCAGCAGCCTTGAAATTGCCATGCTTCTGAAGCAGAATCACAGAAAAATCAAGCGTTTCATGGCAAATAGCCAACAGGGTCGCAAGAAGCGCGTTGAAAAAAAGAATTGAGGAAAATCAAGAATTCTTCCCAAGAATTGAGGAAAATCAAGCGTGAAGCTGCCAAGATTAGCCTGGGCACGCCCATACTTCCTGTGCCGCTGCATTTGAATTTCGCTTGCAAAGTCAGTCTGGCCAAGCTCCCATTCTACACCGTTTCTACATTAACAGAGAAACTGGGACCAATGAAAATCTAGCATTTCAAAAAGGCAATGACGCGGTAGTTTAGCGACCGGAAATCTACCTCAGTCACTGTCAACATGGTGAACGTGGAGCAACGGCAAGATTTCAATGCAGCTGTAGCTGCTGTTTTGGAAGATGGATTAACATGTTAGCCAACAAAGTCTACAAAGAAAATCTCCTTGGCATTGTTGTCGACGAGGTTCATCTGACTTATAAATGGTAAGTGTTGCCAAGTCAACCCAGTTTACAGTATGTAAATAGCAGAACAACACAGTAATATCTTGCAAAGTTGTGGAGCTATTTCACTGACAAAATAGCTGCACGTTACATTGTCAGCGATAGCATATGGAATTTTGAGCTTTTGTGCAGTTACGTGTTTGTTTACTCATATGCACGTTACTATTCTCTGTCTTATACATGGACACTAACGTGATTGGTCGAAGCTTCGTCCAGTAGCAAACACAGGCATTTCACACACGTGGGTTAAGCCCGCTCTCTGAGAAATGGGTTTACAACACAGCTTGGCCAGGCCAATGTTCGCAGAGCATTGATAAGTCGCGTTAGCCAGGCTAGCCAAGATGCCATTTGCCACCAGTTTTGCCATATTTCAGATCTCCAACATTACTGGAGTGTCAAAAAGCACAAGGTGTGCAATACTCAGGGACATGGCCAAGGTAAGGAAGACTGAAAAACGACCACCACTGAACAAGAGACACAAGATAAAACGTCAAGACTGGGCCATCTCTAAGGTTTTATGGTCTGATGAAAAGAAAGTGAGTCTTGATGAGCCAGATGGATGGGCTCGTGGCTGGATCAGTAAAGGGCAGAAAGCTCCACTCCGACTCACACGCCAGCAAGGTGGAGGTGGAGTACTGGTATGGGCTGGTATCATCAAAGATGCGCTTGTGGGACCTTTTCGGGATGAGGATGGAGTCAAACTCAACTCCCAGTCCTACTGCCAGTTCCTGGAAGACACCTTCTTCAAGCAGTGATACAAGAAGAAGTCGGCATCTTTCAAGAAAAACATGATTTTCATGAGACAATGCTGAATCACATGCCTCCAAGCGTGGCTGGCCAGTAAAGGTTTAAAAGTTGAAAAAATAATGGCATGGCCCCCTTGTTCACCTGATCTGAACCCCATAGAGAAGCTGTGGACCCTCATGAAATGTGAGATCTACAAGGAAGGAAAACAGTACACCTCTCTGAACAGTGTCTGGGAGGCTGTGTTTGCTGCTGCACGCAAAGTTGATGATGAACAGATCAAAAAGCTGACAGAATCCATGGATGGAAGGCTTTTGAGTGTAGCCAAGAAATGTGGCTATATTGGTCACGGATTTGTTTTTGTTTTGTTTTTAAATGTCAGAAATATTTATTTGTAAATTTTGAGTTGTTATATTGGTTTGCCTGGCAAAAATAAATAAGTGAGATGGGTATATATTTGGTTTTTATTAATTTGCCTAATAATTCTGCACAGCAATAGTTACCTGCACACACAGATATCCTCCTAAGATAGCCAAAACTAAAAAAGCCCCACTCCAACTTCCAAAAATATTCAGTCTTTTGGGTTGGTTGAGAATATAGTAGTTGTTCAATAATAAAATGAATCCTCAAAAATACAGCTTGCCTAATAATTCTGCACACACTGTATGTGAAAAGAATGACTAGGCCTACTTCAGAATCCTCATGCCACCTCATTAAATTAATTTGGTCTGGGGATTAAATGCTGGCTTGCCTTGAAAGAAATACATGCCTTTAAAATCTCTGGGAAAAAAAAAACTAAAAGAGAAGGGTCTTCTTTACTGACCCACCCCACAGAGTCAGTACATCAGGTAAAGCATTTTAAATCCCCCAAAAAAGAAATATGGCCATATTTGTTACAGAAGGCAGCTGTACGTGAAACTAGGCAAATATTATTGACCCAATTACTGAACCCAAAACAATGAAAATACATAATACTAAAATGCATAATCCACAATTGTTGTGCTCACAAAAAATGTTTGTGCTTAAAGACAAAAAGTCAAACTCTTAAAAAGACGGTGAAAGGGATAACGGCGCTTCACTGCTTTACAATATGTAAAGGTTCAGAACACAATGAAGGTGAAAGACTAACAGGAAAACCTTCAGCTGCCTTGCAGGCATCCGCACTCCAGGCTGAGTGAGGCCTTGGTCAGTGGCCTTTGGGGAAGAGGATTACCGTACAACCTTGCCAACAAAATCATCTTATGCAATGTATTTCATAGTACACTGGACACAGCTGAGAGTTCAATCTTCGAGATATGAGATGCAATTACGTAAGAATCAAAGCTAGCCCTGGATGACATGAGCCACAGCATCCACATACCCAAAGCTGTCCTCTCCCCCCGGTCTAAAGTGTAAGAAATAGGCTACTGTAACGCTGCAAATAATATCCCGGGCTTTTATTTTACTAAATGACTCAACAGATCCTGTGTTTATCTGAGACAGGTGTCTATAGGACACAGGTGTTTGTTTTTTATACAAAACTTAGATTACAACAACCTTGTGCATACACATGTGTATATACAGTATGCCACAAAAGTGAGTACACCCCTAACATTTTTGTACTTTTTCTATTATATCTTTCCATGGGAGAAGTCCAAAGGTATAATACTTTTCTACAACGTAAAGTAGGCAGTGTACAACTTATATAACAGTGCAAATTTGCTGTTCCCTCAAAATAACTCAACACACAACCATTAATGTCTAAACCACTGGCAACAAAAGTGAGTACACCCCTAAGTGAAAATGTCCAAATTGTGCCCAAAGTGTCAATATTTTGTGTGGCCACCATTATTTTCCAGCACTGCCTTAACTCTCTTGGGCATAGAATTCACTAGAGCGTCTCAAGTTGTCACTGGAATCCTCTTCCACTCCTACATGACGACATCACAGAGCTGACCTTGAGCTTGAGACTTTGAGCTCCTCCACTTCCATTTGAGGATGCCCCACAGATGCTGAATTGGATTCAGGTCTGGGGACATGCTAGGCCAGTCCATCACCTTCACCCTCACCCAAGGCGTGGCCATCTTGGAGGTGTGCTTGGGGTCGTTACCATGTTGAAATACCGCCCTGCGGTCCAGTTTCAAAGGGGGGGCATCATGCTCTGCTTCAGTATGTCACAGTACATATTGGCATTCATGCTTCCCTTAATGAAGTGTAGGTCCCCAGTGCCAGCAGCACTCATACAGCCCCAAACCATGACACTTCCTCCACTAGGCTTGACTTCTAGCAGGACACAGTTGTCTTTGTAATCCTCACCTGGTTGCCGCCACACACACCTGACACCATCTGAGCCAAATAAGTTTATTTTGGTCTCATCAGACCACAGGACATGGTTCCAGTACTCCATGCCCTTAGTCTGTTTGTCTTCAGCAAACTGTTTGCGGGCTGTCTTGCGCATCATCTTCAGAAGAGACTTCCTTCTGGGACGACAGCCATGCAGACCAGTTTGATGCAGTGTGCAGCGTATGGTCTGCGCAGTGACAGGCGTCCCCCCTACCCCTTCAACCTCTGCAGCAATGCTGGCAGCACTCCTACGCTTATTTCGAAGACACGGCCTCCGGATATAATGCTGAGCACATGCACTCAACTTCTTTGGTCGACCATGGCGAGGCTTGTTCTTAGTAGAGCCCGTCCTCTTGAAGCGCTGTATGGTATTGGCCACTGTGCTGCAGCTCAGTTTCAGGGTGTTGGCGATCTTCTTAGAACCTGTGCAATCTTCATGTAAAGCAACAATTTTCTTTTTTAAATCCTCAGAGAGTTCTTTTCCATGAGGTGCCATGTTGAACTTCAAAAGGACAGTATGAGACAGTGTGAGAGTGACACCAAATTTATAACAACTTCTACCCATTTACACCTGAGACCTTGTAACACTAATGGATCACATGACACCATGGAGGAAAAATGGCTAATTGGGCACATTTTCACATAGGGGTGTACTCACTTTTGTTGCCAGTGGTTTAGACATTAATGGTTGTGTGTTGAGTTATGGGAACAGCAAATGTGCACTGTTATATAAGCTGTACACTGCCTACTTTACATTGCAGAAAAGTATTATATCTTAAGACTTCTCCCATGGAAAGATATAATTAAAAAAGTACAAAAATGTTAAGGATGTACTAGGGCTGTCCTCGACCAAGGATTTTCTTGGTCGACCAGTGGTCGTGCATTCACTCCGACTAATCGATTAATCGACCCGTCCCCTCCAAAAAAAAAAAAACAAACAAAAAAAAAAAAACGAAATAACGTGATGGGCTACACAACTGCGAGGCGGCCGTCTCTCTGCGCATTTACCACTAACGGCGAGGGTAACCTATGTTATGTTGTCTGATTGCCTGAAATATGTGATGTAGGCCTACAAAATGTTTCCTGGTTGATTTACATCTAACTAACCTACATAAAAATCAGTTGAATGCCTAGTTCTCCCAGTCGGAGTTAAAAGGAAAAAAACAACGTTGTGACCTTGGCTGACATAGTACACCAAGCGCACAGCACAGTCTGCCGTCTGTTATACGGGCAAATTATTTCAGATTCTGGTATTCAGGATGTGTCAAAACAAATTAATCAGAAAGACTGGCAGACTTTTAACATTCTGATGAATATTTATTTAAAACACGTGCTACACACACATTGTTCATGAAAGATGATTGTAATAATTTGTAATCAAACTTGTTGCAAGGGGTAGCTAGGCTAGCAGGCTACTTACATGTCTGAGGTGGTAAAACATGTTCGTCGTGGAAGAATGAAAGGCGAATGTTTTTTTTTGCAAATTTTGCATGTAACCCTCCTTGGGTCATCCTTGTCCTTTTCGAAATGTTGCCAAATTTTAGAACTTCTTCCAGACATGGTGTATGCCGTCAAGAAAATGCCAACAGTAAATTACTGGCACGACGACTTCCTCTATCATACTCGTCAAATTAAAAGCCCTTCAGCCCTTCGAAAAGACGCCTTTTTTTTCCCTCCGACCAATCGACCAATAGAATTTTAGTCGGCTAATATTTTTTTGGTCGACCAACGACTAATCGATTGTTTGCCGTCAGCCCTAGGATGTACTCACTTTGTGACATACTGTGTGTATAATGCTCCAATAAATGCTCCAATACTCTGAGTGTGTTCCAAAGGCAATTAAAGCTTTACATTGAGTTAGTCAGTGCGTTCACATGGACGAGTCGAAACCGATTGGAACTGGTTTGGGATCGTACCGGCTTCATGTGAACGGGATAACAATTGGTTTGATATTGGTTTTCCAAAACCACTTGGGACGCCAGGCTTGGGCCGGTTCCAAAACACTTGGTGCTGCCATGTGTACGGGATCGGGTTGGTTTCGGGTATTGCGCATGTATCAATGAAATAAAAAATGCAGTTTGTTCCTTCATACAGACTTCCTAACACAGCAGAATGCACAACATGTACGCGAATGCGTCAAACTCCTGGAACACCATCTTTGTATGCCGCCAGAAAGTTTGTTATATTGTCTTTATTTAGTAGGAACAGTGCAGAGCCCATAGAACAGGGGTGCTCACACTTTTTCAGTGTGCGAGCTACTTTTAAAATGACCAAGTCACAAAGATCTACCGACCCATAAAAGCGTATGTTATTTTAAAATTTATTGAAAATTCCAAGCCAATATTGCAACAAAATAAGCTCTGAACATGTTTTTGTATTTACCATAGGCTATAATAATAATAATAATAATAATACAGTGACAGTGTATAATAATAATCGTGTAAGTATATAATTACATGTGTTGTATTATTATTTGTGTACTTATTGTTTTATTTATTTCTTTCGGAGTCTGATATGTATTTGTGTTTTGTTTTTCTAATGAGAGCATTTTGTTAATTTGTGATGTTCGTGATTGGTGGTAAACTCGTTCCCCTGGGAACTGTTTCCCAGGGGGAGAGTTCTAGAATGGTGGACTGGCCGGAACCGGCAGATTTTGTTTACCTCAGGAGTGAATCGGTTGTAAAGAAAAGTTGTGTTGGTCATTGATAAATAAACGAGTGAATAAGGAACCTGTAACCCGTGTCCTCCCTCGCCTCGGTCAGAACTGGAGTGTTTTTGCACTGGTAACTCAGTTTTTAGGGTTATAATAGTATTAATAATTAGTTCAGAGTTTAATTTGATGACTTGCACTGCATTGACTCAGCCAAGGATGAGTAGCCTAGTCCGGACAGTAGCTGCATAATGCTTGTTGGTGGATAATTCAGTGGTAATTCACGAAGTCTGGAAAAGCATCGTCCTGTCTGCACCTGGCAATGAACCCATTCACGCGACCAACCATTGCGGGTGCTCAACCGTGGTGATGGACACTAACTTGTACAGTGGGAGCTGAGTTTTGTCGCTAAAGTTTTTAAACGACTGAAAAATGCCCTCTCCTCGCGCATGTTCTTTCAAGGGAATCACTGTCAATAGCTCCTCCTTTGCAGTCATATCACTGAACACCATACGAATGTAAATGCACACCTGTGCTGTCACTCACGTCCGTATTCGTCCAACTGCAGTGAGACCTGGCCCATCAACTGGCTCCAGCGCAAAGGTTGATGGGTCCAAATGTTTGGAGATAGCCCGCTAATGGCTGGGTGATCGTTGTCTGCCGGTGGATGCGTGATGGGCCATCAGCTAACTAGCATGTGCAGGACTAACAGGGAATTTTTTTTTTTTTTCAAAGTTGTATGCGATCGACCACTATTGGCCTCGCGATCGACTGGTAGATCGCGATCGACGTATTGAGCACCCCTGCCATAGAAGATGTGCCAGAGTATTACGGTTTTGTTTAGACCACCTTATTGTTTAAGTGGGTAATAATTTTGACCGATATCTTTGGCATTTTTTGCCCAAACAACACGACAAAACAACAAAACTTGGCACTGCACACACTGGTAACATTATGATGACACTCTCCAAATTTGAGATCAAGCGGATGAGTGGTTCAAGAGTTATGCGTGGAACAGACGTTCCTTGCATTAAAAGATAACAATATAAAGATAGAAGTTGACTACAGCACCCCCCACCTAGCGTAGCGGAAAGGGCCAGGTCTCTGACCGAATCCGAACCGAATTAGACGAACTGCATGTGAACAAGGATTTGGGGACAGACCACCCGTTGGGAAGCAACACCCAAACCAATCCCAAACCAAACCAATCCCATCATGTGAACACAGTCACTGTTACCTCCCATATGGATTTGATGCATCCCTGCAAACATAACAGTGGTGACAAGGATAGCAGATATCGCCCGAGAGTCAAGGTAGGCCTATGCTTGGAGTACTGAAGTCGGATGTCGTCAGCGATTACAAAAAGCTCTCCTAATCGCACACTTAAGTTCCACAGTGCCCTTTTGTGAGACTTTCTGTTTTGCTAAAGGCAACAGCTGCACAGCATGTGACAATTTTTTTTAAACAGACAAAATAAATTTCAGTTGTTCATGCAAGTATGTTTTCTCTAAATTTAGAGATTAGTCTGAAGAGAGCCATGTTACCTTCAGATTAGAAAACTAATTTAGCATGCTAGCAGGGTAATAAGCTTCCTATCTATTTTTTTATTTGCCTGTTAGAAAAAAACGTCTTTCAAACTTGGAATTGTAGGAGAGCTTATTTTAGATGTTTCTACGATAAAGCATTTAACTACGTGCTACATGGTGCACAACTATTTCTTCAGACAATTAATTACCTTATTAAAGCATGTTTATTTGGCTAACTTTAGCGTACTAATCCTGCTGTCCTAACATCGCTCACAGCATCTGATCTTATAAAACAAATTAGACATAAACAGGCTAATACTGAAACTTACAATAAACAGGAACACTAACCACAAACTTTTAGGATTAGGAAAAAAGGTGTTGATATTCCAGCGGCGAGATGTTGTGGTCAAAAGTGACATTTTCAGTCATCTGTCTAGCCTACACCTAGACTATGGCATGTTCTTGCTTATCGCAATGAATGACACAGGTTCATTAACTATCAACAGATTATCTGATAATAAATCTTAAAAATGCTTCATTTGAAATATAACATTTTGCAGCATATTTTAGGAATAATTTACCCAACAAAACACAGACTCATACTGAACTCAGAACATAGGCTACATAAATTTACACACTCTTTTGTCCCTTTATTGGCAAATATTACTTTACTTAGTTTGCTTTCCACACAGTACAAAGTTTGTGGCCTACAATATGCCATCACCTGCTGCTGGAGGAAAGGAAGAAAAGAGAGACACGTCTGGAATTGCAATTATGTGTTTTAAAGGTCAACCTCTATCGTTATTTTTATTCATATTGCTGTGTCGCCACTATGGTTAAATGCATTGTGCGTCATTTCTGTGAAAAATTATGCCCTAGTTCTCTTGCTTGACGTTTTCTGTAAGCAGTGTTGCCAGATTGGGCGGGTGCCCGCCCAATTGGGCTTGTTTTGACTTTGTCAGGCGGGTGAAAAACGCCTTGGGTGGGCAAATAAAACGTGGGCTACTTATTGGCCAAAGTATTGCTGGGCGTTTTTTTGCTGAAGTGGGCAGGTTTTCGAACGCGATTGGGCGGAAATCACTCAATCCAATCTGGCAACACTGTCTGTAAGCTAGAACAGGTCTAGTGGTTGAACGACTGGCTTTTCCGGTGTCCCTCGTGAATATCCAAGGCACCTCTGATTGAGCAAATTCGCTGTCTTTCGCTCACCTAGCTTCTGTCCACTGTTCTTCCTCTGGGATGTGGGCGTGCCATATGGCTTTGGGCGGGGCTTACAACCTAGAGACGTAGGTTTAGCCTGCTCTGGTCCGCTCGTTCTGGTTAGCCTGACCCTTCAATTACCAGTAAAACCATGAGGATCGAATTTCACGTCTTGGAGTGCTGCATGCATATACTGCTTGTTGTGACCCACCACATTGTAAATAGACTCAAAGTGGTCTTTAAGCCCTTGGTACTCCCTTTAGTGTGTACTTTGTTTTATAGACTAGTATTCTACTCTTGTAATTAGCTGTAAAGCTATTTAGCAGTAAAGAAACTGAGTAACAAAAACAGAAATGTATAGCCTAAAGACTAGCACAATTACTGCATACTGGGTTTGGGTGGGTGTGGAGCTGGAAAATGAGGCTTGAACACATGATCAGTGCATAAAAACAGCCTGGATCTATAGTCTTATGCAAACCCAAAAGTGCCCTACACTCAGCTCAGCCTGGTAGCAGCTGGTGATGCCCTTACTGAGTGTGAGGCTGTTTTTGGTCGTGTAGGTCAGAATTTGAGCATTTTACATAATGGAGGAATGATGCCTAATCACTAAAAGCATACAGTTATGGCACCTGGTCTGAAGAATTTGACTGGCTGTTGAGCTTGTCTTTCACCTAGATTGAGGATGACCCCTTTAAAAATCACAGGCCTATGTCTATAGAAAGCCATCAATTGCACACTTTGTCTGGAGACAAACGTTGAACATTTTTTACTTTAAGTGGATATATCCCACTACCTTTCACAAATATGCCATCCTAAGGATAATCAGTTGCTGA
This sequence comes from Setipinna tenuifilis, assembly GCA_030347295.1. Classification (NCBI taxonomy): domain Eukaryota; kingdom Metazoa; phylum Chordata; class Actinopteri; order Clupeiformes; family Engraulidae; genus Setipinna; species Setipinna tenuifilis. Next base: position 2,931,347 of record CM059282.1, on the reverse strand, counting down.
CCATCACAACACAAGGATATACAGTCTTTGATACAACTGACCACTAAAGCGAACCAAGAGTCCATTAAAAGAACTCGAGACAAAAATTGAGCATGTTAAAAAAAAAAAGGCAGCACGGTCAAGGAGGCCTAAATCTCCACCACGTTGGTCATAGATATCAATTAAACTTTCGACATAACACAAGCTACTACCAACACAGTCACTGGCCCACCAGCAGGTCTTTGGATGCTAGCCAGGAATTGTACATCTTAAATTCATAAATGCGTTTTACCATAACTAAACTGTAAGTACACAAGTAGAATACCATGCCAATTAGATCGTTTACTGTGGCCTATTGTAATGCATCGTTGCATTAAAGTATCGCATATTTTCCTAGTAACATGCAATCCTGACAGAGAGACAAAGATTCACAAACTACTTTGGAAACTACTCTGTAGATGTGCCAAGAGTACGTATCTATCACCTAACATATTCACTCTAACTTGCTTCCACGACCACCTGTATTAACATGATTTAAGACAGACCGGAACAAAACACCTGTTAGCCTGACTCTGGCTTGCCTAATGGATGTGCCTACACGCCATGCATTGTACGATACACTACATAATAGGCTTGATTAACGTTAATTCCGCTTGCCTTTGATTTACATTGTACAGCCAAGCGAGAAAGCAGGCAAACCTTCTGAAACAGTTGCAACTTCACCAGCTAGCCTATCAACCAGCATCGTGAACTTAGTTATCAACTTGTCCAAAACGTACTATAACACAAGACTGACACCTACTCTGACAACTTTTCATTCCAGTCAAATACTGAGAGTCTCTCTTCGACGATGCGGATACACACATAAATAATAAAAAAAACATCAAAGAAAGGACTAGCTAACACAGGCTAGCAACAGCAGTTACACCGTTGCCAGCTAGCTAGTTGGCTGGCTAACAGCCGAGGCGGTGCTAACAGCTATTTATTTAGGACAGTTAAGAGACAACTTACACCCACGAGTAAACAAAACCTTTAAATTGTAAAATGTTACATGTAACATACCTGGGCTCTTCAAATTATATTTACTCTCCATCCTCTTGATCCAGCGTCTGTTTAAATATTCCAAAAAGCTACTGGACAGTTGCTGAGATAGGATGCCTGCTTAGTGATAGCCTAACGTTACTCTGTCACTTGCTCTTTCTTCGCTCCGATGAGGCTGCAATTTAAAAACACATCCGGAGCAATATGATGGAGGATCAAGCAAACTACATTTACTGAAATGAGAGAAATATATTTTTGGGATAAGGGTTTCTATTATACCAATTCTCAACCCTGACGTGGCATAAGTTTCCCCTAGTTTCGTTAGCCAGCTACAGAAAAGTGACATGAAAAACGAAAACAGGAAGTTAACATACGTCACCAATAACAATTACAATGTGGTAAAATATCATTGAGCAACAGTCTGCAAAAACTTTGCCTATTGGTCTATGAGGTTAATGTTTTACTCCAAGCACACTTTTCCTACTTTCGTAAGATGAAGTTTGTCTCCACGCTTTTTTTCTATTACATCTAACAATTAATTCCCTGACAGGATTTGTTTTTTTTTTATTTCGGGGCAAGCCCTTAAGCCTACAGCCTTTACAGGTGACAGAAAGAAAAGTATACACCCCAATATTTTATAGTCTGGTCGTAGCACTTATTTATTTATTTATTTGACTGGCAAATAAAAATGCATGTTTGCATAGACCTCCAAGGTGAATGTGTCGTAGAAAAGCGGCCATTGAATCATGGGTAGGAAAAAGCCTATGTAATGCAAAATAATGCAGATTGTCTATAGGCCTGGTTGTTGTTGCCTGTTTTGTAAATATGTTTTGTTTATACCTTATCTATAGCTATACATTTGTCATTTTGCATCAACACGAAATTCATGGAAAATTAAAGATTTTATTTTTAAATTCAATTCAAAATCTGCATTACCTGGTTTGGGGTATAAAGCATGTTTCAACTGTTAATTCTGCCACAAACTAAAATAACCAGGATTTTAATAGGAATTTCTTAGAAAATCCAAGGGAACAATCCGTTTTGCAGACAGCCACACTAAAGACACTTGATTGAAATGATTCTTTTGGGAGGAATGTGGATTGCTGTGTGAATAGCCCCTCCATCAGGACAGTCTGGTCCATTACACTGTTGGAGTGCAGTTTCATGTCCTCTCACCAATTAGATTAGATTAGATTCAACTTTGTCATTACACATGCATCTAATCAGAAATGCAAGGAGCAGCAAGTGCGAGATATACAGTACAGTATAAGGTTAAGATAAAAGACTTTGTAAGTGTTTGTGTGTGTGTGTGTTATTGTACATCAAATACAAGAATGCAGTCAGCCTCAAGAATTAGGCTGTTTTTTAAAAAACAAACAAACGAACAAACCCCCCCCCCCCAAATATGCCATCCTAAGGATAATCAGTTGCTGACCATCTCAACACAAGGATCTACAGTCATAACTGACTTTACACCACTAAAGCGAACCAAGGGCCCATTAACAGAACACGAGACAAAGATTGAGCATGTCGTTAGCTTGATAGCATAATTGCCTAAGTCATTTTTTTGTGTTTTTGGAAAACAAGAAAAAGCACATTTTCTAAAAATCACATGCATATTTTTATTGATATTTTCACAGAACATTCAAGTAGATGTGAGAAGAGAGAAAAATAACTTAACCGAACATTATTTTTTTTATCAAATAAAAGTGACCTAGGCAGATTATGCCTATGACTTAGGCAGTTTTTCTGAGAATATAAAATAACATCTTCTTCTTCTCAGCCATTTTGCATACATCAAAACTGCCTAAGTCAAATTGATTGTATAAAAACTGCCTAAGTCCGATGGTAAAACTGCCTAAGTCAAAGGCAGCTATGTTTTTTTTTACTTTTATGAGTGTTGTGATTGGCCAATGACATAGGCAGACAGACAGGATGATGCAGAAATGGTAGGGGAGTTAAGTTATGCAAAAATCTCAATTTGACCAAAAAATGACTTAGGCAATTATGCTATGAAGCTAACGATGTTAAAAAAAGGCAGCACGGTCAAGGGAGATCTAAATCTCCACCACGTTGGTCATAGATATCAATTAAACTTTCGAACACAAGCTACTACCAACACAGTCATTGGTCCACCAGTAGGTCTTTTGATGTTAGCCAGGAATTGTAGCCTACATCTTAAATTCATAAATGCGTTTTACCATAAATAAAATGTAAGTACACAAGTAGAATACCATACCAATTAGATAGTTTACTGTGGCCTATTGTATTGCAGCATTGCATTAAAGTATTGCATATTTTCCTAGTAACATGCAATCTTGACTGAGAGAGACAAAGATTCATAAATACACACACGGACAGAGATAGATCAACTTTGGAAACTACTCTGTAGATGTGCAATATGTTACACGCATGCAAATGACGTAAGAACAGTATAGTGCAAAGATAAGAAGAATCGTGACACAATACACTATGATTTAGGCCTGTCTGGGAGGAAAACAGACAGTAAATCTGTGTTTAGTGACAGCTACACACAGCTAGGACAAGGACTACAAGGACATAAACAAATGAAAGTATTTTTAAAGTACATCTTAATCAACAAATTATGAGCCAAAGTGGATAGCATAAATGTATAGAAACCAAAACATCAGAAAGTACAAATGCAACAGTAGGCCTAAATACAGCAACGTAAAAGTGGAAAAGTAAAAAAAAAAACAACAACAATAAAATGAGCCCTCTAATAAAAGATCTAAAAACCGTATAAACATGTTTGATAAGACTTTAAAAGTCACAATTGTAAGAAAAAGAAATAATTGCACTTTTAACACTAAGATCATGAACAGATCTGAAATGAAAGCGTAAAAATGTAGGTTACGGTAGAAAGAAAAAAACACAAACATTTTATACCGCACAATGACCATTTGATGGCGCTGAGAGACCAAAATTGAACACTGAATAGGCTACACAGGTGCCCCCCTTGACATATGCGTACGCTGCCCAGCGTGGTTTCAGAAATACGTTGTGGAGTTTAATTTCAAAGCCGTCTGCAGTTTAGGATTTATCTACACAGAGGTAGGTTATGCCTTTGTCAATGTTTTAATACAAGTAGACCCAGCCCATGGTGCAGTAAAGCAACTTAAGAGGTCGTGGGCATCACAGCAGGTCCCTTACATGTGGGCTTCGACAGCATACGCAGCTAAGAAATCGAAGTGGTGTGGCGTCACCGCAGTTTAGACTCAGCATAGTAGTCTAAGTTTTATTTGTGCCCTGGCATAGACGATTCGCTATTAGTAAATCGTTGAAATAGGTGAACACAAGTGGAAAACCACAAACACAAAATATCTTAGGTGCGAGCAGCCTTCGTTAGTGGATTCCTCAAGTCAGACCAAAACTATGTTTCATAGGTTTGTCTCCCGATGGGAAAGCATGAACGACTGAAAGTCTGATCAAAAGTCTGTTTATATTGCTCAGCATCTGTAACCTAGATCACGTAATGTTCCATAAAAATAGATAGGATGCAACTATTTGCACGTTCATCTTCAGTCTCAGTTTGATTCTTTCAGGAAGATATTTATTTAGGTCCCAGCATTGCTAAGTGTGGGCTATTCATGCTTCATTTGGCCAAGGAGCTGTGCATCAGATAAGCTTGGAAAATGAAATACTTGAGGGCCAGTGTAATGAGATGCAGTGATTTTCACAAAATTGATAGAGCCCCATGAGCAAACAAAATAGGCAAATGCTTATAGACGAGATGGACGTTTTCACTGCCTCCCTTAGTAAAATGTATATGTCTATTCATATATTTTTCAATGCAACAATTATCACATTTCACAAGTTTACTAAATGTACTGTATGTGGTTGGTCTGTCTGTGAATTACTTTTTTCTATCAGATGAATATGTGTTATAGCTCTAGGAGGTGTGTGTGTGTGTGTGTGTCCCTTATCAGGGAAGGTAAGCTATTTGTCTACAGTAAATGCCTTGGTTCCTCATTCAAGCCTACAGTAGCAACACAAGATGACGGAGGACATAAGATAAAATTTGAGGACATATTAGCATCAGGCTTCTAAAATTAGTCAGAAATAAAGCAATAATAATTTGATTATTCAGCTTCTCAATTTTGGGAAGTGCTTAGCTATTCATTACTCTAGGTTAAGCCTTGGGTTTTTACCTGAACTGTGCAAAAAAAGAAGAATGTCATTCTGGAAATCTGACACTGGGTGTGGTTAAGAAATATTACATTTCAAAAGAACTCTGTGATTTATGATCACCAAGAAGCATGCCAAGGAGATGGATGGAATGATGTTATGAATTTGTATAGCCTAACAATGGTCATGAACACACCAATTTCAGCTGAGAAAAGGGTAAACACATGCCTCTGACAATAAGGCTGAGCATTTCAATCAGGTAATAGCGTATACAATAGCACTTGAAATTGTCATTGTGCTCATGAAAACATTGCCAAATGAAGTGCATGCAATTGCCACGTGATGGGCAACCTGGACTCATAAACAAACCACACTCTAGTACCACATAACACACATTTTTCTGGCTAAAGAGTTGTTCTACTTCTTAGTTGATTCAGTGAATAGCTAGAATACATGGTACTGGAATTAACCTCTAAAGCCAGGTTGCCCATTGCTGCAATTGTAAAAAAAAAAAAAAAAAAGCAATATTCCATTAGAATTCATTCTTTTTCATATAACTATCTCAGTAGTTTGTTATGGTATGCCATGCCTGTAATGGTGCACTGTTTTCATCAATTATGTCTTGCACCAAACAAGAGTGGCCCTTTCTTTCTGTTTTGCACAATAACACGTCATCGTGGTCAAAGACCAGAATGCATAAATGCCTCTGTTGATTGTAAAACATGATGTATGTATTCTATGTAGCGTAAATGGAAATGTTTTTTGTGGTTAGATATGCCAATTTTAGAAAGACAGCAGTAAGCACAGTTTCAGCCTTTTAATGCAGTTGCATGGGCCTAGTCATGTTGAATTACTCAGGCTAGTTTGTGACTTCAGTGATTATTACAGCTGAAATGTTGCTTAAAGTTGTGTGGTAATGGTCATGAATCATTGTAATGGTAGGGGCCTATTCAGTATTTAGGTTACAGCTAGCCTTAGGCAGAAGGTCAAATGGTCACAGTGCCTTATAGGCCCGTAGACCGTCCTCTTACAGGCAGACATTGTTAACACATACCTTCACATGTTCTCACTCCCATTGAGCAGGGAGCACTTCAACACAGACTGTCACCAAATGCTCTCCTCATCCCCTGTGGTCTTTGCAGATGAAATCCTATCTGGTTATATGGCTCAAGTCTCAATGATGAGTCAGTCTTTCTGGTATTTTGAGAAGACGCATTTAAATATCAGATATTAAAAATACAAAGAATGTGTGGACATCTAAGAAAAATTTTACTGGACACATAAAAGTCAAGAAGAAAAAGAGAAGGTTATCCGTACACTGTTTGTGTACGGTGTGATTTTTTTAAATTTATGCAACATTTCAAGTATAATCTTCCATCAGGTGGAAGATTCTCAGTTCCCATCCCTGTAAGTAGTTGTAATGTTTGTCCATGTCAGGATGAAGTTTAGCCAGACTGTCACAGTGTTGCATGTTAAAAATATCTCCTTGGCATGCATTTTGTGCTGTGATTTGACACCTTTCCTGGTGCCTTATCTGTTTTGACTGGAATGCATAGTCTTAGCTGTAGATAAGTAACCTGAAACAAGAAAATGGTGGTCTTTGACAGGAAACATGTCGGTAGCAATTTGTTGCATGCAGAATTTTTTTTTGTCTTTTCTGCAGTCCATGCAGAGGTGACAGCGCATTACATAATTGGTTATAGTACAGATTAAATGCCTGCTCAGGTTATCCTGTCCTGCCCTGCCCTGTATCTGACAATGTCCATGTTGTTTATTTTTCAGCAGCCAAGTCACTTTAGCTTTTTCAATCATTTTAAATTAGCAAAGAAAATGGTATAATTAGTAGTCAAAAGATATTATAGATTAGATTGGAAAAAACAGTTTGCAGTAGGTGAAATGAACAATGCTATTTTTAAAAGTGCAGGGCCATAGTGAACAAGATTAGATCAAACCACTGATATTTCCAGTGATAATAGTAAATAGTACATTTTATTCTGTAAATTAAAACAATTTCATGTAGGTATACAAATAACTAGGTGTTTGGTATGCCTACTATTAGTGTAATACCCTTCTTGTCAATACTATATTACATTCTTGACAAAGCCATTGTCTTCATTTGTGAGCATGTCATGACGTAGCCCACTGTGAAGTTTGAAGTGCCTGTATTTTCACAGAGGCCACACCCATACAGCCCTTAACTGAGCCCCTGCTTGGGTCTTCATACCTTGGGGGCGGACAGATGCCAGACAAGAAAACTAAAGAGCACAGACATTTCTCTGTGTATATACAGATCATAGCATATGACTGAGGTCTCAAAGATGGAATGACTCTTTCATTAACCTTATGCGAATTAATGCATACATGAAAAATGAAAGAAATTTGTGATGCTCAAACTCAAAACCTTTTTAGTTACATCACTACTGATCAGGGGTACACTTAGGAATGTAAATTCCACACCTTTTGTAAAGAGAGTTTTAAAAAGTTCATGTTCTGACAGTGTATCATCTACTTTATGCAGGTGTAGTTTTTTTGTGTCAAGACCTGATCACAGAACCTAAGTATATATATATATATATATATATATATATATATATATATATATATATATATATATATATATATATATATTTCTCATCATGAATATGGTGAGAAAGACACATTACTTTAACTCTAGCTGATTGTTGGTTGCTTAGCTCTAAACATATGGATGATAGACCACTACATCTTAATTGTTACAAATTAGTCAAAATACTGAGCTGGTTGCATTTCTAGACAGCAGTTGCTTTATAAAATGTTTAAAATAGTAACCTGATGTAGCATCAGAGAGGCAAACATACTACCAGCAATGTCTGTGTTATGCTTTAAAAAGAAAGAAAAAAGACTGTAACCTGTTATCTGTATGACAACTCAGATTGATTTTACAGTAAAATGTGGCTTGAAGTCTGACCTTGTGTTGTTTATTATATAATAACTTCAGACTTCATATATATATATGATGTGATGCTAATTCATATTCATGTATTGAAAGGCTCAATAGTGTTCAGTGTTTTTTTAAGGTCAACACTGACAGTAAAAATGTTTACGAGGACAAAATCATGAAAACATTTGAAAAGTAATCAAAAAGTAATCAAAAAGTAATAAGTTACGTTACTCAGATAAAGTAATTCAAAAAGTTACACTACTATTACATTTTAAACAGGGTAACTTGTAACTGTAACGAATTACATTTCTAAAGTAACCTTCCCAACACTGCAGAGAGGCATGATAGATACGCTTATTGTGTCCATGATTAAGACTTGTTTTGTTGTGGCATTTCAAGTGTAATCACCTTCCATTCAATATCACTGTTTTTTAAAGAGCCTTTTCGGCCACTGATGTCAATAAAGACAAATTTGGACATCAAATATAGGTAAATGATTTTAGTGCTCTAGAGCTGTAAACCAAATTTTGATGCTCTGCAGATAACGTTCTAAAGATTTATTGTTTCCCTAGTAATGCATAATAACATAAAAGTTCCATACACATTACTGAACACAAGTGATCTAATGCCTGCCTAAAGCAGCGGCAAGCTTGGCCGACATACCAAACTTTATATCTATCTGACAAGCCAACTTTAAAACTGTACCATAGTTTGAGGAGTGAATATTCAACATCACAACTATTCATTTCAGATGGTTTGGTTTCCTGTCTATTAATGCACTATATAAGCTATGTATTCACATGTAGCCTTTACATATTGTTACTAGTTACATTTTCCATACAAGTAAGGCTACATAGGACTGTCTTAATCATTGCCCGTAGTCGCTCAACAAAAGTTGGTCCATGTTTGTATCATTTCCCCGCTCCCCTATTTGTGTATTATTTTATATTGACTATGACCATATATGATACCTGTGCTGCCCAGATGTCTTAACAATAAACCAGTTTGCCTTGACAGATTTATGAGTGTAATGGTTCGACCCCTGAAGTACCACTAGGGCTGCCCGTGCCCGCCTCCATCTCAGTCATGCAAATATCTTATTCAGACATTCAGAAACGCAGAGCACGTTCAGTGCACTAGACTCTTCTTTCAGCTCTGTGTGTTATAGTGCACACAAGCCTCTGGAGTATGCTATATAACCTGCCAATCTGTGTTACTTTCCCCACACTGCCTGGAGGAACCAAGAGGATATCGATTTTGCTAACCCGTCTGCCACCGTAAGTAATCTTTTGGTCGGCCAACCAGTTCTTTACTTAACGTGTAATGTATAATAATGATCAGGCAAGGTTACTTATCGACCAGAGTTGAGCCAGCAGTGAAACAGTCTGCTTTGATTAGCCTGTGAAAACAACTCGCTTGGTGCGCAAAACTTACAATAACAATTGCAGCAGACTAGGGAGATAGTTTTGAGATTAGTGGAGTACTCCCAAATTGTATATACCCCGTCAGACATTGCTCTTTGTTCTAGATCGCCGAAGAGTTTGTTCGTATGGTTATAAGAAGCATAGTGCGTTTATGTTCGAAAGATAGCCCACTCACCATAACTTCAGACTTACTCAAAACTTAAAGTAATCTTTTACATTAGCTTAATGTATTAAGGTTTGAATGAAATGAATTGCTGTTACAGGCGGGGGTGTCTTCCTCAGGGAAATTGTAAGCTGCAGAATGACCACCAGTCTTCTTCACTATGAAAGTGACCTGGTTGTCCCTGTCATCAGTGGTAATTACAGACGCGTTAATTAGGCCTACCCTAGGCAGGGTGCTATTTTAAAAATGTCTGTTAAATATTTGTCTGAATTTTCAGGAATTTCAGTAAAGAATATGACAGTGCTTATGATTTTGCTCAATAGCCCTGAACCCCCCCCCCCCCCCCAATAAAAAATCATCAGCCTTATTTATTTGAAAAAACAAAAACAAAAACAAAACAAAAACAGGAAAGGTTTTGTTCTCTAAGAGGATACTTGTGTTTTAAAGTTTGGGCTTATACAAATATTGGTGACATAGTGTAATACTTGTCACCTTTTAAATGCAGGGGAATTCAGGACCGTCTTTAAAGTTGATTTAGACACAATGTATAGGCCTACTATTATTTAGTGAAATTACATTGTGAGTAGGCTACAACTAAGTAGTTTTAATTTACCACAGTCTCACTGTTCTCAATCTAGATGCATGAAAACAGGATATAACTTTACTGGAGTAACGTTTGGAATGTAAGAGATGCTTGTGGGCCAGGACCTACTTAGTCTTATCACAAGTTAGTCAATTACAGGTTGAGTGTAATTGCCATATTACAGGGCACTTATCCTCAGGCCCATTGTAAATTCTCCATCACAGAAGGCATGAACCTCTCGCTCTTTTTAGTTAAAAACTAAAAACTACTTTTTAGTAGTTAGTTGATTTTAGAAAAGGAATGTTTTTCTCTCAGCCTTTGTGTTAGGTGTTGGTCAGTAAATTATGAGCAAGTAGGCCTACTGTTTGAGCCATGTGCAAGACTAATACATTATACAAATACAAATGAACCAATTTTACAGTTGTATTCTTTACTTTGAGCTAGTCAGTACTGATGATGATAACTCTGATTTAGCAGTACATGAAGCAACCTACACTGTACAATTGCCTGCTGTTATGGCGAGGTGGACTTAAATGTGCATGGTTTAAAATGGCATAATTCAAAACAAACATGGAGGCCCTATTTACAGGGTTCCCACGGTCATGGAAATCCTAGAAAAATCATGGAAATCTGTAAATTCAATTAAGTTTTGGAAAAGTCATGGAATTTTAATAGGTCGTTTATGCAATGACATTGTTCTGTCAAGATATCATTTATTATTTCACGAAATATGTGCTAGCCGACCGCTCTAGTAATTTGATGGGATCCGAAAGTACTGCGCTGTCTGTCTTTGGTCACTGAGAGTGAGGGAAGAGGAGAGGGGAGGGTTGCAACAAAACGAAGGCTTAACATTTCATCTTTAGCCGTAAAAGCATGCAAAAATTTTACATACATACGGTGTTGTGGAAAAACACTATAGGTAAAAAAAAAAGTCATGGAAAAGTTTTGAAATTTTGTCAGTGAAAAAGAGTGGGAACCCTGTATTTACTACCATGTGTGCAAGTTTCATATACTCACTTCACATGGGAAAGCAAAAAATCTTGTATAGATGGGAAGCATTTTGTCTCAACTTGTGTTGTGAATATTCATGGTGCATGTGATGGTGTTATTTGTTTAGAAAAATAATATCCTCCACACAGTGTTGCCTAGATCTCCCTGGAGATGATTAGCTGATGTGTTAAGTTGTGTCAGTGAGTGTGGAAGAAGTTGTGGGGAGGAGAGCTGCATTTTTACATCACACTTAGCTAACACTCTTATCCATAGCGACTTACAGTTATATAGGCACAGGGTTTCAGTAACAGTGCCTGGAGCATGGAGGTTAGATGCCTTGCTCAAGCACAAGCCATAGATGAGGGTGCAGGAGTGCACTATTTATTTACTGCCCCACCTACTGGAATGAGATTCGAACCTGTGACCAAGACCAACTCTCTACCCACTAGGCCACAGCTGCCCATGACGGTGGATCATTGTGGATTATGAATGTCTAGAAAAATAGATCCATTACTTAGGGAAGACCCAGAGATCACATATGCAGCGAATAGCTACATGTGCACCCATATGGTGAAACAAAGCTTCTAAATATTTTTCTTTTGAGCAAAGTATATAAATGTTGTTAAGAGTATGCTATTTCAGTCCACTTCTACAGTAAAATACAGTGTTTTTGGAGTAACTTCGATCCATAATGACACATTTGTTTTTATCATTTTCAGTGTAGTTTGGTAAACTCTACAATGTCTGAACATTTGCAAATGTAGTATTAGTAGTTTTAGTTGATATTTACCAGTTTTGGATAAACACTGGTCTGCTGCCTATGAGTGCTTAAAGGGTTAAAGAAAAGGGAAACCTTGAAGTATTAAATTTGGACTAAATAACTGTCCTTGAAGCAAGATCCTTCCTTGGCAGATATTTCACAACAGTGACTGCTTCACCGTTCCCCTAGAGCACCTTTTGTGTGTGTGGGGCATATGGTTTTTCTTAGGTGGAATCAGGTCAAGATGGCAAAGAAATCTTGGCAAAAGCTTCAGTTATAGGTTTGCCCTTTTCATAGGAGTAAGAGACTACCCTAAAAATAGATCCTAGATATTCTGCTGATGTTCAACTATGTTACCATTGAAGTGGCTCGACTGTATTTTCTTAAAATTGTATGGTGTTACTTTAAAGACAAATATAATGAGAACGCATGCTAGTAATTACATGCAGAGATCATCTCCGCTGATAAAAAAAGGAACTAATATAAAAAAATCTGTTAGATAACAGCCACAGTAGTTCTACAAAATTAAATGCAATTTTTTTATTTAATTGGCTAAAAATCGGTGTAAAGAATAATTTTAGCCATTTAGCTCCATTGACTACCATTCATTCTGCACTTGCTCCCAATCGCTCTATAAAGGAATATGTAGGAGCTGCAGGAGTTGTCAGTTACAATGGGATTAATAAAGAATGACCAGGGTCTTTTATACTAGCCTGGGCGTGCCCATACTTCCTGTGATGCTACATTTGCATTTTGCGTGCAAGTAAGTCTGGGCAAGCTGCCTGTCTACACCATTTCTACATTTGCACAGAAACAGGGACCAGTGAAAATCTAGCATTTCAAAAAGGCAATAATGCGGTAGTTTAGCAACCGGAAATCTACCTCGCTCACTGTCAACATAGCGAACATGAAGCAACGGCAAGATGCAGCTGTAGCTGCTGTTTTGGAAGAATTTAAAGGGAAGTTCTCTCTGAAAATAGAGCAAAGGGCAGCCCTTGAAGCATTTATTGCAGGAAAGGAAGTTTTCCCAATGCTACCGACCAGCTTCTGTAAAAGTTTGATTTACCAGTTAGCCCTGCTGGTAGCCAAATCAATGGGGCTTTGCGAGACCCTGTTGTGGTCATTTCGCATATGTCAGAGGACAGAGGGGTGTAATTGATTAAAGCTTCGTCCAGTAGCTAACAGAGGCATTTGAAAGAGGCGGGTTAAGCCCACCCTCTGAGAAATGGGTTTACAACACAGCGTGGCCAGACCAATGTTCGCAGAGCATTGCCATTCGCGATAGCCAGGCTATTTTTATACAGGCTCTGCTTTAAACATGGGCACGATAACTTTCCTACTCCCCCACTCGTGAGAGTTCTATATGCTCATTCTCGAAATCTGTCATGAAGTGGGCAGGACCATCAACAATATATCCTGAATTGTGATTGGTCAGACACATCTGCTGCTAAGGATGGCAACATTGCTAGGACATACCAAATGAACCCATACATTGGAAACGTTCCTGGTCAAGCAAATTAACTGATAAACGAGAACATTTACCTGTATGTTGTCAGTCATGACTCTTTTAATCCCTCACCAAGTCCAGTCAGAAAAGAAAGATATCGAATGAATAGGTTGTGGGATTAAGTGAATGGTCAAAGCTTTAATTTAATCAGGTTTTGGGCCCATCCCTGCAGATGGTAGTGTATAGAAAGACAGCTGGTTGAGACACATTAATCCCAAAGTAGTAGTGGCTCATTCTTTATTGTCCAATCAGGAAAGGGATTCCTTATTGGGCAATGTGGCAGGTACCCCATCAATTCTGTGAGGCCCCTGAGGGCTGATTGTGACAAAGGTGCTCGCCTCAGCGATCACGCAGCACATAAACAGGAAACAATCTCAACTAGTTCAGCTGTAGCCTGGTAGACTTCGTTTTACTTTGTGCAAAGAGTCTGGATACCTTTAATAGGCATTTACCTCCTTGTGAACTGTAAAACTGTTCGGCCTGTTGTGAAACAATAGCAGCTGGCTGAATGCAGCATACATACTCAAACCTAATGGTTGGGTTTGACAAAGCATTAGGATAGCTCCTTGATGTATTAGCCTACTGTAGTGAAATACAATATTTAGTGAAGGCACTAGCACGGTGCTAGCCAAACACTAATTTCAGCCAAACTTTTGCCAAACTTCAGATTTATAAAGTCCAAAATAGATTATGGATGTATATTTTTAGATGGCCCTCTGTGTGTCAGCCAGATGCAGTAAATATTGTTATTTAGGCAGTCCTATCTGTGAGACTATGTTCACTGAAGTAGCTGCTTCTGAAGAGAAGGTTAACTACTGTGTGATGACATTGTAGTGGTGTGCACATCTGTGATAAGTACAATCCAAAGGTTGGATAATGTGTGCAGGTATGAACTGTATTTTTTAAAAGATTCACACTTCATCCATTACACATGCCTGATTACAGTGCTGGTGTATATACTCTATGTGTTTATAGTTTTAATGTGTCTGATCATTTATATACAGTGAGGTTGCTCTGGAGCTCCTCCATGCATGTGCTTGTCTCAGATGTTTGTAAACACAGACAGTGACACGCCCTTTCATGTGGTGCCAGGTGTTGTGTTGACACAGTGGGAAAGTCTGTTTATTATCATCTGCAGGCAAACATTTCAAAAACCTCTCATATTTTTTAAAAGTTATAGCTGATTGCTTTAGTGTTGTGATGCAAAAAGGAGAAAAGCATACAGTTTTAGACATACTGTATGGTATTTTTGTGAGCTAGCTGAATGTACTTTCTTAAAAATCTACTCATTGCGTTACTCATTGTGTTTAAGGTATACACGTGGCCTGCCCAAATATATAACTGATAAGAAAACATATTTGCATTGACCCTTATTTTTTCATTTTATCATTTATCATATTTTATCAAAGCTTTGGGCAGGCCATGTGTATACCTTAAACACACTTCAATAAATGTCAAATGCAACGAGTAGATTTTTAAGAAAGTACATGCAGTAATGATATATGACAGTAGTCATGACTTGTGAAGCAGGGGCATTATTAGACCTGGGCTTTTGACGATCTTCTGGGAATAGCCCCGAATCTCTGTGCTATCAAATAATGCAACATTATTGCCAGTGAAAACTGCAAAAAAATCTGACGTGACGTGGCAGATTTAGAATCATTTGTCGCAAAATGTTACAAATTCAACGTCGGTATTCTTTTTTCTCTATGCGTAGGCATGAAAATGTTTATTAAGCTATTATTAGACTATTTTAATGGCACATTTTGGCTGCTGGTGTGTGTTGTGCACTTTGTCGAGAGACAATCATAGGATATCTTATCTTTAATGTAAACATCGAACTACTTGCGCATAGTCGAGTCGTGACAATTGGCCTCTCCTTTCATTCTTAAACTACTTAAAAATTGCATGTTCATCAACCTGATTTTTAACATTTTTTGGGGGAGAAACCATCCCAACCCCCATAAAAAATAACTCTAACTTCTGGACTATACCTCCGAATGTTCTAAAATACCTAGTGATGCCCCTGTTGTAAAGACATTCAAAACAAAAAGTTGTTCTGAAGTTCAGTAGCAGAAGCCCAACTGAAAAAGCAACACATCAGAGCCTTGAGATAGACCATGTCTATGGAGTCATGTGTGTTTCTTTCTCAATTATTTATTTATTTATTAATTTTAGTAAGGAAAAAATACAAGGGTTCATGTAAACAGGCCAAAGAGGGGGTAAAGTTTGGCATGGGAGCTTTTTTTGTGTGTGTATGTGTGTATGTGTATGTGTGTGTGTGTGATTTAACAGTCGTCCTGCGTTCTTGAAAGCTTTTCACAAAAGGCTTGTTGCCTAGCTGCGCTCCAATGCTGCTACGCTTGCTTTTGTGTGTTTCTGTCTGAGTGAACAGACCTCTTATGGAGATTCTTTAAGAATGCTGAGGGGCCAAGGAATTTCCCCACTTAATCTCATTCATTTATCTGTTGGCAGGAGGCAGTCTTTCAAATGTTAGCATTTTTCACTCATTCCAGTTGTATGGCTTCTGTTGCTACACACAGTGCACTGGCTTGAGATCAGTGTATGGATTTTTTTTTCACATAATCCATCATTGGTAGTTTCTATTTTAAGGGTGAAAATTGTCAAAGTCAAAAACTAAAGTACATGGTAATATATTCTTGTGTTTATGCTGTTTTAAAATTTATAATGTATTTTCACATTTCAACCTTTAGATTACAGGGCTTTTCATAGCTTACCAGTGACAGTAACAGTTAATATACAGTAGTTTAATAGTGTTATGTTAAAGCAAAGTATGCATTTGTGGCAGTTGCTTAGCAGTTTTAAGAATACACTCACACAGATTTTCTTTACATATGTTTTCGAAGAATACCTTTAAAACATGTAGTTGATAGTTTATCGTGTACAGAAATAGTAAATAACTTTTTTCTGGTGCCTGGATAATAAGATATGATATTTGTGCTCACTCATTTATCTTATGATTTTTCTTAAAGGGCACTCTTTTTGAGTGCATTGGATTTGTGTATATCAGAGTCTCCATTCTCTGACTCATAAAGATATCAACTGTATGCAGAAGTGTACATATAATGAAAGTTATTACCACATTGGTCATTGTGGAATTGCCCCAAGCTGTTTTCAGTGAGCACACTTCTCCTTCCTCACCAGATTTAGGCCGTGGAACAATGGGCGTTCACAAGAAAATGGGTCACAGTGGGTTTTTGCCTTCAGTGTAAATGTTAAGGTCAAGATGGAGCTCAGCATTTAAAAATATTTAGGTTTAAAAAAAGCTGTATTAGTACATGTTTTGAGAGATGCCTGGTTTTGTGAATTGTCTGAGCTGATTAGCAAGTGAGGCCCATGTCTTTCATATCTAATGTGGATACCAAGCATCTGCATGGAGTCAAAATAACATTAATACAATTTTCAATCTGTCATTGTTGCAGTAAAGCAAAGCTTTTTTAAAAACTGATATCGTTAATGATCGTTAGTGCTATACATCACTCAGTACACTGCACATCAGTATGAACAGTCTTTAAATATTTCATGCAGCACAGATGGCCATCTCTCACCATGGTCAGTTTATAGAGTAAGAAAAAAGGTGGTTATTATTTCCCATATCAGTGAGTAATACTGTTATTTCCAATGGCTGGATTTTGTTAAGCCTATGAGCTTTGTGTGATTAGGCTGGCTGAAAGGACACAAATGGAGGGGAGAACCAAGGCACCCATCTAGCAAAACAAATATTGAAATGCTATTTTAGCATGTAGGCTTAAAAAATACCTTGATGTCTGTGCTCCTAGCTATAAGAGCTTTACAATATGGAGAAAGTCACCTGCCACAAATCATCTTGGAGCAAATAAAATAATGTTAAGATGAAGACCATCTCAAAATACTGTCACCTTACAGCTGTGGCCAGATCAGATAGCCCAGGATTAGTGATACCATAGGGGATCCCATCCTAAGTGTAGGCACCATATTATATGCCACCAATCTACCATGCTAATCCTATTAATTTGGGCCCGACAGTGCTCTTAAGGGAGCCTGGGCTTTTGGAGGAGGGCTTCATCTTTCTGATGAAAACCAGGCCTTTTTCTATGTGTAGGGTGACCTTTCTCTATCAGGCCATCAAATCATTTCACTTATTCAAAAGTGTTTGCCACCCCAGCAAAATAATCGGTCAATAGAACACAGAATATGCCTACTGGTGTCCATGCATGTTTGTAATATGCTGCTGACCCACTGTTAGGAGTCTGGAGGGATTCTTGTGGTATGCAGGGTTTGAACTCAGTGTTATCAGCAAAGATGTGATCTATATCTGCAAGAATGCCTGGATATTTGAGATAACCCTTCAAAGGTTACCCAGGTGGTATTTAGAAATTCCTTCCCCACCCATATAGACCAGGATGAATTCTGAATCATTAAGGCAGCTCATTTTTTGCTGGGTGCTGAAAGCAGCAGGGGAGATTCGCCCATAGAAGTTCAGTGGAGCAAGCAGTGAATTGAGAGCCCTTGCTGTTCCATAATAAAGGCCCTTGGTTGGGGCCTCCATTTAAGCCTAATAGGAGTAGCTCTAACAATGCAGACAAACAAGAGAGCAGGTGTAGAACAGGTAGCCTGCAGAGATTACCTGTAAGCTGTTTAAGACATTGGCTGAAAACACTAATGTCAAGTTGAACTATTTTGCTGAGTAGCATGCTTTCAAATGTCACACTGATTGATAGGTCAAATGTATCATAAATGTAAATGTATCATATATATATATATATATATATACACACACACACACACACACACACACACACACGACACATTGTAATTTCTCCAGGAATTTAGCTGTGTAAGTGAAAGAGTGTTTGTCTCTGCTGATCTGCTAGGAAGACAGACAGGCTTGACAGGTGAACATGTTGATATGTTGTAATTACGGTAAGGACGTTTGGAAAGACAGTCCTCTTCCTATGACTCATTTACCCTGCGGTGGTTCAAACAGAAGCAGTTAACAGTAGTCCTATCAAATGTCTTTGGTTGAATCTTTAGTCATGAGTTGGGAAACATTTTGTGTCTAAATATTCCCAAGGGCACTGTGCCATTCAGTGGTTAATCTGAAAGACATTTTTGGCTATGAGGACTTCGACTGTGGCATGAGGTTTCACTTAACCTCCATATATGTTATCTACATAAAAACCACTAACCATGTCATTAGTCATTGTCACATACAGACTTTCATAACTTATGTTTTGCCAGTGGACTATGTTATCTTGTCATACTATCTTTGTTTGTCTTTTTTCTGTCGCCATCATCCAAAAGTACATTGTGTTAAACATAAAAAATGCACAATACAAATGAATACTTAGTTACTTCTTTTATTGCATGTAAAAAACTATATGATGTTTCCTTGAATTCTAACCTCACAGTGTGGCACCATTGCACAGGATTCAAATGATGGCATCCTCTTTAAAACATCCAACCATTTCTTCCTTCTCCTGTCCCGCTTCCTGTTTGGCAGAGCGATCTGTTGGCACCAGAGATTGGTCGGCCCCATCTGTAATAAAGCACATGTGCTTCCTGCTCTTCCGCAGGCTCAGAGGAGGACTTGCGAGTAGAACTGGTGGGAGTGTCGCATACAGTCGGCTTCCATTCCTCACTCCTAAACCTCTGTTGCGTCTCTTCTCCCTAAGGTGGTCATGAGTTAGACGTCTCAAGGCACCCGTGTCTGGAGACGCCCGTCCCCCCCCCCAAGTGCTTCATGAGCCAGCAGGATGCTGCTACGATCCTTGCACTTTCGGAGCGCCTCCTCGTAGCGTCACACAAGGGCCAGGCCGACAATGTGGTCCAGCTCATCAACAAGGGTGCCAAAGTCGCTGTCACAAAGGTGAGCGGGTGTAATGTGAGCGCCTTGCGCCAAGAATGTGGGCTGGGTGTACCATTCGACTCTTTGCACGAGTTGCTTGTTTTTACTGAGATTCACACTGAATAGGTGTTTAATCACGTTGTCTTGTCTCGTTGTCTTGTCTTTTCTTTGAAGTTGAAACTGGGGTAATGATAGCGCACAAGTGACAGTGTGATAAAGATGGTGTCAAAGGGCGCTGGCGATGGCTTTCAGTATGATCGGCTCTTTAGATCTTATCTAGTTTGTCATGTTGTGTCCCAGTAACCGAGACGTGCAAGTGAACAGAGAATCTTCTGATAAATATATAATTCTGCTGTGTGTCTGTAGGAACAGCATGCAGCTCAGACATTCTTCTTCAATGATGAGTTGTCTTTCTCAACATGTGCATGCATTAGGTTTCTGCTTTTTGGGAAGAAGACTGTATAAAGTTATAAATGTACTACACTACTTGTGTTTAAAGTTTTATTGTACATCGTTTGGCACAAGTAAGCACGTTGTGAAAGTGACACAAAGCCCTACCTTTAAATGTGTAGGCTATGTAACAGACATGCAAGCCATTGAAATTAAATGATTTCATATACCAGTTATACATGGTTCCACACCATGGCCTATGCCGCCCTCGGAAGGCTAGGTGGGGCATCACAGTAAGGTCACTCTGCATGAAGACCTTGGATGCTTATATATTTACATCTAAAATATATTTTTTCCGGTTGTACATAAATAGTTAAACATGTTTTGATGATTCAAGACACACCCCTCTCATGTATACAAGTCTATTCAACCTTCATCTGAAACATGTTGTGATTCATCTACTCTTTCACTGCCTTCTGATTAGTCATGGCAGATGACTCCACGGTCTGCCAGATGACCCCCAGCTTGCCTCTCTTACTTATGTGCAGGGATGAAGGAACACCACCCATCTAAGATGGAGCCCCCTGGTTATCCCAGCCAATTATTTGAATAACAGAATATCAACATGAAATGTCGCTCAACTCTTTGTACAGGCCATGGTTATATCCCGCCTAGACTACTGCAATACCCTTCTGGTTGGCCTACCAGCTTGCTCAATAAAACATCAACAAAAGGTCCAGTACACAGCAGCCTGTCTGGTGTTTAATTAGTCCAAAAGGGCACATCACACCTCTGTTCATGAACCTACAGTACACTGGCTGTCTGTGGTTGCTGATCTACCAACTAATTTCATGGGAAAAGTATACTCAGGGCTTAGCAACACTGATTTCAAGTTGAGCTTGAGAAGTAAGTTAAGAACTGTACCTAATTGTACCTGACCATAGTTTTGGTCTGGGAGCACTTGATGCTTAGATGACTGCAGTGCTGTGACATTTCTACTTTGCAGTGTTTCCTTAAGGCTTTCAGATTTAAGCTTATTTTTGTAATGTGGGATTTAACCATTTCCCAGTTTTATTTTAGTGATGCTTAATTTAGTAAGATTTAATTGCATGATAAATCCTGAAGCTGTGGTATACGGATTAAAAACCAGAGTTTGTATTTAAAGCAGCTGGAGGGTAACAATTTAAGTCAAAGTATGACCAGGGATGTGTCCGTTTTTCCGGGATGCTAATAAGTGGCCTGTGACAGATAGGTTGGAGAGAATTAAAAGCTCAACTACAATATTACGGGCTAAACTAGGGTGGCATCAAGTGTAATGTACTCACTGTGGAATCCTTGGAGACAGTTGACTCCCACCCATTTCAGTGGCTTTCACCTAAAATGTTGTCATGGCATCCTGCCATGCTGTGCTGTGCCAAAAGAAACCCGACCTCCTGCATGAGTGTACGCATGTGACTAATGTTGTGCCGTACCTGTAAGCCCCAAACTGCTTTTCCAGGTCAGGGTCTGTGTGTTCAGCCTTGAAGATCAGGATGCATGGCCATGTTCAGAATCAAATTAGTTTGTTCTAATTAGAGGAATATTTTGAGTGAATATCTGCATGATATGACAAAATTTCAAGTAATAAAAAAACAAATAGGAGAGATGTTTGCATTGTGCATCATACAGCAAAATAGTGCAGATAAAACCTTTCTGCTGTGAACCAGTGTACAGGTCTTGAACTGCAAATAAATGGATTATTATACTGTGTATTACATGTCAGGAAAAACCTTAAATGCCCATAAAGAAAAAAACACTATTCCATAGTGCAATATCCAGTAACAGATTGAGTTTCCAGTTTCCATGGTATACAGTAAATATACCCTGGGTAATCTTTAAATCCTCCATGTCTTTATGCCTGATGCTACAATCTCCATCTCTGAGTTGCTACTAGAAGAGAGATGTTTACTCTGTGTGTGTGTGTGTGTGTGTGTGTGTGTGTGTGTGTGTGTGTGGGTGTGTGTGTATGGTGTGTGTGTATGGTGTGGGTGTGTGTGTGGGTGTGTGTGTGGGTCTGCATGCATGCATTTATGTGTGTGTGACAGAGAGAGAGAGAAAGAGAGAGAAAGAGAGGATGTGGGGACTCCAAGCTGATCTTTGCCTCTTTTAAAGCATGGATTAAACATGTCATTGTTTACTTGCATCTCATTAGACAGATGGATGCATGGGACAGATTGCCTTGGGCAGTGTCATGTGGCGGTGAGGCAGCGAGATTCAACTGTCCACTATCCACTATAATAACTGCCCACTGGGAGGTCACATTATGGGTGTGGCAGAGTGTTATGCTACTTCATGTGTGTGATGATGATGGACTTGGTATTTCTGTGTTTCTCAGTATGGCCGAACTCCCTTGCACCTGGCGGCCTACAAGGGCCACATTGAGGTCGTGCGCATTCTGCTGAAGGCTGGGTGTGATTTGGACATTGAGGACGATGTAAGTACTGCTTACTGCATGCATTTTGAATATCTGATCTGTCCTCGCATTGCCTCAATCCCTTCAACTAACATTGCCGTGTAGAACAACCACTACTTATACATTACATGCCTTTTCAACTTTCACCAAATTTTACTAAGCGTCACATATTTCAATAGAATCATTGTAATTACTGAGTTTGCATTTAGCTGTATGACATGAAATGGTGGGCAACCTGAATTTAGAAGCTACAGTATAGTAGTACCACATATTCCAAATCGCCTGGTTCACTTAATACAGGTGAGTCCAATAATTAGCTCATCTACCTGGCTGAAGAGCTTTGCTAATTAGAATCATAGTTGGGTCATCTGAAACAATCCCATGACTGTAGAGAATGATGATTAGCTCCTCCGTTTAAATAAAACAAAATGGTCTTAAAATTGTTTGAGATAAGCGAACAATCAGCGAACTGAATGTTCTGGTCAGTAAATGGCCAGAACAAATATGCAGTACTGGACTGTAGCTTCTGAAGCAAGGTTGCCCATTACTGGACACAGCATATAAACAAGTTTTTGGTTGTAATGGCATAGTGACTTCTTCCCCTGTAAATACACCAACCCCTTTCCTCTCCTGTAGACAATCTAGATAGTGGAATAATGAGCTCCAGTGGTCTGGAGTGGGACTATTTTGACTGTGAGCTAGAAGGATCCACTGGTCCATCTCTGGGCTCACCTCTGACTGGGGAGGAGGGCCTAAGTCCTTCTCCACCAGCACCAGCTGGTATTAACTGGTTTGCTCAGATTCTGTCCACGTGGTCCATGGGCTCCTGCTCAGGGAGTAGTTGGCCCGGGGATCACCAGAGAGAGTGCGCAGCCAGGGGCAGGGAGGATCAACAGGAGGCGCAGCTGAAGGTGCAGGGGAGGCAACAGTGGAGGAAGGCTTGGAGAGAGCCTGGAAGATCAGAGAGTGAGGAGGAGAAGGAGGTTAGAGAAGCCACTCTGATCTCTGTGGTTATGACCCCCCACCACCACCACCACCACCACCAGCTGCCTCAGAGCTTTCAGGCTGCTTTTTATTCTGCTTATCATCTAGCAGGGAATGGCTTCTCTCTCTGGTGGGCCTGTTTAAGATGTGCTGCTGAACTGACGTTTCTTTTATTTGCAAGAATTTGTGCCAGTGCTGTGTTTGAAAGTGGTGTGTGTTTTTTTTTTTGAGCAAGGCTGCCTTTTTGTTTAGCTGTGTTTTAAGACAAGCTATTCCTATAATGTTTAACATTGCATATATTACCTGCATTTAACTTGCTGTGGAATTAACAAACTGCTTGTATGCTCCCTTCTTTTAATGTTCAGGTTGAATACTCTTCTTTTTGTTTACCATTTGTAAACCAGAGAACATCTTCATAAGTAACATAATATTAATTGTAACATAAAAAAAGATAAACATGGAATAATACTAGTACGTTCTGACATTAAACTTAGTATTGTCCACTGTGGCTGTTGTTGACAGGGTAACCAGACAGCCTTACACCGAGCAGCTGTGGTTGGAAACAGTGATGTCATTTCTGCTCTCGTTCAGGAAGGGTGTGCTTTGGAGAGACAAGATAAGGTAAACAGCAGCCTCATCAACAATCTTCCTATGAGAATACCATAACAGGCGTATTCAACCTGTGCAAATGTACAGATCATTATCCTGAGAGGCATGCTCAGCAGCATGTTGCTAGCAAGAATGATTGGCATCAGACACGCTTAGATACACAGCATATGTAAGCTTCATTTGTAAATATTTCTGAAGCTCTTTAGATAACCTATGGACGATGTCACATCCCTTTTCCCTTCCTTGACACTAATGAACACCAAATGTTGTGTGGCCCAGCTGCTACAATAAGTTTGTTTTCCACTTACAGAACCATGAATTTTACAAACACCTGATTTTTTGCCAGCCCACACACAAAAGAGACAGCTAGTAATTTATGATATTTCTGGAAATTGCCAAAAAGTATATTTAGGTTACAGTTATTCAATAACAGTGCCTTAATTTATTTAATTTGACAGTGTTTGGACAATCAAAATAACCTTTCTATGTGTGTGTTCTGCTCAATAGGATGGCAACACAGCACTGCATGAAGTTTCATGGCATGGATTTAGTCAGTCAGTCAAACTGTTGGTCAAAGCTGGAGCCAATGTCCATGCTAAAAACAAGGTATAGCAGACTTGCTAAATGTGCAAATACAGAACCCTCTCAATATGATAAAAAAATGTTTGTATTAAAATACTGACTTAAAGCTTGGTCTATAAAGTAAAATACATTGACATGGATGTACAGTAGGTTTGCAGATTTTACTACTTCTGTTTTTCTGGCACGTTAGTGACTGTCAGTGCTGTGTAACGTTTAAAAAAATGATTTTGTTTCACCCATAATGACTGGATTGGTCAGTGCTCACTCAGTTGTGCTTCACAAGGTCATATTAGGTCCTAAAATGAGCACTTCCTGTTTTTTTTTGGGTCAGGCAGGGAACACAGCCCTTCACCTGGCCTGTCAGAATGGTCATGCCCAGAGCTCTAAAGTGCTCCTGCTAGGAGGCTCCAGACCAGACAGCAAGAACAATGTAAGTCTTTGTCCATCCTTCTAAGTCATCTTCCATCCCTAGACAAGATAAAACCCCTGGCTGACAAAAGACGACCTGCAACTTTCAGAACAGCCTATGCATTGTGAAGTAGATTACTTAATTAAGAAAAAGAACTTTCATTTTAAACTCAGCCAAAAATAAGCCTCTGATCCAGTTGCTGCTTGTGAGTGGCACTGCATTTGGATCTTTGATGTCCTACTTTCCTGTGTGATACTTCCATTTTTTTCACAGGTAGGGGACACATGTCTGCATGTTGCTGCACGCTACAATCATGTGTCCATGATAAGGAATCTCCTGGGTGCATTCTGCTCTGTCAATGGGAAAAATCAGGTGAATGCACATTAAAGAAAATATATTTTAAAATGTGAATTTTTACTCTTGATGTCTTACAAATAAAGCCAGTTTTGGTTTGATACAATTATTAGCACTGCCACTGAATAGGATGAAAGATAGAATGTACATTAGTAATATTTTGATTGGGCTACTTTTGCATATTTACAAAATGTACTTGGCAGAACTATTGTGATGTCAGTGCCCTTCACCACTTCAGCACAATCACCTTCTGAAGTTTCTAGAGCCGCACATACTGGTGGGGGTTCCACAAAGTTGATGTGTTTCTGTATGAGGTGTGGCATCTCTCCGATGCGTCTGTGACAGATGTTTGGCTCCTCAGGCTGGGGACTCGGCCCTGCATGTGGCTGCTGCGCTTAACCACAAGAAGACGGTCCGCCTGCTTCTGGAGGCGGGGACAGACAGCAGCCTCCTCAACAACGTGAGTGCCTAAGGCAGCAGCACAGTGCAACTCCAATGCTCTGTAAAAGCCATGTGCGGCTGATCTTGGCTGAGTTAGCAGCTTCTAACATCAAGCCTCATTTACATCAGCAAATGCTGTGTGGTAATGAATGTGGCGCCATTTGTGTTTTGTTAGGATTTTTTTTGCAGGCAGGACTTAGGTTTAATATTTTATTGAAATTCTCACACCACCTTCTATTAATGTGAACTCCTAACTGCTTGGAACTCCAAACTGGATCTGCTTGTTTTATTTTTCCTCTGTTCTTCTGACGACAGGCAGGTCAGACTGCGTTGGACCAGGCACGAGAACACAACAACCCAGAAGTTGCACTACTACTTACCAAGGCCCCTCAGGTGAGTGAAGTCTTTCTGTCATAACTAAGCATAACTTGTGGTATTCATTTTGGATGTAGATTTAGAGAAACCATTGTTATTATACTGATATAAATGTACTGAATTTGACGAGACTCGACATATGGTATTTATACAATTGCAATCGGTGCTGTACACTGCAAAAATAGCATTATTAAGACTAAATGGTGTAGGTATTAACATGCTTGCCCCCAGAAACAAGTACATTTGTGTTAAATTAAGGAATATTTCCTTAAACTTAAAGTGACATGATAGGATTTGGCTGTATATGCAGTTTTAGTAGTATAATGACTTGGAGGTATATTGAATGTATCACTACAGAAAGTGCTATTGCTCTGGAGACAAAAAAAGTTTAACAACTGATTCAGAGCATTTTTTAGAAAAACAAGAATTTACACTGTCTCCTTGTGATCTTCGGTTGCTCAGGTTCAGAGTTTCACTCGTGGCAGGAGTGTGAGGAAGCGGCGAGATAAGCTGAAGGCCGAGCGGCGAGCGCAGTCTGTCCCGCGGGATGAAATGCTGCCCAGTAAGGTAAGCAGGAAGAGAACAGAGGCCTCACAGTCTTACTTGGCACATAACCACACTCCCATAAAACCTCATTTGTTAATAGTTTAAATAATAGTTTTTAAAATGTCCAAAAGATCTGATTGCAAGGTATGCCTTTTTTCTTTTCATTAAGAAAATATTTAACAAAAAAGCGAGCAGGTGTCCTGCCAACCCATAGTCAATGATGGTACTTTTCCTGAGAGAAGACACAGCCACCGTGTTCATTGAGGTGTGAAGGCTTTCTGATAGGAGAGGGCGTAGTGAGCTTCTAAGCAGCCGAAAGACACCATGGCCCTGTACGGTCCAGTAAAAGTGAATCCTGCCACAATAATGACAGAGACGAATCTGCTACAATAATGTCAGATCTCCTCTGCCCTGTGAAAAAGTAATATTTTATTCTACTGAAAATGTACTTCGATCATCGAGTACGTTTTTAGTATATTGAGACTTTTTGTGCGAATTAGAAGTGTAAATGATATACACTATAACTATACTATGCTAAGTATATTTTTTTCTATAGTACTGTTAAAGGACGGTTATTTGTAGTTATAATATTGTAATGAAATCAATGTTTTGTATATTTCTAAAATAAAAAACAAAACTTTTTTGTATGTTTTTGTATGTCGAACAAGGGAAGATATACGTTCCTTTAAAGATACAAATCGGCTTGTCTCTGTGGTGGTACCCTTATGGTGCAGGTCTGTATCATCAATAAGGTACAATATTTGTACTGTCCACAAAAGGTACACATTTGATTCTAAAGGTACAGATTAGGTAACTACAAAATATGGGGGTACAAATATGAACCCCTTTTAAAAGGTACTGTTCTGTACCTTCTAGGGGTACTGCCACAGAGACAAGGGTTTGTACCTTTTAGGTTTTCAAGAGGGTACCCACCACACCAAAATCAACTTAAATGTTTCTATATAACTACTGAAGATGGTTTATATTTACAATAGTAATAATACAAAAAATCTTAAAAATAGAGTACTTGCAGTTAATTTTTGAAGTATACCAAGCATGCCAAAACAAAGTGCTATTCTGTATTTTTCTCCCTTGCTTATGCACTTACAACACCTTAGAAATGTAGTCATACGTCAGAAAATAGTGCATTTGAAAAGCATTGAAAATTCATTGTGATGGGCATTACAAATCTTACAAATATGTGTTCCACATATTACAGGTGTAATGCAAACAGTCTAAAAGAATAGTTTAAATGCATATGTACAATAAATAAAACATTTTTCATCAGTATGTTTATTGCAGTATAACTACATGGTGTGTCAAAATAGTATGGTGGAGTACACTAATACACACTTAAGTTCATCTTAAAAAGTGTTAAACACTATTTTTAATACAAAAAGTACAACTTGTTTTTGAAAAATGACCCCTATAAGTTCATTTTGGAAGTGTACTACAGCTAACTAAAATAGTATACTTAAGTGTATTTTTTCCCGCCTGGTTGGCCTTGACAACTTCATATGTGTAGCTGTTTCCCACAGGAAAGCGTATCAGCCGCCGATGACACACACAGTAGTGACCAGGTGGTGCACAAATGCAAGGAGACAAAAAACAACCCCCCGGAGACTCCAGAAGCTGCCACAAAAAAGGGCAAGAACAAGAAACTCAAAGAGAAGGCAAGGCACATGTGCTCAGATGGGGCTCACTAGCACACAGATTAAAAAAGGCATTTACGTGCTTTTTACAAATGTAAAACAGCACTAATTGTAATAAAAAGTTTAATAGAAACCTCACTAGTAATTAATGTGCATTTTAAATAAGGATTTTGTTTTATTCAAACATGTAAAATGTCCAACAATTAGGATGAAAACCCAGATGCTGTTTTACACCATAGGAATAGAAGATGCCAAAATCTGTTACCTACATGGTCCATTTGTAGATCATGGTGTGACACTGGAGATTTGCTTCTTTTCAGCCGTCTCTGTCGGAGCCTTTGACCCGTCGAGAGAATAAGCACAGCGAGTCTGCCCAGAGGAGAAGGGGCAAGGCAAGAGGCTCCTCCCCTCAAACTAAACTGCCACCACCCCACAACTACAAGGCCTACCAGCTGTATACACTCTATCGGGGAAAGGATGGAAAGATCATGCAGGTGGGTTCGACACCCCCTGGCAAACAAGGGGGGGTTAGTGATTTGCCAAGGTAAAGTAACATAGACAGTGGTAAACTTAAACCACAGGATCTTCTATTAAGAGGTTCACCACTTGCTCTGAATTGATTAACCCAAGTAACAGGCTAAACCCACTTTCTGAAACACCCCCCAAAGTATTTAACTATTTATATGATACAGTACAGTACACTGTGATGCATTAAGCAGTGGTGGAGGTAGTGCAGGTGTTACTGGTGCTCACAGTGAGTTTCTCATGTTAGGCCCCGCTTAATGGCTGCCGGTGTGAGCCCCTCATCAACAAACTAGGGAACCAGCTGGAGGCCACCAAAGAGGAGATGAAGTCGGAGCTGCACACCATGCAAGAGCTGATGAACAACAAGATGGGCCAACTAGACCGCAAGAACAAACACCAGGTGGGAACTAGGGCTGTGCTCAAAGCATCAATATCGTGATACAGTTTCTGCTGTATCGATTAAGCATAAAACATCTAAAAGCATATGAGACAACAGAAAAGTTAATTTAAAGTTAATAACTGTCAAAACTGCTAGTAATTTTAAAAAATAAACTGAGGGTCAGAATTTAAGATCTTTGTTGTTAAGTTGTAAAATCCCTTTGGCCTTTAGTTTGTTATCATGTACCATTAGGTATTAGGCATAATAGGTATTAGAGAATTCCGCTCTTGACATTGTAATTATTGAGAATCAACATGTAACATGATATGTGTTGCAACATGAGGTTGCAGGAAATACCCAGCCCTAGTGCAAATAACCATATAAGTTACATTCTGAGCTGCCAAGTGAGGACTGACATTTACCTTTAATTTAAGTTACTGTATTGTAAAAGGCTACTGAAACAACCAGACTTATTCTAAATTAAAATGTGCATGAAAGTCTATTTTGCGTTCAGAAGTTTCAGAATTCACACTTCTCCTTATAGATCCGAGTTTTGGACAAGATGACCACGGAGAGAGCATTGGCGGAGAAGACAGAGTGTCTACATCGGATTGACCAGAGAGCCATGATGGAACGAGTAGAAGGAGAGAAAAGACAGGTAACATTTTCTTTCGCTGTATGCAGTAGAGCAGGGGTGCTCACACTTTTTCAGTGTGCGAGCTACTTTTAAAATGACCAAGTCACAAAGATCTACCGACCCATAAAAGCGTATGTTATTTTAAAATTTATTGAAAATTCCAAGCCAATATTGCAACAAAATAAGCTCTGAACATGTTTTTGTATATAATAATAATAATAATAATAATAATAATAATACAGTGACAATGTATAATAATAATAGTGTAACCATATAATTACATGTGTTGTATTATTATTTGTGTACTTATTGTGTTATTTATTTCTTTCGGAGTCTGATATGTAGTCTATTTGTGTTTTTCTAATGAGAGCATTTTGTATGTTAATTTGTGATGTTCGTGATTGGTGGTAAACTCGTTCCCCTGGGAACTGTTTCCCAGGGGGAGAGTTCTAGAATGGTGGACTGGCCGGAACCGGCAGATTTTGTTTACCTCAGGAGTGAATCGGTTGTGAAGAAAAGTTGTGTTGGTCATTGATAAATAAACGAGTGAATAAGCAACCTGTAACCCGTGTCCTCCCTCGCCTCGGTCAGAACGGGAGTGTTTTTGCACTGGTAACTCAGTTTTTAGGGTTACAATAGTATTAATAATTAGTTCAGAGTTTAATTTGATGACTTGCACTGCATTGACTCAGCCAAGGATGAGGACAGTAGCTGCAGTAGCTGACAGCCAGCCTCAGGCACATGTTCAAATGTTCATCAGTCATGGTGGAACGATACTGGGACTTGATGATCTTCATGTGGGAAAAGGCTGATTCGCAAAGATAAGTGGAGCCGAATAATGCAGTCAAGGAAGTAGCACAGAGCTCTCGGAATCGTTGCAAGAATTTCCCGCGACTAAGCCACCTCACGTCACGTCGCGCATAATGCTTGTTGGTGGATAATGCAGTGGTAATTCACGAAGTCTGGAAAAGCATTGTCCTGTCTGCACCTGGCAATGAACCCATTCACGCGACCAACCATTGCGGGCGCTCCATCCGTGGTGATGGACACTAACTTGTACAGTGGGAGCTGAGTTTTGTCGCTGAAGTTTTTAAACGACTGAAAAATGCCCTCTCCTCGCGCATGTTCTTTCAAGGGAATCACATCACTGAACACCATACGAATGTAAATGCACACCTGTGCTGTCACTCGCGTCCGTATTCGTCCAACTGCAGTGAGACCTGGCCCATCAACTGGCTCCAGCGCAAAGGTTGATGGGTTGATCGCTGTCTGCCGGTGGGTGCGTGATAGGCCATCAGCTAACTAGCATGTGCAGGAATAACAGGGATTTTTTTTTTTCAAAGTTGTATGCGATCTACCACTATTGGCCTCGCGATCGACTGGTAGATCGCGATCGACGTATTGAGCACCCCTGCAGTAGAGGTTAGAGACATTTTACTGGGTCAATAGCAGGCAGGAAAAATATTCTATATGTACCAAATCTCCTTGTCATACTCAATCCGAATTTCTCATTGAGCACTTTGAGCCACTTTTACTGTATAAAAGTGCTTTATAAATTAAAAAATGATATTCAGAGTGGGTATTAGACTAATGTTACTGCATTACTGAAAGACAGGAAAGGTCATTAACAGTGTCCATAAAAGTGATTATTCAAATCTGTACTGGTTCCCTTTATATGAGTCTTCTCACTATTGGTCTTTGCTTTTTCAAGCAGGCAGTTGTCATGAATGAGCTGAAAAACTGGTGCCTGTCGAAGCTCCAGAGCATGGAGAGGCGCTTCACAGGAGACGGGAAGCTGCGCAGATCGTCCTCCCTGGCAGATACCCTCTGCGAGGCTGAGTCTGAGGGATTGCCTACTTTGTCTGAAGGTAGTAATCACTGCCTGGCTGGTACAACTCTGCTGGGCTCCACAGAAGGGGGAGGCAGCGCCCATCCTGCTGCTGCCCCTACAGAAGAAGCCTCAGCTAATCCTTATTTTGTGGTCCAGGTGGACAGTTCTCCAGGTACACTGAAAACATCTAAATTCAAACCTTGTGGTTTATTTCACCATCAAATACAGGCAGTCTGTATAGCAGGCTTCAGTGCACCTCTGTTCATGCAGAAAAGGGGTTATGTAACTGTTATATAATCCCTGTGTATTATTCTCTCTCTGCCTTTGGGGTAAGTAAGGAAATCTAACTAAAATAGAACATTGGCAGTATGTGTGTGTAGTGTTAGATTTCCCTTTAGTCCATATTGTAAAAATATTTTTGGAAATTACAATTAACACTGTTGTTTATCAGAAGACCATTCCTTTGATCTACTTATGATATTTCACAGATGAAAAGCAGCACCTACCTGAACCCTCTTCTCAGTATCAAAACAAGTCCCTCCCATCATCTCCCTGTGTTGTGCGACGCAAGGAGCGGCCTCTGGTCTCTGATGACCCCCGGAGGCCACAGCAGGTAGTGCAGGAGCTTGACCTGCTAGTGCCAGGGCCTAGCCATGTTTCAGCTCGAGCCAGCAGCCTGTCTCCAGCCACAGAGCGCCGCTGCAGCAGCCGCCACGAACATGACCGTAGCAAAAACAACGGCAGTAAGTTTCACAAGAGACACTCTCGAGGTAGAGCAAAAGCCAAAAGGAGTGCGGGCCTAAATCCACCTGAAACAACACAAACTCTGGAAGTGTTTGGGGACCGACAGCCAGAGCCCACTTTTGCACAGGAAAGGGACAACATGCATGCACTGGAAGTGACCCAGTATTTCTTTGAGGCTGTGTCCTCACAACTGGAACGCTGGTACGAGCGAAAGATTCAGGAGGCCCGATGGCAGGCGGACCAAAGGGCACAAGCGGACCGCACGGCTCTCCTAGAACGCATTGGCTACCTGGAGGAAGAGCTGCGGACGCTTAGAACTAGCAAAGAAGGGGAAAGTAAACACTCGCAGGAGAGGGATTAAAGGCCATTTACAAACTTCTGAAAAAAATTAAATCATCGTAGTATAGAAAGACTTCATAACAGAAAGACTAGTTCAATATTGAAAATACACTTTTTCGCAATGGCAAACACATCTTTTAGCCCTTGATAAGCGGTGTCAAAAATAAGTGTTTGCTGTACGATCAAAGTAAAGGTCTTACTATGTCAAAAATCCTTGAAAACCCATTGTGGTCTCTAGATGAGAAAGTCTTGAGTCGGTAAAGCTTACTGAAGTAATATTTTAAATCACCAGAAGTGGCATAATAGCCTACTAGCTCTCACTCAGATACTCAAACACTGTTTCTTCACTGCTGAATTTATGGTCCATAACAGTCTATGTAGACACTTTGAATATGTATTAAATTATGAGTTCAGCTTGAAAGATGTTTACAATGACTATAGTCTTAATGTTTTTATGACCACAGTGCATGATCATGTTTAGAATAGATGAAGTGCTATTTTTTACCCAATGCTGTTTAGTTCCTACTGACATAGCCAACCATTTGACAAGTTTTTGATAAACTTGACTTATTTCTCTTTGGATAGTTTAGTGAACTAGAGGTTCTGTTTCTGACTAAACCAAACTTGTTTAACACTAGTGGTTCAAATTTGCATCTTAAAGGGCCTTGCCTGCATGTTCAAAAAACTGCTATGCCTTCCCTGTAAGGGTCACTAGGAAAGTAGAAAATGTCATGTGATATTTAAGGTCAAGTGGCTGTAGTTGTGGGAATTATTATCCAATGAATTGTACCTTTTGTAAAATAAATCCGCCTGTTGACGGCCTTCTTTAAAACACTTACACAGCCTTTTTAATGTATAATAGACTGTTTGACACTGCCAGTTCTGCAGAGGTAAGGCCTGTACATCCATAGACAGTGGCGCAAAAGTGATATATGCAGCATATGCATTGCAGGGGGGCGCCAGACCGCAGGGGGCGCCAGAGAGAGGTTATGACTTGTGAGGGAAGGAATATTTCCAATATTCAAAAAGAGATGGCACCAGGCTACTACATATTGCAAGGGTAGCCGGCACCCAAGTGGCGTTGTTTGTCACGCTGATCACGTCTGATCATGCACAACACCGGACCAGCACTTTAGGGAATAAAGTGGCAGCTCAGCTGCATGATCTAACCGCATTCTCCGCAGCTCTCTGCGCTGTATGTAGCTATGGTGGTGACGAAGGGCGGTGGCGGCGCCCCCCGCTCCAAGGCACAGTGTAGGTTAGACGAGGAGGAGTTTTACTACTGTAATTTCAGTTGGGTGCGGGGGTTAACCAGACGCTGTAAATTTGTCCATTTACTTATACGTTAATTCTACCCTTCGTTCCTTCTGTAGAAAATGGTCTGCCATAGTGCTCTGCTAGCGGGCTAGTGCAGGTGCGCTAGCGGGCTAGTTCAGGAGAGCTAGTCAGCTAGTTAAGTAGCACTAGCGCCAACCTACCTAACAGTATGATTCTAACGAAACGAAATTAAAAACGAACGAGATAATTGTAATAAACCAAAACGGAAATAAGTGTGCGTGTGATTTATATACATTGTAAGAAATGAACAAGTATTTTCGCTAAGGAAATGCTAACAAATTGGTCACTGCTTGACTTACGACTTCGCATGCAACATCCGCGATGGGACTGAGCTCCTCCAGCAGCCAAGTGGCCGTCTATGTATCAAAAACGCCAGCCAATCAAAACTGGATTCAGAGGTTCACCAATCAACACGGGGACTGCTTGAAGTCCACAACATTCCATTCACCCCCAGAGACTCTCTGCGTCCCGGGGCGGGAGAAAAAATGGTATTTCTCCAATGACCATCCAGTTTCCACGCATAGAAAATTAGGGGTCCGTGCTGGGCCATTGAAGTGCATTGACGCTGGACGTCTATGAGGAAATGCGTTGGCCATAGGCCAGGAGAACAAAGTGGAATGCTAAGTTAACAACGCCAACTCAGTTGATTTGTGATAATGGGCCTTTTATTAACAAACTGGTGTTTGAAATGAACATGTTTTAAGGCATTTTGTAAACATTTGACCATTACATTTTTTTTACATTTAAGGGAAGCAGAGCTTCCCTTGCAGTCTTAGAGAAATCTCCTCTGGTCTCCAATTGTAAATTGTGTTGTGTCACATTAAGGTTTAGGTTAAATAGCCAGTATGTATTGCGTCCCCTTTCAACAGAGCGAGTACAATGTTGAGGACAAGTGGTTTTAAAGGGGGAGAAATGTTTTTTTTTTGTGGTTGTTGTTGTGGTAGCAGGGATTGTTCATTTTACAGTAATAGAATATAGGAATTCAATTGTATTTACTTATTTTATTAACTTTTTTTTTTGGGGGGGGGGGGGGCGCCAAAATTGTTCTTGCATACCCCCCTAGAAATGAGTAGTTGCACCCCTGTCCATAGATCATTGTGGCCTAGTAGCCTACGAACTGATTGAATTGTGTGACATAAAAGAAATGTGTTAGCAAAAGAAAAACAGAACTTGACATGATATTTATTTACAGTAACTGTACAATGGCACAGAATCTCAAATCTTACCATTCAAGACACAGACCAGCTAAACTGGACATCAGTAATTCGCCTTCACAGTGGACGTATGATGTCATGTCAATCCGGCAGATTATTGACACGTTGCACAAGAAAGGATCACCAACTATGCCAGTCTTAAATGAACAATGTCCTGAATTTTGCTTTGCTAACTTTTCGCAAGTGCAAGCGACCTCCGGAGATCCTCCAAATGCATGTTTGCCTGCGTTATCATCATTCGTACAGCGTCCTGTAAAAGCCAAAACATGACACGTTATGATGACGTAACCCGTCATTCCACATGTGGAGCGTTTTGCTGTTTGAATATGATATCTACATACCTGGTTTGTGGCATTTTTATTTCTTTTAAACTCATCCCTCGCCCAGTCCCTTAGATATTTTCGGTCTGCTTCGTCCGGTACTTGTCGTATAGTTCTTAGCATACTCCTGTACAGACCAAGCACTTTCTGCCTCTGCAAAAACTGATAGTGGACCACGATTGGAAACGGCATTGCAAAAAATTAGCTGACATCTGTAGTGTTCTAAAAAATGTAAGTATGTAACGCCTTTGTGAAAATACTGATCACTGAAAAGAAACAACACTTCTCCGCGTCACTCCAGGGTAATAGTTCACTATTAAAAGCTAATGCTAACTGAAAGGTGATTGTTAACATCGCATGGATAAGCCTTACAATTGGCGACACTGGCTGCTTGTTCTGCATTACCACTTACCTGCTTGAGCGTAAACGCTGCCGGTGGTAACCTTGAGATGGCCATTTGTTGTTCACAGACAGTAAAAGAGGCTTTAGTGGAAGACTTGACAGTTTCTCCCATAGACAGTAGAAGAGGTTTCACCTAACCACAGCCATGGCTAAAACAATGATAAAAGGAAACCTTGCACAAATTTTGCACCGAATAGTTTAGTAACTCTGCCCTCTTCTGGGCCGGAGTGTAAAAGTGCGTAGAAGCAAGCAGTCACATTCCAACTAATGAAAACACAGGCCCCAAATTTATTGTAACCGTTATAATTCTGTAATACTGAACCGAGATGGAAGAATTTTATGAGTGGAAGGAGAAAATGACATGTAAAATAATTTATGTTCAGTTAGCTAGCACTAGCTAATAATACAGATATACCACAGAATTAATAAATCCTTCTACATCGTTACTCTAAGAAAACAAGCAACTCCTAACTCACTTTCATCTGACAACAGTGACCCTCAATATATTGTATCTAGACAGGAAATGACATAAAAATGACGCTGAATGACAGGTCAGTACCTTACATGTTCTCAGTGTGTTTGGACATACATACATACATACATACACATATCTTTCATATTACAATTTGTGTGTAAACTTAAATCAAGACAGAAAGAGGGACAGAGAGAGAGAACGAGAGAGAAAACTGATATGTTATTATTTAGTGGAGACCCCTTTGGTAATTCAAAATCAGGATGTAATTCCAAAGGTCAGGCAGATGGGAGATAAACAGGGAGTTTTTTCTTCTTTTAAAGACATAAACCATGTTTTATCAGCAATGCTGAAATTAAAAATGGATTTTCCTTCAAGGCACATTTTTTGAGTATTTGAAGGTACTGAAAGGACCATGTTGACATGCATTTCTTTTTTTTTCTTTTTTGACGTGATAAAGATAAACAATGCTGGCAGTGCCACCCATACTTAATAATGATCTGTGTCCGTGTTTGTGTTCACATTTGTCTAGAATGAAGACATGATAATGATAAATCTGAAATACTACAGGGGCAGAGGTATTTCAGCCTGTCCATATAATCACATTTGAAGTGTTTTTACAATGAAAGGGAGTCACATTTCCTTTTGATTTCTGTAAAAAGTCGTGCAAGGTTGAGCGATGATTTTCAGAAACGAAAAACGAAAAAAAAAAAAAAAAAAGATCTCGGCTCTCCTGAGTCCATCTCTCCTCATGACAAGGAACGAGAAGAGCGAACAATTGCTATCAAACAAACTAGCTATCAAAATAAGACTAAAATTCAGAAAGAAAAGGCACATGTACAGCAGCAGGTCCGTGTTGTTGTGAAGTTCTTCGTTTTCTTGTGTTCGGGAGGCTGGTAGCAGCAGTGTGGCTTTGTGCAGTTTTTTTATTATGTGGCCCCTGCAATATCACAATGGCTTCCCTGTGACCCTTACAGGTCGTTTGCAGTCACGAGTTCGAACCACTGCCTGAGTGCGTCGCTCAGCGTCTCCGGCAAGGCGTTGACATCGCGCAGGATGACATAGAAGGGAAAGGGGAACTCCTCCATGTAGGAGCGGATCTCGGGCATCTCTCCTGGGCCCTTAAAGATGGGCACCTTGATGTCCAGAATGGAATCCTGTGGGAGAACCAGGGACAACAAAAACAAAATGTGACATGACAAACCTAGTTAGCTAATCCCAAGATTTTATAGGAAGCTGTAAAAACAGACATAGGGACAAATGACATAATATGCGCCTGTGTCACAGCAGTCAATTTTCCAGGAAGTACCAAGACAAGCAAAGTTATTAATAATGACATCCATTAAGTTCCTGATTCTGACGGGCCAACTCCACAGAGATTTTCTGCTACTTGGCTGCTGTGACATGGGTCCTTTGAGGAGTAATGTTAAAAGAACTATTCTGCTGTTGGCTGATTCAAATTTGGCCCTGTTCTGACAAGTGTAATAAGCAGAGATCTGTGTCTGAATAACTCCTAAAAGGATATTTAACATGAACGAGTCAATGAAATCTTACCCTTGAGTTGGGGTTGTCCAGCACCACAAATATGACAAAAATGTTGGCACTGCGAGCAGCTTGTACCGCTGCTGTTACCCTCTCCTTCCCCTCCAGAAAGAGTCCTCTTCCGTCTGACACTATCAGCAGAAGCTGAGCTGCATCTGTGTGCGCGCACGCACATGCACGTGCACACACACGCAGACACACAAGCACACACACACACACACACACAAGCACACAGAAACACACAAACACAAAGAGTATACTCAGAATGCAATGGCTTAAAACACATCTAAGAATCCTGTTACAGACTGAGAATCTGATAACAGCATCTGCACTGCCATCAAACAAAAGTGCAGCGGCTCTGTTTACTTCCAGTGCCAAACACAGAACAATTCACTACGCTACAAAACAAGAGGATCTGTGTTTTCTTAGCTCTGCCCATAGGTGCTCTGAGGCCAGGTGTGTTAGATATCAGATATGACCACAGCAGACCGTTCTTGACATCCAGTAGTGCAGTTCCAACAGAGTAAACTTTATCAGAAGGGATCAAGCCATTAAGTCAGCCAGCCATGAGTGAGTGTGTTCATCTACCTACCTGTGTTTGTGAAGCCGGGGGACTGCTGTTTAGCTGCCACAAACATATTGGCTGAAGTCTCCAGAAACTGCAGAAGAGACAATGATTCTCATTAAGTCATGAGGTTTTTTTACTTGATGATGACTCTCATGTGTAGTGTTTGTGTGCCTGTGTGAGAGAGGCTAATAGAGACAGAGAGCTAGACAGATAGAGAAAAGATAACTTTTTTCAAAGTTCTATATTCATTATTATCCTATTTTCATAAACGTTTTTAGTGTTTGATTTAAAATGTTAATGCCGCCCATTTTATTCTTATTCTTTGGCAACATTCTAGTCATGTTAACAAAGCATCATAGCATTGAATTAAAGTGACTCACCTGTGCTATCCTGGTCTTCTTCTGCTGAAACTGACAGAGCCTGAGTATTCTGGCCCCTGATTGGTCATTGAACTGTTGGTGGAAAGGATGCAGTAGCTGCACTGTCTCTCCAAAGCTAAAAGATGGTAGAAAGAAAATAAAACCATTACACTTTAAAGGCATTGGGCATTCTCTCTACATTAAGGCTGTTTCTGGGAGTCTGTCTAAGCATGGTCATGTGGACCAAAAACTACATCTGCATTTAGAGAAGCCAAAAAGGTAGAGCTGAAATAATTGAGATGAATTCTGAAGCATTGCACAATGCATGAGAGTGGACTGCATTGCCTATGTTGTACATAACCGTCTCATAAAATGACAAAACTTTACAGTAAGAATGACAAATGTACTGTCCACAGCAATAGTGTAGACAAGAGCTTCATGCACATCACATGTTCTCGTTTATGAAAAAATATCAATTTGTCTTAACTGTTTAAAGAAATTCAACTTTCATATGTGTATATTTTATTCACCTGCATACAGACACCTGTCCAACCTCCAGCAACGTGAGAGCATTCACAATCACAGAGAGGGACTCGAAGGCCAGCTGTGGTACACAAGGGACAAGAGAAGCCATTGGGAGACAATTCAGAACCCTTGAATTCACCTCTTAATATACTAATATATGCACTCCCCCCTACACCTCTCTTTCCTTCCTCCCTGCCCCCCATACACACACAAACACACATACACACACACACACACACCCACACATACCCAGTCATACTTTCATACATACACAAACAGCTGGCTGTCACTTATCTTATTTCATTTATTTACTTAGTTACTTTCCATCTGTTGATCCTATTATCTGCATATTAGCTCTTATCGGTCTATCTATCCGTCTGTCTCTGTCAGCGTCCTCCTGTCCTGTCTTTTGTGACTATCTGTTTGTCTGTCAATTGTCCTGCTAGTTTGTCAAATGTCCTGCTTGTCTGTCAATTGTCCTGTTTGTCTGTCAATTGTCCTGCTTGTCTGTTTGCGTCCGTCTGTCGTCCTTGTAATTGCATGTCTGTCTATCGTCTGTTTGTCTGTCTGTCCACCCACCCATTCATCATTGTCTGGTTTCGTAATCTCTTAATTTTTGCCTATTGCAGGGTTCCCACGCTTTTTCACTGACAAAATTTCAAAACTTTTCCATGACTTTTTTTTTGACCTGAAGTGTTTTTTCACGCCTTCACGACACCGTATGTATGTAAAATTTTTGCATGCCTTTATGGCTAAAGATGAAATGTTAAGCCTTCGTTTTGTTGCAACCCTCCCCTCCCCTCTTCCCTCACTCTCAGCGACCAAAGACAGACAGCGCAATACTTTCGGATCCCATCAAATTACTAGAGCGGTCGGCTAGCACATATGTCGTGAAATAATAAATTATATTGCGTGAACGACCTATTAAAATTCCATGACTTTTCCAAAACTTTAATTGAATTTACAGAATTCCATGACTTTTCCAGGCCTGGAAAATGACTTTTTTGATTTCCATGATTTTTCCAGGATTTCCATGACCGTGGGAACCCTGCTATTGTTGCCCTATGTCCATTTTCCAGTTTTGAGTTCTGACTGTGAATTAGGGGATGTGGGTGAGTCTGCAATAACCATTGTATATGATTTGGATATATGTTTGTAAATAGTCCAAATTAAAAATAAAGTTGTCCTCCGAAGAGGGGGGGTGGAGTAGCGGGCCAAAAAAAAAAAAAAAAAAAGAATTCACCTTTAAAAGGCATTCCAACAAATAACTATGAGTGGTCTGGGATTGCATGGGACTGGAGTACCTGCTTGGAGTGGTTATCGATCATGCTGGAGGAGTCATCCACAGCCAGACAGATCTGATACTGCCTCTTGCTGGGTTTAGTCCTTCGCAACCAAATTTTGTCTTTACGGAACTGGCTAGCGATGTAAGGGATGACTTTGCGCATGTTCAGCCTTTTCCCTGTGCGGAAATCTCCCCTTTGTGACAGATAGGAAAATAAAAACAGCAGTGATGATTGCAAATGACACAATAAACTCCATAACCAAAACATAACCACAGTGGAGTTACAGTTAGAACAGTTCAGCACAGCATCTCAGGTCCTAATACCACACCCTTTTTCATAAATGCATTAACTATGGAGTGATTCAGTGTATAACGGCATATGAATTTTGCAGACCTTGCAGAAATTTCTAGCAAGATCATAACAATTGTATAGAGATATGTGGAATTTGTACAACTAAACTGTTTCTCAGGATGAACAATGAGAATTCCTCTGCATATATAGATATTAAATAGATGCAGGCTAGCAATCCTACACACTCGACAAACTCCAGAACTCCAGACGTTCACTTAAGTACTGCAAGGCGTTCCTGTAGGGTCACTATGTTGTCATGTTATACAGAGTTCTCCTTTTCACCAGCCATTGGCTACATAACAAGGATTTGGATTATATGAAGTCAATTAGAAAAGAGTATCTGATTAAAAGAAAAAGAAACCTTTTATCTTGTGAATTATCATGAAACTGCACACTACATTACCACAATAAGCCACATAGGCCGTATCCTTAAGTGCTTTTGTACAAGCCATTAAATGAGTCGTGGAGTGTTCCTTAATGTGTCTGTACAGGTGCCAGCAGTGATGGACAACCTGGCAACAGAAGCTACAATTCAGTATCACGTATTTGTTACAGCCATCCAATAAATCGGTTGATTCTTTACCTCAGCCAGAAAGAGCAGTTAATTGTTGAAATCACCTGTAGTAAGTCACGGGTATAACCAGATGATTTAGAATATGTGGTACTAGATTGTAGCTTCTAAAGTTAGAAGTCCCATCTGCCCATTACTGGGTTGCCAGGTTGATGGGCCAGGGGCACTTACTTCAGCTTGGCTGCCTGCGTGGGCTCCAGGATCATTCGAAGCTGCTCACATAGTTGCTGGGACAGACTGCCAGTCAGGGCCTGGTACTGGTGCCACATGGCAGCTGCCATGCTCTCCTGAAACACACACACACACACACAATGCCTATACAGACATTCTGCCACCAGCTGGTGAAGGCCGCACACTGACTCTTCTGTTGCCATGTATGTGAGTGAGTGCAATACCTCCTCGGAAGCTCCAGAGGGATGTGTGTGTATGTGTGTGTGTGTGTGTGTGTGTGTGTGTGTGTGTGTGTGTGTGTGTGTGTGTGCGCGCAGTACCTCTTCTGGGGTTCCAGGGGTCTGCTTGTGCCACACCTCCAGCTGCAGCTCCATCTCCCGCCTTAACTCTTCAGGGTCTCTCACAGGAAGCTGGGGCACAGACACAGACAGACACACACACACACACACACACACACACACACACACACACACACACACACAAATAAACAAACAGATGTTAATCACTCTTTACATTGCATGGCTACTACAAAAACCTGAAATATGGTGCCAAACTTATTAAGTGAAGTTTTCATTTTACACACTTGCCTGCAGATTAAGTAAGAATAAGACTGTTTACCACCTACATTTCTAATCTAGTTATTATCAACTTGCAATCTATATGCATATATTTCAATACCTGCAGTGTGTCTGTTAGAAGTTCAGGGACTGTGTGGATGGTGGACTCTGTGCTCCTCTCTGGTAGCTCTGCATCATGATCCCTCCTGAGCCCCAGCTTCGAATCCTCCTCTTCCTCCTCTCCTTGCCTCTGACACTCCAGCTCTCCACTCTCCACACCTACAAACACAGTCAGAGGTCACCCTCCTGCACACTTTTCACCAAAGCTGGGATATGTATCCACCTGAGGTGGACATCCCAGGTTCAGAAAGAAGACGTCCACACATCTGTTCCAGCCAATTCACAGAACCAGCTGATCCTAATTATCAAAACTCTTCAGCCCGGTAGGTAACTGATTGGAAAAATGTTTTTTGTTAAGACCACAGGCAGAAAGAAAACACAGCAAAAGCAACTGGTTTGTATACCTCTGGCATCCACATGCAGGTGAACACATAGGAAACTCAGGCTGTGTACAATGAAAGCGTACAGCAATACCTTTTCGTCTTGGTTTGGCCGAGTCCAGCTGCTCGGGCTTCAGCTCTGGGGCCTCCACAGTCTGTAAGTCATTCTCCTGCTCCTCTGTATCCATGGCAATGTCCTCCTCTTCCTCATACTTGGGCTGAGCACCAGCAGGCCTCTGCTGTTCAGCGCTAGCCACGTCTATAGTCACAAGGGAGTCATCAGTGTCAAGATCATTTTAATGAAATTCATATATTATGTATGTGTTTTTTGTAGAACAAAAACACTCCTTTCAATACAAATGTCTTTGGTATAGTT
Organism: Setipinna tenuifilis; assembly: GCA_030347295.1. Lineage (NCBI taxonomy): Eukaryota > Metazoa > Chordata > Actinopteri > Clupeiformes > Engraulidae > Setipinna > Setipinna tenuifilis. Next base: position 2,888,185 of record CM059282.1, on the reverse strand, counting down.
TCCGTATGGCATGATTACTACCACAAAACAAATGTGGAAGTCAGTATATGACTACAAGAATCTTGACCAAACAGCACAGAGCAAAACTAAAAAAATAATTTGGCATGGCTCGCAAAAATAGTTAAACACTGGCTTTATTAACTCATTCGATGCCATTCACGCGGAAACGCGATATTTCTGATTGTACCGCCCAGCGCCATTCACGCGTTATCGAGGGAATTCGTTTTTTTTTATAGGGGAGGTCCGATAGTCATCTGATCTAGCTTGTGTAAAAAAAATCCAAGTTGTAATCACAAGGGAACCCATTCTGTGGGTGGTAGCAGTGTGAGTGTGGATATGTGATCATCTAACCTTGTCTCAAAGAAGAAATTAAGTCTAGCCTACTTGTCTCTAGTTTCAAATAAAGAGAAGATGTAATTGATGTAAACAGTCTAGAGACTGGACATGGCTTGCTCGATTGCTCACAGTTAGCACACTGCTAGCTTGATCCAAAAAAAAACATGTCAACATGTATGTTGACAATCAGCTCACACTAGATCAGCAGAGTTTAGTGTAAATTTTGTTCAGCCGACGTTAGGTTTATTGTGTTTTTTTTTGTTTTTTTTTTTACTATCCCTCCGATCCTGCCCCTCCACCACTGAGTCAGAAAGTTTATATTACGCAGGATGTAAGCAACGATCTAGAGGGCAGCATTTGTTTTGTGTGATTGGCGTGTGATTGGAGCAACTGACTGTGGAAGAAGATTCGTTGTCTATATAAGGAAAACACAAACAGCGTATGTCTCAGACAGCATGGCAAGACGACGAGCTAAGAAGGGTAAGCCATCGAGCTACCTAAAGCAGCTAACTCTGGAGCAGAGCATGAAAGGTTTGGGGTGCGCGCCGCCCACTAGCTCTACCCAAATCACGGAAAACGCGCAAGACAGAGGGAGAAGACGGGGGACGAGACGATACACACATACACACACGCACACACAGAGGGGGAGAGCTAGAAGCACTACAGTTATGACATAGTGTACTGTATATAAATAGCTGCTAGAAAGTCTAATTTTTGCCTTTGAAATGTTTGCACAGTGTTTCCCATGAAGTGTTGCCTTTATCTGTGCTTAATATGTATATGTAAATGAAATTCCAAAGAATCTATGAAATGTACCTACATGGTTGTATAAATAAATTTGTATTTTTTTATTTATAAAAAATGTTGCCAGTGTTATTTTTGGTGCAGTATACAACAAAAAAAAATTTCATTTTCATAGTGTTTTATAAAGTTTTTGCTTCAGAGACATCTCAGACATTTTCTGCTTGAAATGTGGCTTTTTACAAAAAGCCAATTTTCTCAGTATTTTCGTCAGAAATCAGCATTTTTAGTTAAACCGACCCATGTTCTCAAGACAATTGCTAAAGAATGGAAAGAGATGCAGACAAATGTTTTTTTTCTGATGAGAAAGGAAAGGCTGAATTTCTTTTGCTATGTTTGATGTTGACATGGACATAGAACTCAATTTTCTGTGGGTCTTGAAAAAACACTGAAATGCTCAAAAAACCCTGGCACTGGGACGTGGCCAACTTTGAAAATGGCTGGCACTGAATGAGTTAAGTGCTGTTCCAATTACTCAAAGACGCTTTACAAAAACATGTAGATAACAACATGGAAAAGACATACAAATATAACATATAGAATAGATACATATACAGTGGATGCAGTACAATAGAGGCGAAGAAAAATAGGAGTGCATAAGCAGGGTGTCAGGAGTTGTGTAGTTTGGGGAAGTCAACAGCAGAAGACTGGAAGGATGACATTACAGGATAGCACCTACAGGCTATGGGGCTGCTGTTAAATATGCTTTGGGATGCCTGGTGAGCTCGGTAAGGTTGGACTCATCTCCTGGTCTCTTACCGTAGGTCTGTGCATCATATGCCTGTTCTCCCTGTTTGATGTGCTCATAGAGATCGGCTTCCTGCTGGCTGTTGGGATTGCTGACGTCCTGCATGCGTTTATCTCGGTTGTCCACCGTCCGCAGGCGTTTGTTGATGCGTTCGTTGTAGTCCCCCATAGTGCGCTCATTGTCTGCCTGTCCTGGCTTCCGCTTAAAACTCTGACAAATAATGATGACAGAAACATATTAAAAAAAATACAGACCATGTAATGTAGATGGATTTGATCACTACTTTCTTTCAATGTAACTCATTTAAATAGTACAAATAAGGGCAGATGTATGTGTATGCAAAATCGAAATCTGTTAAAAACAGACTCTAGACTTAAAAGTTGGAAAGCTCACCTGCGTCTTTTTCTGACTTTGTTTCCGAGCAGAGACACGAGCCATTAGTTTGGAGTCGTGGCCCTCAGACTGACTGGCGTCTGCTGCCCCACTCCCATGTTCCTGTAAACAACACAGATGAGGGTACATTAATGCAAACGTGCATGTTATATAGCACACACAGCAAGCATACAGCAAACACACAGCAAACAAACACACACACAGGGTTGCATACCACACACATACAACACACCTCTTTGGCTTGGTCTCGCTCAGAAGCTGCCCCTGCCAGCTCCACGGCAGTCTCACTCTGTACGTTCTCATCTCCTGTCTGGCCATCAGTGTCATGTTCTTTCCTCTCCCTAGACTCTGGCTTACTGTCATCCTCCTCAGCACCCTCCTCCTCCTCCTGCAGGTAAATAAGCAAATAAAAAAACACGAGTAATATGATGGATATTTAATGTGTAATTTGACATGAATCTGATTTTACACTTAATAATAATAACAGTAATAATAATAATAATAATAACAATAACAGTGACCTATATAATATTCAAGGTCACTTTAAAGACCAAATGTCTCCAAGGTGAAAAGCTGTTTCTAAGAAGAACGAAACGAACCTTAGGATTGGGGCCAGACGGAATAGCTTGGTCCTTCTCTGTTTTTACGTCTGGACCTTGATTCTCCTCCTCAGGCTTGTCTTCCTCTCCACTGTCATTGTGCATGGGGTCATTCTCCTCATCCTTCATCTTTTCATCACCATCGGCAGACGTCTCGTCGCTACCATCTTCCTCACCTTCCCCATCCTGCTGACCCTCTGCCATCTCATCGCTATGCTTCCCTTCTTCCTCATCTCGATCTTTCTCTGCCCCTTCCTTCTCCTCCAGGTCCATGGGTTGGTCCTCAATGTCAAAGGGATTTTCTTCTGATAGGATATAAGACACATGATCATGCATTTCAAGGAATGTAGTTACTTAGTGTAATAACATAACTGTGATAGGAAACTTGGATTCAGAATCTACCATCCGATATGGCAATCCACATAATCTGATTTTCCCGGTGCACTTAATACAGGTGATTTCATTTTTTAACTCTATTATCTTGCTGACGAATTGTGCTAATTACAATAAGTTGATTTAGTGAATGTCTGGAACAAATATTTGTTGTAGAATGTAACTTCTGAAACCAGGTTGCCAATACAAGTTGCAATATACACATCGCCTACCATTCCCCTCGCCATCTTCCTCTCCGCCTTGCTCTTTGTCATCCAGATTCAGCTCCTCAGGCAGATCCATGGCCTCTGGGTCCGTGTTTTTGTTTTGCTTGCCATGATATGGGTCAACTTCATTTTCATCAAATTCCCGCTGGACACCACCAAGAACGAGACACATCATTAGAATCTTCAAATCTCGCAAAGACCAAGACAAACTTTTTGCTAAGATACTATACACAAATATAGAGACAGATATGCCAGAAAAATGTGGAATAAGCTTGTTTTCTATATTCCATTCATCATTACGTACATCTCTGCTTATTTATGTTTTTGCTGTCTTCATTGTATGTTGAGTAGATAAGATAATGCTTTATTGCCACACAACAACAAAGTTGGTGGTAATTGTTGTTAAAGTAGCTCAGTCCCAGGAGAAAGAAAAATAAATAAATAAGTAGATTATTCAGATCAGTTTAGGAGTGTTCAGGAATCTGATGACTGAAGGGAAGAAGCTGTCTCTGAAACGTGTTGTCTTTGCACAAATGGGCCTAAACCGTCTACCAGAGGGCAGAAGTTGGAACATGTAGTGACAATATCTTTTGTTTTACAGTTGAAAAATGCAATACAGATATTGCTGAACAGAAAAAATGTATTACCTCATCTGTTTGTTCATGGATCTTCTCCTTATCCTCTTCCTCGGTTGGCATTTGGTCTTTGTCCTGCTTCTTGTCTTTTTTGCCATCACTTGCCCCTTGGTTGTCATCCTTGGCAACAAGCTCAGATTCACCCTGTTGATAAATCCACACGCACATTGTAAATAGGCTGTTATACTTTTATCAACAAGCAGTTATACCTTCCTCACCAAGCTGTTTTCATCAACAAGCACAGGAGTGAATCATGCAAGGCATGATTTCAAGAACCTGGCAACATACCTGGTCCATTCCAGGGCCTGACTCTTCCTCTCTGTCGCTGCCCTCCAGGTCATCGTCGTCATCGTCTTCATCATCTCCCCACATTCTCTCATCCAAAGTGTCTGCTTTACCCTCTCCCAGGTCACCCATCTTCTTATCCAAGTCTTCCTCATCCTCATTATCGGACTCCTCTTCATCTTCCCCTGTACAGAAACATAGGAAATACCATCAAGTTAATCTGGAACCACAGACCCAGCAACAACTGAGTTTCCATCCAACTTGTTAGTGCACATTTAAGTTTTTTAAATAAGAAATCCTCATTTGAAAACACTTAATATGGGCATTCATATTTAGGGTCTTAAATGTCCCTTAAATGTAATAAGCATATTATTATTATTATTATTATTATTATTATTAAGCTAAATTACTATGAATGCAAAAGATTGATGTAAATAGGTTGAAAGGAAACCGACTGCTAATTCATGGTGTGACGTCCTGGAGTGTGCAGATCAGCTTCTTCTTACCTGGCTCCCTGTCCTCGCCATCATACATCTTCCCATCAAAGTCCTCCGACATCTCAATGGCGTTGTCCTCCTCTTTGATGTTACCCTTCTGCTGCTCCTCCTCCTTCTTCTCCTGACCCTGCTGAAAAGTGTCCTCCACCTGCTCCTCGTTCTCGATCTTGTCGCTGACATCTTTCATGCCTTGGCCCTCGCCGATGCCACCTCCCTCATAGTCATGGAACTCGGTGGCTCCCTCACCGTCTCCACCCTCCATCAGTTCTTGTGGCAGGCAGAAGCCCTGTGTGAACACACCCAAAGTAAACAAAAAAAAAACACAGTGGGAGAATTAACAGTGTGAGGCGTCAGCGTACACACAAAAACAAATAAAATGTCAAGAATGAAATGAAATAGTCAAAAGTATACACTGCACAGTCAGAGAGAGAAACAGAAAGAAAGACAGAAATAACCACATAGGAACAGGTTTCTTATGTACTGTACCTTTTGAGCGAGCTCAGTAAAGATGCTGGCTAGGACAGAGAGCAGTTTCCCTGTACTCCTGTGGGCTCCCAGACACGCGGCCAGGTAGAAGCGCACCAGCTCGGAGTACACGCCCAGCATGGGCTCCAGGTGCACCAGTAGCTTACAGGCCTCACTGAACTCCTGCTGATGCACACACACACACTTAGTGATCATGTTTTTGTGTCTTTAATGACAAACAGGTATGTAGCGTGACTAAGGATTAGTTACTATGTCCCCTCTCTCTGGAATTGCATAACCACTAATCCACTAAGGTCTGCTTTTACAGTGTTCTCTTTCAAACACAAGCTTAAATCAGATTTATTCTCACTTGTTTTAAGTAGGCACCACCCCCCCCCCCCCCCAACCCCAAATTCTCTTTCAGTTTTTATGCTTTCATTGTAAATTTTCTTATAAAACCATGAATGAGAAATATTATTGCATATATTTTGTACGATCATCTGGTCATGTACCTTGAAGCACACGGAGTCTATGCTTGCCATATGAAATGTACTAGGATTGCTAAAAAAAAAAATTAACCTGTAGTTTCTGAGGTGGACAGGAGTCTCTGTAAATGCGAACTGTCTCCAGTAGCTGCTCTATGACGGCGCTGACCTCTGGCAGAGCCAGACACAACACCTCCGCACCCAGATCTTCATCCAGGAGTCGGTTGAGGTGCCCTGGCTTAAGCAGGTCCTCAGCCAACTCCTCCTCATCACTCCCTGTGACCCATCAAAGAAAACACAACTCTTCAGTATATATCCACAACGTCACACTTCATGTCAGTATCATCTCCACCTAAACTTAATTTACCCATAATTTGGGAACTCCAGGAGACTGGTTTCACAGGTCTACTTTTTTATTTACATTCCAAGAAGATGAAATGGTAGCATTTTATAATAATACAGACAGATAGCCAACGCAAATGTGTGTCAGTATGTTTATAAAGAAATGGTGTAAACTAATGGTTACTAAATGATGAACAACGTGTTAAGTAAGAGATAACAAATGCAAAATAAATGCTTATTAGAATGTTGTTCTTATAAAGTGCTACCAAAAAGGATTTCAAGTACACTGATGCATCTTCTTTGAATTTACTTTGTATCTACACTTGGGATGTGCATAAAGATCTTTTTCTGTAACCACTTTATTTACTTTGTGTGTACCATTCAATATACGCATTAGATAAGATTTAACACGATTTAGCCAACTGATAATTTGAATTGATGTGAGCAGGCTAATGGTGTAGTTTGAGCACAGGCACCTCGTTTGCTTTCAGACTGCTGGTCGTCCTGCTGCTGAGCTTCCCTCCTCTTCACCAGGCTCTGGATGGCGCACAGCACCGTGTTGATGGCCTGCTCCAGCTGCTCCGAGAACTCAGAGGAAAACATCTGCGGGAAATCTGCAAACACGGTGAGATGAGATGGTGATTAATCCCAGTATCCCAATGTTCACAAAACGCATTTGATAGATTTGAGTTGTGATAGTGGATGACCGTGACACTGAAGCTGAAAATATTCACTGACATGCAAGAGTGTTCTGTGTTGTGAAGTGTTCCTTTGATCATGCACAACATGTGTCGTTGTTCAGATGGGTTTGAAAAAGTTTTCGATTTTATAACAGATTTTTGTTGCTGGCGCAGGACTATGGAAGTTTCTAGTGCCGTGACATCTGTTGACAACTTCATTCTTCTGTTGAGCGACACTTGTTGCCTGGACTATAAATTTGCGTTTATACTCACCCGCCCCCGAGTGTCCCAGAGACAGAAGCTGTGTTTTCCAGGTGGTGAACTCTGTCATGCTAGACTCCACCTCTTCCCTCACACACTGCAGACCCTTTATCAGTGCTGGCTGAGTGTGGTGGCCGAGGGCCTCCTCTGCGGTAAAAAGCTGCTCCATCTTGGGCATCTGGGCCACCACAGCCCCAAGCCGGTCCAGCACAGAACAGCACTGTGTAAAATGGCCCCTGCATCAACAGACAATAAGTCAGGAGAGAGATTTGGTAAGTGAAGAGAACCTCTGATAAAGTGCAGATCTTGAGCAAGAAGCAGGTAAAGAAACATGTTAAATTGAAATATGGATTTCACTGCTAAAAGCATCACAATATTTTAAATCTTAAATTACAAACAATCATCTTTTGCAAACCTCGTAAAACATTTAAAACACATTACATGTGTATAGATTTTAGACCACTGCGGTTGTGTCAACCCTTTTGCCTCTAGACACTACCAGTTTTGGCCTCGGTCCTACATATAGTACCTTTAGGAAATATGATAAAAACATCTGCTCTCTATTACTAACTTTTTTGAAAATTCTTTTTTTTTTTGTCAACTGACCAGGTGTGCAGAGCCCACTCGGAGTTCTGCTGTGTGACGCCGTCTAGCTGCTCCTTAATAGCCTGGCTCTCCGCCAGCATGTGCGCCACCCTCTGTAGTAGCTGGCTCCAGGCCAGGTCTCCTCTCCTCATCAGGCACCCCGGAGGCTGGCAGTGGGCGTCCAGAGGAGAGGACTGTCTCAGCGTGGGCTCCTCCAGCTCCACCAAACCCTCGCTTTGTGGCTGTCCGGGGGTGTGGGGTCCTTCGGGGCAGCACTGAAGCACCAGAGTCAGCTGCTGGAGGGCCAGGCAACACTGAGAGGCCAGGGTCTGGGCTCGCAACAGCCACAGCTGCAAAGGCTGCTGTGGGGGCAGGGCAGTGTCGTGCTGCTGGCTGTCATCTTCTAAATTGCGCTGGAGAGCTTTCACACTATCAACAAGGTGTCTGTAAAACAATAAAATAAAAATAAAATAAAACAGTGGCCAAATCGTTTGCTGGGGCTGTTTAGCTGATGAATGAGATATGTGGCCAAGTTTGGTTACACTCGAAATGTTCTGAGTGTTTTGTTCCTACCTGAGATGGACCCAGTTTTCAGTCAGTTTGGCCAAACGTCTCCTCTGTCTAAGCAGCAGTTTGAACAAGTGAGATGAGAAACCCCTGCAGCGCTCGATGTTGCCCAAACCCAACTCCTGCAACACCAAACGGATTCGTTGTAAGGGATAAAACACTAACAAGAGATGAATTCTGTGAAAAACCCCTCTTGTATATATAAAATCTGGCTTTGCTCAAGGGAACCTCAGCCATGGAAAGCACTTGGTTATTCACTCCCCTACCCACATTTTTCCTACTAGAAGAGGAATTGGACCGGTAGCCTTCTGATGCCAAGACCACTTCCTCAAGCATTAGTCAACAGCTGTTTGTAATCTTAAGCAGTCTCTGTCTGTCCCTAGGGGCAGTAGAACATTACACTAGTGTATCTCACCTTTGCAGCATTCTGAAAAGCAGTATGTAGAGTGGTCCTTCTAGCCCAGGAGCGATAAAAGTACTTCTGACATCCTTCCCAAGCATTCGTAATCTCAGCAAATAACCTAAAAGACAATCCCATGGCATGAAGTGGTTTTAATTCATAATAGACCCGGTAGGTGTGGCATAATCAAATAAACTTCAATCAGATCTGGTTTTTAAAGAGGAGATGATACAAAATATGGTTAGATTTTGTGTTTCACTCACGTTTTCTCTCTCTGGCCGTCTATCCTGACTACAGACAGAGCAGTGGACAGCTCTAGAGGCTGGATGCATAGTATCTCCTCCGGATCAGCTGTGCGGTTCCATGTCAGACCCTTGCGGTACGACAGGCCTGTGGAGAGCAGTCTGTGTGAAACTTTTACCAATTCAGTGCTACCAGTAACCAGGTTTCCATCCAACTTTTAATAAGCATTTTAGTTATTCAAACAAGAACTCTTCAGTTGAAAACACTGGAAATTAATCACTACGATCTAAAACGGCTACTGACAGGCATCTTGTTTAGTCGAATTACCATGACTGTGCATAACTGAGGTGAATAATGTGACTAGAAACCTGACTAGTAAATCATCTGGGTGGCGGAAGCTTAACCAGCAGGGTGGGACTTACCGATCTGAGCCAGCATCTTAAAGAGGTCAGCAAGTCCTCGCTGCTTCTGCTGTAAGATGTGCTTCACCTCGGCCTTCTGGCGCTCCTTCTCTGCCGACACGTCCACGCTTAGGCTCTGCAGGTCCCGCACGTTTGAGATGATCTCAGCTGCAACAGACAATCCAGAGATATGAACACTCTGCATGTTGAAGATTTATGATAAAGATACTATTTGTAGAAAATGTGCAGCAAGTAGTATAAGACTGCTCAATCACAATTTTTTCAAATAAATGATTCAAATACCAAATAGACTGCTGCATTCAGGAAAAAAGTGAAAGTATGGAAAAAAGTATGGAAAAAAGTATGGAAAAAAGTGAAAGTAATTCCCATTTGTTATTGTGATTACACAGCACATCACAGCACACAGTGCACACAATGTTTCAGGGTGCATCAGTGGCTTCTGGTTGTTGGTGGATTCAAACCTGCGACCCTCAGGTCACAGGACTGTTACCTTAATTGCCAGGCCACCACTGCCCAGTAAGTGCAACATCCCTGGTTTTACAAAGGCCTGCACGCTTTAATAGGGTACATTGCAGGTGCTGGTATATCACTGCATACAACATTAAAATCAAACAATGACTTTAATGAGGAACTTATGTTTCTGACAGTCAGACCACCATGATAACTTTTTTTTGCTTTTTTATTTAAGTAATATCCCTGGTCTTACCGGTGAACTGGTCGAGGTCCTCAGAGAGGTCAGGCATGGGGCTCCTCCGTACCAGCTGCACACACATCTTTCTCATCCTCCTGATGAGGTGGGGCAGACGGCCTAGCAGAGAGCCCGACTCTGGCCCTGAGGCATTCTCCTCTAGTGCATCACTCTGATTTGCACACAGTAAAACCATGGTCAGGACCAAGCAACACTTAATTGCCAGTGATGGGTAATATAGATTCAGAAGTTACTATCTAGTATCACATGTTGCCAATTACCGGGTTCTACTGATGCACTTAATATGGGCTAAGGAGTTGTTTTAATTAGAAAGCTAATTTAGTGAATGTCTTCAACAAACATGTAGCGCTGGATCGTAGCTTCTAAAGTCAGTGTCTATTGCTAATATGAGGCTACCTAACATTCACCGTCTACACTTTTATTGACAGCTCAGAAAACTGACATTTCGTTCTCTGACAAACTTGGTCTTTGACCTAATTCAAAAGCAATACCTGCAAGTCTCTGCCCTTCCCTGGGATGGCACTTTTAAGGGCCTGGTGCATGCGCAGTAGGGGCGTCTCCTCAGGGTTGATGTCTACACTGTCAGCGCTGGCACTGCTGCCCTGCTCCACTAGTGCTGGGGCACAGGGTTCACTGAGGGAAGCCTCAAACTTTTTCACAAACTTGAAGAGGGTCCTGAAAGAAGGCAATTGAGAAAAACAATTAAATCATTTTTATTTTTCAATTTGCCAATCTGTTACTGTGATGATCTACTCGTGAAGAGGGGCTCACCGATGAGTCTTTTCCACAGACTGTTTAATGGCCCAGAAACTCACATCATTCCACCGGGAGATCTTGACAAAGTCCTAATTTAATTTAATGCCAAAGCAGAATGGCAACATTAAAGCAAAATCACAGCATATACATTTGAAAATGAATTGATACTGGAATAAATTAAAATGATAACAGATAACTAATAATTTATGGCTTAGTGAAATATATTCTCCTCTTGCCTTGAGATCTTTCTCAATGGGCTGGCGTAGCTGAGAGACTTTGGTCTGCACACTCTCTGAGAACTGAGAGTAGTATTTGTACAGATTCCACAGGAGGCTGCACAGTGCATCTGGAAATGTACATGTATTAGTATTATTATATTACATCATAAAAAACAATCCAAAACGATCAGAGCACACGGCTACAGAGGTGTGAGAGCAGGCGGTTATGTAAATCAGCCTACCTTGTCCGTCCTGCGGAGGAGCCAACAGGAGATGGCAGTGAAAGTTGAGCAGCATGCCTAACCGAGTGTGGAACTCTCCCAGCGAGGAACCCTCCAGGAAGGCCTGCAATGTGGACGCCACAGAGCTCAGAGACAGCTCCACCCCTCCAGCATCACCCACTGTGGACAGGCACACACACAACTAGTTAAAAGGAAAGTCTAGCTTTGGTTAACATACATTTGTCTTAAATACCATCACACAAGAACAATTCAAGATAAGTCAGATGAGCTCTAACCAGTGTGGGGCTCCATTCTTTGTTCAAGAAGGTATCTCTCCAGCATCTGGTGGATGGAGAACCAGTGCTTAACTGACTTCTCTGCGTGTCTTTTCATGGCGTTGTCGAGACTGCTGGACCAACAGCTACAGCAAAATCACAAAAAAGAAATAATTATTCCCTGTCTCATTTCCGCTATGGAAAAAAAACCTTCAATAGCGATATGATGTGGGAAAAGAGTGCAGAACTCTGGGGTCATACTTTAGCTCAAGCTTGCGCCACTGAATGATGAGCTGTGAGACTGCCTCCAACTCCCTCTTCAGGGACACAGATCTACTAGCATTGCTTTCCCAATCCTAGGAAATCAAGACATGATTAAGCTTAACAGAGTTAGAGCAAGCAGACAATTCATACTCCGGACACTCCGGACAGGATAGATGCACAGAATTTATTGTAGGTATATTGTACTCCACTCTGTGTTACTCTGTAAATTGCCCCTTCAGAGGAAAAAATTGGAATTGGAATTGAATTAAATGAAATTGAATTAAAGTAAGGAATGTGTCCTGACCTGGGCTTTGGTAAGTAAGATCTCCAGACCGTTGAGGAACTTAGCCAGAGGGCTGGACAAGCTAAAGCTCATGATGCGCTCGATTACCACTGTGAGCTGAGAGAGAGCACAAAGAGCAGACCATGAGATCAGACAAAGGGAATGACCCCAAGCAACAAGCTGGACACCACTGCAAGAAACCTCCAGACATTCTGAATGACTGAAATAGAACATTAAATATTTTAATAGCCATTTTTAAATGCAAGTGATTTCATGGTTTCAGAAAATTGTGACCACTATTGTAACGTTTCACTCCGAGGCAGCTGCTGCCTGTGGTGATGCAACTCATACCTGCATTAGGGCTGGATGTTCAGGCCACTCCTCCAACCGGAGCCTGATGGCCTGGCCGAGCTGCTCCAGCACAGGCAGGCAGAGGCGTGCCTGGCTCATGTTAGGCTGCTGGTAGAAGTCATAGGGCCCTTGGGACTGCAGACTCAGACCATCAGAAGCTCCTGTGCCGCGCACTGTGTTCTGGAGGAGGCAGCAAAGCAGTAGTTTGGAGCCAAGGAGCTGTGGGTCCATCTCTGCATCTGGAAAAGGCAATATTAACAGATATTCAGCAGGAGAACACAGCTAAAAATCCAAGAGTAGGAATAGGGTGCTTGCTAACCTTTACAGTCAGTTGGACAGCTGCACTCTAAGTATACATACCTATAAGATGGTAGAAGCGTGATATCACAGGAGCTGCAATTTGATAGGAGGAGACCAGAGTGCTGACATAATCCTTGCTTGGGTTTGTTTCTTTGACACTACTCTGGTACCACAGCGACTGGCCATGGGACAGACAGAGCCTCTGATGGACCTGCACTACCGTCTGCAGGCAGGCAGCTGACAGGATGCCACTCTCACTCAGCTGGCTCTCGGCCTGCTGGTCCTCCTCCAGATCCTCAACCGTCTTCTCCAGACTGGGTTCACAGACAATGTCAGCAAAGTCCTAAATAGACACAAGACAAAGTATAGGATGGGATTCAAAGTAAGAGCACCACAACTAAGTCAAACTGAAGACATAAACTGACACTTTTCATGTTACTCAATATGGCATAGTTCCTTGCAAGATGTACCACAGGAACTTTTCATTAAAGAACATGAGGACACAGGATACATATACAGTGCACTACAATATCCAAATATGTTTGCAAATGATCCTGAATGCAGCAGTCTATTTGGTATTTGAATCATTTATTTGAAAAAAATTGTGATTGAGCAGTCTTATACTCTTTCTAGACTACTTAGTTAACTGACACAACCAGTGCTCACTGTATGAGCCATCAGTTGAGACTTTTTTTTTTCCAAAAATGTTTAAAGATGCATCATAGTACTTAGTACTTAGTTCTCTTTTACATGATTTATGCTTCTACTTTTACTGATAATGTACTATAATGTGTTGTTTTTGTACTGTACATTACATTACATTGCATTTAGTAGAGTTACAATGAATTAGGTACAGTGACAGCCCCCTGGAGCAACATGGGGTTAGGTGCCTTGCTTCATCTATGGAATAGGGTACAGGAGAATGCTGATTATTTACTCCACCACCAACAGTTTTTTCATACTGGTACGGAAATCGAACCTGCAACCCGCCGATCCCATGGCCAACTCCCTAACCATTTGGTCACAGACATTGCTTTGGAAAAATGCATTTGCAAAGAAACAGTATACATAAACACAGTATGGCACCTTCTGGAATGTGGGAAAGGCACGCCTGAACTCCCTCTCCTCCTGCTGCTCCTCTGTAAGATGGCTGCCATGTTGTCTGCTGCGGCTGCGGTACAGGCTGGCCTCCATCTGCTCCTTCTCCCGTGCCCGCCTCTCCTGCTCATCCCACTCGTTCACTAGAGCCTGCAGTGGAAGCACAACACAACACGACACTTATTTCCATAGCTCCTTTTATTTCATGTTTGATTCTGTCTGCCTGCAATCTCTTGTGCCCAGTGAGTGTAGTGTTTTTTATTAAGTGTACATCATCCATACATGCCATCTCTATGTTATTTCATGATGGTCTTATTCTTGTTTTATTGTACATTGTCCTTGGATAACTTGAAAGGCGTTTCAAATAAATTGTATTCTTCTTCTTCGGACACACAGATCAGCTAATTATTAGTAAAATTGCCTGTTTTAAGTGCACAGGCCAAAGGAACAGGGATCTATACTTCTGATAGGGACAAATCATTGACAATGGACACACGTGCACAAACACACGCACACACATGCAACCCACCTGGCAGATGTGCCTGAAGAGCTTGCGTGCCTCTGGGCCCAATTGGCCTGTAGAAAGCGCATGGCACTGCACATACAACAGTGCATTGAGCATCAGGGTGGAGGGCTCTGGGACCCAGCGCACTGGCACATCTCCTTGAGGCAGCAGTTTGCTCAGGCCTCTCAGCACGTCCATGCTGGCCCGGGAACACAGGAAGTCAGCGTAGGCCAGGTAAGAGGGCAGGGTGCTGCCCAGGGAGGGGAATGCAAGCAGACAGGACACCAGCTTGGGCAGCCCTGGCAATGACGTGAGTGAGGAGGACACCTGTGACGCCACCAGCCTCATGCCATGCTGGATCTGCAGGATAGCGGCCCGCAGGGGCCCCACAACGTCCGGATAGAGCGGGTACTCCTCGGCCAGCCTGTGGGCGAAGCGCTGCTGGGAGGCCTGCCACACAGCCTCCTCCTTCAGCAGGCTCTGGATCCCCATCCTGGATTTGGGCCCTGGCCCCTGCAGAGCCTTCAGCAGGTGGGACAGCAGGTCGCGGACAGCAGCCGGCTGGCCAATGCTGCAGAGGTAGTGCTGGAGCTCCTGGTAGAGGCGGCCATACTGGGGCTCGCTGGGACGGCATGCCTGCTTCCTGGACAGTTCGGAGATCTGCTCATTCACCTGCTGCATACGGATCCACAGGTACCTGCACACACCCCACAAAAATGCACAGAGGAAGGTTGACATTTTACAGCAACTCTGTCTATATTGCTATGCTGCAGTGACATAGATAGTCTTTTCTGCCTGGTGCAATCAGCTTGTAGCCCCTGATCTGCTTATGGACTATACTTCTGACTTACATACATACATACAGATACCAAGACAATGCAATTTCCCTTTAAGTATAAATAATGCTATCCACCTATGTTTTGATGCTATGCCACACAAAGGCAGCAAAGATGCTACATTTTAAGGTTGCGGCAAGCAATAATCCCAGTGTTACCTGTTCTCTTCATTACATCTTGATGTTTGTTACTGTCTAAAGTTGATTATAAAATAGTGGCTAGATGAAGATGTGTACCACACTGTGATTACCTGATGCGGGGGTGCTGGAACCCATCTGTGGTGCTACTCTCTTCAAGCCCCACCCCTGTCAGGAGCTGAGAGGACAAGCCACGTCCTCTCCACTCCTCCTGCAACAAAGCCAGCTGGAAGAAAAGCAAACTCATCACTGGTTAACTCATCTACCTGGCTGTGCTCCAATCAGTGGAAGGCAGGATCTGGTACTAGATTTTAGCTTCTGAGGATATTTAACCAGCAAACTGTTTACAATGCCTATTGTTAAAGTTGGCTCACCTCCTCTTTGGCATAACTGAGCTTGTAAGCTCGTTTCACAGCAGGATCAAAGATGGTTTGAGGTGTCCACACCTGGATCTGCAGCAGACCCATATTCACCCAGAACACTCCAGACCATGCCAGCTGAACAGAGCTGTGCACGTGGTTCTGCACAAACTGCTGCATGCAGGTGATGAGGGTGTCCAGGAAGCCCTCAGGGAGCAGGTTTTCAGGAAGGCCCTCTCTCAGGGTGGTCTGGACCTCCTGGGCAGCTGTGACGGGATCCGACCCTTCAGTGAGGTTCTCACAGCTCTCTGCGTAGCTCTCCTGAAGGCCTGGAGGCAGCAGGTCAGACAGGGAGTGCAGCTGCCTGCGGAGCACCAGACCCTGCAGTCTGCAGTCAGTTCGCCTTAAAGACAGAAGAAAAACAGTAACAACACCATTGCAGAAGGAGAGACACAGAGAAAGAGTGAAAAAAAGTTGCATGTAACTTCTGTAGAAAACATATAGGTTAAAAAAAAGCCAGTGAGTGCCCATACGGTGCAGCCAATAAATGTTTGTATACACTGTAGCCAGTAACTGTAAACATAAGCACAGTATAACACATGTAACTTTATACACGAACAAATTGTCTTTGTTACGAGGAAGGCTTTTACGTGGTTTTTGGGGCTGTTATCTTGTTGGAAGATGCAGCAACGCCCAAGCACATATTTGTTACAAATCATATTGTGCAATTCAATTTTGGTTATGCTGTACGCTTTGGGTTCAGTTGGGTTCAGTTTTGTATGAAGTCAATTGTCACTTTGTAGCCACACCTGCACCATCCATTTGCAGTGGGATTTATTTATCATTACCAACATTTGTTCCAGTACACTGTGGTGTGGTTAAGACTAAAGGTACCTGAAGTCAGCTAGGGCTGGGAGGGCCATACTGTCCCAGAGTACGGCCCTCAGGTCCTGTAGCTGAGACATCCTCTCCCGCCACTCTCCCAACGTGACTCGAGATGAGGACAGGAAGGCGGTGCCCGTGGGGTCCCATCGACAGCCCAACTCACTGCTGCTCAAAATACCCAGCATACATTTCGACCAAACAGCTCGACTCAGCATTCCTGGGCCCTACAGATAAAAGCATTTAAATGTTTTTAAGCTGGGGTATAAAGCAGTTGTAGCATAATATAGTATAGTAGTTATAGTATAGAATACAGTTTTACTTTACAAAGCCATTAAATTAGCTTATATCAAAATGATCAGTTGCATCTCAATTTCTTGTAATTCAATTCAATTAGCTTTATTGTTTTGACCATTTAAATACAAAACAGTCATGCCACAGCACATATAGTAGTACAACCATAGAATAATATCAACAACAGTAATATAACAATAATTGTTCCCCCTAATCCCCCATGTACTTGAGTGCTCATGCCTACCGAATCAGAGGGGCTGAGCAGTGAGCGAGTGGCCTTGTGTTCATCGGGACTCAGGGGGCTCCACTTGAGCCAGCGCTCCGGGTTAGTGGTGACGCTGCTGCTCCAGAATGCCACCAGCACCTCAGACAGCAGCTCACACCACACAAACTGCAGAGCCTCCACAGGCTGCAGGGAGAATACACAAGGTTATGTTCATATTTATGTTTAAGATACCTGGCAGACGCCTTTTTCCAAAGCGACATACAATAATAAAAACACCACACTATAAACAAGAGTAGGGAAAAACAAACCTACAAACATACATGTATGAGCTAGTAATACTCAAAATAATGCATCTACTCCACTGTATAATATATGATCATAAAAGTCTTTCTTTAACTACAAGACAGTGTCACAGAAGCCCACAAGAGAGACCCACCCGTTCGCTGCTCAGCAGGAACCACAGAGGATGGAGCTGTCGGATGTTGATGGGGGTGGACTGCAGACAGAAGCGCAGGTGCTGGGAGACACCACTGCGTACAGCGTTCACAGTCTCGCTGTCCCTACAAGAGCAGAGAAATGCACAGGGTTTCAAGAAAATCAACTGCCAAAAACAAAATTCCCTAGAGGAAAATGAACAAAAACCCACATGCTACTGTAAACGTCACATACTCTGATTATTTGAGCAAACTAAACATAGGGGCCAGTACCGTTTTTTCAGAGCAATGTCACAGAAGAACCTTCTTTGAAGCATTGAGGCAACAGTTCTTTAAAGAACCATTCAACGGCAATATAACATAACATAGCCCATTATGATCTGAGGCTTTGAAGAACCATTCCCAAGATGGGGAGAGTGAAGGTTCTTCTATGGCATTAATGAACCAGTACTAGCCCCATTATTTTTGTGTAGAGTGTAGACTAGAGCTTGAATTTACCAGGCCTGGAAAATGACTTTTGATTTCCATGATTTTTCCAGGATTTCCATGACCGTGGGAACCCTGTACTCTTAAAACAATACCCGTAAACATTATGTTTCTTTACCCAGGTGAGACTGAGAGCTGCAGAAGGTCTGCTGTGACTCTTAGCTGGTTAAGAACAGCCAGCTGCTCCAGGACAGGCCAGAGCTGGGCCCGACGTGCTAGCTGCACTAACACCTCCCGGCAAGGAGGAGGAGCGCTCTCTTCCTCGTGTCGCGCCTCAGACCCAGAATCCAGCACACCGCAGGAGGCCAAGTGACTCTGCTGCTGTTCCACGCAGGAAACCAACCTCTCCAGCACACCTACAAGCACAACACAAGTATTAGTTACACAGTCAATTACCAACATTAGTTGAAGCAGTATTCTTATCCAAGACAGCACTGACATAACAGCTGAGGTCAGGCCTGATTTAGTCAGCCACTCTCTACACATAATGTGGCCCCAAACAAGAAACTGATTGCCATCAACTGTACCCGATTGCTGTGGTTCTAACTGGTGGTTTGCCTTCAGCACAAGGCCCAGTGCCTCTAGCAAGCTTTCCTTGGAGTCCAGCCCCAACACAGCCCCCTGAAGGCGAGCCATTTCCTGTCTCCATAGCGATGACGAGCTGTCCAGCCGCAGATCTTCCACATTTAAGGCCTTGGTGAGGACACGCAGTTGGGAGGCACACTCGGCTACTGAATCCAGCTAAAGACACGGAAGACGAAAGAAAAGCTCATGTGTCAAAAGCCCCGATTGCAAACAATCACTGGCATTGAAGACTGGTGTGTAGAATTTTGTACCTTGAACGGCAGTGGCTTTCCTAAAGTTTTCTGAATGCCTTTCAGAGCAGACGCCACGGAGGCGGAGCTTGAGAGGGTGTTCTGGATGGCTGTGGAGATTGCCTGCATCTCTTGTTGACCTCTGTTACACCCAACAAAAACATCAGTGTTAGTGAAGTGTTACAGAAGGCCAATATTGATTTCACTGGCTAGATGGCCGACTGTCTAGACATGAGATTGGACAAGATTTTCTCTCAGGAAGCAGTGTAACGGAAAAAAAAAATCTTCCATAATTAACTTCAACTTTTACAGTACCCTGTGAGAGCAAGAACACTTCGGCATGCTGTTTTCTGATTTCAGCTCTGTCCACCAGTAAATATCTTTCAATCTCGTTTGATGTCATGTTAAAGTTTAGTCTTGGTGGTTGAAGCAACAGATCATCACGAAACCCATATTGTCAGTACTGGAAAAAGAAATGACTTTATTTTTTTCCCTACTCATAGTTTCCATCTCCCATGAGCAGCTGGGGAAGCCTGAGGATGAGGTGTTTGTGGACCCACTGCCAGTGCAGAGACAGAACACACACTCCTCGCGTGTCTGCCGCCAGAGAGTTACACACGTGCCAGAATCGATCCCTCCACTGCAGCAGCTGCAAGATCTGTGGACAAACACACTGAGTGTTAAGAAAGTGGAGACGTGGAGAATGTTTACAGAGGCAGAAATCCTGGGCTCAGAAAGTAAAAGTCCTGCTACATATTTATTTCAGCCAGCTGACTGTAATTAGCTCAACTCTTTAGACAGGTTAATGAGCTAAATGGTGAAATTAGGCGTGTTAAGAGCACAACCAGAAGGAATACATAGCAGGACTTCTCAAGTTTGTCCAACTCTGAATGGTTGTGCAGTACAGAATCATGGTGTATGTAAACTGCTTCCACTAAAAAGCACCACTAACCCTCAGCTGAGTTAAAAAGCCATGTGATAAATCTAGCTATGGGTGAGTGTGTGTTTTTCACAGTTCAGTTTGCCACACAGACCTCAAACATGAGGTGGTCAGAGATGTATGGCTGGCCGGTCTGCAGGGCTTGAAGCACGAAGGTGTCCCACAGGTCGAAGAAGGAGCGCAGGTGCACCAGCACAGGGTGGGGGAGGTGGCTGATGTCCACTGTGCCTGAAATAGATCGCATCAGCATCACCATTGCAAACAACATTAGTCGTTTCAGTTTATTTTTAAGCCTAGGACACGGCAGTGGTCAGGGGACATTACATATTGTGGGCTATAGCATTGTGCTGCTTAGTTAACTGAGCCATGTTGAAAAGCACTGTATAGATTAGTGGTGCATGGAATGTAAAACCAATAAATGATAACGATAATCACAAACACATAAAAACAGCTTATTCACTGTAATGTAGAGAACGCATTGATATACCTTTAGAGTAAGCGGTTGCTAGTCTCAGAGCACTGTTGTGTGGAGATGAGTTTCCTGCCATGGCTCCAATGGCAGCCCTCTCCTCTCTGTCCATCAGTAGTATAATCCTGAAACAAACGGAGAGAAACTTTCATGACGAGCATTTAACACATCAACAATGTCAGTCCAATATGTTTGCTTATTTTTTTGTTTAATACATTGCATTCCAAACAAAAATACTTGGCAGTGGTTAAGAAACATAATTAATGTACTCCACTGCACAATAATCAAAGCTTAGTGACATTCTCTATACCTGTTTGCAACAGCATTCAGAGCATCCATGAACTCCATGTATCTTTCCTCATCCTCAAAATTACATGTGTTGGCCAGGATGTCCAGATACTGTTTGTTCCATCGCATGTCCACCATGATCCTGTAGTCGTCTGGGAATGAGACAAAACATCTTATACACGACAGCAGTTCAAGTCAGCTCTGGTAAAAGCTGCCTGGCTTTGCAATCATGACAAAGGGAGAACCTCATTAAGGGGCATGTTCCAGATTATGAAAAAAAAGTCCTGCCACAGGTTTGTTCCAACTGATTCACTGAATCAGTGAATCACTGAATTCACTGAATCATTTGGCACAACCCTTTAGCCAGGTAGATGAGGTAATTAGTAAAATCACCTGTATTAAGAGCCAAAACAGGAGGAATACATGGCAGGACTTTAATTTTTTGCAACTGGCTTGTCCACTGAAGTCAATTATTGTGGGGGTGTGGGGCTGTGTAGGTGTCCATACCTGTACTGTGGGGCTGCAGCAGCTCTGTGAGGCTTTTGCCCTTCGCAGCAAGCTTACTACTGAACACCGCTTTCAGTGCTCGGTTTCCTGCCTCTAGTTGTAGCAAAACTGCATCTGCAGAAAGAAAATCCATATTAATGTCAGCTGATGTAAATATGATTTAAGTAACCAAGCAGGTCATTACTGTGTTTCCTACAGGGAATTTATTTGTTATGGTGGTGGTTGGGGAGGTGAGGGGTTATAGTTGAGAAAAAATGCTTTCAAAATTATTTATATTAGTGCTCTGCACTGGTTTGTTTTAAGATTTCCAGCTGGAATTAATGGAAGGCAATGAATGTGCCTCTTGTTATAAATATTTAGTTTCATCACCAGATTTTAAGTCCAAGTCTAAATTTAGTTTTCTACAATAAGGACAACTTAGTAAAGGATGGAAGAATGTATATTTGAAGTGGCTGCCTTAACTATAAATGACTGGGTGAGAACACTGCATTGGTGGATGGTCAAGGCTACCTGGCGCATGTTTGAAGCTCTTGGTGAGGTGAGAGAGCCATGTGGTTCGGAGAATCCAGTCACTGTGGGAGGCTCTCTCCGTCAGGATTCTCACGGCCGTGGGCAGCAGGTGTATGGCGTCCTCAGCACCCACCTCAGCCACGCTGCCTGTAAACACCTGGCCCTCGTGAAGCAGTCCGATCTGCATCGCCCTCTGCAGGTCAGTTAGGCTCAGTGGTCGACTCCTGAAAAGAGACACACAAAAATTTTAGGCTGCATATTATATTATATAGAAATGAGTATTATCATGACTACAACCACTGAAAAAACACCTAGTTAAAGAAACATTATTCAACCCTGACCTGATGTGAGATCACTTGCCAGTAAATCTGTTTAGTTTACACGTGCACGCACACACACAGCCTAATAGGTAATGTGCAAGTAATATACATCTACATGTGTATTTTTTGCCGCCTTTTACATTATGTGTCAAGTCAAGTCAGTTAGGTTTTATTGTTTTTTCATCCATATACATAGTAAATAGTGAGACAAAACGTTTCACTAGAAACAACTGATATATCGGCGTGTATAACAGTCAGTTAGTCAGTTACTGAGTCTGAGCGCATCAGCCTTACCTTTTCCCCTGCAGACTGAGAGTGTTGAGGCAGAAGGACAGCACCTGTCCGTCCCTCAGCACGTTGGAAAAGCAGGAGTCTTCGGTGGAGAAGAGAGCGGAGGGGACGCTATCTGGCCACACCGCAGCGCACAGAAGCCCATTTCCCCAGTCTTCTGCATCGAGCACTGACAGCTGCCGCTCGATCACCTCCTGGGCAAGCTGCAGAGAGACAGACATGATGCATTTGGATTAGGGCTTATCGTGAATCGTTTACAAAGATACAGACTACTGTGCTACCAAACAAATTCAGACATTGCACAGTTTCTAGATATTCCATATTTCTTTATTCATGTCATATGCACAGTATAAAGAGACTATCACAACAGTATGTTTCCTTCAATATCTTCCCTCTTCATATAGATAGATATCTTGCATAGTGTACTGGCCTAAAAAAGTAAAAGTGTTGCCATGTTCTTAACACAGATGATTTCACTAATTAGTTCATACACCCAGCTGAAAGACTAAACAATCAGCTGGTTCTGTAGACTGGCTTGAACAAATATGCGGCAGGACTTTTACTTTTTGGCCCCAGGATGTCTAAATCTGGGAATAGTGCACCATTAGTGACATAGTGTTACTGTGGTTTGAGATTATAATATTCGAAACGGGCTGTGGCGTGTACTGGTTGCGTGCGGTCATGTATATACCTTCTGGCTGGCAGTGGTGCGCTGGCTAAGAGAGTAGGCCTCTCCGCAGGCCTGCAGCAGTGCACTGGGCAGGTCCACTCCTCTCTGCAGCTGGCTCGACAGCAGGGTGGCAGCATGGAATAGCGACGAGACCGACGACGCTGGTGAATCTGGGGGAGAAAAACAAAAAATCAATCAACATTAGCCATTAAAGGTATTATGTGTAGAATTGTGGCCAAAACCGGTGTTGCAATCACAAATACAACTAAAGCTTTGTCCCTCCTCAAAATACAAAATCATAACATAATTTACAGACTGTAAATTGAAAAAAATCTGACTTTACTGTCGTCATTTAAATCAGTAATGTCAGTTTCCTTAATTGCTGGTCACATATCAGGACCATTTTGTGATTGCTTGCCATACATTTCTAGCATATAGCACCTTTAATGATTCAATAGAAGCAGGTCAATCTCAGCTCAGAGTTTCTTACCCCAGATTGTGGTTTTGATCTCAGCATGAATGGACATGAGCAGGTCACATACACAGTCTCCGATCACCCCTGTTGTGTGTAGGAGGGTCTTCAGGTCCTGTGTGTCCCAGCACAGTGCCTCATGCTCGCCTGGAATGTATATCTCAATGCCCCTGTTCCGCATGGCTCTGGAGATCTCCCCATGAACAGGATCCATAGCTAAAAACAGCCTGTGCAAAACACAGTTAATGTTTAACTCATGTATTTGTACTTATGTGGATGATGGTGCTTCTTTTGTATAAAGTGATTCATTATATGGCCAGAGGATAATCCCCTTGGGTCTAGTACTGGTATGGCCATGATGTGGGGTCAGTTAGTTCTGCTTTTTGAAAAGGACAAAAAATTGACAGAAACAACCAGTATACAACCATATTTATTTTTACCACTAGATGTTAACAGTAAGAAAAGATAACCTCTGTTACATACATTACATATTACTTTGGGTATTATGAAGGGTTCATGTGTCCCTAAAATACAAACTAACACACAGCTGTACCTGAAGTTGGGGTGTGGGGTGATGCTGGGCGTTGTGCCGTCGATGACTCCCCTCTCGTTGATGGTGAGGCATCCTCCAGGCTCCAGCAGGGCGTTCAGACGGTCCAGCACTGACGCACTTCACACCATACAACACATATGGTTACTTACCACTTCAAACCAAATAAATACACTATACTGTTCATTGCATATTTAAGCTTTGGCACAAACACTAGCATTTGTAGCATTTGTGTTGTCAAGTGTATTAGAATGCACGGGCTGCAAGGAAACCTGGCTTCAAAGACAACAAATTGAAACCAGCTGATATAATGAATGATTAAAACCCAGCAGCAGTTATGCAAAGAAATCACTTGTATTAACCACATAGATGGTTCTAGGTAATACTAGATAGTTGCGTCTGAATCCAGGTTGCCTGACTAATTTAGGCCGAGAGATGCCCCTGCCTTTTCTGCTGTAGGCAAAGTGGTCTTTGGTCCTGACCTGCAAAAGTTCACGTTGTCCATCAGCAACCAGTCCCCAGCCTGCAGCGCCTGCACCAGCATGCCGTCCAGCCACTCAAAGCCACCATGGCTCCAGCCGTCCTGCATCTGGGCAAGGCGCTCCTTCAGCAGAGTGAAGTCCATCTGCAGCTTTGACATGTCTGAATGACACAAGGCACAGCACAAACCATCAGGACAGTCCATGCACTCAACTGCACCACTAAAAATTCAGTTCATAAAAAAAACACATTTAATATATCTACTTTTAACAAACCAAAGCGTTTTTTCAAGGGTGGTTCCAGAAAGCAGACAGTATTTTAATTCTGAGGAAGTGACAAAAGTCTTACAGGGAGAGCCATGTGGCTTCGTTTTGCTAAGAGAATTGAGGGGACTACTTTGATAACCTACCTATGAAGACCTTCAGCTTAGTGTTGAGTTTCTGCAGCAGGACAATGATGACCTCCAGTTTGTTGAGAGCCTCGAAGCTAACCGTTCCCTCAGTGCGATCTAGCCCCTCCTCCTTCAGCCAGCGGCGGAATGTGCCCCACGTGCTTAAGAGAAACTCTGTGTCCTGCACTGCTCCGTCCAGAGACATCAGCCCCCGCCGCGTCACCATGGCAACCACATAGTCCACGCTCTCCAGGACCTGTTGCCAAGGCCGGATGATGTCCACCTGTGCAGGTACCAGACAGGGTCTAAACATTTTACCTATGTGGTTCATGCAATATTTCTGTACTAATATGTCAGGATTCTGGGTCAGGGTCAAGTCAAACTTACAATTCCCTGACTTTCTCTTAAAAAAAAAACAGAATTGCCATGGACTTCCGTATAAAAAATTGTACAATATACCATCTGGGTTTTGAGCCATTTCGAGGACAATTATATACTATAACTAAAAATCACTAATATTGCCTGATTATTAAATTCCCTGGCTTTCCATATCTCAAACAGACTGCATTAAAATGCCATGATTTTCCAAGAATGTCATGACAGTCCAAATGTTCATGTATATGTTTATATGTGCTGAACATGAGCGGAGAGAACAACTCTGTGAGGTTCACTATCTGACCTGCTCGAAGCCTCCCAGCAGCTCTGTGGTGTCCATGGCGCTGTTCATAGCCATGACGCGCAGCCGGTGTCCCGTCAGCAGTGCCAGCAGCTGCACCAGGCTGGTCTTGCCGCTGGCCGTGGGGCCCACCAGTATGGCCATCCAGCTCCGCTCCA
Organism: Setipinna tenuifilis; assembly: GCA_030347295.1. Taxonomy (NCBI): domain Eukaryota; kingdom Metazoa; phylum Chordata; class Actinopteri; order Clupeiformes; family Engraulidae; genus Setipinna; species Setipinna tenuifilis. Next base: position 2,862,671 of record CM059282.1, on the reverse strand, counting down.
CGCACTTCATCAGGGACTCTAGCGGGTGGAGCCCGTGGTGGGTGATGGACAGGGGAGGGTCCAGGGCCACCGGGGCCCCCCCACTGCGGGTAAGCACCGAGAAACCAACCTGAAGCAGTAGAGAGTCAAGTCCAATTTATTTATATAGCATGTTTAAATTCGAAAGATTGATTCAAAGAGCTTTTCAAAACAAATAATAAAAAATGCTAACAATGATAGTGATTAAACAATAATAACAATAGATGGAGGTCTGTGTGTGTGTGCATGTGTGTGTGTGTGTGCATGTGTGTGCGTGTGATGGGACGGGACGGAGTGGGGGAAGATGGGTCTTCAGCTTTGTTTTAAAGTCATTATTTGTCATTGGAGATTTTAAATGGGAAGCAAGATTGTTTCAAAGCTGGGGAGCAGCAACAGAAAAAGCATGCTAAAGAAAAAAACAATGTTATGCAGTTATTATACAATAATACATATAGTAAATGTATTAAATAGCAGATGGGAGGGGCATTTTAAGGCTTAAACTATAAAATAAAAGACTGGGGATCACTGTAGTCCTACGTTCTTACCACACTACCTCGATTTGGCCTTGACATTAAATAAACAAGTCAGCAGACATCATGATTTTTAACTGCTGTGTGGAAATTGGTAGAGAGGGGACTAAGTGCAAGGCTACGGTACAAAACAGAGTTAGGGCCCAAAAGCGGTGCAACTGAAAGCATCATCATAAAGTTGTAAGAAATTCCTTGACATCCAGCATTTGCTGTCATTGAGGCAGTCAAAAAGACTAAAGTAATGTATGAACAGAAAAACGAAAATGCTGGAATATGTTTTCTGCCTGCAAAATTCACGTGTTCGTCTCTGCCAGTGAGAGAGAAATCGCAAACTCGACAGATTGACTACCGGAAGGCAGGGATGTAAACAAACCGGTATATGGCTGCTTGCATAAACACACTGTTTTTAATCATTTTTTAAAAATCATTTTGTACTTAATGCAGGTAATTTCACTAATTAACCCATCTACCTGGCTGTGCCTACTAGAATCAGCTGGCTTAGTGAATGGCCAGAATAAATACCAGACACTGAACTGTAGCTTCTAAAGCCACATTGCCATCACATGATATAGAAAAAGTGTGAAAAAAGCAGAGCGCCAACAGACCTGAAGATTGAGCGGTGTGATATGAAACTGCCGTGAGCCGTTGTAGGGCTCAAAGTCTGCGCCAAACACTTTCCTGAATGTGGCCAGCACCTGCACACAAAATACAATACAGCTTTGCCCAAATTTCCACATAAAGGACAACCAACACTCCACACACACACTTTAACCCCAATATCGCCAGATTTCATGTGTAGTGCTTTTGATGTTACCTGGGCCTTATCAGCCTCGTTCCTCATCCTGTCAGCATAGACCAAACCAACATGTTGCCCAGGGTTGAAGAAGCCTGGTGATTGGTCGGCCTGCATCAGCTGACACCAACGGAAGATGTCTCGCACGTTGAACTCCCAAGGCCCACCCCTCTGACCCCACTTCCTCTCCACACTGACTTCTTGCACCAGCTGAAACATCCACCAACAGGGAAACAAGAGTCCTTTACATTTTCTATGATAATCATCAGAGAAATGCATAAATTCTTGGGGAAATCATTTTCTGTTCACCTTTCGTTTCAAAAATACCTCTCATCCTCAAAAATACCTGTTAACTCCAAATCACTAGCCACCTAACTCACACCTCTATGTGCTACGAACTTACAGTGTATAGACAAAATAATTGGAACAGTGTAAATTCCCCCCTAATATTTCAATGACCTATTGTGTCAGGAATATTGATTCAAATTTCATTATGGGAGTTTATATCCACTGTAGATAGGTTTATTTATCTACTTAACTGTATATTTTTAATTCTTTTTCAGATTGTAGTAAAATTTAAGTTAAAATGCGTGACCTAACTGAGTTTGAAAAAGGGCAAATTGTTGGAGCTCGTATGGCAGGAGCCTCAATCACCAAGACAGCTGAACTGCTTGGTTTCTCAAGAACTACCATATCAAGGACCATGACGGAATTCAAGAAGCAGGGAAAAACCTCCAGCAACCGGTGTAATTCCGGCCGGACGTCCAAGTGTACTGACAGAGACAGACATGCATTAAAACTTTCTTTGAATTTAACAAATGTTCAGATGGAGCTCACGGCGAACAGTTCTGATTGAAACTGGACTACTCAGATGTTGATTGAACTCCGCAGTTACTTTAGCGGCAGTAATCCTATGATTTCTTCCCACAATGCGTTTTAATGCATGTCTGTCTCTGTCAGTACACTTGGAAGTCCGGCCGGAATTACGCCAGTTGCTGGAGGTTTTTCCCTGCTTCTTGAATTCCGTCATGGTCCTTGATATGGTAGTTCTTGAGAAACCAAGCAGTTCAGCTGTCTTGGTGATTGAGGCTCCTGCCATACGAGCTCCAACAATTTGCCCTTTTTCAAACTCAGTTAGGTCACGCATTTTAACTTAAATTTTACTACAATCTGAAAAAGAATTAAAAATATACAGTTAAGTAGATAAATAAACCTATCTACAGTGGATATAAACTCCCATAATAAAATTTGAATCAATATTCTTGACACAATAGGTCATTGAAATATTAGGGGGGAAATTTACACTGTTCCAATTATTTTGTCTATACCCTGTATCCTCCTACACTTACTTTGTAATATCTTATGTTGCCTGAGCTGAGTTGCCCGTTTTTCTCCATTGTAAGTCACTTTGGATAAAAGTGTCTGCTAAGTGTACTGCTATGTAACAATGGTAAACATATTAAGAAAGTATCCATAATAAGAAAACACCATAATAATACATGTTTTTTTGAAACTCTTTCCTGAAATTACGTAAAATTCAGACCTTCTGCTTCCAAACCTTTACAATAGACTTGAACAAACCCTGCTGTGATTAATTCTTTACACTCCAGTACAAGCTGTATTTTGCACGTTGCTGTGTCCAATCGGTGCTGTCAGTAAGGGTAAGCCTATTTTAGTGACATAGTAGCAGTGGGCACAATGTGAGCAGGCACTGTTGGGTCAGCTCAGGCTATATGTTGGACAAAGTGCCAGGTTACCTAATACACAAAGAACCAGTCAAATGGAAACAGCGTTCCCGAACAAAGCTCTCTGCATCAAATATGGCGAGACGAAACATCACCACTCACCCGGTTGCTGAACTGCACCATTTTAGAGATTATTTGTTTATCTATCGCTGGGAAGATGGAACTCCCGATAAATTCCATGTCTTCGCTGGTAAGCTGGTCCACATACACCTGCACAGGAAGTTCACATTAAAAAGAATTGCAATTGTACATCACTGTTGAAAACGGCAGCTCATGTGCATCTCGTTGAGCCAAATTACTATCAATGGGCATAACTGATGTAAATAAGTTGAATGGAAACGAAGCTAATGATGCTACTGCTGCTCACCTGGGTGAACCTGTTGAGGAATGACTTTGGGAGACCCTTACGCCCTCCACCCTGTGTGAAAGGGTTCTGACAGCCAAAGATCTTGGTTTTCTCGTGCTGCACCTGGAACCTCATGCCCAGCTCTGGAATGAAGATCTCAGCTCGGTGGTCGAAGCAGGCATTTAGTCCTTCCAGCACAGATTGGGAGGCCAGATTCAACTGCAATGTCACAGAATAAAATTTCGATTTGCCACCACACAAACAAGTCAAAGTGTAGAAATCTCTTCAATAGACTGCATTTTCAATTTTACCAGTAACATTTTCTGTCATGACAACATAAAGCTTGTAAAAACAAGACAATGGTGCATTAAATTAGACAGTATTCAAAATAAATCTATGCTTTCAAGGGATTTAAATAGTGATGCAAACTAACAACAGCAAAGCTAAATCACAAACCTCATCTAAGACGATCCAGTGGCCAGCTTTCAGTGCTGCCAGTAGAGGTCCATCTCTCCATGCAAACTCGCCCCCTTTGCCACCTTCCACCGGCAGATCTGTCCCAAACAGGTCAGTCACATCCTGCAAAGACAGACAGTAAGATTACCCAGTGACCAATCACAAACTGTGCAAAAGTAAACTAACAATAAGCTTAACCTATTAATATCAATCTACCACAGCCAGCATTCTATTACAAGAGATTTAGCTTTAAGATAAAACATACAGCCCTACACTGCCAGATGTATAGTAAAATGGAATACAGCCCTTAAATGTCAGCAAAAATGCTCAGATCTTTAAAATATACTACTCTAAAGTCTAATTTGTATAGTATTGTCCATTTCAAAGTAATATATTTCAGAGAAGTCAGTGTACCGTTTGAGTAGCAGTACACAATTACTGTCCTCTAAAAATAAATCTACACACGGGCATTATTGTCTGTTGGAAATTGAAACTTGTCAAAGGGAATCTGAAACATACAGTTTGTTCGGACAGATTGATCCGGATGAGCCGGTTTCCTGAGGCTTTGGCCAGAGCTGCTACCAGGCTGGTTTTCCCCACGCCTGGGGAGCCCTCCAGCAGGACAGGCCGGTGCAGTTTCAGGGCACGCAGGAGTCTCTGGGCGTTCATGGCGGTGGTGCCCGCCGCAAGGGTGTAGTCAGTCAGATTCCTGCTCTCGCTCTCAGGGCCTGGCAAAAAAGCGTTTACCATGATGTGTTTACATCTACCTATAAGCAGTGTTTATGTTTATGCTTTTCTTCACTGTCATTTGGCACACTTTTCTTCAAAAGCAATGTATCATACATACAACACCACATTATAAACATAAATAAAAAATATACAAATAATAAATGAGAATACAACATTAATGTTTTATCACAAACAGAACAAAAGTTAAGTAAAAAACAGCCACAAATAAAGTAGATAGGTATTGTGGCAATGGCAAACTATGGCTGAGAGATTCATCTGCAGATGTGCTTTTGTAATGATGCATGCTAAATTGCTATTTTTCTTGTAAAATAACAGGCATTGGTCCATTCTAAACTACACTTATACCTATAGGGATGTAAAAAGGATCGATGCCAAAGAAGTCCTCTCCCCAAGTTGGCTCTCGACGGAGGCTGGTGTCATATATCCTGAGGGCATCTCGCATCTCAGCATCTAGTGTGGTAATTTTGCTCAGCCTCTGCTTAAGGAAATCCATGCAGGCTCGCCGGGCTGGCAGACAATTCTCTGCTGCTGACACAGTTGTACCTGTCAGAATTTAGACAATAAAAAGAAGAAATAGTGTTTGAGTTAGAACCACCACCAGATGTTTTTCACTGGAATTCTGCAAGCTGGCAAAAAAAAAAAAAGACGTAAAATATTCAGAGGTGGAGGACCTGGCTTCAGAAAGTCAAAGCCCTGCTGCCTGTGCACTTAAGACAGTTAATTTTACTAATTAGCTCATCTACCTGTCTACTTGATTTGTGTGTTCGTTTGAATTAGCTGGTTCAGAATATGGTTTCACCAAATATGTAGCATGGTTTTTACTTTTTTGATACTGGGATCTCCACCTCTGTAAATACCCAACTGCCAGACAAAGAAACAGCTCAACAAAAGATGTGACTTGTTCTTTAATTCATTATTTCGCCTTTACCAACCTGAACCAATGCCATCCACATACACCAGGCAAGCGGCATGGATGAATGCTGTGACTGTGTTCAGCCGAAGATCCCACTCCACCTCTTCTTCCTCCTCGTCCTCTCCCATGGTCATGAAACCATCTGCATCGCGCTCGCACACCTGGTTCAGGAAGTTCACCCACGATAGAATGTCCCGCACACTCATGATGCAGCGTCGCCCAAAGTCCTGATTCGTCAGCCAGTCGATGAAGTCCAACATGAGCTCTGCAATGTCTTTCCCTGCAAAGGAGAAAAAACATGATTGACAAACCCATCTAAGTAAGTAAGTAAGAATGTTAGGAAGTCAGTAAATGTCACACAATCAAAGTGCTTCACAGTGAACAGGTAAGAGTGTAGAAATTTTAAAATATGTTTAAAACACAGTACAAGATAACCACTTAACCACAGTACAAGATACCTGACAGATGATGCGTTTAAAGGGGTCCTTCCGTCAAAAACCACTTTTAGTAGCTCTATTTACAATGTGGTGGGTCACAACAAGCAGTATATGCACGCAGCATTCCAAGACGTGAAATTCGACCCTCATGGTTTTACTGGTCATTGAAGGGTCGAGCTAACCAAAACGAGCGGATCAGAGCATGCTAAACCTATCTACGTCACTAGGTCGTAAGCCCCGCCCAGAGCCATGTATGGCAAGCCCACATCCCAAAGGAAGAACAGTGGACAGAATCTAGGTGAGCCAAAGACAGCGAATTTGCCCAATCAGAGGTGCCTTATTGACACGTCATGGATATTCACGAGGGACAGCGGAAAAGCCAGTCGTTCAACCACTAGACCTGTTATAGCTTACAGAAAACAGCTTCAAAACAAGAGATCTAGGACATAATTTTTCACAGAAATGACGCACAATGCATTCAACCATAGTGGCGACACAGAAATATGAATAAAAATAACGATGGAAGTTCCCCTTTAAGATTCAAAGGCATGCAGAGAGCAAAATGTCCAGAAGAGAAGAGAAGGTCCTGACCTTGGTGGTCATGTTCGTCCAGAGACAGACCAGAGCGAAGGTTATGCTGGATTATCTGCACAAGATCTAAACGACTGTTGGTCTGGGGACACCAGATCTCCGTGAACCTGTTCCTCAATGCTGGAGACAGCTGGGGAGTACAACAAAAGCATATCTTGTTAAAAGGGTGTGGGAAAAACTACTAAACCCAGTTTCATTTTTCTGTTACAGTTGGCTGGTGTATGTACCAGTTGCAGCTCAAGTTTAATTTTATTTACACATTATATACAATGGTCAATCAACATTCATAAAAAGATTAATAATACATAATGTGCATGTACATAACACACTGTTGTAATAACAGAAACAACATATGTGATTTAAAATACATGATTAAAGTACATCTGCTCTAACCCACCTCCTTTTTGCCAAAATCTCCACCAGGGTTCATGGTGGCAACCAGACGGAATCTTGGTCCTGCAGTGATTATCTCCACGTCGTCATCATCCCCACTGCCTTTCTCTGCCAGCACCAGCAACTTCTCCGTTTCCAGCACACTGGTAACATAATTAGCACAAAAGCAATAGCCTATTTGATTTTTCATGATACTTTTAGGAGGATGGTTCATCTGAAACTGTATCACAGATTGCAAGTTTTAGAAGCATTGAAATCACGACATCAATGTCATTTTGATGTCTTTTAAATGACGATGAAAACCAGAATTGTGGAAATTCAACCTCATGTTATCGACATTCTATGAGGGTATTCTCACACTGTCCCATTTCTACAGTGCCCAAGTGCTGCTGTCCTTCCCAATGTCTGATTCTTTTAACCAGTGGGATTGATCCATTCCTTACAGGGGCACAGTACAGTAGTATTCTTGGAAGAGGTGGCGTAGCACACATATAAACATTACAGTTCCATTTAACAACCAAAACAGATCTTTAAAAATTCTGTTATGGTAATAAAACATGTGCTTATATTACGGCTCAAGGGCGCAACTCAACCGTATTCAGGTGCCATTATATATATACAGTGAAGAAAACAAGTATTTGAACACCCTGCTATTTTGATATTTCTCCCACTTAGAAATCATGGAGGGGTCTGAAATTGTCATCGTAGGTGCATGTCCACTGTGAGAGAGATAAACTAAAAAGAAAAATCCAGAAATCACAATGCATGATTTTTTAATGATTTATTTGTGTGATATAGCGGCAAATAAGTATTTGAACACCTGAGAAAATGAATGTTAATATTTGGTACAGTAGCCTTTGTTTGCTATTACAGAGGTCAAACGTTTCCTGTAGTTTTTCACCAGGTTTGCACATACTGCAGGAGGGATCCTGGCCCACTCCTCCACACAGATCTTCTCTAGATCAGTCAGGTTTCTGGGCTGTCGCTGAGAAACACGGAGTTTGAGCTCCCTCCAAAGATTTTCGATTGGGTTCAGGTCTGGAGACTGGCTGGGCCATGCTAGAACCTTGCTTCTTACGGAGCCAGTCCTTGGTTTTCCTGGCTGTGTGCTTTGGGTCGTTGTCGTGTTGGAAGACCCAGCCACGACCCATCTTCAATGCTCTGACTGAGGGAAGGAGGTTGTTCCCCAAAATCTCACAATACACGGCCGCAGTCATCCTCTCTTTAATGCAGTGCACTCGTCCTGTCCCATGTGCAGAAAAACACCCCCAAAGCATGATGCTACCACCTCCATGCTTCACAGTAGGGATGGTGTTCTTCGGATTGTACTCTTCATTCTTCTTCCTCCAAACACGCTTAGTGGAATTATGACCAAAAGGTTCTATTTTGGTCTCATCTGACCACAAAACTTTCTCCCATGACTCCTCTGTATCATCCAAATGGTCATATGCAAACTTAAGACGGGCCTTGACATGTGCTGATTTAAGCAGGGGAACCTTTCGTGCCATGCATGATTTCAAATCATGACGTCTTAGTGTATTACCTACAGTAACCTTGGAAACGTTGGTCCCAGTTCTTTTCAGGTCATTGACCAACTCCTGTCGTGTAGTTCCGGGCTGATTCCTCACCTTTCTTAGAATCATTGAGACCCCACGAGGTGATATCTTGCATGGGGCTCCACTCCGATTGAGATTGACCGTCATGTTTAGCTTCTTCCATTTTCTAATGATTGCTCCAACAGTGGACCTTTTTTCACCAAGCTGCTTGGCAATTGCTCCGTAGCCCTTTCCAGCCTTGTGGAGGTGTACAATTTTCTCTCTTGTGTCGTTGGACAGCTCTTTGGTCTTCGCCATGTTACAAGTTAAAGTCTTGCTGATTGTATGGGGTGGACAGGTGTCTTTATGCAGCTAACGACTTCAAACAGGTGCATCTGATTAAGGATGATACATGGAGTGCAGGTGGACTTCTAATGGGCGGACTAACAGGTCCTTCAGGGTCAGAATTCTAGATGACACACAGGTGTTCAAATACTTATTTGCAGCTGTATCACTCAAATAAATCGTTAAAAAATCATGCATTGTGATTTCTGGATTTTTCTTTTTAGTTTATCTCTCTCACAGTGGACATGCACCTACGATGACAATTTCAGACCCCTCCATGATTTCTAAGTGGGAGAAATAGCAAAATAGCAGGGTGTTCAAATACTTGTTTTCTTCACTGTATATATATATATATATATATATATAGTGTAAGGGCAGATTAGGTACGAGAGACAACCATACTTCTACACAGAAAAACTGAAACGTACTTAGTGTGAGTATGCCCTAAAGTAATATGGTATGGGATTATAATGTGGTGGAAGACATGTGCTGTGACTTCACAACTGCCCACCTGTTGAGCCTTTCCAGGACAGAGTCATCAGCAAGGGAGATCTCGTCCATGAGGAAAACACCCTCCTCTTTCATGGCCCTGACTAGAGGTCCGTCATGCCACTCGAACAGACGTCCATCCTCGTGCGTCCCAGCATGGCGGACAGGGCGCAGCCCACCCAGGAAGTCTGATGTCTCCATGTGTAGGTGACAGTTGACTGAGAAAAACCTTTGGCTGGCCAGGGCAGCAAACAGCTGGCAGATTGTGGTCTTTCCACACCTAGAGAGGGAATAACAATGAAATGAACAGTTCACAAATTAACTTCAGAAAGTAAACAAAATAGTGCTATCAAACATGTCAATGTACAATAAAACATATAGATATACATAATATAAAACAAACTGCATCTCTTCTCATCACTTTGTGTCCACTAGACCCTAAAGTAAAGCAGACATGCCACAGCAGCCAAATAGAAGGAAACAGCAAGGCAAGTACAGGTGTAAACGAAATTAACAAAGCCTCTGTGCAGTTGACCAGTCAGACCCAGAACCTTAGTAAATCTTATTGATAACACTGGTGCCTGCATAGCTATTTCCTGGAAAATTGGCTGCTGTGACATAGGTCCATGGCTATGCTGAATGGCTTTACATGAAACACTACTGAACAGGTCTCTCAGTCTTACCCCGTGTCTCCTACGAGCAAAACAGACTCTCGAAAGCGCAGTGCTCGACCCACAAGCACTGCTAGCCTCCTCATGCCCTGGGTCCAGACCACATGACCAAACTCCACCGGGACTCCGGCTATGCTGTCAATTAATGGACCTGTGTCAAAGAGTCATGGTTACAACAGGCATATCACGAGCGAAAGTGGCCATTTAAACACAGCGGGCGATATCATTTGTTTCACACTCAATACCCGTCACACCATAAAGCAATCAAGGCCAGTGGTGCCAACACACAAAGTAGTGCATAATTCATGAAGTGCTTATATATTTTATTACATACACACACACACACACACAGATACACAAAGTACTGCATTATTCATTATGCATTTTTAAATCTATATAATGCTTTGACAGTACATTGTTGTACACTCACTGAATTGAGTAATGACTGGTCCATGTGAGAACAGGATATCTGGATTCACTTTTCGCTTGAAATGCTTTTCTAAAATATCCTGTATGGTCTGTGCTTCCTCTGGTTTTCTGACTCGTCCAGATAACAGCATGAATCCTATAAGAAACAGCAAAACAAAGTGTTGACTAAGACACAGCGCACAGTATTAGCGTAAAAATGAAATAAAAATGAAAATAAGTATGTGTGCATAATGAAGTTTTATACTGAGACATACCATCATCAGCTAAAAGCTGCAGCCAATCACGTGAGCCCTCGGCCTGCTCCTCAAGTCGGTAGCGCTCAGCCCATCGAAACAGATCTCTGAGAGTGATGAAACCATGCTTTCCCGCAAACACAGTAGAACCCCTGCGCAATGACTACACACACACACACACACACACACACACACACACACACACCCTTATTTACCATCAAAACCTCCATAAAGCTGTTGAGAATACGATAAAAAGTCCAGTTTCATTGGCCGAACCTGAAGTTCTTGCATGACGTTCACCAGCTTCGTGCAGTAGGACGGAGGCAGGCTACACCTTTTGTGCAGGATCGTTTCCAACTCAGCACTGGGAAGCTCGTCAAAGTGCAGTTCAACAAAACGATTTCTAAAGGCCCTTGATAACACCTAAGAGTAGCAGAGATGTTGAATAAGTACAACTTCTTTATTTTCTGTGTTTACTTGCTACAGGCAACAGCTTGCACTATTTTATTCCTGGTAAGTTACATTACATTACTGATGTAATGTCAGTGACAGTTTTATTCACAGTTAGACAACATAAAAATATATAGTACAGACAAAACCTGAATTTCTTTAGTCTGAAACATGTGAGAAAGACAAAACATAACATGTAAAACGGGCAATAATTGTGGTTTGTTGTATTTGTCTGGATACCTGTACGATATCATGGCAGTTCTACCTCCACTATGCACACTGCTATCTGCAACCATCTGTATAGCTGTCCTCCGTGAGTGTTGCTGAATGTGCGTGTCTTTGTCTATGCTGGATAAGCTACTGGATGCCTCAATTTCCTTCTGATTAAATTAAGTATCTGTGTATGTATCGCTATCTAATTTGGGTCAGAAAATACCTTTCGGCCTCCGTATAGTCCTGGGGGATTCTGAGTGGCGAACAGCATGAACCTGGGATGAGCCTTCACTACTTCCTGCGTCTCTGCGACAAACAGCTCCCTGTTGTCGTCCAGCAAACGATTAAGAGCCTCCAAGACATCGGTGGGGGCCAGGTTCAACTCGTCAAGGATGATCCAGTAACCCTTTCGCATAGCATCAATCAAAACACCTACAATCCAGTGAGATAAAAAGTCAGGTTAATATAGAAACTACACTTGATTTTCAATCACAAAGTTTAAAAGTTTATTTATATAGCACATTATCATACACAGCGGTCATTCGATGTGCTTCACATCAGACGCCACAGGAATAAAGAAAAAAAAAAACAAAAAAAAAAACAAATAACAAATAAATAATTCTACAAATGATAAAAAGAATAATACAATAACAACCAACCTAATGAAACGCAAAAGAACATAATGCTGTTTTTTACTTTCTTTTCGAAACAGACTCTGTAGGGGGCAGATCTATTATCTAAGAGGAGTTTACTGAACAAAGGGAGTGGAGAGATGTTGGAAAAAGAGCCACGTACCTTCTTTGAAGATAAGCTTCCCACCGTTGTCTGAGGAGTAACAGCCGAGGTATTCTTGGATGTCAGTGTGCTCATGGTTGTTGATCCTCACACACTGGTTACCTGTAGCAGTTGCAAGCCACTTGATGAGACTCGTCTTTCCCACCGATGTCTCCCCTTGGATCAGCACGGGATGGGAACTAAGCAAGAGTAAATTAAAAAGTTCATGAATACATCAATTCATCAAAAATATTCCAAAGAAAGAAAAACAATATGTGATCAACACTACATAAGCACTGGAGAAACACTGTGGACAGACAGAGTTCTGGAAGGTCTCCTACCCAGCAGACACTACTCTGGCCAAGTCTCGCAGGTTGAGTTTGACGTTTGGAGTGTGGATGTAGTACGGGTCCACCGCCAGCTCCATGTCACCCTGAGCCAACCAGTAGTCTTCTATTGGCACACAGCGACGGTCTGTAGGCTCTGGGATTGGCTACAGGAAACAACAAAATATTTCAAATGTTTTGGCATATTTTTTTCTTTGCTACAGCTGGAGTGCTACATTTCCCTCGCAGTTTTAAAAGAACATAATTAAACAAACAAACTAGAAACAAGTACCTGTTTCAAACACTTCACATTTCCCCCAAGGATGTGCTGACACACCAATTTCTGCACCACTGGATGGGAGCAGCGATCCAACTGTGTCAGGAAACTCAGACAAAAGCCCTGGGAGACATCAGACAGAAAACCACATAAGGTACCACCCGTCTTCAGCTGAGAATTTTAAGCTTGTTCCAACATTTTAAACTAAGTTGGGATGGCCTATCACCTTAAGTCTGTCTGAAATCGCACACAGCCAACAGTACGTCATTACAGTGCACTACATGCACCAGGTATTTAGATGCACAGTGTGTGAAATCTGACTGAAAGTGCAGCCTCACATGAGACACACAGTTAGCAAAAATGATAAATGCAACAACTGACTGCAATTCAACTTCCAACAATACCATAGCACTTCTTAAAGAAATACAAGCACTGTGTGTGGATGTCTGATGTTGTAATTTATATTTGTAAGGTGTTCTGCATGAGTTAGACAACTGGTGGTCCTCGCCTTCTATTATGCAGCCAAGATGCCGACCACAGAGTGAGAGAAGTGTTCAGCATTTCACATTTAACTTTTCGACCATTATCCCGGCACTTACAGTGTACTTCATCATGTCGCCGTAATTGTCAGTGTGAATGCACGTATGCACTCAAAACTGGAAGTTTAGGTACACAACAGTTAAGAAAATGGAGTGATCTGGGTCAGATGGCTTCTCTTTCTTACCTCATAGAGGGAGCGCTGGACACTGTAGCAGGGGTTGGCAGCGACATACTTGAGAGCTCGGCAGAGCGTGCGCAAACTGTAGTTTGGTTTGTGACCAGTGCCATCCACCAGGGTGGTGTGGGCTTCCTTTCGTACTGCGAGGTAAAAGCTAAGAAAACACAAAGTACACACAATGCTACAATGTGAGTCCATGCCAATTTGTGTGCAACATCTTTTTGTAAACATGTGTTCCTTAAAAGTTAATACTGTTCTACAATAATGCACAGGGCAATTTTGAATGAAAGGGAGAACTGACCTTATGATTCCACTGATGGTACTCTTGTTGATACTAAGGCCTTTCAGGTAATCTGCTACAAGGATGCGCAAATCTGCTTCATTCTCCAGCTCCTCTATAAACAGCTCAGTGAATCTGAAAGGCACAAAATTGTCTCAGTAATGATAACAAAATATAACAGAAGAGTGTTCCCAACTGAACACACACGCAAGTAAAACGTGAGCTGCACTCAGCTGGCTGTGCTAAGATCTCACCTGTTCCTGATCCCAAGTGGTAGGTTTCTCTTGCCCACATCAGTGGCAGGGTTCATGCAGGCAAACAGGCGGAAGTCTGGGTGGCGTAACAAAGGCTCTGAATACGGGACAGAAGATGAGGGCAGCTTTTACAAACCACTGAAATCCTCCCCAAAACCAACCTTACCCAAAATACACAAAATCCTTCCAAGTAATGTGTTCTGGGCAAAAATAAAACCTACTGCAAGTATTTGGAGACAAAAACAAGAAAATTACTGTATCAAGGTCAACTTATATTACAGGTGACAAGTGTCACTCAGCAAAATATGATGTAAGAGAGAGAATATGTCACGTGTGACATGTGTCTTTGGATAGGTTTGACGATGTTTTTGTCGTCATATGAAAGGCTCTAGTGCCGGAACATATTTCAAAACCTTTTATTTAATGTCAAGCGACCCTTGTCATCTGGACTATAAATTGGCCTTTGGTGGACTTACCAGTGTCACCTCGATCAAGAAGCACTAGAGATCCTGTGCTCCCCTCCAGAAGGCCACTCAGGCACTCCAGAGTCTCTGCTGCAGCCAGGTTGATCTCGTCCAGGAGCACCCACTCTCCTTTCTTCACTGCCTGGGCTAGTGTTCCCTGTGTATACCAAACACCTGCACTGATGAACCGGCTTCACATACATACTCACTGAATCTAGTTTATATACCACTATTTAGGCAGCCTCTTACAAATAGTCCCTACAACAACAAAAGTAACAATGGTTACGAAAAAACACTGTATTTGTGACAAAGAATTTAACACGAGGTGTGCAAAAACATTACAAATCCCAGATCTCAACTAATTGACCCACTTCACATACACATCCACTTCATCCAGTCTGACCTCCAACACACATTCAGACAGCCTATTAAAAGGATCTAAGGCTAGTTTGACATGTTGAGCCTTATGTGATTAACGTTGGCATCAGCTATAAGTACATATCGAAAATGTAGAAAACTAGATATACCGCATAGCGGTACATGGTATGACCGCCGCAGTGTATTGAAGTGTGGGAATCATAGGTCTCGGCAACACTATAATGACCGCTATCATAATAAGTACATCATATAGTTGCATGGTAAAATGTAGAAAATCCGTTCAGCCAGTAGTTGGACATTGGCAATGCATATTTGATTTTTTTCTGTGACGTATGTATAGCTGACACCAACGTTAATCATAAGGCCAGCATGTCTAAGTAGCCATGCTTCTAAAAAACAGTATTTGTGACTAAGATGAAACACAATTAAAACAGCTGAAGTGTCAAAATATTCCACTTATGTGAATTCTATAAATATCCTTCTTTATGGGAAGTATCCAACTTTACCTCAACAAAGGCAAATACCATTGCTGATTCACATGCTCTGATCTGCTCCTGCGTCTGAACCAACCTCTGGGACAAAGCCTCCCACTGCTCCTGCAACAAGGCTGCGGTCACAGACACAGGCACACATGCGCACACATACATACACATGCAAACACAGAAAAACACAATAGCTCAGTCTCCAGCATGTTGACAAGGAGGTATTTCTTTATGTGTACTTGGCTGCATGTTTGTGTGTGTGTAACAGCTTGTATATTTATGTGAATATGTGTGTGTGGTTAGATCTGTACAATACCATTGGGCTTGTCATGCAGCTCCTTGGTAAGGGCAGACTTGCAGACGTGATCCATGAGCTTAAGCAGGTCCTGCCAGCGTTTGCTCCTAAAGCAGGTCTGGACGTGGCCAAGGAATGTCAGGTTCTGCTTGCGGGAGTAGGTCTGGGCAAACAGGTCCTCAAACGCCTCACGCAGGGGCAGCAAAATCAGCTTATGGTCAACTGGCTTGTATCTGTAAACCCAACAGTATAGTAACTGTAGCAGGTCAAGATTCAGTTCACTCTATGGAGCTAGAGAGCTGGCTATTCTGAGTGCTTCACTGTTTAAGTGAGTACTAGGGCTGGGTGAGGCCGGCTCTAAGCAGGGGCAAGAGGGGGCATCGCCCCCTTAAATAAACGTCTTGCCCCCTCAATTCAAAATTCTAGAAGTTAAGAAAGAACATTTCAATATACTCACAAAATTAATATATTACAAGTTGATAAAACTATCTGCAGTAGCGGAAAAAAATCTGCCGAAAGTAGCCCATCAGCTTCCCTCTCATTTCTGTCTCGCCGCTGTGCGTGTATTCACAGGTTGCGTAGCACACACACACACACACACACCCCTCCTTAGAAGATTCGGGAGGATTCCTGATGGACCGACCAATGTCAATCTGGGGCTCTGGCCGGTTTGATGGGAGAAATAATTGTGAAACTTTGCTTATCTAATATTCTTCTTGTATTCATTCTCTATTCAACTATGCATTCAGTCTCCGTTCATCTAACAGCGAAGCCCCTACATCACAGTAGATAAGATGGTTCCGCAGAATCATCAGTAGCAATATTGAACGACTAGTAGCCTTCTTTTACTACTAGACTACCTTATGTGCCACTTGCTGCCTAGCATTTGCTGCCTTATGTGTGCATTTACAAATCTTTGACCAAAGAAAACAGCAATGACAAAAATAGCAAAACACAAGAAGTATGCATTTTAATATTGAAAAACTGACAATGAAATTAAGATCATTCACTGCAGGATTTATTAAACACCCAAGTAGACTATACCTGGATGACTTCTGTTGGCAAACCAACTTAGCAAAGTCTGCTTGTCAGCTGCATAGCAGTGTAACGTTACTGAACCCAAACAAAATAATGCACCTTGCAAGACACATCTCTTGCATAGTCCAATAAAGAGCCTACTCAAGGTGTTTTGATTCTATTTTCTATGGAATTAATAAATATTCCAAAAGTATCCACATCTGCACTAGCCCTTTGATTTCCTAGCATCTTGCATAGAAACAATTTTACAACATAACTTTCTTTCACATTAGAATCTTGAGGGGAAATTTAAAGTGACAGGCGCCTAATTAGACCTTAGCCTTATCAAATAAAGCATAATTGCATTATTTAAACATAAATTACATCCTAAATAACAGTTTATTTTTAATATGTGTCTTTGTAAAGCATGTTTTTTTCTGCTGTCCTTTCACTTACAAGCATAAAATTAAGCTATCTAACAACCTGTTAAAATGCACCAGAATGCTGGACTGGAGGCATTGAATATCGGTGTGAATTTCATTAGTTTTGGTTAAAAGCATAAAAGAAACTAACCATAGTATAACACTAGTTCTTGCTGCCCTACCACCATCTTCGACTGCCCACCAAAACATTGTTACTATAAGTGCTGTAGCATGATGTATACATGATGCCCCCTTTACATTTATGACTGCCTCCTTATATATGCCTGCCTAGAACCGGCCCTGGGGCTAAGTGATATGGCAAAAAATTTGATCAATTTTTATCCCGAATAAGGCTGGTTGATAGAACTGAAATATAAAACAAAATATAAATATAAATATAAACAAAATCATTTTTAATTGACTGGACTGGCAGAATCCCATGACAACCATTGTGGTAAGTGTGCTTTCAAAAAACAGTACATGAACACATACACTGGAATTCACAGAATATAAAGAAAAACAACAAAAACAACAACATTAATAATAGACAACGATTAGTAGTTATGTGCTTGATCATTGTCAATTAACAGTTATGATTGTCGGCTCGATACATTTTTCGATTAATTGCCCAGCCCTAGTGAGTACCATGGTCAGAATCATAGTGTGCAGGTTCAGGTATATGAGCTAATTAGTAAAACTACCTGTATTAAGAATGCAGGCAGAAGACATACATGGCAGGACTTTTACTTTATCAAGCCGATTTGTCCACCACCGTTAGCCATACATTAACAGCTGTGACCAAATAATTAAATTAATTGGTCCTGGGATCAGAGAGTCACAGGTTCGTTTCCTGTATCAGCAGGAAAAATGTGAGTGGGGTCAGTGAATATCCAGCTCTCTCCTGCAACCCTATCCACAGCTGAGGTGCCCTTGTGCAATGCATTTAAGCTCACTTTGCTCTCATTAGTCTCATTAGGCTTCTCTAACTCCGTCAATATGTCGCAGTCAGGCTAGACAAAGACAAAACCCATTTAAAGTTCTCTGTCGGGTCCCAGGCAATGTTGTTGCCAGGACCTTGTGTACATCCTAGTTTGAAAGGCAGAGGGAGAAGGCAGCTGCACAATGATTCGTTTCAAGCATGTTACGTGTTGATTTTAGTGTTGCGTGCTATTATTTAAGGACCCAGCGACTTCTTTTATTAAATTAGCATTATGATAGGCCTACGAGAAGTCTTTATTACTGTGTGTTCACACCAAGAGTGCCCAAAGCAAAAAAGTAGCAAAGATACCGAAGAAGCATCGCTGTCAATCATTTATGAATTTGCTGATGATGCAACATTCAAAAATTTGATTTGTCTCATCAATTAAAGGAGCTGCACCCATCTCACACACCGGTGAACACACATCACACTTTTCCCTGCCACCAAAAAAAGAAAGAAAGAAAGGAAAAAAAGGCAGCAATAGAGAAAAGAAACAAATATTATGTACAATTTGTTAGTAAGTTTCAAGCAAGAGCGTGAAAGTAGCTGAAGAAGCTCAAAAACCTATGCTGGGCATTGAGACTAACAGTGGTTAAAGCGTTATAAATGAATGACAGGTGATGTGCCATTGTATGCACCATTGTTAACATTTTATTTTATCAACTGCTAGGTTACAAAGCTGAAACTGCCTTTAAATACATGACATACCTAAAACATAAAGTGACATTTGAGTGCTGAAATTGCATTTGATAGAATCAACTTTAGGGTAATCAAAGTTTAGGTGCTTAAATAAATACTTATAGCAAAAGGGGGCTGACACACAAATGTGTACAAGGTGCTGGTAGCAGAATTCATCCAGGAAGAAAAAATTGCACACTCTTTTGTTCTATGCCAGTGATGTTCTATTTCGTGTCTTCTGACCGCCAGAGGCGGTGCTTTCAGCACATGGATGTCCATCGCACGTACGTGCAGGTCGAGTGATAATATCAACATTGTCACCTGGGTGACGTCACCGTGACCCTGTGACCCCGTGACCCCGTGACGGGGCACAAAAGACCGGTAAACCCAGGAAGTAACCCTCTTTCATCTTCTCGCGTTCATTGCAGGTCGCAAGTTGAGAAGTTGCTCATGTTTTCTGCTAGCGCTTGTTTCGCTGCCTAATCGGCTGAGGCTGTGCATTTGCACCCCTCAAGAAACGTTTCTCAGCGTTAGTTCTACATTTCTTATTGGATTTGGATTATTTTGCTGGGGAACCTCCGAGACGAGTGAGCTCGCTCGTGGAGCTATCTGGCCCACCGCGGTGTCCTCGCCGCGGGGGCATACAACACTTTAACTGTGCTGTTAAAGGTAAGCTATTATTTGTTCCCTGTTAACCGCTTGTCAACACGGTGCTCTCGCCGTTGTTTCCTTTGAGTTGCGGTTTGTGGCGCACGGCGCCTTTTTGGTGTCTGTTTGGCCTTACTGTAGTTGGCCTCGCTTAGTATTGGTTATTTCCGTCGCTTAGTTTACAGCTTACTAAACTAGATTGTTACGGCTATCTTTTGTGTTTTCATTCAACCTAAGTCTGCGAGCCCGGTGTTCACGCTGGGCCTCTCGCGATTGTAATTCCACCTGTGAGTGAGTTTACTCGCTGTTCTCTGCTTACCGGTTGTGTCATTTTACTATTCTCGTTGTTGTTGTTGTTGTTTGGGAGTACCTGCTAACGCTTTCGCTGCCTAATCGGCTGAGGCTGTGCCTTTTTGCACCCCTCAAGGAACGTTTCAGCGTTAGTTCTACATTTAACTTTAAAGGTAAGTTAAAGGTAAGTTTTTCTTTTGTCTCTCTTTTTCCGCTTGTCAACACGGCGCTCTCGCGTTTGTTTCATTTGAGTTGGCGGTCTGTGGCGCGAGGCGCCTTTTTGGCTGGTTGTTTATTTAGCTTCAGGCAGTCTCTGCCCACGGACGACTAGCCTTACTGCAGCTCGGTATTTGTGTTTACCGTCGCTTAGTCTTCTATCACGGGTGTTTTTTTGTTTTCATCCGCGGGGTTAACCTGAGTTCGCGAGCCCCGGTGCTCACGCGGGATCCGTCGCGCTTGTAATTTCGACTGCAAGTGGGTTTACTCGCTGTTCTATTAACTTTTTTTACTACTGTTATTGGGGGTGTGCCCGCCCCGTTTACTGTTGCCAGCTGGTGTTCTTGCCTGGGCTGATTATTTGCTTACTGCTGTGTTTACTTCTTGCTACTGTTATTGGGGTATACCCGCCCCGTTTACTGCTGCCAGCCGGTGTTCTCGCCTGGGCTGATTATTTGCTTACTGCTGTGTTTACTTCTTGCTACTGTTATTGGGGTATACCCGCCCCGTCTACTGTTGCTAGCCGGTGTTCGCGCCTAGGCTAATTACAAGATCATCTTGTGGAGATGTTCAACAGCTGTGTCGCCTGCCGGGCCCCACGTGAGCCGGAGGACGGCCACCGTGAATGCCCCTCCTGCCTGGGGGTCAAGCACCTGCAGCAGGGGCTGACTGAGCTGGCCTGTGCGGACTGCATGTGCCTGGGTAGGGCGGCCCGGACCGGCAGGCTGGCGATGGTGGGCCCTCTACCAGACGCTCCCCTGGTCACGGGGGTGCAGGCGGCGGGGACTACAGCAGCGAGGCGACTACACGCTCTGCCTGCGCTGCCACTGGACAGCACCCAGTCAGCCTAGTCCAGAGGGTCGACAAGATGTCGGCAGACCTGGTGGAGGTGAAGGCCCTGCTGCGGTTTCTTCACCAGCCTACACGGGGTGGCAGCATCGGAGGCGGGGTGGCCTTCGATTCAGCCCGCCTTGAAGGCTGCCTTGGCCCGCCTGGGGTTGGACACGACCCCAGTGGCCCAACCTCAACAAAGTGCCTTTTTTCAGGTGGCCCAGCCCGCCATGTTGGAGGTGCCACCCTCAGCCCCTTACATAGAGGAGCTGCAGCGGTGCTGGGCGGACCCCAGCCGCCAATCCCACCTGCCCACTGACTGCAGGGCGCTGGCGGCGGTGCAGGACGCCCCTACATATGGCCTCCAGCGGATGCCGGGCATCGAGCCGTCTGTGGCCACACGGGTGCTCTCGCCCAACGAGGCTCTACAGCCGGATGCCCAGTGCCCCCGAACGCAGTGCCACGTGACGGGCGACCTTATCGTCCGCAGTTATGACACTGCGGCACCTATGGGCCGTCTTGGGAATTCCATGTCCCACCTGCTGCTGGCCCTTGCTCAGACGCTGCAACCACCAGGCGCTGCTTCGCAGGAGCTGTGCGAGGCTGCCCTCCAGGCCTTTGCTTATTTGTCACGGGAGCTCGGTCGGCTAATGTCTCTCCTCACCATCACCCGTCGCCAGATCTGGTTGTGGCCGAGTCGGACAGGCGGGTACTCCGTTCCCTCCCTGTCCTCCCCGGGGAGTTGTTCGGCCGGGCTGCACAGCAGGCCCTGGAGCAGGCGCCGCCTCCTCGCACACGGCAGTACTCCAGGCGAGCGGAGGACTTTCATCGCCCCGCCACCACCCGGGCCCGCCGTGCCGCCCCCTACGCCCAGCCTGCCTCTCCTCGGACCCCCGATGAGCGGCAGGGACGGTCAGGGCGACGTTGACGCCATCATGCCGGCGGTCGGCCACTTTTTCAGCCGGCAGCTCCAACGCTGGAAAGGGCTGACCCCAGATCCCTGGGTGCTATTGAACCTCAGAGAGGGTTACCACATCCAGTTCCATCGCCGATCGCCGAGATTTCAAGGGGTCAGAACGACCACCATGGGCCGTCCGGAGAAGGCTCTCGTCCTCCGACAGGACATAGTCGGCCTCCTGGAGAAGGGAGCGATCTCTCCAGTCGGGGAGAACGAACAGCAAGGTGGGTTTTACTCCAAATATTTTCTTGTGCCGAAGAAGGACGGCGGTCCCCGCCCGATCCTCGACCTGAGGTCTTTGAATTGCCACCTGAAGGTCCTGAGGTTTCGCATGCTCCGCACTGTGGATGTGTTGCACCACATCCAGGCGGGCAATTGGTTCACTACGATCGACCTGGAGGACGCGTACTTCCAAGTCCCGATCGCACCCCACCACAGGCAGTTCCTCCGGTTTGCCTTTGAGGGCCGGACATACGAGTTCCAGGTCCTGCCCTTTGGCATAGCTTTAGCTCCCCGTGTCTTCACCCGGGGTGTGGCAGCGGCACTGACTCCGCTTCAGGCCCGGGGGCTTGCGCATCTTGCCCTACCTAGACGACTGGCTGATCTGCTTACGGTCAGAGGCTCTGGCCCGCTCGGACGTTGCGACTGTGCTCTCGCATGTCGCAGAACTGGGGCTGAGGATCAACTACAGGAAGAGCTCGTTGGTGCCCTGCCAGGAGACCAACTTTCTGGGCATTCACCTGGATTCGAGGTCGTTGAGGGCAACCCCCTCTCAGGCCAGGATCCGCAACATCCACCAACTGCTTGGCCGCTTCAGAAGAGGCAGATCGCTCACCCTGAAGTCTTTCCAGCGCCTGCTCGGCATGCTCACCGCTGCCTCCTCTCTCGTTCCATTTGGGGCTCCTGGACCTATGTCTGCTTCAGCGATGGCTGAACGACCTTTGCCTCGACTCGGCCCTGCACGGGCAGAGGCTGGTCAAGGTTACCCACACCTGCCACAAACTCCTCTGTCCGTGGAGAAGGAGGACGTACTTTACACAGGGTGTCCCCTTAGCCGCTATCCCTTCCCGGCGGGAGGCCATCACTATGGACCCCTCCCTGGAAGGATGGGGGGCGGTGCGGCAGTGCCGGACGGCCAGGGGCTGCTGGAGTTCTGAGCAGCAGCAGCAACACATCAACGTGTTGGAGCTACAGGCTGTGTCTCTCGGCCTACAGCACTTCCTCCCAGACCTGGCCGGCAGACACGTCCTGATGAGGACCGACAACTCCATGGTGGTGTACTACGTCAACCACCAGGGGCGCACCAAGTCCCTCCGGTGCTTGCAAGTGGCCCAGCGGCTGCTGCTTTGGGCCCGTCATCATCTCCTCAGTCTTCGGGCTGTGTATTTACCAGGCGCCGCCAACAGGGCCGCGAATCTGCTGTCTCGCCGGGGCCCCGACCCCGGGGAGTGGAGGCTCAACCCAGCGGTGGTGCTCGCCATCTGGGAATGCTTCGGCAGGGCAGAGGTGGACCTCTTTGCGTGCCAGGACTCGACTCACTGCTCTCTGTGGTTCAGTCTTCATGGCCCCAGCCCTCTAGGCCTGGACGCGTTGGCACATGCGTGGCCGAGGCAACGGCTTTACGCATTCCCCCCGTTGCCACTTATAGTACAGACTCTCCACAGGGTTGTGGTGGACCTCCACACACTGCTGCTGGTGGCCCCTCGGTGGTCAGGGAGAGTGTGGTTCCCGCAGCTACTGGACGGAGACCCCTGGTGCCTGCCAGTGAGGCAGGATCTTCTGTCGCAGCTGGGGGGCCAGATCTGGCACCCGGATCCGGTCAGGCTGCAGCTCTGGGTTTGGCCCCTGAGGGGCCGGACCCCTTGCTAGATTTGTGTGAGCCGGCAGTGGCCGACGCCATTGCCAGCTCTCGGGCACCGTCCACCAATGCCCTCTACGCCAACAAGTGGAAGCTGTTCTCCACTTGGTGCCTGACGCAGGGCGTAGAGCCCACGCGCTGCCCCCTGCCTACCATTCTGCTGTTTTTACAGTCGCCGTTTGACAAGGGGCTCACGCCTTCCACCATCAAGGTGTACACTGCTGCCATCTCTGCGCGGCATGCCAGGATTGAAGGGTGGACAGTGGGATCCCATCCTTTGGTGGCTCGCTGTCTGAAGGGTGCCCTTCGCCTGAGACACCCCCCCGGCGGAGCCGGGTGCCCACATGGGATCTGCCTTTGGTGCTGCAGGCTCTCTGCGACGCACCTGTTTGAGCCCCTGCTGACAGTGGATGTTTCATGCCTGTCTATGAAGACGGCATTCCTTCTGGCCATCACGTCAGCGAAGCGCGTTGGGGAATTGCACGCGCTGTCGGTTAGTGGGGACTGCCTGCTGTGGCCTAATCCCTCCTTCCTACCAAAGACCCTCTCCTCTGTCTTTGCTAATCAGCCTCTTAGCCTGGCGGCGTCTGAGGCGGATCAGGGGGAGAGGTCTGAGCTTTTATGCCCTGTGCGTGCCCTACGGGTGTATGTGTCCCGCACAGAGGGCTTTCGTCTGACTGACGCCCTGTTTCTGTGCCATACAGGGCCAAGACGAGGCTTGGCACTTTCCAAGCAGAGGCTGTCCAAGTGGGTAGTGGAGGCCATATTGCATGCCTATAGGCACAGTGGCTCCACAATACCTCGGGGTGTTCGAGCGCACTCCACCCGCAGTATGGCGGCCTCATGGGCATCACTGAGGGGCGTGCCCCTCTCTGACATATGCAGCGCTGCCTCAGGGGCATCTAGCTGCACTCTTACCAGGTTTTATCGGATCAACGTTGTTCCGCATAATCCTGTCCCAACGGCGGTGGTTCCTGGCCCGTCCCAGCAGCACTGAGTACGGGTAGGCACTCCTCATGACTTTGTTGGTACGAGTCATCCATGTGCTGAAAGCACCGCCTCTGGCGGTCAGAAGACACGAAATAGAACGAAGGTTATGCATATAACCACGGTTCTATGAGTGTCGGATGACCGCCAGAGCTTGGCCGTCACTCGGAGTGCTCACGAGAAGATGTGCCAAGAGGGTTACTTCCTGGGTTCACCGGTCTTTTGTGCCCCGTCACGGGGTCACAGGGTCACGGTGACGTCACCCAGGTGACAATGTTGATATTATCACTCGACCTGCACGTACGTGCGATGGACATCCATGTGCTGAAAGCACCGCCTCTGGCGGTCATCCGACACTCATAGAACCGTGGTTATATGCATAACCTTCGTTTTACATGAAATAATTTAGGCAAAGAATTGGCATAGACTGAATGAGTGTGCGTTTTTTTCTTTCTTGCTTAAAGCATTACTACTACCTGGTGAAGGTACCCGCTCCTACATCTGAAGGTACATCAAGGTCCTACATTTAAAGGTTTAGTGCAACCATCCACATCTCAGACGGACCAAATCACCAGTTACTAAACACTGTTCTCCAGTTAACATTTGCATACAGCTGTATGTTCCCTGTTTATTGCTTTCCTTAGCCTGCCTCAACAGCGATATTTTTTGGGCACCATCTTGACAGTTACATTCGAACTAAAATTACACAATTTATTCCCTCAAACCCACCTGACTGCATAATTTAAGTAAGTATATACCCTAGGTGTGAACACACAGTTATAAGGTTTGAACTACTATCCACACAGCCTGTAGTTAAATGGCAAAAGATACATAAGGATACATACACTGCAGGCTAATTTTACCACAATTTATCGCATCTTCCGTTTGCTAAAGTTTAAAGTTGTTGTCGTGTAAGATATGTGAACGACACCGACAAAGTGAGAATCTAAAACTTCTGGTAGTAAATAGATCATTTACTGACTTTAGTCATCTGACGGCCTCAGTCATTTTCGATGGATATTTTAAGAATTTTAGAGGTGCACGTAACCATAAAAGAGGCTCTCCATGTAGGGCTTGCAATAACATAGTTGGCTTTCCATGTCTTCAAGGCTACGGAGTCTGATTACCATAAACTAAGCACAAGTTGCTCTGGATGAGAGGGTAAGCTAAATGACATGATTTTTAATAAAATTAAATGCAATGCAACACTTACCCTCCCAAAAGGTCAGCTGTGTCACTCTGCTGATTCATGTTTACAACCCGCAATTTGTGTCCTGTAGAAACAGGTGGGGGTGAGAGGTAGAGAGGGGGAGGGAGAAAGAGATAGAGAAAGAGACAGAGAGAGAGATAAAGAGAGAGAGAGAAAGAGAGAGAGAGAGAGAGTCAAAGAGATGCATCATTCATGGAAGAACACTGGACAACTTAAAAAAAAAAAATGTGTAGTTACATCTCTTGTCACGAATGCCAAGCAATGAGCGATCAGGTTTTTTTTTACAGTCAGGAGTGCAAGTCGGCTCACCTGTCAGCCCTGCCAAGTATTGCACAGTGGAGGTTTTGCCCGTGCCCGTTTCTCCAACCAGCAGGACGGGCTCTCCCTTACTTGCACACACAGCCAGCTGCTCCAGCAGCACAGAGGACAGACGGGTAGCAGCGAAGGTCTGATTCTCTCTATGCAACAAAAAAAAACAGCAGTTAAACTGATTCTACGTGTAACTACAAACACCCCAGTGCTTTAATTAAAGTGCCCGCCTTAATGATACATCCGTCCCACCTTGACCAAGTCGTCTCTAAAAAGCACTAAAATTGGACATGGCCTTCAAATTAAGGTGATGAGATGAACCTATTGAAATATGTATAAATATAAATATGTAGTCAATTTATCTATTGCCTTTCATACCAGCTGAAAGCTTTAAACAAACTCGATGCAAAGGATCTAAATACTTTTGAAGTGATTCATTTCTCAACCATAACCGTACCTCCCCAGACAACCACACCACCTTAACTAAAAAAATGCCGTGGGGGAAGCACTGTACCCTCTTTTTTTATCTCAAATGGAGGCAGTTTAAGTTTAGAAAATTCCACTGAAGGCAGGAGATTGTTTTGTTTGGTTGTTGTTGTTGTTATTGTTGCTGTTGCTGCTGCTAATATCTTACAGAGCAGTAAAGTGGTCCATTCAATGCACATTTGATTTAGCAGTGGGGTGCCAATTCAGTTATTGTTTCGTTCCAGGGGGACACAAATGGCAAAAAAATGCTTGTGCAAGGAATGCGGAAAACACTCTGGGAAGACAACACGAAGTTGCGACTGGTTGTACTTACACAATCAGCTGAACCACCTCACTCTGCTTGCGACCGAGAGTGGCCCTTCCCACGGTCACCTCCAGCTCATCCACGCTGATGCCTGGCTGATACATCTGGCAGAAATGCTGTGCCTGCAGGGGGGGGGTTAGGGTTAGGGTTAGGGGGGGTCATTAGATGAGTTACACTCAATATCATTGAAGTAAAGCCACACCACGCAAATGTCACTATCACGCATTACCTTCTCTCTAGATATGTTGAGCTTGCTGCCAATGACCTCAGCCATCTTCAGCCTGCTTGTGGGTTTGGAAAGCATGGCAGTGAAGCAGTCCAGGGCCTGAAAGGGGCACAGAGAAATATAAGCTATGCACTCAGCTCAGGGTATCCACCTATGTTTTAACAGACAATATTTCAAAACCTTTGCATGACTTTTCCATGACCCAGAATGAAGTTTCTGTGACGTCCTA
This sequence comes from Setipinna tenuifilis, assembly GCA_030347295.1. NCBI lineage: Eukaryota > Metazoa > Chordata > Actinopteri > Clupeiformes > Engraulidae > Setipinna > Setipinna tenuifilis. The sequence goes on along the minus strand of CM059282.1, from coordinate 2,835,437 downwards.
CAACCTATTGTTATCTGATGCCACAGCTTGTGTAAAATCATCACAGAAATTGTGCAAAAATACATTGTCTTCTGCTATTATTACAATTTATATGTGTAGTAACAACAGGGTTTAGAATAGGAAAATGGATCGAACAAATTCTGTCACAAAATATAAATATAATACATATATAATAAACAAACATTATGTTGTAGTCTCCTGCCTGTCCCCCATCCCCTTCCTAATTTTCAATTAATTTACTCAATTCAACTTTTCCAGGACAGGACAAATGGGCTTTTAAAAATTCCAGGACTTTTTCAGGTTTTCCATAACTGTTACAACCCACATCAGTTGGACATGGTCAGCTACACAAAGCCTATATTTCAGTAAAACGCATTTTTACATTACACTTTTACAAAGCGCAGACACTTTTATTCAAAGTAAATTACAATAGGACACAAAAAAAACGCGCCTGGTTCAGCTTTTTCCAAATTTAAAGTGTTTACCATGGTCTCAAACACTGTTGTGCAGTATTTTAGTTTAAATAAGTTGGAACAAGTGTGCAGCTAATAACTATAAACCCAGCAATGTTCATGGTGAGTGCATTAGAATAGCCATACAGGTTTGGTTCACACCGACAAAGCCACACAACATTCTGCAGACGTGACTCACCTCGAGGAAAACCTTCTGAGCAGTGGCTGATGAGGAGTTGTCAAAGTCATGGAAGATTCTCTCGCACCACTTCAGTAGATCTCTGTTAATGAAAAAAAGAAATAAAGAAATCATAAAATTAAACTTAAGCTATTCCTTTTAATGACATTCCCACCAATTACAGGCAAAGCAGTGAGGCACAGAAAGAGTGGCAAGTCAGCGAATTCATGAGTTGTTACTTGTTCATGAGTTGACATCATCACATTTTTAAGGAACCTTCTGAAAATACTGATGGTAGCCCTGATAAGCCCTGGTAACCATTACATCGCTCACAAAAATCAATGTACCTCACTAAATCATATAATGTTCATACATGCATATTCTTATTTTGTACATTTCAAAAAAGGAAAAAGAACAGCACCTAACAAGAAATACTATTTTCAATAACAATATTTATACCATTAATGAATGGCAAGTGGCAAGTTTCTATAATGTCTATACTTCATTTGACTGGAAATACAAAACCTCTAAAATATTTTTTACAGGAATCATGATTGAAATCATGTTGTGTTTCAAATCCTTTTTCCGTAAGGACGTAAGTGACAAACTATTTGAATAACACAAAGTACACAACCACCTAATAGGCAGTATTCTCCCTACTCCATTATTGTACACAAAAGAAAAAAATATATTACTGCTATTTTAGGCTTTTGTAAGGAATATGTATTGTAATTATGTTGTGAAAAGAATCACAACACAACTAAATTTCAAGCAGAATCTACTACCACTGTAACCCCCTAAACCTGTGGCTATATTGTTATCTAATACATCTGCCCTGGTCTGACAGCACCATATCACAGGTTCAAATTCTAAACAGAGGATGTTCTAATCAATATTGGTATTGATGTAGCACAAAGCCGATGGAAAGCTGACAGCATCCTTGAGGGCAAGTGAACCAGTTGATGGGCAATCCCTGTTTAAACTGTACTCCACATGGCTGGCTCAAAGCAGAATTTCCGATGGGTACACTAACTGCACACAGTCTGAGGCCCATACAAGCTGTACAATTAATGTGCATGACCTTCATCCTTGGGTCATGATCCAGTCTAAAATTGACAGTCTCATGGTGTCATTGTATGGAGAATGAAAGTGAATGCAGACAGAAGTGTACACAGTATTAACAGTGGAAGGATGTGCACGAACTGTTAATTACTATGTATGTGTTAGTATGTTACAGAGGTCATCCCACACAGCCCAGCACCAGGCTCGAACCTGCACCTACACAGCAAGGCTAGACTGGGAGTCAAGACTGAAAAGCCCACGTTGCCAGTCAACTAATTGGTACATCTCTTAAGGCGTCAGATAATGTTCCGTGTACACAGGTACACTCACCCCCCTAATTAAGTTTAGATGAGATTATGCTAGCTGTCCACTGAAATCTCGTTCAATCTCTTTTGGTGTCATGTCGTGCCAGACAAGTTGAATTTGACTAATGAAACGTAGGGCAAGAATCTGTGACCTACAATTATTAAATACGTCCATGGTACCTTAGACAGAGTCCTCTCCCCTCCAGTGCTGCTGCCCCATCATCAAGCCTCTGCTGCTCTGCTTCTGAGGCCTGCAGGCTGGAACTGACTCCGGCTGCAGCTGGACTAGGGTGTCTGTCTCCGGTCAGCTGGCAGTAAATGTCCAGAAGGCGATCTGCCACCACAGTCAAACTGGGGTACCTCTTTAACAAAACCTGGACAGGAAGTTATTGTGGTTGTCGACGTGGATAAATTCAAAAGGGATACACAAAATAAATCTATGAATGGGTTCTCAGTTCTCACCGGAAAAAAACAAAGTTCAGGTACAGACTATATGAGTAAAAATGTCTTACATTTGAACTCTATCAAATACAACCCAACTGCCACTGCATTATTTTGTACCACATAATATGTGTTCATATTTTGTTCATGCAGAAATAATTCTGCAAAAACTCATTGTTATAAAATGATGTCCAATAGCTACTGGGTAACACATAGACTGTCAGAGGGGCTATGCGGCAGTTAAAGTTTGAGAACCACTGTTATAAATGAATTTAGGCAGTTTAAGACCAGAAACACAAATGTTTCTGAATCAAACTGGCTACAGACTTGCCTGCTTGAGCTCTTCTTTGGGGATATTTCCTATCTGCAGTTTGGTCCAGTATTTGTCCAACAGCGCTGCATGTGTGCTGTGTGGCCTGTGCCAGCTTCCACCACTGAAAAACATCCTACAAAAGAACATACCAAAAAGTTACCAATGAGCATTATAGCCACTGTGCTCCATTTCACATGAGGGCTGCACAATATCATGAAAAGGTGTGATACTCGATAACATGGCTGAAAGCTGACAACATGACTTTTGATCAAAAAACAAACACTTAAAGCTAAAAGACATTACAATTGTAAGTTTGTCTTCAGGAGTACAATCTAAACATTGAGCAGCCTATGCTATGGGGGAGAGCATCAGCGGCAGTGGGTCTCCTTGTGATTTGCCAAATATTTTTGCATGTGGAGCACAAAAGTGTAGCTTGAAGAGATTTCATATTTATTGCAGCTAAGCTATGTTTTTAAGGTATGTATATCTCAACACTGCTTGCTGCGATTTTTAATTTTTAGCCTTTACCTTCTTGTAGCAAAAAACTGAAATCCGGGAGCCACTTGGATGCAGTCCTCACGACCTGGAATTGTCAACCTCCTGTTTTCCATCAGAGGAAGTAGTATGGATATCTGGAGGGTCCAATTTACAAACGGTGCATTAAACAAAATTTTAACAACTTGCACAAAAAATCAACTTCTTTGTTAACACTGTACTCAACCCACCACATCTAGAGGAGCATGGTCAATGTCCTCCAGCAGGATCCAGTAACCCTTTGATACAGCTTGTGTCAAAGAGCCAGGCTGCCACACAAACTTCCCAGGGACATCGGTACATCGGTACATGCCAAGCAACATCTGCAACAACATGTGTATTAACACTGTGTCAGCATGCCTTGATAGATAATGTAGCACATACAGCGGTAACAAATACTAACTGCTGGAATTAGATCACATGAAAATTCAACCAGAGCAGATTAAAGCCGGTGGTATACTTCCACAGAAAGGGAATGAACCATGAGTGTGTGCTGAGAAAGGACGACAACGGAGTCATCTTTGGGACATTTGCAGGGTGTGAGATTTTGGGCCTACACCTGGATTGTGTGAGTGCAAAACTGAACTCCATAATTTAACAGAAATCCTTGCCAATCTTCTTCCACTGTTTCTGGAATGATGCTGATACTGATTATACCTTAAGGCGAGCCATACCTCTGGAATCAGCCTAGATACTGTTCCCAGCTTGTAGCTATGGGATGCAGCATGCTTTGCTAAGAACTTTGAGAGGCCAAGAGGCAACACAAAGCCCAGAGGGGTGCTGAGGACAACAAAAGAAAAAAGTATGGCACACAGGTTCGCAATGCATACTGTATGCATACTGCACATGCGCTGCTGTGTGCATGGAGGGATACCACGGGTTTAAGGCTGTTTTTTCTTCATTCCGCGGAAGTGCTGAACAAAGGTTATAAAGGCACCCAGGGATAGAGCTATGATGATCTATGCCAAAACTTGACAGGTCATATACCAAATATGAAATAGCACCTCACCTTACTGTCCGTTTGATCTCCCAATTGAACTTTAAGAATCTCAGGGCATTTCACATGCCCGGTCACAGCAGCAAGGTATTCCACAAGGGTTGTTTTACCACAACCGATAGGACCTTCTAAGAGCACAGCTTTCTGTGAAGCAACCGCAATAGCAAGTCTTCGCAGGTTCCGACAAGTTGAATCCACCAGAACTAAATCCTTTACAAAAGCCTAAAGTAACAGAAAAAAATAAGGTTAAAATTACACTTTATGTACAGGTCTTTGACCGCCCCCCCCACACACAAAAAAAAAACGGCCATCCTACCGGCTCCTCATTTTGTTGTTTCATCTTTGGCAACACCACTCCACAGACCGCCACCACATTCTGGGAAAGGTCCTCAGACACGACTTGGCCCCGGGTGTATCGATTGGCCTTTTCTTTGCGCCACATGACAGAACCTTGGTTAGCCAATACAAGGGCCTTCTCGACCTCCAACTGCTGTACCTCCTCAAGTGACCTGCAGAAAAAAAGGAGTGTATATTTCTGCATTTCATTTCAAGCGTATACCAAGAATGCACAATAGAGAGGGATCTAAAACAAATTTAAAAATGCATGTCTTGCTTTAAAAGTTTACAAATCAAGCAACACTATAATCCCACAGAACACTCTTTGTTTTTAAAAAAGAAAAATAGACGTAAACAGAATATGATGGCTAAAATACACAAGAGGCATAAAAAAATACACCAAAATGGGTGTAACAGTCAGAAAGACACAGCATCTATCTGCATATGTGTCATGTTAGATTTCGTAATGATATGATAGGTGTGATCACAATGGCAAGGATGAAGGGGAAATGAAGGGGAGTTAAATTGCGCATATCAGTCAATGAGGAACCCATGGCGATAAACATCTCATCACCATGCACAGGCCTTAATATGTAGATAGTGTAGTCTTGCAAAAAAATTGTGCTGGAAAAGAGTTAATGGACATAGTAACTAACACAAAAACTGGGCAACATACTTCATTTTAAGATGGAGAATCTCTTCACTTGACAAGACCTTTCGCAGGAAAATTGTTTTCTGATTGTCTGTCATGTGGGATACCAAGGCTAGGCACTGTGCGGTGTACCTACAAAGAAAAAAAAACCCACACACCTCTATTGAAAATCTTTCTACGTTACAAACACACATGCAGTAGAAATGAACACATTCAATACCTTCACCATCAAGCAAATTTTTAAGACTGAAAAATAGTTTATAATGTGTAATGTATTCTGTGCTCTCACCAGCGGACCATAACATCACTGGTGAACAACTGAGATACACAAGCACTCCAGTCCCACAGGACCCTGTACTTAGCACAGTCACTCTGCAGGAAATGCAGGGTGGCCCCCATCAGGTCCCGCAGCTTCATCCGCCGGGGGCCATACTGGATGGATGATGACTCCTCGCTTGTGAAGTAGAGCCTTTGAAAAACTGGGGGTGCAGTGCTGAAATACCTTGTGGCAAACCTGTTAAAGCATCAGATAGAAACACAACACAAGAATATTAAGACTAATGCAACACACCACACATATGAATTAACTTATGTGCCCTTTTCCTGCAGACACCATACTCACGCTTGTGCGTCGGGACTGAAGTTCAGGAGTTTGCTGAGAGCAACACATAAGCGTTCGTGTAAATCGTGATTCAGCCGGCCATCTGCCTTGACTCTCTCGGCGTTCCTCTCCAACAGATCCAGAACCAAAGGCCGCAAGTGACGAGCAATCAGCAGTGTGTATTCCTTCTCTATAAGGAGCTGAGCTAAACAGCCCAAAATGCACTGCCTGTCTTGCTGGCTCCATATCTATAACCACATTCAGAGATATCATTCGGTCTTACAATGGTAAACTACTAGTCAGAGACTTACACGCATCATGCCAATCCATCATTTATAATGTAAATCTTACTAATAGGTAAACATACAGTTTGTTTTTGATCAGCTATGACGAACCAATAAATAGCAATCACGCGGTAATCTTTCGATCACGACAGACATCATTCGAAGAGTACTGGGGTTCAAAAATGTCAAATATACAACGAGCGTAGTTTCCATTGTGTTACTATGTATGGCCGTAGCTTAAAGTTCAAGAAAAGCCATTTGAAAGCTATGAATAATTAACATGGTTGACTATTCAGTTACAGTTATGTTACACTTGTTATCAGCTTATCGAGAGGTAAATAAAGCTACAACTACAAGCCTGGTGTGGCTAATTACAACAGCAATCTTACCTGCTTCGCCAAATACTTGCCGAGTTCGTTGTGACTTTTCTCAATATGCCTCGAGATTGTACCCAATGATGACAGGCTCAGTTCTAAATTTTCCATCATACAAACGATTACATGCAGAAAGTACAGAAATCGAAGACTGTCGAAATGCTAACTTGTGTATTGTATAGATTTGAATGTTTAGGACATCGTGGACTTCATCTCTTGCTTGTCTATCCTGCTTGTATCACAACACAGTAAGCACGTTCCCGTCAGTGTTAAAAATCGCAGTCCACATGTGAGTAGATAAAAGAAATACTTCCGGGTCAATATTTTGTCGCTTTGATTACGTCCACTGATGCGACACCCCCCTTCCCCCCAAACACACACCGAGCTCCGCACACAAAGATCAAATTACCCCTCCCCCACTGTACAACCCTAAAAAAGCAAAATACAAAATGTTTTTTCCATTCCACTGTTCCAGCATTGTAAAACTCATATTCTATACACTCATATATGAATAGCAGGCATCTGCTTTCCACGCAGTACTTTCGACATTAAATCGATTAGGGTAGGCTACTGTGGTCTGAAGAGAAGGGACCATGGACCGCGCAAGCTGCACGTCCATTATGAATCGCTGAACGATGTTATGCTGCACACACTAACTGGTGTATGAATGGTTTAACCTTGCGTTAAAGACAAGCAATAAGCTAATGTGTGGACTATAAAACCACAATAGAACTTGACAATGTGGTAGTTCTGTGTCATTTAGGTTTATGATTAACTGATTAAAGATTGGCTGCTTCTCCAACTCCTATATTAATTTTATGCAAACTACCGTCACACAAAGCACCGGAAGATGCTATTACATTTTCAGAGATACCGCGGGAAATTGTCGTAACTTCCGGTATTACATTGTGTTGGTGTGGTTGGCGCGACATTTCTGGATGCGTACCTTAGACGTTCGTGAGCCTTTTGACATGGTATGTACTACAAATGGTCGTGACAGTCTTAATCCAACTTTAGCCCATTTCTTCCAAATATGAAATGATACAATTGACATACAATATAACCATTCATATGAATATTTTATGTTGTTTGATTAGCTGTCGGCTAGTTCTCTGCACTGCACTGGGTACAGGAACTGTGAACAGTAGCTTACCAAACCCAACTTGCTATTTTGCTTTTTTGAACGGGACAATTGTTGTCTCCAGCAAGTCTTATGTTGTGTGTTGTGCTGTTAATTGCTGGAGTTGATTTTTGTTGCCTGTCGGCTGATAAACGTAATGACTTCAGACAGACACCCTGTACTGGTGGGATATTACTGCTAACTTGCTAAGCTAACATTAGGCTGACGCTGCGCCTGTTTTGTATTTTTTTCCCTGAACTCAGTGGAAGTATTGGTGAAAGCATTGGTTACAATATTGCCTTTTTGAAAAACTTTACGAAACACAGTTAAAATATTCATACACATGTAGCGTAACAAAAGAATGACCCGGTGCTGAAATCACACAATAACTAACTAAGGCTAGGGTACGGATTTCAGGCTGATTTGCAAGAACACAAATCTCAACAATTGAAATTGTACGTGCTCTAAATCCGCAGCAATAGATACATAAGGAGCTGCGTCCGAAGACCCTTCATGTTATTACTCGGAGACCCCGTCCTTGCAAGTCCATTTGTGGAAGTCTGTAAACCTACCTAGTTGATCATGGACGAATTCATAGATGATTCTCTTGGGCAACATGCACATTCTGGTAGGTCAAGTTGTGTGTGAAGATGGTAATGTTTTGGTTGTGAAAGGCCAGGTCGTATGCCAATTCATGCTGTTTTTACCTCCATTGTAGTAGTTCTTTTAATTAATTAATGACTTCCTGTGACAATCTGTATCATCTATACTGTGCTCTTTCTATGCTAGTATACATTTTATTCATTTGTTCATTTTTTGCTTTCACTCTGTGCATTTTCATGCTTTCACCGTGAATACAGTGCTATGAAGGAATAGAATTTGTATGCAAATTTAGGATTGCACTTTTATTACATATTTGTATACCAATGTGCTTTTTTTTTAAAAAAAGATTCAGCATCTGAAACCTTTGCATACCATGATGAAGACTCCGTGGATATTTATGCTGGCCTGGAGGGCAGTCCAGATAAGAATGAAAATACAGGCAAGTGCTGTCCTTATGTATTAATGGAATCCAGAATAGGCTTTGGTGGTGTATAGTTTTTCACAGCCTTATATTTTTCTGACCCCAGTATGTCAGTATTTAGGCCAAATCAGTCATTCTGTGTACACCGTTTTTTGCCCAAATCATTCTGTGTACATCGTTGTCATAAATGCATTACCATTAAACAAATGCAATTATTACTCACCATTTGTGTAAGTTGAATTTATTTTTTGGTACTGTTTTTAGGGAAGACATGCAAGAGATTCTCCTCTTCTCCGATGCAGAGCGAATCTATGGACTTATTTGAAGAAATTATTGTTGAGGAACGACTGAAGAAAGAGGCATCTTACAATGAGGTTTGATATGTTAATTCACTGAAAAATATATATTTTGTGTTAATTCAGGTATAGTTTGTATGGGGGGGCGGGCGGCGGCAGTGTTACAGCTACTTTTTGTTGACCAAGTTGAGACAGTGACAGTGACAGTCACAGTGTTACAGCTACTTTTTGTTGACCAAGTTTACAGTTTGCTTCAATGTAGTACTGAGGTGCAAGAGTGTGGCATATGTGCAGTATGCAAGCATGCATTATATGTTATTCTTTAACAGTGTGATTGCCTCTGGGAAGAAGCTTTTCTCCATTCTGAGGGTGTGGGCTGTTATGCTGTGCTACCATTTGCCTGGTGGCAGTGAGCAGGAGAGTACATGAGAAGAATGTGTTGTGTCTTTGAAGACGCATACAGCTTTGTGCAGGCAGCAGGTGTTGTAAATGGCAGAGACAGATGCAAAAGGAGCACTGGGGAACTTTTCAGCCATCCGTACAACCCACTGTACACAGTTCCCACTGTGCATAGAATTTCTAAAACATCATGAAATTTCATGTAATGTCAGGGAATTTCGTAATTCTGTAGCCAAGTGAGGGAATATAAGAAAATTTCTTGTGTAGTTGTTCGCAAACTGTGATGACTATTTCCATGCAAAGACCTTGGTCCTTGTGAAATGACATGCATTTCATTGTATTATCTTCCTTGTCGTGTATTATCGTGTGAAAACACCTGCACCTGAAAATTGAGGATACAGATTAATGATGTATATTATTTATTCATTTATTTATTTACCTCTCGGAACCCGTGTGGTCTATAATTCTTTATACAGAATGTTTTGGAAATTAGGTTTTTTACTCTGGCAAAAGCATATAAAAGTCCTGGAAGTCAGTTTGACTTAACGCTTACTTAACCCTCAGCAAGGTTTACAAATGACCCTGCTGAGGATGTTTTCTACAGTCCCCTCTGTAGAGTGTTGTGAGAATGTGAGGAGCTGCAGCTTCAGCAAAAAGTGCAGACTCCGTTGGCCTGTCTTTGTGAGGTTATCAGTGATGTGAATGTTGGAAAGTTAGCGCTCTGGACAATTGGGAGGTGATTGAGTCTCAGTGGAGTTTGTGTGTGTAGAGCCTGTCTAAAATTAACACCTTTTGTATTTTACACATATTGAACAGGTGGTTTTGAGTGCACAATCTCCTTTTTGTGGACTGCCCTAACTTAACAAGCCTACAATTGTTGTATCATCAGCGGTTTTGTTGTGGTTTGAACTGCATCCTTGTTGGCTAATAGCCAGTCAGAAAGAAGTGGGTGAGCTGAATACAGTGCCTGACAAAAGTCTTGTTGCTTATCCATTTTGTAGAAACAAAAGCTTATAACCTTACTTTTAATTAATCCATTGGTTTTAGAAATGTCTCATATGAAAGCTAAAACCCTCCTAAATTATGTTAATATACTGAAAATAAATTAGCTTTACTGAAGAAAGATTGATAATTTAATGAACACAGAAAGGTCAGATTTTGGCAAGACAAAAGTTTTGTCGCCTACAGAAAATTGAACAAATAATTTACTTCAAATACAAAAATATGTTGCATAACATCAGTGAAACAAGTAATGGTGCTGTGAGGTTCATATTTAATATCTTGTATGACTTCCATGAGCTTGTAGGACTGCATCCATGTGGTTCGATAATGACTCGTACAATTTATTGATGAAGTCATCAGGAATAGCAAAGAAAGCAGTCTTACATGCCTTCCAGAGTCCATAAAGATTCTTTGGTTTTGCCTTTCATGCTTCGTCTTTCATTCTACCCCAGACATGCTCAATGATGTTCATGTCTGGTGACTGGGCTGGCCAGTCCTGGAGCACCTTGATCTTCTTCGCCTTGAGGAACTTTGATGTAGAGATGGAAGTATGCGATGGAGCACCATCCTGCTGCAAAATTTGTGGTTGGGAATGTAAGAGGTTGCTAATACTTCTTGATATTTTAGGCTATTGATATTGCCTTCCACCCTGCAAATGTCTTAGACCCCCATACTGAATGTAACCCCAGACCATGATTTTTCCGCCACCAAACTTAACTGTTTTCTGTGTGAATCTTGGATCCACACGGGCTCCAGTAGGTCTCCTGCAATATTTGCGGTGGCTTTGATGTAATTCAACCGAAGATTTATCTGAGAAATCTTCTGCCACTTTTCCAGCATCCATCCTTTTAGCAGGCTGTGGGCCTTGCCAAATGTTTTTTAATTGCCTTTTGTTTAGTTCTGGTTTCTGTGCACTGATTCGACCATGGAGGACATTTCGAGACAGAATTCTACTAACTGTTCTGGTTGACACAGGGATTTGAGGTAACCAGGCCTGGTGGAGCTCTGCAGCAGTGAAAAAAGGGGCTGGCCTTGGAACACACGGTCCTCCCGAGCACTTATCTAGCAGGGTCTGCCGGACCTGTGCTTGTCAAAAACATCTCCAGTCTATTCAGATCTTTTTCTTATTCTTTGTACTTGACGCTGAGACACAATGAAGGTGTCAGCCACCTCAGCAGTGGATCTGGTCCTTCACCCTCTTGATAATTAATGCTTTGCTCTCAGGGTGCATCTTAGGCATGTTGTCAGAGGGCAAGTTGGAGCTGATGTGAAGGTCTGGTATGCTGGGGTTCTTTTTATACACATCCACTAATTGATTGATCAATAACTGATCACAGGTGAGGCTGTAATCTAGGATTGGGTGCATCATATGACAAAGCGACAAGACTTTTGTCTTGCCAAAATCTGACTTTTCTGTGTTCATTAAATGATCAATCTTTCTTCAGTGAAGCAAATTTATTTTAGTATATTGAGCTTTCATATGAGACATTTCTACAACCAATGTATTAATTAAAAGTCAGGTTATAAGCTTTTGTTTCTACAGAATGGATAAGCGACAAGACTTTTGTCAGTCACTGTAGAGACGTACAGTATGAGGTGATTTAGGTCATTAAAGAACATTGATCTATTTAGTAGCCCACCCGCCACCGCATGTTGTGATTAATTAACATGACCATCTGTGGTCATTGATGTCATTTATACTAGTAAGACAACATGGATGATGTATCACAAAATTATAAACCTATGGTTTTAAAGCTTCATTAATAGGTTTATTTTCTTAGATGCAGTCTCTTGGCCATTATTAGAAACATCTACTAAAAGATCCGTGACTAACACTTGAAGTAGACAAATTTGAAAATCACAGCTGAATGTGTATAATAGTATCTGGATTTTTTTAACCTTTGGATTTCTTTTTGCAGATGAAGACTAAATTTGATGAAGCTCGAAGTCAACTTCAGGAATTGGTCCAGAAGTTGCAGCAGCTGGAAACGCAGGTGTGTAATGTGAAAAAAAAAACCTGTGGTGTAACGTATTGTCAAAGACTTTATTATGTGTGACTAAGTGTGCATGCATTAAACATGGTATGTGTTATGGGTGTAAAGGTCTGATTTTGAAGTGAATGATGGATGACAAAAAATCCTAAATTCTTAGTGACCTTTTGCTTCCTTAAAAATGCTGGCTGTCTGTGCTAACCTTTTTACCTAATACAAGCACAGGTCTGTAAAGACTACATTGCTAGACATTGTTGTAAAAGTTTATTGGTTCTTTGTTGTGAGTTGAACTTTGTTTTTACAATACACCAATTGTGCTTAGCAATCATATCTCTTTCGTCATTGATATTTATTGATCTTGTTTTTTTTTACATCTTTTTAAGAATGTGACATTGCAAGCAGAAAATACACTTCTTAAGAAAAATCTCTGTTCACTCATCAAAACAGCGAAGAGTGAGATTGGTCGTAAGGACGCAGAGATAAATAGACTCAGTGAAAGGCAAGTATGCTCCATGTGTGCATGTTTTTTTGAACTGTTAAAGCTCCCTTAATAAGCTTTGTATAACAGCAACATAGTTTGTTTTGTGTTAATTTCTTAGTTTTTTCTTGAGCATGTTTAGCTACTTTCTCTGCTTGAAAAAACTCTGCAAAAAACGATTACGATGATGCATCAGTAGTAGTAGTAGCAGCAGTAGTATTGGTATTATGATAGTTTTTAAGTATATTTAAAGTATTTGACAGTTTTTGACTTGTTCTCAGCAGAGCTGGCAGAGGAAACCCCGAACAGACCTACCGCCGGCCTCAATCCAACCAACACACGAGTCATGCAACTACCGGATCAAGTTGTAAAAGAGGCAACTGTTCAGCATCTATCTCTGAATCACTTTGTGAAAGACGGAATTACGATGTGGAGGTCCTGGCAAAACACACACGAATCACACCACTGTCCACAACAGAATTGTCAAGAACAAAAGATGCAGATGTGGTTAATGCCAATATTGTCAACAGTCGCAACAGTGCCTTGGCACCTTTGAGTTATGGACATGGGTGTGTACCTGAATCCCAGCATTTGCCAAGTCATAGAAGCCTTAGTCCAGCAATCACTGCCTCATGTTCAGGAGATAAAGGTAAAAATAATACAGAATTACAGAGCGATTCAGCGATGGCACCGTCAACCACAGAGTCAGTCCGGAATCTGAGTGAGAAACGTTCCTCCAGGCACAGTAACATGCGATATAATCCTTCAGCTTCAGAGAAGTCTACCTCAACTAAACCCAAAGATCGACCTCTTAAGCACAAAAGTCCACCTCTACGTCATACTTCATCTTCTCAAATGTCTAAAGCGCCAGCTAAAGACTATTCTGAAGACTTTTTGTTGGAGAGAAGTAGAGTTTGCAGAGAAAAAGAAGGTTCTACCAGCAGTCATCGGTCCCAACATAACATCAGTTCTGAAAGGCCCAGAGTCTCGTCTAACCACAACAGAGAAAAAACTTCAGCAAGGAATTATTACAAAGAAGAGAGAGAAAAAGATCGAATCAAAGAAGGTACCAACAGAGAAAGCAGGAGCTCCAGAGCAGACAAAAACAGAGAGGATTACCTCAGGACAGAGAAAGAAAGGTCACGGAGCAGTCGAGAATCCACTAGTAAGAGTGCAAAGCAGAAAGCAATGGACAGAGCTCCTGAGAGACAGTCTGATGTTGGAGGAAGTAGAGCTGGTGTGTCTGCCATCAGGTCTGATGCCGACTCCTCTCACAAGAAAGACCACCAGAAGAAAAGTGAAGGTGGAGAAAGACAGACAGCAGTGCCAGTAAACGCATCAAGAAAAACAAAGACCATTACCATGTCTGAGGAACACACACTTAAGCCTATTGTTAAACAAACACATGAAGGTGATGTTAACCATTCCAACAAAGAGGCTTTGATGGAATGTAGTAGCACCAAGAAAACTGTTGACAATGGAAGTGTGCGAATGAAGGTGAAGTCTTCTGAGTACGATTGTGAAAATGACTGGGAGAAAAAAAAGGATGATGCAAAACAAGAAAAAAACTTTATACCATCTGAGGAATTGGTCATGGATGTAAGGCCATTGAGTAGTGGATGTAAGGTCATTGAAGAAAACAGTCCCAACAGAAAATTGTCTTTCATGGAAACTCTCAATCTTACACTGTCACCTGTTAAAAAGCCCAATTCGTGTAAGAAACAAAACGGTGAATCAACTGAAGCTGGATCTTCAGAAAAAAATAATCTTAGCGACACAGGTGAAGAGTTTTATGTTATTGATGAGCTGGAAGCATCTGTAGAGGAAAGTCATGTGGATGATAAAACGGCAGTGTCTCCAGTTGATTCAAGTAAATTGCAAGTGAACCTTGAGTGCTGCAACAAAACATCTACAGAGGAGGGTGAAATCTCTGTGCCTGCTGATACTGAGGTGCCATCCAGTTCACAGGCTGATGTATTAAAAGCAGATGATGAGAAGGGAAATGTGGGCTACATTTTGCCCACTTCAGAAGTTGCTAAACAGGTTGCAGTAAACATTGGCAAAATTATAACCCATGTTATTCCACACGAAGAGCCAAGTCATGGTACTAATTCTGCCTATTCTGACATGGCAGCCACAAACGAAAATGACATTGCCACTTCCGTTTGTACAAAGAAGTATACAGTTAGTGAAAGTTGTTTGGATGTTGGAAAATGCAGTGCCAATACTGCAGAGCCAGTATCTCATACTTTTACTCAAACATCTAAAGAGAATGGTCAAGGAAGTATATTAGATACCAGAACAGCACTGTTTGTTTGTTCAGGTATGTTAGAAGATGGGCCAGTTTCTGAAATTGACTCAAAAATTGGTACAGACAAAGAAATGGCGCCTGCTGAAAGCTGTGTTCACCTGGATTCTGTATCTAGTACGGTTAACTTGGAGAAACTCCCCTCCTGCCCTAGCAGTTGTGTTGCCAATGTAGATGTTCCAGACATTTCAAACATGGAAACTGAAAGTGCAGAAGAGTTGAACTCTCGTGTCTTATTAAGAGAGCAGTTAAATGAAGTAGCTAAAGTGAGTAGCACTACAAAAAAGGACACTGTATTGCAAGAAAAAGTAGTTGCAAGCTCAAATGAAACTCCACCACACCTAGCTAAAGACTGTGAACCTGATTCAACAGAGAATACAGAGAACAGCTCAGAACCCTCAAGTTCCACTGTACTACCCCAAGATGAAGACTCAATGATGCTCACCCTGAAAACCATTAAACTCATTCCTGATGCCATCAGTCCTCTCACAAGTCCAGTTCGTCAGGTGAAGAAAGTGCAACCCCCATCCCCCGGGAAGCAGACGCATATCAAAAGTCTTAGTACGGGTAAGTGTTGTGATCACATCGTTTTGAGTTGAATGATTGCACAACTAAAGGGTATTGACTATTTCATCAGGGTCATCATGTTTGATATTACAAATCCATTGCAAGTTATGCATTTTTGTATTGTTTCTCTGCTGTTCCACACTAAACTATCTGTCCTTTTTTACTTTAAGATTTCCAGAATGTCACTCTTGAAGCTGATACCAGCAGTAAAGCTGTGGATGTGAATAAAGAAAATAAAAAACCTGACTGCTCCATACCTACTGCAGAAAATTCTCCACCGTGCAGCATTGAACAAGAGGAACTAGAGGAAGGGGAGATTGTCAGTGAAAGTGAAACTGATGAATCTCCTGTGACTGCAAAAAGTCCCAAGACCTTCAAAGAGGGCAACAAATCTAAAGGCGTGAAAAATAACCACAGCCCTCAAACTCGCCTTATCAAAATGGCTTCCAGGAGAAACTCAAAGGATTTACAACCACAAGTTGTCTGTAACAGCACAAAAACAGTGGCAAACAGGAGTCCTCCCAGTAAAAGACGTTTTAAAACAGTTCCACCACCTGACCCAAAAACCTTGCCACCTTCATCCACCGCTGTAGAGGAAATTATGAATATGTTTAAAGTAATCCGATCACAACTGAGAAAAAAATATATGAAACTAAACAAAATCTTTCCCAAGAAGACCTTCAGCTCGGTCATTGAAATGTCTAACTTGTCATTTACAGATTTGGTCAGTAGTTTAAACCTGCATAAGTTGTGTGACCAAGAGTGTGTTGTTAAAGCCAAACTGAAAAAAGTCATTATTAATGTAATGAACAAGATTGGTAATAATGGAATTGTGAACCGCATCTTTGAACAAAATTCACACAACCTAAAGTCAAAGCTATGGTCTTTTGTGGAAGGGCAGCTTGACTTCTTATTTAAAGAAATACAGACAACCCTTGCAAGCTCATCCACAGTATTCGATGGCAAGCCACTTCTACAGAGGGATCACACTGAGAGTACTTCCAAAACGACCAAAGCTAAAAAGAAACAAGAAGTGTCTCCTTGTGGAACTACAGCAAAGACACGAGTAGAAAAGCTCTCTATTGTGGAGGCTAAAAAAGGCCCTATTATATCAACACCCTGCCCACTTCGAAGGCCTGCATACCAAACTGGACTTGGCAGTAGAGGAAAAAATCTGAAGATGAGTGTGGAGGAAACCAATGAAGATCCTGGTACCTCTAGGTCCTCTGAAAAGATTCCACAAACCTCATCTGAAGGAATGGTAACAGATAAGTCGGTAGACAGAGTTAACACTTTTGTCCACCAATTATCACACTCTGGGTCGATTGTGGACAAAGCTGAGTTTGAGATTCTCACTGAACAGCAAACATCCAGCTTAACATTTAATTTGGTCTCCGATTCACAGATGGGAGACATATTTAAGAGTCTGCTGCAAGGTTCTGATCTTCTGGAAAACAGTGCCTCACTTGCAGACAATCAAAGTTGGCTGCTAGGCACCCCCAAAAAAGAGCTCTCTTCTGAAAGGAGTTTACTGACAGGAATGTTGACCCCCACTAAGTTTGGCACACCTTCCAAGCTTATGGCAGCATGGGCTTCGATCTCACCATGCAAGTTTCTCTCACCAAACCCCAAAGTTCAGATGCCCCTCAATCCTGCAGCATTAGATGAAAGTTGCCTCTTGGAGATTCCTTCCAGCCCTGTTTCCAGTAGAGCACCACAACCAACTTCTACATCTTCACTAAAAACATTTTCCATTTTGGCTGAAGATTTGGCCGTCTCCCTTACCATCCCTTCCCCTCTGAAAACAGATAGTCACCTAAGCTTTTTGCACCCAGTGAATGAAGAGCCTGTGCCTACTCCAGAAGAAGTATTAAGTGCACATTTCAGTGAGGATGCTGTTCTTGATGGTGAGGATGCTACAGAGCATGACATTCATTTATCACTTGACACTGATAATTCCAGCTGTGAGTCAAGTGCTGCCGGACATACCTGGGAGAGCACGGAACCCAAAGTCTTCCAGATCAAGCCTCATGTGCCTATGCAGGCAGTGGTGACCGAGAGGTCTAATGATCACTTCATTGTCAAAATAAGACACACATCCACAGTCAGTGCTATAGTACCTGCTCCTGAGACTGGTCAGATGGTCTTTCCAAATGTAGCTAAGGCTCCAACAAACCCGTCTGCTGTGGAAGATCCTATCAGTCCTACAGGACAAGACCACCAAACTACAGGAGAATTACTAATGGAGAAAAGTGGATTCAAGGATTTACAGACTGAAAAAGAAAACATGCTGTCAGACAAAATTGATAGTTGTGGCACACCAGGCTCCAAGTCGCATGTCGATTTGCCTGTGATGTCTGCTGTGTCAGCTGAAGTTAAGCAAGGAGAGGATGATGTAACTAAGTGTTCATCTAAGGGTGAGGTTGGTGATCTTCCTCAGGAAATTATCAATGGCCTCATAAAGAAAAGAAAAAGGAAGAAGCACCATATAGAACCAAAACCGAAACGGGCTAAAACTGAAGTGATTGCAGGTAGACAAAGCAAGAAAAAACACGCAAGAAAGACCAAGAACAACAACCACGACGCACCATCAACCCGGAAAAAAAAGAACAAGGCCTCAGCCCCATCTCCTCAGCTATCTCCCCAGAGTCTGTCTGCTAAGAATGTGGTCAGGAAACGTGGCGAAGTAGTGGTGACATGGACAAGGTAAATTTTACTTACTTATTTGTATTTCCTTGTAAGACCATTGCATTCAAAAGATTTTTTTCTTTAAGTTCTTAGCTGAGTTTATGGCAACACAAATGTCAAACTTTAAGTGACAAATATTTTGTTTTTGGTAGGGAGGAGGACCGTGACATTCTCGTTGAATTAAAGATGAAAGGACCATCAAGGAATACCTTCTCTGCTTTATCAGAAAAGCTGAATAAGTCACCATCTCAGGTATTTCCCTACACTCTTTAACATTCTATTTTATACCTTTTGCATAAAGTTATTACATAATTGTTTGAGTGAATATATCATGTAATTGCACACTGCATGGATGTACTGGTTAATGTGTGCTGGACTCTCTCTCTTCATAGATCGCAGAGAGGTTTGCCCAGCTGATGAAGCTATTTAAGAAGAAAGAAAAGATGGACAGCTCGTAGAACAATGAAACACTGGATTGTTCAGCATAGAGCTTATTTGTCTGGTGCTTTGACTGAAACTTGTTAGTGACTTGGCAGTTTTCTACCGAAATACCACAAAGATGACATACTTAAACCACTTAATAGGAGAATGCACTTTCAAGCGCAGAGTTGTTGTCTCTTGTGCAAAACATATTTGATGTAAGGGTGAAAAATAATTTCTAACAGGTGATTTGGTCTGTAGGACTGTTTTTAAAACTTATTTATGTGCCATTTTAAAGTGACATTTCCCTGGAACTAAAAGCTAAAGGAGTTTAGGA
This sequence comes from Setipinna tenuifilis, assembly GCA_030347295.1. Classification (NCBI taxonomy): domain Eukaryota; kingdom Metazoa; phylum Chordata; class Actinopteri; order Clupeiformes; family Engraulidae; genus Setipinna; species Setipinna tenuifilis. Next base: position 2,816,278 of record CM059282.1, on the reverse strand, counting down.
GCAGCTGACATCGAGTTTACAGCTGTTTGTTAATTTTGTGTGTCTGTTCATCCTGGATTTTTTATATGAAACCTAAGAAGATATCTCATGATCACTTCAACGCAAACATCCCTAGAGCTGGACATTGCACAGTATATATGAGTAATGTGCAGAGACTGACACTGACTTATGAACCGTTAATCACAAATGAGAGTTGTTTTGTTACAGTGTCAGGTCATCTAATAAATCAGGGCTCACATTTAAGATACCAGTGACAGTCTTAATGAACAAGGTTTCAACTACTGTAGCAGTTGTGCCATCTTGAGCCGATAACTAACTTTGTTTTGCAGACCTAATAAAGTGAATAACGATCACCACGTGGACAAAATGGGTTACAACATTGTTCAGTTGTTGGAAGTTATTCATTTTTGTCTAGAGAGATGTTTTTGAGTTTTGAGATAAAGTGCCTGTGAATGCGGAGGGTGTATATAGTAACTATCACTGTATATATTGTAATCATTTTGTCCTGTGTTTGAAGTTGGATTTAATGCTAATGATGAGCATTAGAGGGTTTGCACTATGAGGATATTTCTGAGAGGATCCTCACTATAAATTGTATGTACTGTATATGATGTGCATTTGTGTAAGATCCTTTTCTTTTTAATTAAAGGTTATTTATTTACATCACTAATGTGGCTCTGATTTTGCAATGCGTTAATCCACTTTTCTGGTATTGTGTGTACTTTGTCTGTTGAGAGGTTTTAGGTCACAACCAGAAGCGATGTTCACCTTAGGTAACCCTAGCTGTTTTTGCCTCTTCTCAACACAGACAGACCACGTCTGGCCAACAGACATTTTCGACCCAACGCTCCGATATCCAATAGTGTGGAATTTAAATAATAATAATAAATGATTGGTATAAATATGTATGTAATATGTATATCAGTGCTGTTGACATAGATCTATATATGATTTTAAGATTTCTGTTGCCAACTTCAAAAATGAAGCATGCACTATCAAAGAAATTGACGTAATTCCAAGTGATTGATCATTATATGACAAGATTTTTAAGAAAGGTGACCAATAAGAAACCACTGAATCAAGTGATCAGATGTGAGAACAAAAAAAAATGTTTTATAAGCACAGTTGTAATTCTGCTGCTATGTCAAAGACTGACAAGCAAAACCCAAAATAGCAGCCAAACAGCTGGCTTTGCAATCGACATGGTTCATTGATTATTTTGTAGGCGTTTCTGGTCTGGATGTTGTCATATGACTATTTGCATTTTTTATGTAGCAACAATATGCGGCATGACTGACATATCAAATAGATGTAGTTGTTTTAGGATTTAGAGTTTATTCACCTAAACATGTTCGGTGACAAACCATGCTTTACAAGGGTTATTGATGGCTAGACGTGGACAGGGGTTGTTGGCATTGTCGCTAACATGTTATTTTCAGTCCCTCCGCTGTCAACAGCCGCATAGTACACTTGCCTGAGGCCATTGTCCAGTCACTAGTAGATCAATGATTGCACTTTATGAGTTTGCAGTGCAACTGGCTGCAAATTCATTCACCAGAGATGAGAGGAGAATCCTCTCTTTCACTGGGACCAAATATGTGAGACTTGCCTACTGGTATTTTCTAAGGTATTATGTTCAAATACTTCCGAAAGAGAAGAGTGTTAATACATCTTTAAAGTAAGTTGTTTTGTTTCTTTTGTCTATTATTGTTTATTTCACTTGTTTATTGTTTATTTCATTCCACATTGTTAAGATGCAGTTTTGATATATGTATGAACTGAGTTTTGAATATTAACATGTAGGAAATGTGATAAGGACAATGGGGGATTGGAACCTGCTGGGAAGCATCTTAGAAGAGGTTCACATACACTCCACCATTGTGGGGAAAATCTGGCTCACCATCCTCTTCATTTTCCGGATGCTTGTTCTCGGGGTGGCCGCCGAGGATGTCTGGGATGATGAGCAGAGTGAATTTGTTTGCAACACTGAACAGCCTGGGTGTGAGAATGTGTGCTATGACCAGGCGTTCCCAATATCCTTAATAAGATACTGGGTACTGCAGATCATTTTTGTGTCCTCACCTTCTCTGGTGTACATGGGGCATGCCCTGTATCGTCTGCGGGCTCTGGACAAGGAGCGGCACAAGAAGAAAGCCCTGCTGAAGCTGGAGCTGGAGGTGACGGAGGGGCTCATTGAGGAGCACAAGCAGGTGGAGAGAGAGTTGAGGAAACTAGAGGAGCAGAAGAAGGTGAGGAAAGCACCACTCCGAGGGTCCTTGCTACGGACATACGTTTTTCATATCTTGACTAGATCGGTTGTCGAGGTCGGCTTCATCATCGGGCAGTACGCCCTTTACGGAATTGGTTTGGATCCACTGTACAAGTGTGAGAGATTACCATGCCCAAACATTGTGGACTGCTTTGTGTCGAGACCAACTGAAAAAACCATTTTCATGATCTTTATGTTGGTCATAGCAGGTGTTTCCCTGTTTCTAAACCTATTAGAGATATTTCACCTTGGAGTAAAGAAGATTAAACAAAGCGTATATGGCAGCAAAGGTCTGGATGAAGATAGTATATGCAGGTCCAAGAAAAACTCAATGGTGCAACAGGTATGTGTGCTCACTAATGCCTCACCTCAGAAACTGATCCATCTCACCCAACCACCTTGTGCAGTTGTGCCAGATGCTCAAATGGACCCTCAACCCAGTGGACCTTCTCAAGCCAGTCAGGAAGTGAACAACAACGATATCACCAACGACTCTGACCAAAACATCAGACAGAATCGCCTGCTTAGTCAGGCTGACCTTCCCACCCTGCGACAACTAGGTGCTGCAGAACGACGTCTCACGCTTGAAACTAGACAAGTGTCATGCAGCAGTGAAGATTCCAATGGACCAAAAGGGTCAGCACCCTCAAGAAGCATAAATGCGCAGCAAACAAGGGCCATGCGAAAGCAGAGCCGAGTCAGCATCTGCAACAACCTGAGCGAAGACCTGAGTGATTCATTAGACAGTGGGAACTATCCCACCACAAGAAAGGCCAGTTTTATGTCACGTGGTATGTCTGAGAGTCCCTCTGATACTCCTGATTCTAAGGCCGGCTCCGATGCGGAAGCCAAACGTATTGCTGAAGGGGAGAGCCCAGCAGCAACACCACCCCCAGCCAGTGGAAGAAGAATGTCAATGGTAAGTGCTCAATTCATTTACAACAAAATTAAGTACTATTTTGCAATTAAGTACTATTTTCAAAACAGTTGAAAACAATGCACATTTTAGAGTCTAGAGACTTCTTCAACCTGCAGTCTGTGACCTCAATAGGGTCCACAGAGTGACTGCAGGGCCCCTGAATTTTTTTTTCATAATAACCCTCTCCCACCACCACCTAAAAGAATGTCCAAAAAACACGCATCTGCAAATAGGTAATAGTTTTGCATTCTATACACCATTACAAAGTACTTTTCAACATGGCTTTAGCAACATGCCATGTCTTGTCAGCTAATGGGTCCTCCCTGGCCTAAAAACATTAAAGATCTCTGTCTTAAGAGTACAGAAATTCAAGGGTACTTTGCTGTATTTCTAAGGGCTGGTGATTAGTGCTGTAATTGGTGTTGTATGTTTTCAGAGTATGATTCTGGAACTGTCGTCAATCATGAAGAAATGAGGTTGGAATGTAGCAGCAGACACACCAGACTGGACTCTCTGCAGATGCCAGCAGCAACAAGCCTTGCTTCTCCACCACCCTTTGCCGAATTGCATAATTATTGACATATTTGCTCTGCATAGGCAGTAGAATCTTTGCTGTGATCAAGCTGACATTTGTCAGGTCAATTACATAATACAGATTGCTTCTACATTTTCTTTAATACACATTTTAGAAATGTGTGCGTTTGTTATTCTAATTATGAGGTATGATATAGATGTTGTATGCACACAATGTATTGGGTTCAAAGAGCTCAGAAAATTATTTTCTCAAAGAATTTATTTGGAAAGTTTCCCTACACACTTCATATTTATAAGTAGTTACATTACATGAGCATGCTAATTACCAACTATGTAATTGTGGTTTAAGTTGAATCTTAAAAAAAAAACAGAATGGTTTTAAGGGACGTAATTAAATGTATCGGTTGGTAATAGAAAATCAAAGGGGAATCTAAGGGGTTGTTTTTGCACTATCGCTGCAATGTAGAAAATATCCATTTTTTACATTAATTAAGGTTTTAGCTTTAATATTAGAGGTTAAGTTTTAGTCTCTGCATGTATAAAGTGCTAATTTATCACAGTTTTTTGTTGTTTTGGTTTTGTACTGAATTTCTTTTAGAGTTTACAAGTTTCTTTTAACTCAGTGCCTGTTCCCCTCAAAATTCTCCAACACCAAATTGTTTCTAACAAATTGTGTATTGTTACACAAACTTCAAGAACATTCAATTGAGTTATTCTGAGACCTAAACAAACTCTGGTAACATCTTTCATTAGTGTAATTATATAGCTTGACAGCAAATGGCCTCATCGCAATAATTCTCAGAAACTGATCTTTAGTTTATTAGTATATGACGATGAAGGGACTGGAAATAGCCTTTGTATGAGGTATGTGATAGTCATGCAGACTCATTGCTGTTTCAAACCCTGACAATGTCGTTTTTTTCCTCACTGCTTTAGAATAAGTGTCATGCTTTTAATGAAGCTGCATATAATTATTATCTTATAAAGACAAGATTTACTTATTCAAGGTATTACTACAGCACAAGATTTACCTATTGAGTTTACAAACCTAAAAATCCACAATACCAACCCACATGCAGAACACGCTAAACCCCGCCTGATCTATTTCTTTGTCCATACGGCAATACAGTCCAGCTGCTTGCAGCAACCAGACCTCACCACTGGGGGGTGTGGTTGGGCGCTGCTGGCATAACCAAAGCTCACTATAACGTCTTGACAATAATATAGCTGAAAGCAGCAATTTGGCCACAAGCAGGTCCCCCTAGTGCTAGGAAGATGCCAATTGGTTCTTGAACGCTTACAGTGTCCAAATAGCATACTTCAAGTTTGGTAAACATACGTCAAAGCATTGCTGACTCTGAGATTTGACTTAACTTCACTTATTTTGGTGGCTCTACTGTGAATTCTGACACATTAAATTATGTGAATATGATTTTGCATATGGTAAAGCTGATAACCTTTGTGAAACTTTTCTTAAGGTTGTAATGGCATTGACATGCCATCTTGCATGCATCGTGCTTATTGTGCAAATTCTGGACAAGATGTAAGCTCTTCCTTCTGAATGTAGGTGAGGGTTGGTTGAAAAAACATGGCCAGTCAAACATTACACTTTGTAAGCTGCACAATGCCATACCCTCACTGTATTAGTATGTTGATGTACGCTGACCTTGTATTAATAAACTAGCATTAACAATTGTTGGCGTACAGACATTGCATTGGGAGTATAAAACCTAGGGAAAGTTTGGCAAATGGTATCATAGGCAATAGTTATTATATATAATAAAAATCAGAAATGACTACTGTTATTGATTATGTAAACCCAACAACAATAGCATTGTTGCTGTTGTTTTTGTTACATGTTCAGAGGACACTATATTTCTCTGGATGTTAATGCAGTTGTTTGGTGAAACAATTTTAGGCAATCAGGTTAGGCAAAGTCCATCACGCTTATTTTCTCAGGCTTTTATTTGGAAGATGTATGGACCCGATACCATTTACAGCTAAAGGAAGATGAAGCAATTATCATTGTGTGCTTGCTCTGCGAGCAAACTTATTTTTCTTCTTAAGTGGTGTTTATTATTTCATTCACCCCTTTCTTCTACAAACTACTACATCATATATTATTAAGTTGATTAATTACAGGTCACTTATTTTTTGCAATGTATTAAATTAATTGTCTCTGTATAGCCTAGACTACTGGTAGTTTTAGAACACCCTAATTTTTCCAGTTATTTATTGCAGTTCAAGTAGTGAAAGTTCAATGAATACCGTGAAATGGTACAAAGGTAAGTACTGAACAGCCAGAGGTAAAAAAAAAATTGGTTACCTAAAACCGAAAAATAGTGTACATTTCAGAATTATACAAAAATGCCTTTTTCAGGGAACACAAAGTGGGTTAACTGATGAGCAGCAATGAAGGTTAAATACAGTTTTCTTCACCATCAAAAGGCACTCAAAAACTAGAGGAAACTGACTGGAAGTGGTCTGGCAGACCCAAAGCCACAACTGAATCAGAGAACACGTCTCTGAAAGTTAACAACTTGTGTGATAGGCAGCTTACAGGACAACAACTTTAAGCACAGCTTAATAGTGGTCGTAGTAAGTAAGTCTCAGTTTCACCTGTGAAGAGAAGACTTCGAGCTGCAGGTTTGACAGAACGAGTTGCAGCAAGAAAGCCATTGCTAAGACATCAGAATAAGGCAGAGAGGCTCTCCTGGGCCATGAAACACAGCCATTGGACTACTGAAGCCTGGAAGAAGGTATTATGGACTGAAAATTTCAAATCTTTGGTTCATCACGCAGGACCTCTGTACGCCATTGAGTAGGCGAGAGGATGGTTCCACAGTGTATGACACCAACTTTCAAACATGGAGGAGGAAGTGTGATGGTCTGGGGCTGTTTTGCTGGATCCAGGCTTGGTGACTTGGTGACAGAGTGAGTGGCATCCTCAACCAACATGGCTACCACAGCATTCTGCAGCGCCATGCAATACCCTCTGGTTTGCGCCTAGTTGGTCAGAGGTTCATCCTACAGCAAGAAAATGACCCAAAACACTAGTCCAAACTATGCCAAAACTACCTCAGTAAAAAGAACAAGATGGTAAGCTTGAAAACATGGAGTGGCCAGCACAATCTCCAGACTTAAACCCCATCGAGCTGGTTTGGGATGAACTGGACAGAAGAGTGAAAGTCAAGCAACCTACAAGTGGCACACATTTATGGGAACTTCTACAACAAACTTTGGAAGAACTTTCTGAAGAATATTTGATTTCTCTTGCAGAAAGAATGCCACGAGTATGCTCAGCTGTTATATCTGCCAAAGGTGGGTACTTTGATAAGTCAAAAGTTTAGAATACATTTTGGCTTATAAATTGATTCGATGATTTTTTTTTTCAACTTAAATTGCGTATTTGTTCTGTGCTTTCAGTTTTAGAATGCAGTGACACAATAAACTGAATGATTTTCAGTAAAAAAAGAGGAAAAACTGTGGTGTTCTAAAACTTTTGACCGGTAGTGTATGTCTTCCTAAATTCTTTTTGTTGTGGGCCTAATTTTAAAATTATTTAAGTATAGGCTAATATAATGTACTACAAGTATGTACCATAATATTAACTTTAAACTTAAACCTAATAAAACCTTAAATTATTTATGTACGTATGTTGAAATGAGAACCTCTCTGATTCTTCTTAACACTTAGTTCCATGCTACAGATGTGGGCCAGATCTGTGCACTGTACAAACAGCACTGCTGGTTAAAGCCAAAAAGTCTATCTGGTGCAGATCCGGCTCTTAGCCAAAAACCGTGTGTAGACGCTTTTCCAAAGGCCTTCATGCAGATCTGGCTCAAAGGTAATTGCTATCTGGGTAATTCTATACATTAAACGTTTACAGACAGGAACAAATTAACGGTGGTAACTCTCAGAAGGTTATAGCATTTGTAAACACACAATGCAACGTTATTATGCAATTTTGGACATTACACATTCCCGCCCTGTCCCTAAAGCACACACTTAAACTAAGCGGTCCATACTATGGCAAGCCATTTTAACATTTAACAGCTAAACTGGGTATGTGTAGATGTGCAGATCTCTGTAATTTAGTTTTGCCAAAAACTGGTCAAAATTTGGTCAAAAAGAACATTTCATATATCCGCAACTACATCAATCCGCAACTACATCAAACTGTCATTTTGGATATCCACAAAGACATTCTTTCTAGACCAAATTACGTCACTTTTTACATTCATTTGTATGGGGTTTATGATTATAGATATCTACAATTCAGTTGCAGATATCCACTACATGAATTGCGGATAACTGCAACTGAATTATAGATATCTGTAAGTCCAGTTTGAGATATCTACAATTTGATTTTGACTAATCATAACTTAGGTTCAAGATATCTTTAATTTACCTCAATTACATGTTTCTTTTCAGATATCTTAAATTAAGTTTTGACCGGGTGAAATGAAGTTGTAGATGTAACTGTAACTAGATGTACCGCATAGCGGTACATGGCATGGGCGTAAAATTAGGTATGGACGGTATGGACGTGTCCATACCAATATTTCGAAGTGCTTAAAATGTCCATACCAATTTTGAAGGGTTAATGATTAATTTTCCCCTCCTTAGTTCCGCCTCTCAAAGATGGCTTGTCATTGGTGGGATTGGCTCACTTTCCTGTATGTGTCATCATGACTGGGTTGTCATTGGTAAATTGGTGGACTGAGCGGGGAAAATAAAAAAAAATGTAATAGCCGAGCAGTGTGTGAGCAGGCCTACTGTTTGGTGGCTGGTCTGACTCGAGCAGGAAGAGAAAGCTGACGGACATCAGAAATTATTTCACGCAGTCAACGGTAAGTTACTCACACCAGAGAGCGTTGTATAAACCTGTTTAGACAGCAGTGGCCGATGCTGGTATTCCAAAGAGGGGAAGCTCACTGCCAACTTAATCATAAAAAATGTCTGTTTACTTATACGTTAATTCTACCCTTCGTTCCTTCTCCAGTAAATGGTCTGCCATAGTGCTTTGCTAGTGGGCTAGTGCAGGTGCGCTAGCGGGCTAGTTCAGGAGAGCTAGTGGGCTAGTTAAGTAGCACTAGCGCCAACCTAGGCCTACCTAACAGTATGATTCTAACGAAACGAAATTAAAAACGGACAAGAAAATTGTAATAAACCAAAACGGAAATAAGTATGAGTGTGATTTATATACAGTGTAAGAAATTAACAAGTATTTTCGCTGAGGAAATGCTAACAAATTGGTCACTGCTTGTCTTACGACTAAGCATGCAACATCCGCGATGGGACTGAGAGCTCCAGCACAGCAGCCAAGTGACAGTCTATGTATCAAAAACGCGAGCCAATCAAAACTGGTTTCAGAGGTTCATCAATCAACACGGGGACTGCTTGAAGTCCGCACCAGCAAAACTCCGCCCACCATTCCATTCACCCCCAGAGACGCTCTGCGTCTGGGGGTGGGAGAGAAAATTTAATTTCTCCAATGACCATCCAGTTTCCATGCATAGAAAATTAGGAAATATTAAAATAATTAAAAAAAAAACCTCATCTTTAGCCCTATTCGGACGAGTAAACAGAACGAGAGATGGGTATATCTTCACGCACGCGTTGAGTGAGTGAGTGAATTGTGACAGTTGTGACGTGCCTGCCATGTCCACTGCTTGTTGGTAATGCGAATTAGTCATCCGTGTACATTTGTCAACAATTGTATATTCCACTTGTTGTTTTTCACACTTCTCACACTTATCTCTATGCAGTGTGCACTTCCAAAACTCCATCAGTTAACATGTTCAAAATGCACTTCAACTGCAGTCCTAAAACACTTCAACTGCAGTAACAAAACCAAAATGCATGTAAAATATGGTAGGCCTATATTTCACATAAATGAACATTCATTGTACAAATGTTGTGTGGAAATTAAGCAGCACACTGTAATGCTGATTGTTGAGACTGTATTTTTTAGTAGCTTAGATCATGATGTAGGGAGGCATGGGAAGCAAATTATGTCCCCACCAATATCAAAACCATTACTACGCCCTTGGTACATGGTATGACCACCGCAGTGTATTGAAATGTGGGAATCATAGGTATGGTGAGTTTGTGGTAGGTCAGGGTTGTGAGGTGAGAGTTTGTGTGGAAATGATTTGCTGGAAGTGGGCATGGATGTGGGTTTTGAATGAATGACATTCTGTGTGTTTGTGTATATTTTGTGTAGTTCCCACCTCCATGGTCCAAGATATTTGCAATGCAAAATCCCTATTTTTGCATTTAACTATATCACTAGGTGGCGCTATTTCTTCAAGTGAGTGTTTATAGGATGGGTTGATATGGCTCTTTAACACTGGCTTACTAACACAAAATCATTGTCTTGGGCAAAATTTTTGATAAGTTATTTAACAAAAACTGTTTTTGTACACCTAGCTTTGACCGGAAACATTGCACCATGTGATGAAATGTTACAAAATTTGGTGCACATGAAAAGAAAGCCGTTCAGAGTTGTCATATCAACTTTGACCAAATATGACCAATTAGAAGCCGAGATATGGACTTTTGGAGAATTTTAAGCTATGTTTTGAATTTTGATTTACATGTAACTTTGAAACAGTCCATCTCAAGATAAATCCTTTGATAACTTTTTGGCAGCATTGTCTGTAGATGACATGTACCAAATTTGGTGAGATTCACATGAACGGCCTATGACGAGTTCGTTTGGTTTCGCTTTCACAATGTTAAAATTTCATGGAAATTTTTTTTGTTGAAAGTGGGCATCGACAAGTGTTTTCAATGTGGGAGGGTCAATAGATGTCAAGACAAAAAAGAACTGCTTGTAAACATTACTGTTCTCTATATAATAGGCAAAATGACATTTTGTACAATTACAGCACCCCCTATGGGCCAAATGGTATGGCATGTGCTGTGCTTTTAGAGGTCTTTGTGCTGATTGTGCATGACATATTTTGTACAGTTCCCACCTTCCCAGTCCAAGACATTGGCAATACAAAATCCCAATTTTTGCATTTACCCCTATCACTAGGTGGCGCTATGCTTCACGTGACAGTTTATGGGCTGGGTCAATGCGTCTTTGTAACCCCAACATACTACCACAAAATCACTGTCTTGGGAAAAAATGTTGATGAGTTTTTTAAAAAAAACCTGTTTTTGGACCCCTAGCTTCGACAAAAAACATCGTCCCCTTTGACAAAATATCACAAAATTTGATGCACATGAACAGAAAGCTGTTTAGAGGTGGCATGTCAATTTTCACAACATTGGAGCAATTAGAAGCCAAGATATGGACTTTTAAAAAAAATTTAAGCTATGTTTCAAATTTTCATTGACATGTAACTTTTAAATGGTTTATCTCAAGACAAATCCTTTGATAACTTTTTGTCACCATTGTCTGTAGATGACATGTACCAAATTCGGTGAGATTCACATGAACGGCCTATGATGAGTTCGTTTGGTTTCGCTTTCACAATGTTAAAATTTCACGGAAATTCTTTTTGTTGGAAGTGGGCATCGACCAGTGTTTTCAATGCAGGAGGTTCAATAGATTTCACGACAAAAAAAGAACTGCTTGTAAACATTACTATCTCTAGATAATAGGCAGTAGAAGATTGATAAAAGCTGTTATGGACGGACGAATCGAAGTATTAAGTGTTTGGATCACACAGAAGAACATTTGTGAGATGCAGAACAACTGAAAGGATGCTGGAAGAGTGCCTGACGCCATCTGTCAAGCATGGTGGGGATAACGTGATGGTCTGGGGTTGCTTTGGTGCTGGTAAGGTAGGAGATTTTTTGTTTCAGGGTAAAAGGGATTTTGAATAAGGAAGGCTATCACTCCATTTGGCAACGCCATGCCATACCCTGTGGACAGCGCTTGATTGGAGCCAATTTTATCCTACAGCAGGACAGTGACCCAAAGCACACTTTAAAATTGTGCATGAACTATTTAGAGAAGACCCCATTGAGCTATTGTGGGAGCAGCTTGACTGTATGCTATGCAAGACGTGCTCATCCAGCCAATCCAACTTGTGGGAGGGGCTTCTAGAAGCATGGGGTGACATTTCTCCAGAATACCTCAACAAATGACAAATCAATATTTCTAACCTTGTCAATGTCTTGACTATATTTTCTATTCATTTTACAACACATGGTGGTAAATAAAAGTGTGACTTTTCATGGAAAACACAAAATTGTCTGGGTGACCCCAAACTTCTGAATGGTAGTGTATATGTTTTGTAAACTTTGTTCCGTAGGGGGCATTGCATTTTGGCTAATAACTACAAAATAAAAAGGTATAAAAATCCCGTTTCCCCACATTCTCTGGGACAAGCTGCATCAAACACATTAGGTCAAGTCTTTTTCTGTTGATCACATTTTATACAATTTCCCAAAAACCTGAAAACAGAAGTAAACTAAATCCTCTGAGGGCATTCATTCAATTGTCAGGAAATTTGGTGTAAAATCATATAAAACTCATTCAAAAGTTAAAGTGTTACAAAGTTACACACCAATCAATATTTGAAGCATTGCTTGTTATTACAGCACACTCAATATTTTGTTTTGCAATTGTGCAAATGTCATAAAACCTCCCATACTCAATAGGTACAACATTCTTTAAAACCACACCACATTGTGTAAACTTTTGTGTGCAGGAGGCGCCATTCTCTTATGAAATGTAGAGCTAAAACCAGTCTTTTGGCATGTAGCACCACCTATGAAAAATTGTAAATGTAAAAATTCTGGTTTTGAATTACCAGTATCTTCGTTGGAGAAAGTCATTATTGCAACAAAGTTGGCATGTAGGACACTGGTTTTGTTTTGTAAAATATGTTCCACTGGGGGCCCTACAATTCCAAAACAATTACCTTTTGGCTTACAGAACGGGCATTCATTCCTGAGCACTATAATTCCCTTTGTGCTGAACTTCACAGCACACTGAGGCTGTCATACTATGTACCGCTATGTGGTGCATCTACTTAAGTCTCGTGTTCCTACATTTCTCTTCAATTTAAACCCTTTTCTCCCACAGTACAAGATGTCAATATCCTTTATGTGCCAAAACACTCACCAAGAGAGAAGGACAGCGGACTTGAGGACACTGACAGGTTGACACAGAGGTGTTTTCAAATAGGCATCCTCCCTAACGTTTCCTTAATGAGCCTATGATGCCTCCAAAGGGCTGGAAAGTGACTCCAAGCATCCTAGGAGCACCCTCTCTCTATGCCAACCTGGCTTTCCAGACGTATTGATGCACTGCAAATTAGGTTTGTGTCCAGTTGCTGCATCATTTGACTGAGCTGACCTGAAGCTACTCAATATGATTCATCTGTGTTGCTTTGTTTCTTGCAAACATTTAATGTAAGTGCTTATTGTTCTTTTAGGTAAACAAACTAAACTAAGAGATGGGTGCACCAGATTTATCAAAAAGCTACATTCCCTCTGTAGTCCATTGCTACTGGATAATAGGTTGGGTGTAATCAGGTACAAATTCTGAGAAAGTGGAATAAAATCCGATACATATTTATGAAAAAGGAAGTGTAGGAACATAGGGCTATGGGAGTATAGGCATGCTCCTATTGCACACCACATTCCCTTCATAAAATTGTTTACTTCGAGGATGGCAGAGGGCTTGCCATGGTCCAAGTGTTTCTGTTCCTGTTATAGCTCAGATGTTACAAATGTACTTCCAAGAAACTGTTCCAAGAATGTGACGATAATATTTTAAGAGTATGACTTAAAGGGAAATTGTACAAATCTCATTATAAATATAAATATGTCGACACTGATCGTGTCAGAAATGCACTGAGATACTTAATGTCACACCACAAGTGGTACAGGGATGTCATGCTTAATAAAGAGTGGGTAAACTCTTTGGATAGAACTGATCATGATGAGGAAAGTCTAAATGTCTAAAAAAATCAGATAAAGAAAATAGTCTTGAGGAAGCAGGTAGTCATGCTAAAGCAGAGGAAAATTTGAGTTACATTAAAGGTCAGAGTGGGCCTTTGTCAGACACATCATTGCAACCTGTTGATCTGGCTTCGGAGATAATTGATCAGAATTTTGAAGACATATTGAATGTGGCACCAGGTGAAGGTAACAGTCCAATTTGGTTGCTCTCAGGTAAAACCAATGAAGCAAAATGTTTTCCAGTGCTCTTTGCAAGTGCTGGACTGACATTCTATGATGAAAGAGAGTCAAAATAACTCGGATATCATGTTATGATATCTAAATACACACATATTAAAGCAGGTGGCCGTTTTGCAAAGAACGCAGATTTAATTTTTTATGCATGCATATTAGAAGAGACATATTGACCTGCTGAAACCATCTGAAACCGTCTGAACTCATTCACCTATTGAAATGTAGGATGATGTGATGCACACAGTACCTATTAACTGTCACTGACACTTTTGTGTTAACTTCCGCTTTTAATTTTGGGCGTAGCCTGACTTCATCATCTCCAAGTTATGTTGTTCATGTGTTGATATGTTCTGGTCTCCTTATTGAATGTTGTAACAACATGTATGATAAAGGAATATTCATGTTGTGATGTTAGAGAAAACATAATGGTTCTAGGGGGAAAAATAAATCAGAAAAACTAGAAACACAATGGGTGCTTTTGCAGCTTTGCTGCAATCTGGTTATGGTAAATCAGAGTCTAACCAAAGCAAGTTGTAACTAGAAAAGCACTCAGAGAGCGCAGACCTCCGCCAAGGCAGCTTAAGTCTCCACCTTATTGTCATTCTCACTTTAAGACATTAAAAGACATTAATCATGTTAAAACATTTTATTACTGGTGTAATAGTTAACTAGTGGTTTAGCTAAGTTTAATGGTTCTATGTAGTCAGTTTTTCTTTTTTTGATAGTGTGTCAGTTTTTCTTTCCTTTTTTTTTTACGTGTTTTGCCTTCTGCCCTACGACTGGTTTTGAGATTGGTGGACGCCAGAGAGCTTTGGCTGTTCGACGTTGGTGTAGCTCATTGGGACCTGACAGCTTTGAGTCTTCGGATCACTCTGGTTTTTGAGCAAAACTGAAAGATGGCCCGTACCAAGCAGACCGCCCGTAAGTCTACTGGAGGAAAGGCACCAAGGAAGCAGCTAGCTACCAAGGCAGCCAGGAAGACCGCGCCTTCCACCGGTGGAGTCAAGAAACCCCATCGCTACAGGCCCGGTACCGTAGCTCTGAGAGAAATTGGACGCTACCAGAAGTCCACTGAGCCCTTCCAGCGCCTGGTGCGTGAGATTGCTCAGGACTTCAAAACCGATCTGCGTTTCCAGAGCGCTGCCATTGGCGCCCTTCAGGAGGCTAGCGAGGCATACCTGGTGGGTCTGTTCGAGGACACCAACCTGTGTGCCATCCACGCCAAGAGGGTCACCATCATGCCCAAGGACATATTTTACACGATTGTGGACATTTTTATTTCTTGTACCTATTTTCTCTTCCTTCCTTCCTATGTTTAATTGTATTTTATTTTAAATTTGTGTAAAGCACATTGAAGTGCATTTATGTATGAAATGCGCTATACAAATAAATTTGACTTGACTTGACTTGACTTGACTAGTGGGTTCGTTCACTCATGCTCACACGAACTTGGTTGGCCCCTCGGTGCAGGAAAGTACTTTATCTAATTTCCACTGCCAACATGAACTACTGGGCTGCTCACCACTACCGCTCTAACTCTCCTCTGTCTTTCACTGAACCCTGTAACCAATAACTCAACAACTCCTTGACCCGCAACAGGAGCCTCATTACCGTACCAACCTATATTCCCTATATTCCCTCCTTTCAAAATAAAAGTCAATTCCATGCTACACTGGTAACTTCACTGAATAAAAAATTCCTGGATCCAGATGGTTATCCGGATCACCACCAAAAACAAATCAGTTCTAAGTTAGGCCACTTCTGACCTATCCTGAAAATTTCATCAAAATCCATCCATAACTTTTCGAGTTATGTTGTTCACAAACAAACAGACAAACAAACCAATGCCGTCGAAAACATAACCTCCTCGGCAGAGGTAATGAGTGGCATTCAGAGTATTTTGTTGAAAAAAAAAAATCACAAAATCATACACTACTTCTGATTAAACACAAAAACATCACTGAAATGTGTAGTATCTCAGGTGGATATTTTTAAAGTTGAAAGTGTAATGACATCCAACCAGCTTTTCCTTTTTTGTGGCCAATCATTTGTTAGAATGGGCAATATGCTCTTAGCAAGAAGCCATGCACATCCAAAGCAATTCAAAAATATTGTTGGGCCACTAACCACCACCACAACCACTAGCCACTAATACCAACAAATGCTGAGTTTTAATATTATTTCATATGATTAAAGTGCTGTTAACAACATCAGAAAGTCTGTTACTGGGCCTGTTACTGTATCTGTATATTAAAAGGCATCTGGAAATGACACAGTTACATGTCAGTTGATTTTGCAATTATAGCACCACCCTATGCTAGCTATCATGCTACCATAGCATTTGCAAGATGCATGTATGCTCTTTCAGGTGGTTAGACTTGTTTGCATATAGAGACACCAACTGTGCATACACACAACAGTTAGCTTAGTAGTTTTGAACCAAATCACTTTTCTGCTGTTTAAGAGACATTGTCTATTCACTGTATGTGTGATGTTAAACAGATGTTATGCTGTCTGCTTTGAGTTGATTTACATGTCTGGTGCATGCCAAAGGATACATAACTTCTGCTTTCACTGAAATGTTAATTGTTCTCAATGAATATGCATTAATCTGGCATGACTTAAATGACAATGACTCATTAAGTTGTATCTGCATGAAAATGTAACACTATCTAAACAGACACTTAGGACACAAAGCATGTACATGATATGTTTCTTTATTTCATAAACAGAAATGGTGTCTAGACAAAAATCTGTCATTTATATAACACTAGCAATTGAAATGCATGAAAATGAGTTTTGCACAATACCATATGTACAATGGTTGTTAAGTCATTTAATTCATTAGGGTCATGTAGCCTTTAGAAATTAAAAAGGTAAAAACTCTTAGTAGAGAATAAGCAAATTACAGCTATCTCAAATTGACAATATTAACACAAAACAGTCTCCTAGAAAAAACGAGAGAGAATAAAACAACTGTGACTACGTGCCAAAGAGCTATTACATTAAAAATGATGCACCAAAACCTACCTAATACAATAATCCATATAATTTGTGTAAAAAGCATGTAGAAAAACACCTGATGCAGTTTGCTGATACAGTCATTGACCAGTTATGAGAGGTATGAAGGATTTCACAGGTAGATAAGTGTGACAAAGTCCGCTCTGTTGACCCAGGGATGGGGGGGCCACGAGGCCCCTGCATACACTCACTTCACTTGAAGGTGAACTATGGCCTCTGCAAGTTCTAAGGCAAATATTGGAGGTGCACTTATATCCATGTAACTCTAAAACATCCCCTATTAGTTGAGAAGATGACTTAAGGGAACACATAGTTGTCAACGGGTATTTTTCTTTCATTTCTGTTTTTTATCTCTCATTTGAAATATGAAAAAACCCCACTCCATCAAATTGAAGCTAGCAATTACTATATACATGGAAAACTCCATAAACATGACGTGACACCTTTTTTGTAAACATTTTGCTTTTCTTTTTACTTCTCAAAATGATCTCCTTTGTGAATTCAGTCTAGACACCATCATCTTATAAAGTTGAGCAAATTGTGTAAAAGGCAAGATTTCATCATCTGTGAAAAGAGGAACCTTTGGAGAGCCAGTGTAAATGTTTCAGAGAAGCAGCCAAAACAAACAAACAGATTTACATAGATATTAAAAGCTTATAAAAAATGTTAGAGGGCTTTGTACATCTTTGTACTTTTAACTTTGCAACACAGACCATGAATCTTGGTCAAATATGGAAACCAATAATCCATATGAGAAAGTAATGAGTTAACAATGCACTTCCTAAAGTCCAGCCAAATTGCAAGGTTTAAAAGCTTAGCTTGTGTCAATTATCATAGAAAACATTTCATTATTAAGTGAAGTATTCCAAAAGATTTAGAGAGTTTGCAGCCCTTGTTTGGGGTTTTAACTTAAAAAATGTTGTGTTTTGCATTGAAGATACTTAAACACAAAACAAGAAGCTTCTCAGAAATCTATATACACAGACATAAGCAAGTAGTTCAAAAAGTCATGAACATAGAAACAAAACAACACAAACACTAGCTACTAGCATACAGACTCTGTCCTAGTATTTGAATGGAGAAAGAAGAACCTGTTGGCACCCTGAGACAATTTACAAGAGCAACTGTGATTACAATAAAAGAAAAAACCTTGGTGAGTTGACTTGTTTAGTTTATGAGTGACTGAAATGACTGCAAACAGAAAGCTTATTTGATGCATGGGATTCTGATCACCACGGAGACACAGACTAGAGAGAGGCATGCTGTGACAGCCACAGTCTACGCAGCCTGAACCCCACGTGCAGTAATCATTTGCTTCTGTCTATTTAGAAGCACTTTTGACAGAGAAAAGCAAAAGATACAATCCAGAAGTAAGCTATGCACTCACTGCTACCCAATAATGCAAACAAAGCACTAACAGGAGAACAGACGTAACATGAGATTTTTGTGTTTATGCAAGACATGCTTTTCTTTGGAAAAGCAAACATTTTTGATCCAAACTGTACGGCAGACAGACATTTTCCAAAGAGTACTCATTATGTGCTTGACTTGTGGAACTGGCTCTTCCACATTCACTTTGTACAATGACAATAACTTTATAGGGATGACTTGCATATGTTTGCACCAATGTCCACTTGGACCCATCTTACTTTACTTTTTGTTTGGTACCTGTGTACAATTCTTTTTGAAATGGTATATAATTTACATTGTAATGACATAAAGAGCATCTTACATCAAGAAAAGCAGAAAAGAGAAAAATAAGAACCACACTGAAAACAACAATTATTACTAGCAATTACAATAGTTCTAGACTTCAACTTTCTGAGAAGATTTTGTCCAACATGTACGTATTTTAATGAGTGATTGTGTACATGTTTTAATGTGTGTGTTCATACTGTGTGTGTGTGTGTTTGTGTGTGTGTGTGTTTGTGTTTGGGGGGCATTTAGTAAAGGTGGGGGTCCAAGGAAAATTCTTTGGACTGTCTGATTCACATAAACACACCAACAGACGTACATAATCAACCAACTACTGCTATTTTTAAAAAGCTCTTGGGGTTAAAAGCTCAAGCATTTTTTACTTAGTCAACACTGAAGGGCTTGTGGAGTGGTATCAGTAGGGAGGAAAGGATGTCTATTGGCACATACAGTAGTCATACTAACATGCACCTTCATTTATCAATACTGTTTCACTCTGAAATAACTGTGGTTACTCTATTGGTGCATACAGTATTTGTGATGGTGGTGGTGGTGTGGGTGTGTGTGTGTGTGTGTGGGGGGGGGGGGGGGGCTTATGCACTATGATGCAAAAGTTATTGTAAAAGAAATATAGGCTTTGAGGATGAATGGTCTTTGATCATTGCAAAAGAGGTAAGTCAGGATTAAAGAGAATATGCCGAGATCTACCTACATCCCAAGGGAAACAGAAACAAGACAAACTATATCAAATACACAAGCAGCATGCAATCCCACCAGGAATAATATATCTACTAAATGTACAATAAGGGCAAACATAGGACTGTCTCATAGCTATCTAACACCCCGTACACCCTCAGTTGTGTTCACATGTATACTTAATAGATTTCTCCATTAGCTTATTAGATTATTTATCTTCAAGAAAACATGATTAGAACACTCCCTCAAACTGCTTTTCTAATCCATTTCTCTTTATAGACCTGGCTGTGTATGTGTTTTTATATATATTGACCTAGTCTTTAGGTACATCATTTTTTTAGAGGAGCACTTTTAAGTGCCAATGTAAGTGCTGCAATTTGTTTTTAGACTTTGTCAGGGTCCTGATACAGATATCTCCCTATTTGCGAAGTGCTAGCAGGTTTGAGTGCAATGTGTGATGCTGCAGAGAGAGAGAGTGACAGAGCTAAGAGCAATCAATAGAGGAACTGTCTCACACCACAACTGTTTAAATGCTGTGAGTCGTTTTAAACTGTGTATCAAACTATATGTCCCTGCGCTAAATAAAAGGTATCCACAACCCCTTGATAACATCAAAACATAACACTGAAGAAAAAAGTGGCTGAGAAATTCACTATTACATTTTTTAAAATACTGATAAAAACACAGAAAGGCTGTGGCTCTTCACATTTAAAGAGGTTGTTGACCAGGTTTACACCAACACCGTGGGAGCCACGGATTATGTACAAACTTTTTACACAGTCCTCATCAACATCCAAAGGGCCTGACTATTTAAATGTGTAGGGGGCACAGGTATGTGTATGTGTATGTTTGCAGTGGTGTGTGTGTGTGTTTAAATACATGTGTGGGAGCACTTGAGTGCATGCTTTGTGACAGGCTGATTTCCTGAGTTTAACAACAACACCCACCTTTTACGGGGATTTACTTTAGAC
Source organism: Setipinna tenuifilis (assembly GCA_030347295.1). Taxonomy (NCBI): domain Eukaryota; kingdom Metazoa; phylum Chordata; class Actinopteri; order Clupeiformes; family Engraulidae; genus Setipinna; species Setipinna tenuifilis. The sequence continues at coordinate 2,796,006 of CM059282.1, read as the reverse complement.
AGGAAACAGCAGAGAGCAAAAATGATTTCCCTTGGTAAAAAGGTGCTTGATGTAACCCCAGAGAGAAACAAAACGGCTAAACCTTGACCTGTACAACATTACCGACAGCCACCATGCTCCATACTATATACACGACACTTTCTGCTAAGCAAGCACTTATACATTACCATTGAAACATCCAAATACAAGGGTATTGCTGATGTGTAGGGACAGCTATCAAAATCACATGTCAAATCTTTCTGTTTCTGTCTGTTTGAGTCTTTCTTTCATTCATTTCAGTGCTGTAGAAGGCAAAGGAGGAATGTTTTAGATACAACCATCTGTACATAAAAGTGTTGCAGTACAGAAACAGTAAAAATGAGCAGACGCAGAAGACATTTTTGCATATGAACGTTTACAGCTGAGCTGCTGTAAAGAGAATCTTTCATGTACAGAATCGGTATCCTTATTTTTCATGAATAATATTGAACATTCAGAATACTTCCTGAGTTTGAATTATGTGACAAGGGCCACTGAGAGAATGAAAACATCAAAGAAAGAGAGAGCGAGGAGGAAAGATAGCTAGAGGAAAAGAGGGGGAGAGATGCAGGGTTGAGAGGGAGATAGAAGGTAAAATAGAGAGAGTCAGAAAGGAAGGGAGAGTAAGGGAGAGAAAGAAAGAAAGAAAGAGTAAAAGAAAGTGAGAAAGAAAGACAGAGAGAGAAAGAGAGACAGCTGCTGCTAGGTCCATAGAGGTTTGTGTTTGAGATGCGGCCTGTGCCCATCCCTGCTTTGAATGGACTGTAATACATGGAGAGCAGCATTGCCACTGCGGAGGTCATTGGCGGGGAAAGGTGTAGCACCGTCGTGAGAGCTGTGTGTGAGAATTCACAACCATTCTGTTATGGTTAGAATCGAAAAAACCTGGACAACAGTATTGCTGCAGTTAAGACAACTGTAGTGTCAACCTTTAAAAGACAATAAAAGACATAAATACTAACAAAACAAAAAAAAGTTTCAAATAAGAACACTGGCAGAGGCTGACCATTGTAACAACCCTTTTTCTGAAAGGGTCTGTCAAAAATTCATTTAACTAAATAAAAAAATTGACAAAAAACAACAAAACAGATAGATAACCATCAGCACTAGGAAGAATCCTTCCTTGGCTGTTCTTCTGTGGTACATTTATCAGTCATTTCTTGACAGAAGTCTACTGTCACCGTCTGGTTGCACTGTTCCGATGAGGAGAGCCCAGACTCGTGGAAGGCTGCAGCTGCCTTGGTGATGGAGTCCGGACCCTCCCTCCCATTCCCGACCATCACCTCTGCACCATTGCCTGCCACCAGACTCCACTGGCCCAGGCCTGGCTCACCTTCCGAGGGCCCAGGGGACTTGTGAAAGTGGGGCTCGGGTGTGGTGGAGCGAGAGTTGGTGGTGAGGTCGATGCTGGTGGAAGTGCCAGCAGTGGAGGCAGGGACAGTGGGTGGTGTGGTGGTGGTGGTGTTGCTGTTGCTGTTGCTGTTACTGGCAGTGGTGCTGGAGTTGGTGGTGGAGTGGTGGAGTTAGGTGTGGGCGTGGCGTTGGCAGGCCGTAGTACGGGGCAGTAACGGTGAACCTGTTCAGGGCTCAGCTGCACGTCCTTGTAGACTTCCTGAGACAGGCATGAAAAGTTCTCCCACAGCTCTCCCATGCAGGCCTTTAACTGGTTCCTCTCCGTCAGCAGCTTCTCCTTCTCACAGACCTGAGCCACCACACACACATCACATATCATCGTTCACACAAACATGGTAGCCTGGTGGGTATCACATACAAAGTAGCCAAAATCAGTTAAAAAATAGTATTTTAATTAGGCTACATAATCAGCTATGTCTACTGTAAGTGATCAGGATGTCACAGCCAACAACTGCACATGGACACAATGTGTATCCACAAACAAATCTGCACTCACTGACATCAACAAGCACATGACAGTGGCAGAGTAAGAGGATTGATTGTGCTATATAGGCCACCCTACAGCTGTGTGTTGTCAACATGTCACATGGGCATGCCCTCTGTGGAGACATCTCCTGCTACGCACACACACTTCAACCATGATGTTGTGACCACCCCCCCTCCCCAGGGATCATAGACCACTGTCAAATCTACTTCACCTGACTTGGTCCTGGGCTATGTTAGTTATGCACATTTCACTTTTTTAAGCATGATGCTTAAGACCTAAGACGATGGGGGGAGCCACTGTAGTGTGGAGAGTGTGAAGAGGAGCACTGGGCCGCTGCCAGCTCATCTATCTACTGCATCTCCACTGAGAGAACCATGAGATCATATCTGGGATGCTGGCAGACTTCAAAGGCGCCGGCTGTCAGCTCTCTGTGGTGAGCACAGGAGCAGTGGTGACATGACACATCAAAGAGCAGTGCAGCTCTGTCACGCCAGCACAGAAACAGCAGGCGGCACCCAGTGCAAGCAGCAGCCTTTGGTGCTGCCATGGAAACCCGGAACATGAGGAGGAGGAGGAGGAGGAGGAGGAGGAGGGTGGTGTGTGAGTGCAGGTCTAGAGGGGGCTAAAGAGCCCGAGTGTGTGTGTGGCTGTGTGACTTCTAAATTAGCCAGCCTGTGATTACACCATGACACCAGACCAAGCAGCTAATTATACTGGGTAACCCATTAGTTGAAAGACTATGTTACCTAAAAATATACTGTTACATTTTTTTTTTAAGACTATAGTCTATAGTCAATAGAAGTGCCTTTGATTTTGAAAGGAGACAGTGTGGCCTGATATATAATCTAATGATACAAAAGACATAAATCAGTCTCTGTGACAGAAGTGTTTAGTCGTGTTTCGTTGCACCGTAAATTTGACATAATATCTCATTCCTGAAAGAATTTGCTTTGCACTTACATTTTCCCTTAAGCTATGCTATGCTATTATGTGCATTTTATTTGCATAGGTAACTTAGAGGATGACCAGTGTTTGTCATACCAGTTTACGAATCTCGCACTCCAAGTTTAAGATGCAGTCTAGTTTCCTCTTCCGGCAACGCTGCGCTGCAATACGGTTCTTGCTCCGGCGACGGACATCGTGGATGAACTCCAGCTGCTCTGAGGTCAGTTTGTGCATTTTTATCATCATTTGGAAGTCATTCCTTGGAAGATTTGTGATTTGATCGACGGGGAAGGGAAGCTTGATCTGTAAGGACAGACAAAAGGCAAGTGAGAGACATCAATATTTTTTCACTCTACTGTTATTCCTTGCATATACCACTAGGTGGAGCACTCAGACTTCTTTAGAGGAGATTGCTGTCACTTGTCTTTCCATTCCAATGATCAGTCTCAAAGGTGAAGGGGAATAACTGTGAAGAAAACGTGAACATCGCCATCTGCCCATTTGACAGCAGTGCTTAAAAAAAGGCAAAGACAGCAAGAGACTGCCACACTCATTTTGTAGCAGGTTATTGCTCGGGAGCTTAGGTATGCAAATTTGTATGACCGTTCATAAATAGGACATTTTTTATCTTTAATATTTTTTTCCCCACAAAACACACCATTTCTGGGGAAAGGTTGGTATAAAGAAAATTAAAAGGCTTGGTGGCCTTATTTAGGAGTCCACAATGGATAATCCCAGGTTTGATGACGTTATCTAGAAGATGCACATTTGTTTCCTTTCGTGTTCCTTTTTTTTTTTTTTGTGAAGACCAGATCCCCCCTGGTGTTGGCAAGTGTTCTGATACCCACATAACACACTGATACTCCAACGATATCTACATGCACCAGGGAGCTATAGCTTCAGGGAAAAGAGAGAAAAGAGTGAGAGCAAAAGAGACAGAGTATGGCGGGGAGTGGTGAATAACAAAGAGACAGAGCACATCCAAAGCGCTGGGGCGAGATGAGAGGCCTCCCACCTCTCTTTTTCTCTATCCCTCCCTCCCTTTTTCTTGTTGCCGATGGCTGCAATTCTGAAGAACAAAGTCGAGCGAGAGCAAAATGGTGCCCTGCACCACATGTGCTCATTCTCCTTCCACCTGCTCAGGCAGGCCCAGGGACACTCACCTCTGTCAGGCCCCACACCTAAACACTGGAGGGTGGCGATAACTAAGCCCACCAGACAGCAGACAGTAACCAGATGCTTCAAGCTATACTCATGCTTCTGGGGGTGGGGTGGGGTAAATCTCTTCAGGTTCATGTATATCAGTAATGGACAATCTGGCTTCAGAAGCTACAGTCCAGTACCACATATGTATTTCAGCCATTCACAAAATCAGCTGATTCTAATTAGCTGATTATAATGAGCTAAGTAGAGGAGTTAACTATTGAAATCACCTGTATTATGTGCATCAGAAGAATTAGGTGATTTATAAATATGTGGTATATGATTTGAATATGCTTCTGAATCCAGGTTCATTTCAGTCTGCTACATTTTGGAGGGAAATATTGTTTTTTCCCACAGCTTCAGTTACTAGATACTTTGAAGATGATGATTTTACCCACAGACCAACAGGCTATTACTATGCCAGTTATGGTACGTACCATCAAAAAAACATTTTTATTTAATAACTAACTAAAAATACAAGATGAAAGCCTCAGTGGTATGAAATCACAATTCAATAACATCTTATCATAAAGAAAAGTGTAAATTAGACTATAGTTTTAAAAGAGATTCTAAACTTTTTTGAAAAGTTTGGGCAGGGCACTGACACTGTCCTGATGTTTGTCAGTAGTAAAGGATTTAACTGTCAATGCTTGGGTAAGTTCTGTACCACATGCACAACTGACATTTCATCATTAATCATTCCATGGCTGCTCTGACTTATTTTGTGTGTCTGTACTTTAAACTGTATGTAACGTTTAAACTAGCTACACCTTTAGCAGCAACAACAGTTACATACTGCTTACATGTTTACCATTTGGTATGCATTGGTGCGGTATTACACTACAATCAGTGAGACCAAACCACTAACCTTATATCAACTACAGTTTTGTTTTTACTTGAAATACTTGACAATGCTGTTTTCAAAAAAATAATTAGGAAACACTCTGAATTTCTCCACAACAGGTTAACAGGCTACAGGGTATGATTTGTGCCTGTAACACATACGCTCTCCAGCACTGATGTAGCTGGAAACAAAGCTCCGAACGTTGCTTCCTTATATGACCAGGGGTAGTGTGTGGCTGTCTAGTCTTTTTTTTCCCTCAACAGACTCATTCTATTTTTGAGCATTCAAGTCAACCTCACTCATGGAGCCCCATGAGGAATCTCTAGCGAACAAGGTTCTTTGATAGGAGGAGTTTCTGAAAACACACTTAGTTATAGTCACACACAAAAGACACACACACATACACACATACATACATGCGCACGCACACACACACACACACACACACACACACACACACACACACACACACACACACACACACACACACACACACACTCACACACACTCACACAGGTCCACAGTATGAGCTGCTGCCTGAGCCAGCACTAGGGCATTTAGATGTTCACATGCTTGCCTAATACATCATGGCAGAGTTGATTTTGGATCAGCACTCCTGTCCTGAGATACTTAAGGATGAATAAGGGGCTCTGATGCCTCAGTATAAAGGCACTGTGGAGTTTTCTCTGTAACCCCCACACACAAACACACACTCACACTCACACTCACTCCACCCTACTCCAGCATAGCTCAACATCTGTATGCAGACATATGAATAAGTCATAGACTGGGGCCTCAGCCTCCAGCAGCACACACAGATGGCTGCATCCTACAACTGGCCTCCATCCGACCGTCTCAGACCGGGAGTCCTCTCAGCACGAGTCTCCTTCACACAGCATCAATTAGGGAGAGAGAACTTGGTCGTCTCAGACGAGAGAGGTCACAAGGATGAACATTTCATTTTTATCATGTGAAAAAACAAGGGGGCATTATTGGCTGCACTCAATGTTTAATCTATGAGGGGACATTTTTCATTGATGGCACACTGTCAGGCGGGAAAGATGCAGGATACAACCACCTTTCACCAGCGACCTTGATAGTCGCTCTCCCTCTCTTTCTCTCTCCTCCTCTATCTCTATCGCTGCTCCCTTTCTTCTCCCCCCTTAGCAGTTGTGTGTGAGCGGGATGTCTATATTTAGTTGTTCCACCAGGAGAACCACTCTGGTAACAAGGCTGGGATGACAGAGTGAGCACCGATGGCAGTCATAAATTCAGACCAGCCTGTTCTGAATTCTCTCACTGCCTCCCACTCCACCACCAGCACCACCACCATCACCACACACACACACACACACACACACACACACACACACACACACTAACACACTTTCTCTTTCTCTCTATAGGTCATTATCCTGCAAATGGGTCCATTCTGAAAAGTAGGGCTCATCTGTTACGGGGAGCAGAATGGCTCCCCCATTCCCACTCGCAGACGCTGTTGGCTGAGCTGTTGGTAGGCATGGGACAGGGTAACAGGGTGTAGGTGACTGGTTCGAGGTTACTGAGAGCAGGACGTGACCTGGTTCTGTTTGCCAGTGTCGCCTACTGCTGTTGGCACATAGGGGAATATCAGGTATCATGTTTTGTTTCTCAAAAAAAAAGTCACTTTCTACTAGACAACGCAGCGTAGCACACATGTAACTGATTCTTTAGTAATTGTGTGGCACTGTTTTTCCCAATTTCAGTGTTAGAAAATCAGTAATATTATCATGTACTCCTCATTTTTTGTGCTCGGAAAAAAGTACCCACTGCTGTTGCTCAGTGATGGGGAGCACTGCACACATAGCCAGGGGGTGTTGAACAGCCACTCTCCTCCCTAATAGAGAGTGGAAGTTGCCTGCCATTCTGGAGGCCTGTCAATCCCCACTAGACCACTTTCTGGATACACCATGCTGTCAGTCAAGCTGCTACTCATCACTGGGTGTTACACATTATTGTTTAAGACCTTTTTCATTGTTTGACACCATATATGATGATGTATAGGAAGGGAAGTCCCTTTAGTCCTGAGTGGGTAACAATAAGTGTTGCTCAAAATAAACAAATTCTGTTAGTGAACATTCCACTCTTTAGTTTTTCTGCTGGCCAATCAATCAAAGAAGCATCTTCTATTAAAACAGCTATGTGCACAGCAAACTTGAATGTGGTCGGATGATGGGTGGTAGCCATTTCGTTCTTTCAGTAAACCAGCATTGTGTCTGACAAATAATATATAGACCACAAGTGTTCATACCGAAATTACTGTCAGAATCGGAACTAGCTGAGCGGAATTGGTATTTGATGCACCACTTCTACCATTTCCTGCGAATAACATGTTCACTAAGAAGTTAATGTTTCATAATTAGGAGTGTGAAGAACACACAGATTGATCTGACAGAAACAGAACATCTTCCCAGTCACTTGGTGGAGATTAGTGTCTTTGCCAGACCTGCAGGAATTTTGTAAAAGGAAGGAATCCAACCCAGACATATCATGTCAAGTGCTAGACAGCAATGCTCCATTCCACTCAATTATGCAGGTATCGTAGTTGTGAGTCTTATTATTATTTTATGCAAGAAGAAATATGTGACATTTGTACATACACAAACATAATGAGCACATTTAAATATGGGAGGGTTTGGTATGTCTCTTTTGAGTTTGTAAATATGCTCTAACAAGAATGTTCAATACTGTGATTGATGCTTTATGCTATGAGTCTTGCGAATGGGAGTGGATGCAAGAGACCTTGTGTGACTCAAGGTACCTTAAATGACTACGGCCTTGGTGAGATTAGCCTACAGTTTAACAACTTCCTTCCTCAGCAGAATTCATTGTTTCCAGTGTCGGGCTGACTGCTATTTATATCCCACACTGGCTCTCTCTGAATGAGCTTGCCATTTGCTGTGCAAACACACTGAGGCACTGCAAACTCTCTTCCATGAACGGCTTGTTTATTTTCCTTTTTTTACAGTCTGCTCACTGAAAGGGAAAAGGAAAGGGAAAAGACCACCCAACTGAGCATGAGGTGGCATTTTGCAAATACGAGTGAGCAGGAGATGTGATAGAATTCATCAAATGTAACAAATTTATGATTTAGCCTCCACATTCACAGTTTGCTTTTGGTCATCATGGTCAATTTAGAAAAGAATCTTTCACAGAACAAAGGGAGTGGCTTTCTTGACTTTTCTAAAGGGCCTCTGTGATAGGAGTCAAATGCTCCAGTCAGACAGTTATTCTACCAGTGGCAGGCCATAGGTGCAATGTCTGATATCTAGGGTACTTTAATTTCTGTTTCAATCCTAAACATTACAAAAACATGAAACTATGTGAATCATTGACGAGAATGATGATGACAACACACCAGGAAAATTCTCTTGTAGGACTTAGGTTGGTTCTAAATGCTAAAAAAACTAAATTCATGGTTTTTACACGCACTCACACACCCTGCAATAGTTCTATTATCACCACAAATGGAACGCAGTTAGAAAAAGTCTCCTCCTATAAATACTTAGGAATATGGTTAGATGATAAATTGGCTTTTAATACACATATTGAAAACCTCTTAAAGAAACTCAGGCCTAAATTAGGATTTTATTTCAGACAAAGAAAGTGTTTTCCTTACAAAGCAAGAAAAAGGTTGGTAGAGAGTACTTTCCTATCTGTTTTAGATTATGGTGATATTATTTATATGCATTCCTCACTAGTACTGCTAAAAAAACTGGATGTTATATATAATTCTGCCTTGCGTTTTATCACAGGGACTGGAAATAGAGTTCATCATTGTTTGTTATATGACATGGTAAAATGGTCTTCTCTTTCCCTTAGAAGGAAATTTCACTTTCTTATTTTTATTTTAAATGCGTTACTGGGTAACTTACCTCAATATATTTCCACTCTGCTTTCTTTTCACACAAGTGTATACAGTACAAGGTCAACAAATAAGTTACTATTGATTGCACCCTCAATACGAACTGAACTTGGCAAGACATCATTTTCATACTATGCACCATATATGTGGAATGAACTACAGAGTACACTTCACCTAGAGACACTTCCCTCTGTCAGTGTTTTTAAAAATCTTTTACGATCAACTTTTACAGAGCACTGCCATTGCTTTTAAATAGGGTGCCCATGCTTTCTTCTTATCATTTTATTGCTGTTTAGGTTGTTTTACCTTTTATGTGAGTCTTGCTCTCTCCTGTCCTTTGTTTTTAATTATTCTGTATTGTCATTTGTGTATTTGGTGTACGTCCCATGGTTTCATTTAGTGACTTTTTTTGTTTTTTTGTCCTTGTCTTTGTATTAATATCTGCCTGCTACTCTTGGCCAGGTCTCCCTGGCAGAAGAGCCATTGTGGCTCAATGGGACCTTTCCTGGTTAAACAAGGGTTAAATAAAAAAAAAAAAAAAAAAAGGAATGTTTCTAGAGTGCCCATGTAAACCTGTACATCAAGACATTGTAATTTATTGTCTCTCCTCCTGCGACTATTGAGAGGAACATAAATCAGAGACGCAGGCAGACAATGGAAGTACTGGGGTGCCTGCAGACATTATAGAGGTAATAATTACATCTAACCACACTGACTGCTTATTTTGCTGCTCTCTCTCTCTCTCTCTCTCTCTCTCTCTCTCTCTCTCTGTGTCTGCTGCAATGTGACTGGTGTCTCTCTCTACGCTCAGAAGCTCAGCCCTGTCATGTTGCACATGCAGGCAAAATGAGGAGATCTGTGAATCCTATTGCCATGGCAACCCACCAATCCCCCACCACCTTCGTTTTTCTAGTTGCTTCTGAGCTCCTAGTAATGCGAGGTTTCATTCTACACAAACGTGTGAGCTTGTTAATCAATTACAATAATGGTTAAGTGGTATCATTACATTTTAGTTACACTGTAATTGCTTTGAATTCATTGGATTACACACATCAATTTGCATAGGGACTGATTAATTACTGGTGAGCTAATAATAAGACACTCTCTCCAAGTTAATGTCAAAGTACACAACAGTCCTCCTTTGACTGTCTGGCCAGGTAGATTATGGGATAATCGGAGGATTGCTGATCCACTCATATTGGCCGAGAGCTGTGCTGCCCCACTGCTTAGTAGGAGAGCTACACTACAACTCATCACATCAACATCCAGTAAAGGCTGTCTGAGTAAGCGATCTTGGTGGCAGCATGCTGACTAGTTAAGGGTTTTTTTCTGAACAGGAAAGCAAACATACAAAACTTGATTAATGTGTCAATTAATGCCATGAATTTCTTCATATGGCTTCATCTTTCTCCATAGATATCTCTCATAGAGTGAGCTAACTAAATGGAAAAGAGAGAGAGAAAGAGAGAGAGCAGGAAAAAAGGCGGTGGGGTTTCACGTCAAGCTTCTGCCTGATAGACTCCCTACAGAGATGCACGTGTCTGTGTGAACGCTGTCTTAACAAGTGCACAGCATTAGCCAATCACAGCACTTCACTCCACCACCGCCCCCCTCCTCAATGATGATGCGTCTCAGGAGCAGCCGCACGCTGCTCACTGCACACACGCTCACATGTGGCCTCCCCTGTCTGTGCTCATTAAAAGACATCTCCGCAACACATAAAAAAGATTATCACTTTCAAAGCACATCTGCTCCCTGGCCTGGCTTGGCCTGGTGTGGGTTTAGGGGCCAAGAGGTGGTTTATGTATTGTTTAACAATATGGGTTTTAGTTTACAGTGTAAAGCGCATTAGCCACACCACATGCCCTCAAGGAGACATATTGATGTATACAATGAATGTGTATATGTTAAAAAAACACTGACCTCAGGTCCTTGCTCCTGAACGTGGCAGGATTCGCTGTCGCCTTCCGAGAAGGAGCCTGACTCGTCACTGGAGTTGGTTCCGTACGACTGCTCACACTTGATCTTGGGCCGCACCTGGTTGAAGAGCACCTCGGCCCCAGCACTGGGCTCGGGCTGGTGGTCTGCTGTCAGGCATCGGGTGACGTTGGAGCAGGGCGAGGAGGAGAACTCAAACTGGGGCAGGCTGCAGGGAGAGCCTCCGCTACCGTCCTCGGCGTATGAGTAGGACGAGCAGGAGCTGGAGGTGCGCGTGCGGGTCTCAGGGGGCGGCGAGCGTGGGCACACTTTGATTGGCACAGGGCAGCTGGTATTGGGGCGCGGGCGGCACAGCAGCGGGGGCTCGGTAGCCGAGGAGACGGTGCAGCTCTGGGAGCTGGGCAGTGACTGGCTGGCGCCGGCCCACAGGCCCTTTGGCGTGTGTTCTGAGAGCTCCTTCTCCAGCGAGTTGCCCCCGGGGTAGGAGTGCGCTGGGGCCCCCAGCCGGTCACAGGCACCTGAGGATGAGAAGATGACGCTGCGGCGGTCCAGCTCGGTCTCCTGCTTACAGACACCATCGCAGGATGCTGACTTCAATGACAGCCCTGCCGGGAAACCATCCACCTCCTTCTGCAAGGCGGTGGGCAGACCCAGCTCCCCCGAGAAAGGCCTGTACTCTTTCTTGTGGTCTCCCTGAGTGGTTCCCTTGTCTTGGGCACAGACAAGTCTGTTGGTGAATAGCTGCTGGGAAGTGTTGGGTAGAACGGGCAGGTCAACACTCCGCTTAAAGAGCGCCCGGATACAGGTGGGGGACTTGCTACTCTTGGGTCGGTCTACAGCCATGGGGCTGTGCCCCCGACTGTCCAGCTCCATCTCGGTGAGGCCGTCGTGCTCCTTTCCCTCCTGCTCATCGCCGGACAAGCACAGGGCTGTCGTCACCTCCTCTTCCCCCTGTGGCTCCACCTTGATCTGTGTTACAGCTGCCCGGATGGGGTCGCTCCCCCCTCCACCTCCACCGCTGCCCCCACTCTCCTTGAATGTGCTTGGAAAACCTGAGGTACTGGTGTGTGATGAGGAGGTGTCGTTATTGTGCTTGTTGCAGGCCCACTGATACTTCCTGTACTTGGGGCAGCGGGGGAGGTCCGAGGAGCCATGGTGCCTGTCAAAGTCCAGCCGCCCATCAGCGTAATCCCCAGCAACTGTTGCCACAGCAACGATGCTCTCCTCGTCTGGCCTTGTTCGCAGAGAGTTGAGGGTCTCTCCACGCCGCCGCGACCTCGGGGAAGCCGGCACAGCCACGGGCTTGGACAACGACAGTGAGGAGGACTCCGATTGCATGCTCTCATCCTCCGACCCTCGTTCGCCATCAGGCGCCACCTTGCGGCAGAGCAGCACCTCATCCTCCTCGCTGCGGATCTGGGCCTCCAGGAAGCGAAAGCAGGAGTCCTCCAGGTTGTGCATGCGCAGGAATTCAGCACAGCGGATGACCTCCTGGATGTTTTCTCTGCTGAGTAACAGCTTAGCAGTGTAGGCAAACTGCAACAATGGGGCGAATCCCCTGGCAGTGACCTGCGAAAAAACAGGGAAATTGCCAGTATTACCATCAGCACTGCCTTTGTTCTGAGCCCTTGGAGTGTGCTGAGACAACCCGACAGCTCTAATGACCATAAACAAACACTGTAAAGTACCAGTTAATCTTTTATCGGGTCAGCACTGAACATTCTATACAGCGGTAAATAAAAACGCGGTGCTGCAGTGTTGCTGATAGGTTGGGTGTCCGGCCTATTTTCATCACAATAACCCCCTCTGACATTCCGCCCATTGGGTGCGACACTGTCTGTCCTCTGTGCCAGTTTCAGGAGGGGGCCTGCTGCTGGAACATGTGCCCCTGCCTGTTATTAGCGCTAACACAACAACAAGGGCTGGGGGTTCTGTAGTGTAAGCCTGTACAGGATTCCCTCTGGGCCAGGGGCCGTCGCATTCACTGCTTGGAGGTAATGCATGAGAAGGGCCCTAATGGTGTCTAAGATGGCAGGATTATCCCTGCGTCAGCCACAAGGAGCCAGCTGGGGGGAAGAGAGGAGACGAAGGGGTGGGTGGAAGGGGGCTGACCGCCTTCTATTTGGACTTAATGCTGGATAATTAGGTAAACTCCTGAGCCTGCAGAAGCTTTGCTGGCCCTCTGAAGCTATTAGTGAAAGGGGTGGGGAGAAGAGAAAACGAGTGTTAAGAGAGAGACAATGTAAGGGAGAGAGGGAGAAACAGAGAGGAAGCACAAGAGGGAGAGAGAGAGAGAGAGAGAGAGCACATCAAAAAGAGGAAAGAGTGCATGAGAGAGAGAGAGCGAGAGAGAGAGAGTGAGTGAGAGAGAAATAGTGCTGGCTCTTCATTTCACACTGCTATGTGAAATTCCCAGAGCTGCTTGTGTGTGAGATGCTGCTGAGTGTGAGCTACAGAGTTGGTCCTCTCCACTAACAGCTAACAAAGCTGCCTCACTGAGACAGCCGCATGGCCTGATGGGCCTGTGAATCACAGGCTGCTGCTGTGGAGAAAGACGCTACACAAGCACGCTCACCCACAGTGTGCTAGGTGATCTCAGCAAACATATCTTTGATCTGGGCCTGTATTGTTTGTTTGACAAAGACCCCACTCACAGACTGAATGATGTAAGGTCTTCCCAGTGCACCGACTTAACTGGTGCTCACAAATGTCGGGGAGCAAGAGGAACAATGTGATTTTAATGAGCAGGGAAGCAGCGCCCTGTTTACTGATTGTTTGCATCTTTTGTCAGAGGGCGGGATAGCACTCGATGAATTTCCTTGGGTGTGATGGTATTCTCTCGGAGCCACACAAAGGCGGCAGCTGCAAGAGCTGCAGACTCATACTGAGAGACTGTGCTGGGCAACCCACTAGTAAAACAGGATTTCCCCACGCAATGAAAAACACACACACACAGACAAACAAAACTGTGATTTACTTTCTATAGGGAAAAACAACTGGTCCATACACACAGCAAAGCACAAAAATACAAACAAGGGGAAAACAAGCTTGGGGTCTCTTGAGTCACTCTACTAGTGTACATTCTACAGCGCTGCACTTGGAGCGGAGATGCCAAGTGGTTTGTCATCTGGAGTTACGCAACCTAAATGCTCCAACCTTCATTTAAATGAGTCATTTCAGTCAAAGGTCTTGACTGACCCCAGGAGTTAATAATAAAATACCAAGATCTTATAGGAATGTCTTTTTTCCTAACCTACGCATGATCATTTGACAATACTGACAAGAGATGTAAAAAAAAAATCATGTATTGTCCTGTCAGAATGCATTTCGCTGGTTTTATTTGGTTCACACAAGTGTTGGCTGTAGACTGCTGTGGTCTGACTCTGACCTTAATGGTCTGAGTGTCTGGGTGTCTGGGTGGCCTGTGTGTGTGTGTGTGTGTGTGTGTGTGTGTGTGTGCATGTTCTGGGTGGACTCTCCAGCACTGGCATCTTGGAAAAGCTCTCTACAGGGCTCCACAGCCTGCCTGCAACACAACAGGACCAATCAGTCACTGCTGAGCGGAAGCTGCTGACTCGTAATCTCTGTGGGGGGATGGAAAGTGTGAGAGTGTATGTATGTGTGTGTGTGTGTGTGTGTGTGTGTGTGTGTGTGTGTGTGTGTGTGTGTGTGTGTGTGGGGGGGAGAGAGAGAGAGAGAGAGAGAGAGCATGTATGTGTGTGTGTGTGTGTGTGTGTGTGTGTGTGTGTGTGTGTGTGTGTGTGTGTGTGTGTGTGTGTGTGTGTGTGTGTACATGTATAGGGGGAGGGGAGACGCATTGACTGGCTGCACTCTGTTTAGCTGCTGCATACAAGCAGCCTCTCAAGCTATCACATGCACACACACACCAAAAGCGAGTGAGAGAAAAAGAGAAAAAAATGGGACTAAAACAGACAGAGAGGGGCCAGAAGAATGAAAGCAAGACAAGCGGGCAGGGCTGGTCTGAGGCCAGCTGTCAAGCTTCCTGGGTCAGGGGGCAATATTTCTATGCTCTCTGTGATGACACACCTTATTGGCAGGATCTACACCGTGTCCTAATGGCGGCTGCTTTAAGATGCCTTTTACTTCCTCAAACCCTTCACGTCTACCTTTTGTTTAAACATCAAATTGCATGAATGACTTCATATCACTGTTTGCAACTGTAACTGTTTCTTTGAATAATATGGTAATATATGTATATGTATATGTATGTATTATTATTATTGTAAGAAAGGCCTGGTTCAAAAAAATGTCTTACTGGTACCATTTTAAACATTGTTACTTAATGTTGAGGTGAATATGCTAAAAACACCCCTGTGCTAAGTGCTGGGTTTTTCAATTGTGAGAAAGAGGTGGTAGGTGATACATGTCTGGTCTTTGCTATGCCATTGAGTGAGTCACAGATGAGAGAGGGTGCTATTTTTTGTTTTTATTTTGTGACCTTTTGCACTTGTGGAAGTGTCCCCTGGTAGAGGAAAATAAATCCTGTGTCAACCTTTAGTTTTTGGTCTGTTACATTTTTGTTGCCTACTCCAAGACCCTCAAAACCCAGTATCACACTTTCCCGCATGTGATGCCCAGATCCAGGCAGATGGCGCTTGTAAGAGACGTATGAGCCGGCATACTCAGGGAAGTGGCTGGGGGGGGGCTGGGATGGGCTGGGCTGGGCTACGCTGGGCTTGGCTGGGGGCTGATAAACAGACTGCTGGCTGCCGGAGCAAAAGTGCTGAGTGCACTCCACATCTATTTTCAGCTTGCATCAGCAGCTGCCGCCCGCAGGAGTGCATCTTTATGGGTGCCCTGCGCCATATGTGATTACTCCAGTGTCTCCACCGGCAGCACAACAGAGAGAGAGAGATAGAGAGATAGAGAGAGAGTAGAAAGAAAGAGTATGTATGTGTGTGTGTTTGTGGATGTGTTTGTGCATGCACATGTGTGTGTGTGAAAGAGAGAAAGAGAGGTAGAAAAGAGAAAATACAAAAAGTGACAGTGGGAAATGGAGAGAAATAGGCAGACAGACAAAGCAAGACAATACTAGGAAGATAGAAAGACTCACTGCATGAAAAACAAAAAAAACATTTAAAGGTGAGAAATGTGGAAAGCATTAGACAGTGAAGGAAAGAGTGAGAATATAAAAAACAAGGAAAACATAAATCAGAAAAGATAAATCAGATTATGAAGGAAACAGAAGAGAAACAAGTGGGGAGAAGAACAGCGAGTCATTAGCGGATATCGTTTGACATATGACGCGTTTCAGCCGTTAGCGGCACTTACTGTGAGGAGTGAGGACAAAGGGACAAATTAATCAAAGTGACAGATCTGGGCCATTTTATGCTAATGCATGTTTCTAAGACCTGGCATGGCAACGCGCCATGTCTACTGAGACTCCGTATCATTACAGCACAGGAAACGATATGACTGGCACATCACACAGCTTGTCAACTCAACAACGTTTGGGGAAATCCACCCCCTAAAAACTGCTCCTTTCCATAAACAGGTTATAAATCCGTCCCCACCCACCCACTGTATCCCCCGCAACCACTGTACCCACCCCATCTCTGCCACCCCCCACAACATCTCCCTTGTGGAACCTGAGCCCCCCACATCTTTACTTCCTCCTGTAGCAGAGATGGCTAATTTATGCAAATGCACTTTGGTGAATTCCTGCATGTCATGCATCCTAATGAGGAAAAAAGTGCATGACAATGGAGCTCCCGCTCCTAAAGACACACACACACACGCACGCACACACACACCCTGCTGCCTCGACTGCTGACAGCTCACCGCCATCCTAAATTTGCTGACTAACCTGACATTTACTTCACCCTTCACAGACTCACTAAGAGGTGGTGGTGGCAACTGCCATGTTTAAAAGAGTTCCACCATTTTGAATTACACTAAAATACAACTTTCTGTATGAATAATTTCTGCATGTTTTACAATTAAATTCAAGCAGCTTTATTGACATAGCTATAAACTTACAATATTGACAGTATGATGTGTATACAATACAGAAAATGTATTGTATACACATCATAGAAATATCACGACATGTATTTCTTAGGCAATATATATACACTGAGCCCATAAATAAATAATAAATAAATAAATCACCCTATATTTGAGGTGAAAATGCAATGAATGGATGTTGCATGTGGGATGGTTGTGAGCACACCCATGGTGCTTCTTTGTGTGGCTGACCATTAAGAGTAAATCCTGCTCGTAGTAATAGATTACACAAGATACAGTAGTGTGTAATCCGCTCAGAATCGGTTTACGGTACACGGCTAGACACTGCGCAGGACATGACCCTGCTGTCTCACATTAAGGACTCGTTGTGCTGATGACCCCTGCAGTTTGTCTTATGCCAGGGGTCTTATGATGCTTGGAAGTAAAACAATCACTGAAATGAACTGCACACTGAACACTGAATATGCATTGCTGTGTTTGTGAGGCCTTTAAAGTAGAGAAAATAAAATGCTGAAAGGCAGGTGACCTGGTGTTTGCTAGGTGTCTGCGAAGGGTGCGAATCTATTTGTTTTCTGCCTGTATGTGTTCGCTATAACTCCAATTGCATGATGCTGACAGACAGAGAGACAGAGAGACAGAGAGACAGACAGACAGACAGACAGACAGACAGACAGATAGATAGATAGATAGATAGATAGATAGATAGATAGATAGATAGATAGATAGATAGATAGATCTGAACAGCATGAGTGTGTGTGTGTGTCAGGTGATGAAGGCTGATTGAGGAGACCCCAATGATGGAGGAGAGCCTCTCCATTCAGAGCCTAGAAGTGAGCATACCCACCAGCAGGCGGACTGTGACAACACATGGCTAACCTCCCGCCCCCAGCCTTCTCCTCACCACCGCCACCCTGCTTGCCTCCACCCATCCCTCACCTCCAGTCAGTGAGCAGTGGGGGGAGTGTGTGTGTGTGTGTGTGTGTGGGGGGGGGGGGGGTTGCTGCTCCCGCCATCTGTCTAATAAGCTGTAAATGTGTGAGAGTGCGCCGGCTGCGGCCGGGTGTTTGTGTCAGCCCTGCTGCCGCGCCGTTTCCGCTCGGCTGCAATCCGCGGGATTAGTCTGCCCTCAGCAGGTCCCGACCCAATCAACAGTCTGTGGAGGTGGAGAGACGGCACCTATTAACTGCAACGCCCGCTAACACATTTCATGTCTCTCCGCCTTTGTCTCTAGGTGTTTTCAGACTGACAGAGAACCGTGCTGGTGCCAGTTCCTGCACCTAATCTCAAATCGGTCAATGTGTTCACACCGACAATCAGAGCTTTTGGGAACTGAAAATTTGGTTCCCAATTGGGACCAAGTAAAACTTGTTTTTTCTAAGTGAACCATGTTTTTTTGGTGGCGAAGCAAAACCCTCTGTCGATGATGCACCATGGGCTCGCAAATGGTATGAATGCCGGGCGTTCATGGGCAAGCAGTTTGGTTCCCAGTGTAACAACTGACTCGGACATTGGGCTGGCTGGTCTGAAAACAGCTTCTGTCTGTCTCTCAGGGGCATTTTTTCAGTCATTCTCTTGCTCTTCTCTCTGTCTGCTCTTGCTCAAATTGATCCACTCCTTGCCTGCCTGCCTCTACACCTCAGCAGCACTGCACATGTCTGGAAAAAAGGTAATGTCAACAATAAATTGAGACACGTGGCAGTGGTGTTGAGATACTGGTACTGAGGCTGGTGCTGCTGTGGGGAGGGGGGCGTCAGAGGTGCCGAAGGTGGTTTGAGGTATTGTGGAAAAGGCCCGTCACCGGTTTACATGAATGGGCCTGCCATGTCTTTTATCCTCCCTGACTGAGGGCAGAGAGCTGAGTGCCACTGGCCACCAGCGCGACACCTCCTTGTCCCGCGGCGCTTCATAGCACTGCTGCTGGAGCCAATTACTCACTCGGCAGACTAACCACAGACCAGCTCAACTAGAACTACCGGTAACACTTTAGAATAACTATTTCCTATAAATTATGTATAAATATATTTGTTAACTGTTAACTTTATTTTCAATAATTCAACATTATTCAATATTATTTCCCATCAATTAATCATTTATAAACATATTTAGATTCTGTCTTTTGGCTCTCTGTATAAAAAAAGATTGTAAGATTGTATATTTTTGGATGTCTGCACTTCTTTTCTTCTTGTACACAGACAGACAGCCAACAGACAAGCAGTCCGAATATAAATGTGTTTATAAATGATTTATTGATGAGAAATAATGTGAAAATACATGTTAACAAATGATGAACTAAGGGCAAATTAAGAGTTAAGAAGTACATTTATACATGATTTATGGGGAGTAGCTATTCCAAAGTGTTACCGAGCTACCGACTGAAAATAATAGTTGTTGTAATATCTTAAATATTGTTGCTGTAATATCTAAAATCTAATAGCCCATTTTGTGTACCCATGAAATTGCATCGATAGTGTACAACTAAATGCTTTTCAGTTAGTGATGAATAAGAGACTTATTTTAGGCCAGTAGATACACCATAAAGCACTTTTGGTAATAAAAGCTAGTATGCAACGCATGATGGGTATTATCTAAACACAGGCATGACCCTTGTTTTGTCACTAAACCTCATTATTCATCATACTCAGTTTTGCTTATGACACAGCAGGCAGCCAGAAAGAGAATAGGCTGTGTACCTCTGCACGGCACGTATTGGTCACACATAACATTGTTTGCACCACCTCATGTCTGTAGCTGACTGGGGAGGAGGAAGGAAAAACAGTTCACGTGCCAAGTAGGTCACTGCTAGCCTGCACCGATCGGGGCAGAGATGGAGTCAGGCACACACAGTCTCAGCGCTTACACACAATTTCATCATCGTGTGCATTAAAAGGGTGTGAGCCCATGATCGGATCCGTGCAGATTTCACAGAACCTGAGTAAAATACCGCCCTTCTCCTTTCTCTCACCCTCCCCTAAGCGCACTCTCTCTCTCTCTCAAACACACACACACACACACACACACACACACACACACACACACACACACACACACACACACAGAAAAAGACAGAGAGAAACACACACATCTTGCCCCCCCCTACAACCAGTGGCCTCGCTGAGTTTCTTTGAAGTGCCTCTTGTTTATGTACATCTTAATGAAAAGGCAACCGTGTTGATAATGTATGCAAAATTATCCCCACAAATCCACCCTTTCTGCATGTTTCTCAGGAAAATAAAGAGCAAGAGGAGGCAGGGAGAGTGAGAGAAAGACAGAGAGCAAAGGAGGAAGAGGGAGAGAGAAAGTGTGAGTTTGTGTATGCAAGAGAGGAGAGAGAGAAAAGAGAGAGAGAGAGATAAAGAGAAAGAGAGAGAAGATTGAAGGCTGAGGCAGCACTCATGCGAAGAGAGCTTTTTCTCTGCTCCTTCAAATGCACTTACAAATGGCAAAGCACTGTTTCCTGCCTCTTTGTTGGAGGGCAAAACAAGCCATTTTTTGTTCCATTTCATGATCTGATTCTTAACAAAGGCCTGATTAAGCGGCTCCCTGACTGGCTGCGACGAGCCCGGCGTAAAATAGATGATGTCACTAACCCACCATGGCCCCTGCGACTTGAGAATAACAAGGTCATCTGGGAGGGGGTGTGGGAGAGGGGCGCAAGGGCGGTCTTTGTTTCACGTTTCATCTGCAGTGCGCTTTTCTCCTGACTGCCAGCACAGATCAAACCCCTACCTCTTCCCTCTTCCCCCTTTTCCCTGCTCCGTCTCCCTCCCTCTCTTTCTCTCCCTCTCTCCCTCTCACACTCTCTCACTCACACATTTGCACACATCTCCAATGTCCTTTGTTGCACATAGGTGGCGTTTGTGTGCGGTGGAGGAGAGGGCAGACTGAGAAGCTGGGAGCAGAGTGAGGCATGCTGGTGATAATGAGGGCTGCTGGGCTGAGGCTGTGCCGCTATCTGAGCTTTGGTGTTAGCTGTGCCAAAAATGCCCTCACAGACACACACAGAGACAGACACAGAGACACACACACACACACACACACACACACACACACACACACACACACACACACACACACACACACACACACATACACACACAAGCACACACACCCATGCAGCATTCACTCCTGACAGTGGAAAAGATAGCCAGAAAGAGAGAGATGAAGAGAGAGACAGAGAGAGAGGCAGAAAGAGAGAAAGAGAAGAGAGATAGGAATAAAAAAGAATAGGTAGGGAAAATGGGGAAAACAAAGGGGAAAATGATGAGCTGTGAAAGATTAAGTCTGCAAGAGAGGGGATACTGGGTGTGAGCTGTACCCAGGAAGTACAGTAATGTTATATGATACATGTATAACTATAGATATCTATCTGAGAGCAGACAAGGAGCATCAAGATAATAATGAGAGAAAGCGACAAAAAAGGGAACAGCTATTTATGTCCCCACAGAGAGACAAAACAGAGGGCCTAAGCTCTTGCCCGGTTTCGTATTGCATACATATGGTGCTGGTAAATAAGTATGTATATATGTATGTATGCATGTATGTATGCAGGGGTATGTGTGCCTGTGTTGTATAAGCTACTGCATGCCTTTATTTCCTATAGGTATCTATCTCTATGTAGATAATCATAGCTTAAAAAGAAATCAGTTTTATAAATGTCGAAACAGAATGACCTCATTGATCTCCCTCAAAAAAAAAAAAAAAAGAAGGCGACTGGTTGAGGGGAGGGAGGTGCTAATTACATGACATCAGACGGTAAAAACAGAATTATGGGACAGCAGAATGTTGCAATCGCACATCGCACTCTTCCTGTTTGTAAGCTTAATTTGTGGCAACCTCATTAAAGCGTGTGGGTGAAAGAGAGGTTGTTGTTCACGCCGCATGCATAAGAAGTGTAACACATTTTATTTCCCGTCTTTCAGAAGCCACAGATGTGCTCTCTAAGGCTTTTAGTTTTTTTCAGTGAGAGATGTCACTTTGCGTACGGTTTAAGATCAAGATTTAAGATTGTTGTTGTTTTGTTGTTTTTTGGAGGGGGGTACACACTTGTCATGGTGGGGAGGGGGTGGGCGGGTTTGGTTGTGGGACAAATACGTCATGCTTCGATTGACAAAGGATGAGAGTGGAACATGTGACTGCTTTTCCTTTCCACTAGATGTGTGCAGTGTGTGTATGTCTGGGCGTGTGTATGTGGCCTGTGTGTGTGTGTGTGTGTGTGTGTGTGTGTGTGTGTGTGTGTGTGTGTGTGTGTCGGGGGAGGAGGAGAAGGAGGGCAAACTGTGTGTCTGTGCTGCTGGGTGAGGAACAACAGACAGGCTGTGATTAATGTAGGCTCCCCAAGACCCGCAGCCAGAGCTCCCGCTGTTCAACCCTTCTGTAATGCCTGCCCCACTTTTCTGCATGTATCTGTGTGTGTGTGTGTGTGTGTGTGTGTATCATTGTCTATATGTGTGTGAAGGGTATGGGGCATCTGTGAGCATCTGTTTGTGCCTATGTGTGTGAGCATCCTCCTGCTATGGGTGTGTGTGTATGTTAGTGTTTATGTGTGTGTGTGTGTGTGTGTGTGTGTGTGTGTGTGTGTTTGAAGATATGAATATCTGTGTAGTGATGGTATATTTGAGTATAGCACTAGGTGATTGTGAACATCTGTGTGTGTGTGTGTGTGTGTGTGTGTGTGTGTGTGTGTGTGTGTGTGTGAGAGAGAGAGAGAGAGAGAGAGAGAGAGAGAGAGAAGAGAGTAGTAGTAAGTGTGTGTGTGTGTGTGCACATCAGCATGCGGTTGAGAAGGTGATAGAGGAGTTAGCTGAAGCATATCCTCTTGCAGGTACACAGGCAAACTGCACACAAAGTCAAAGCAGCAAGGCTGTGCAGGAGAAGAATGAAGAGGCTGTGACGGCGTAAACCACAAAGCCCACGCGCACAACACACACGCACCTGCACGCATGCACACACACACACACACAAACACACACACACACACACACACACACACACACACACACACACACACACACACACAACCAATCAATCAATTTTATAAGAGCTAAAGGAAAAATGAAAGAGGTACAAATTCTGCATATTTGTGTGTGTGTGTGTGTGTGTGTGTGTGTGGGTGTGTGTGTGTGTGTGTATGTGTGTGTGAAACTGGAAGCTAATACAGTGCCTAACAGCTTTTGTGAGGTCATGTTCATGTACATGCGGGTGCCGTACCTCCTCGGGCAGGGTGAGCACCAGCTCATTGTCGGCCTGTCCCAGCAGTGCCTGGAGGAAGTACTCACTGCAGGCGGCCAGCACGGCCCTGTGCCCGCGGAACTCCTTCCCCTCCACCAGGACGCTCACATCGCACAGGATGTCCTGCTTGCGCTGGTCATTGAGGCACAGGAGGATATTGGTACAATGAACCGTCGACTCATACACGTACATCGGGGCTCCAGGCTTTTCATCCACGGACATTCCGCTCACACCCTACAAAGAGAGAGAGCAGACAGAACTGCAGTGGTCAGTAAACAATGCCTGTCGAAGTGTGAGTAGCTAAATCCATTAGATTTTTAGCCTCCTAAGGCTTCAGCTGTCTCTTGACTACTTGTTTTAATAACCATTTAGTGGAAAAAAAATTAACGGCAGAACCAAGGTCACGGAACCAGATCGAAAGCTTAAATTGCGAAATGCATGCCATTACAGAGTTATCAGACTCTACCCATCATTTGATTATCATTTAAAATATGTGGACCTTGTAAATTATGGGAGATTACTGAGACAAAACGAGAATGGTTGGGGGGGTCTGAAGTATGGGAAAAACTATTCTATTACAGAAATTACACAAATCAGATGTATTAAGTGCAGAGGTAGAACCGGGTGATTTGGAATATGTTTTTATATTATGTATTATGATGGTTTATTATGAATACACTACCCCCTTTCTCACCATACTGTCACACACTAACACTCATTGTCTTGTCACAGGCTTTGTCCCAGTTGCCTAGCACCATGATTCAACACTTAAAAGTGACAGCCTCCTTGTAGGTTTTTGCTTTTCCAAGCATAAACAAATGCACTCCTACACAATTCACACTCACATATGCACCCCACACATTTGCGGGCCCACGCACACATACACACACGCAAAACAGCTATGTTATCCCACACATATATACATCTTCATGATGAAGGCAAGCAAAACCACAAACACCCACAATATCCAACAGAGCTCTCACACACTTTCGCATGTTCAAGCATAACTAGCAAAGCTACATCATGATAAAGACAAACAGGTAATTTACAATGGACAGGGCAATGTCACATTGAACATCACTGTTTTTTGTCTGTCTGCTTTAACAGAAACCAGTGGATGTGTTGACTGTGAACAGCATTTTTTCCCCACCAGGAGCTTTTGTGAAGGCACTTAGTGTCTTAAATGTTTGTTCAGCACTGGTCATGAACTTGGTCACCTCCTATAATCACGGACCACCTGACTGTTAAGACCAGTAGCAGGCAATCAAGTGATTTTTTAAAGTACTTAAGTAAAGTATTTTTGCACTTTTTTGCTTTTATTCAGGTACAACAGTAGTGAGTGAGAGAGAAAAGGAGAGACTGGGGTCACTGGGTTTATGGTATGAATGTCTTAGCAAATTGTAGCACTGCACTCCCCTGAATTGAGTTTGTTATGGGTGAACATGGTATATACAGCTAAATATGCACATAGTTTGTAATAATGTCTAAACTAATGCATGTGCATGTTAGGTGACTGCTCCAAACAAGCATATTAGACCACATCTGATCTGTGGGAGAATGCTTTGGATTCATCCCAGCAGCCCCAAGTTCTCATCCTGAACACATGACATGACAGTTCCAACAATATCGTATTGTTGAGAGAGAGAGAGAGAAAGAAAGAATGTACCAACAGCTTTCCTGCCAGCATATTCTGCAATGAAAGAATGAGTGGGTTAACTCTACCAACAGACACATTACACCTCACAGACATAAAAAAGAATACATTTATAGGTGTCTGTTTACTGTCCTGCCAAATCTATTTATCAATTCCTTGCACTGGCATCCTTAATTAGCCATACACCTACTCCACACATACTACTGATTGGAGCAGCCATAAGCAGCAGTCTCTCCTGAGTTCCAAGGGGCACCATGTCTATCAGCAGGACACAACACTTACACAGAGCCCTAGCTGGAGCATCTACAGGATGAACTAAGGAGTGGCAGCCCTCTTTGCAAATTGTAAAACTGCAAATGGAAAGTCTCTGGCTAAAAATGGAGGACATCACACCAGGGGTGAGGCTCCTCCTCCTCCATTTGTGTCTTGCTAGTAGTGTAGTGGATGGTAAACACACATAAACATCCTTTATGCGCCTCTTTAAATGACAAAACAGTGTTTATGTTTGTTTTTTACGAGTGCTGATGTAAAAAAATATGCATAGTTTATGTGCCGTTTTTACTGCTGTTAGTAGTATGTACCCTTTCTTTTTAGCAGTACACCACTGTGAGCCATGGGTCTGACACGTTTCTGAGAATTATCAACCTACACTTGCTTGACCGACAACAGACTGAAATGACAAGGCAAAGCTAAAGAGGTTGTAGATGCAATAATGAGCAACCTGGGTGCACAAGCTACAATCTAGTACCACATATTCCAAATCACCTAGTCCTATCTGTGCACTTAATACAGACAAGTTCCCTAATGAACTCTTCTACCAGGCTTAACAGTTGTGCTAGTTAGAATTAGCTGATTTTGTGAATGGCTAAAACAGATATGTGGTGCTGGATTGTAGCTGAATCCAGGTTGCCCATTACTGTGTGTACAGTGTTAAGTGCAATGCAGGCTGTGAATGATCTGTAAAATTTGCCACACTGAACAGTGGCACACATATGGTTGTACTGGTCTGTTTTTTATGGAGAGTGAGAGAAAGTGAAGAAGAGGATGGAAATGAAGAAATGGGGAGAGAGAAAGTGAGGGAGGAAAGACAGAGAGACGGAGAGAATAAAAAAGAGAAGAATCATCTGGGGTTGGTGGCTTTGTCTTGGTTAAGAGAAGGGAGTCCTGAATGCTTTTGGTCCAGACATCCACAACAACTGTCTGAGTGGACACTTTAATTACTGTTTCCTCCTTGTTTTTTTTCTCTTGCAAACATTTTGCTGTGGCCCTCGTTAGATATTCCTGATGTGGTTGCACGCATTATAGCCATGCAAACACAAAATTCCTATTCTGGGCAGGAATGTGCTTGTGCTATGCTTGTGCATCAGATGCCTGTTTTTCTACTGTGTACAAAAATGCAAGGATCAGACACATGCACACACACACACACACAGACACATGCACACACACACACACACACACACACACACACACACACACACACACACACACACACACACACACACACACACACACACACACACACACACACACACACACCACAAATGACTAGTTTCTGGTTTGTGCTCTGATTGGAATTGCTGAGGGATGCAACAAGGCAGGGCTTTTCTTTTTTCCTTTCTTTTCTTTTCTTTTTTTTTAGAGGGCAATTTGTCTTTGCCTCCTTCTGCGAACGGAACCAGCTAACTGGCTTTGTGACGGGCGCTCCTACACAGATCAAATGAGAGTGTTCTTTGTGATGAGTTTCCCACACCGCTGACAGCTAGCGTTCCACTTTCCTAGAGGCTCAGTGGCCCAAACTGCTTTCTTAAAAGAGAAAGAGAGAGCGACCTGAGAGGCCATGATTAGAATGAAAATGTTCCACTGCTTGGTTCTGGAGCTTGGCCACAAGACTGGAGCCCCTCCAGCTTTGAATGCTTCAGCACACAGTCATTCACGGAAGACTACAGTGTTTCCCCCAGTGCTAACAGTTAAGGCACCCACTTCAACAACACATCCCTCCACCTTAACTTAGCCTTGTGCTTCAAATAAGGTGAGGAATTTATGTGTGATAGACACTTCATCAATTGCCTTCCATTTATACCAGCTGGATGCAAAAAGACATATTTCAATAATTTTGGAGAGATATATTTCTCAACTGTAACCTTGCATGTCCACTGTCAACCACCTCCTTTAACTAACAAATTTCCTACAGGAAGCACTGAACTAGGAATATACCCCCAGACCCCCAGTAATTACAATGAGACAGGGCATGTTTACATCCTAAAACCTAAATGATGATGGCAAGTCTGACTGCTGAAGTGTTACACTGGGGTTGCCACTGCCTGTCTGTTTGACAGCTAAACTCTGTCACTGCTGCAGTGTTACAATGCAAAGTACTGGACTGCTACTAGACATCTCAAATATCATACAGTTTTATAATATAATATATAAAATGGCTGTGTCTGGTTACTGGATACTAAGCACAAACATAATTTGCATGACAGACACATACACACACACACACACACCTATACACATATATAGCCTTAAGAGGACACACACACACACACACACACACACACACACACACACACACACACACACACACACACACACAGATGTACCCTTTACAGAGAGTGACCCTTGCAGCACCAACACCCCACGATTCAGCCATTAGTCAGACAAACAAGCTGTATGAATCATCCTTGCCATGCTGTCAAGCGCAGCCATCATGGCCTCCTTTTACACTTTGCTGCAACTACAGCAGCAAAGCATCTCCAGAGAGGCTGGAGGGGAGGGGTGGAGAGACAGAAGTGACAGCCCCATGATGGAGGTTGCTGTGACGGAGCTTTATGGTGGTGGTGGTGGGGACTGTGAGCCGTGTGCTCTGACTGTGGCGCTCAGTGACAGAACAAAGGCCCCCGCATCGTCCAGCCAAGCTGATGGTCCACAGGACTGACATCACACTTATGACATCATTCCCTCATGACTCCACCCAGTCCGAGCTCCTCCAGCTGTGCCTCCTCCAACGCTAATGTGTTAACACATCACATCTTTTTGAGTGCTAGTTCAAGGCCAGTAAAGTAAATGTGTTACCACACGTTACTGACTAGGCGTCCCCCTGCTGACAGCTGTCAAGTGAGAGAGAGGGGGATATTTTTACACTGAGGACCATGGTGGGGGAACATACAATATTTGCAAGATTGGCTGTTGAGCCTCCCTTGCATCCTACTGTAAATTCTAGGCTAAACATTTGCCTTTGATGCAATGACACAGAATAAGACTTAAGACAAGTATTAATTACTGGCTTCTATGACTAAACACATGGGCCTATATTCACGGGCCTCTATTTTCACATATTATTATTATTATTATTATTAGTAGTAGTAGGTAGTAGTAGTAGTAGTAGTAGTAGTAGTAGTAGTAGTAGTAGTAATCGTAGTAGTCGTAGTTGTTGTTGTTACTGCTTTTATTGTGGTATTAGTAGTGGTTGTACTAGTGGCTAGTTGTAATAGTAGTTAATAGTAAAAGTAGCATTGACAATATATAACCCTAATGTATGTCTAAAAAAGTATGCAGCTCTACACTGGGGACAAGAGGCAGGAAATGTGTAATCCATTATGTGTGTGCAGGCGCGGCTGCTTCATGTGGGCAGGTGGGGCAGAGCCCTCCCAAAGATTCCTCCACTAAGAAAACTACATCCATTGATTAATAGTAAATAAAATGTTGTTTTATAAATGCAGTGCGAACGAGAATCTTGTTATGTTTTATTAAACATTGTTAAGAATTTGTAAGAGAAAAGTTTGCCGATTTTCTTGCTTGTCTCGATTACCGCCACACTGTAGCTGCTATTACGTTGAATTCTATTGCTGGAGGGGCAGAGGATCTCTCTGCCCCTGAGAAATTCCTCGCTCCCTATCGTCATTCTATGTAAATCTGTGCGCAGAAGCAGAGAACACTGCAGAAAAAGCCATAGGAAAAAGCGCGGGTTTGTAGACGTCCGTCCACAGGGCAGATTTAATTCTGCCCTACTGTACACGTCAGCGTGTAGTGTCACGTCAGCCTATATTAGTGCGCACAAACAGCGAGTCACTCAGTCAGTAGAACAGTTTAAACGATGGCGACCGAACATGCTTGCAATAGCATGGAGTTTCTCTTGGAGAACTCTTTCGAGTGACTCGATATATGAACTAAATTGCCAATATGAAGTTTTGGACCCTATAAGCCAGACATACATATCAGTTAGCAAACGAAGGACAAGGGTAGGTCATTTAATCAGACGTTTTCATGTTCATGGTATGATAGAAAGCCTTGACTCTATGGTTGTCCCGAACGAAATACAATGTTCTGTTTTTCATGCCTGTTCTTTCGTTCTTCTGTCATGGGTGGACAAGGGGATATTTGGAGCAGTGTAGGTGTGTGTGACATGAAGCATTTTTTTCAGAAAAGGCGAGTCTAACAAGTCACATCTGAGTTGTGCTATAAAACTAGCCATGCTAGAGAATGCTAACATCTCAGCACAGCTCCATTAGGGCTACACTGTGTGTGTTTGAAATCACAATAAAGACGCTGATAACAACAGGCACATTCTTTCAAAACTAATTGATTGCAGTCTGCTTGTCTCACATTAGTTTCCCTTTAGGAATTACAAGTTACTCTACTCTACTGCTACGGTTCTTTGCCCATGTAACGACAATAAATGTCACATCATGCACGAATGTGATACAGTACATTATTAACAAAAGGCAGGGTTTTAGTTATGTTACTTTAAGATTTCCTTTGGCTTTATTAATATAAATTATAAGACATTTTTACCAAAAGCATGCCTGTACTTGCCAACAAGTAACCACGATTCACTTAAAAACGATTTTACTTAATCACACACATATATTGCAGGCAAATAGCATCTTCACACATGATATACGATGTTTGATGTTTGATTATTTACTTTCCACCAGTAAACCAATTTTGCCCCCTGTTCGCGTTTCTTCTGAAGTGACATTTTTTCGTTTTCCCTTTATTTTGTGTGTAGGCATGGGTGAGGTGCGTATAGGTGCGCGGATTTTCCCCATCATGGTTGCTTTTTAAAGATAGTGGCATACGCGCTCTTTAGTGCATGTTATGAATTAATTGTAATAAACTCGGTCATCATCAGCCTATCTGCCCTACCTTTTTTTCTACCCACGAGCCGCTACTGTGTGTGTGATTACATCTTTTTTGATTGGATGAGAAGATACAAGAAGGTTTTTATAACAATGATAGAACTGCTGCTTTGGTAATAATCTTTCTAGAATTAGAACACAAATACTTTTGTATATTTAATATAATGAAAGCAAATTCTCATTAGGCCCAAAATGACTTACAAGAAACTACACCAGCATCTGACATGTCAGTTAGCATAGTCATGCTAAATACAGATAATGAACTTAAAACACAGTATCACAAGGACTGAACAAGTTAAATAAACACTTTAAGAGGTAAGAGGTAATTATTAATCAAACTGGTAGGTAGTGACTCATAAAAACATTATAAACTTAATTGATTTTGCTTAAGAAGTCTGAAATAAATTCATTTTCAGTCAAACATCAAATACATCAAATAGGTGCACCCTTACTAATGTGTCTTCAATACAGTACAACAGCGAAATGTTACACACCTTTGCAAAATATGCCTTTCTTAAACAAACCTTGGATTGCTGATTGATTACAATGTAATACAAGAGCTCTTCCTGTAAGTATAAGCAGCTTTCCTCAATCTTTCCTCAATAAAACATAATTCTAACCCTTCAACTAACACAATTAAAAGCAGATGTCTGTCTTAGAGATTCAGAGAATTTATCATACCTATTCAAGTCCTGGAGTTTGTGTGTGCTTTTGTGTCTGTGTGACTGTTTGTCTCTGTTTACGTATAAATGTGGCTTTGACATGCCCTGGGTTGTGTGGTAAAGACAAAAAAGAGAAAGAGAGAAAAACAGAAAGAGAAAAAAGAGCTGCTGTGACATGATGATGCAAAAAATGTACACAGGACCATTTCATGAAAGTGCAAAAACCAAAATTGACTTTCATTTCGTCATTCCTGTCGTGGAGTATTTTTGTTTCTTTCGAGATTACTGAACAAACTGATTCACAAATGCTTATGAGTGTGATCCTTTAACAAATGAGAGAGGCAGGCAGAGGAGACAGAGAGTGAAAGATTGATAAAGAGGAAGAGAAAGAAAGAGAGAGTGAGGCAGAAAGAGACACAGCAAGAGAGAGACAGAAAGAGACAGTGGGAGAGAAAGAAACAGAGAGAAAGAGAAAGAAAGAGTGAGAGAGAGCAGGCAGATAAAAAGCGAGAGAGGACAGATGGGAGTCTTAAGTGGGGCTTTCCAGCCTGACTATCTCGGGAGACAGACAGACAGGGCAGTGACTTCAGCGGCTTAGAGCACTGTTTCTCGGTGGCAGAGATAAGACGGGACAGTCTGGCTTTCAGGAGGTGAATGAGATGCTGATATTGATTCTGAGATCATGCCTGCAGATGCGTCAGAGGCTGGTCCCTCGGGGGTGGGGGTTTACTGCTGTTGTGTGTGTGTGTGTGTGTTTGTGTGTGTGTGTGTGTGTGTGTGTGTGTGTGTGTGTGTGTGAGAGAGTGTGTGTGTGTCTAGGCTCTGCGTCGTCAGCCACACAGAGGAATTTTGTGAGCTGTTAACCCATCTATATCAACCTACAGGCGCATTTAGCAGGACTGACACACAGCACTGCTTAACCTCTTTAAACTCAAAAGTGAATAATGGAAGACAAATTATTTTTGGCAGTAATGTGACAACACTAAAGTACATTTAACTGGCAAACAATGCATTTAAATACTGTACAATCCTGTGAAATTTCACAGTCACGTAGATGCCTTAAAAACGCTAAGTTCAGCAGGGAGGGTGGTAATCATAAAGCACACCAGCAGTCCTGACAGATGTGAAGAGCAAAAGAAAAGGTTCAAGGTAAAGGCTGCAGAACAGGGTGAACAAGGTCAGGCTATGCCTGGGTTCATTAGGAGCAGCTCTATTGACAAATGCGTCCAGAGCCTATCGTCACAGCAATCAATGCCGCTGTCTGCCTGCGCTTCGATCTAAGACAGGGGAGGAGGCAAAGTGAGACAGAGATAGTATAATCAAAAGGAGAAGAGACAGAGAGAAAAAGAGGGAGTAAGAGAGAGTCAGACAGAGAGAGAAAGACAGAGTGAAAGAGAAAAAAAGAGAGGATGAGAGAGACAGAAGGAGAGAGAGCGAGCACAGAAAAACAGCTCATCATCAATTTTCAAGAGCTGTGCTGAGGCAGCTTTAAATATTCATGGCTAACTCTCAGTAGGCTGCTATGAGGGGTGACAAGCTCATAATTGAAAATGTAGGTATGAGACATGGCCAGTGTGTGGAGAGCATGAATCTCTAAAAGCATCAGGGATTCGATGGTCTGAATCATGCCAGCATTAGTATCAATCATGGCCGGTGTGGTCTAAACTTCAACCGACAGTGATAAACCACCTTCACTGGACTAAAAAAGACATTAGCTTGATGTGTGCAGCAACTACATTGCTAACATTGGCTAATATTAGGATTGGAAAAGGGGAGAAAACAGGTCCTCCTATTTGCTCGTGTTTGCTCATCTTTACTTAAAGAACTGAATAGGTTTTGTTTCCTTTTTTTTTTTTTTTTTTAAATCAAGATGAGGGTAGAATCCAAACACTCCATCTTTTTGGTCAACATTACAGTACACCAAGATAAAAAAACAAAAACAAAAAACAAAATAAGACTGAAATATATCCCATATCATTGTGCACAGCTGAATGGTATTGGCACATCAACTCTACATGCAGAAGAAAAACCTACACACCTCTAATTTTGTCCATGTCAGCATACCATCTTTATAAACCTTACAGCCAGCTTTTTGGATTTTGCCCAGAGTTCAGTCTGAAAGGTTGTTATACTTTCTGTACGAATATTACACACATTTTTAAGAACACATTTTTGTCTGTCACTGAATAGAAAGCACTATACTGCAACCTATTCAGTGTACTTCCTGTAAGAAACATGAACACTGAGGCTGCTAGCTGATGGAATGCCCCTACAGCACAGACAAATACACACGCCATTACCTCAGAGCGATGCCTCGGCTGACTTTAGCATTCTGTCATCGGTTGCAGCAAGGTAGTGACATTCCAATGACAGGGGCATCTCACAGAGTAAAAAGCACACTCGGAGGCCCATTCGGGTTGCAGAATGAACAACACACCAAATGTATTTGTGTATGTGTTGGTGTGTGTGTGTGTGTGTGTGTGTGTGTGTGAGGGGGGCGGGTGCTGGGGTACAGGATGCCAGTGTATTTTTAGGTCCTGTGTGATTAAATGCAGCTTGCATGAATCATGACTTCCCACATTGTAGGTCAGAAAGCAGGGTGAGTCATTGCGTGGTCTTATATGGTAACAGTCGGGACATGTGACAGCAACACTGGGGGTTATCTATAGCTCAGACTCCTGTTGCACCCAAATGTAAATAATGGAGTCCGGCTGAGCAAGAGAGGGTGTAACTCAGTGTCGTTGCAGGTCACAATGCTACTACAGCAGTAGTGAAATGGTTTGCTTTGGTCTTGTGTCACAACTATGTGTGCAAGTGTTAAACATGACAGAACAGAACAGTGAATTCTGAAAGTAGCCATGTTTCATTCATGTGATCCTTGTTTCTGAAAGGCAGCCAGTCTGATACATCAAGTCTACAGAGGCAACAAGAAGTCTTTTCTCTGTGTAAGCCTTTAAGAAAATATTGACAGGAAAGTCCTGTCAGAGTAGTCAACAGCTCTAATCTCTACCTCAAGCAAATTCTTCCTGGCTGTCGCTGAGTTCACCTGAAAAAAAACAAAAACAAAAACAATATCTCCTAGCCCCATGCTAGCTCTTCCATGTGTGCCACCAAATAAATACAGCACCATAAACCAAGACTAAAAGATAGACATTTGAATACAGAGTGGACAT
The DNA here is from genome assembly GCA_030347295.1 of Setipinna tenuifilis. Lineage (NCBI taxonomy): Eukaryota > Metazoa > Chordata > Actinopteri > Clupeiformes > Engraulidae > Setipinna > Setipinna tenuifilis. The sequence continues at coordinate 2,762,405 of CM059282.1, read as the reverse complement.
TTTGACTAACGTGATACAGAGCAGGGTAGATTGGACCACATTAACTGGTTATTTACACCAGTGTGCACTCACAAACTGACATTGGGCAAGCCATGTTCAAACAAACAAGTACACAAACACAGAAGTGTCAGGTCAAGTGGCATTCTTTTCTCTCAACAAATAAACTCACAACACTACAGGAAATGGCAGCTAATGGAAAAACTCCCCATAGGAAAGAGGTGACACACTAAGCCGCCAACACCAAGACTCCTACAGACTGACACCGTGTCCTAACTGAACGCGATGCGACCGACTGATGCTGCGTCGCTTCACACTGCACATTTTTCATGTCCTCACTGCCTTCGTTTGTTACGTCATGTTCCGTAATTCCACCAATTGAATTAGTCTGGACTCATCCATCATTGTTGCTCCGATGCGATGCGACGCGACAAAAATAGAAACAGACCAAGCGACAAAACCACTTTCAAATGTCGCGTTGCAACGCATTCAGTTAGGACAGTACAACAGAAAATAATGGAATGGAATGTATTTTGCCGGTTGCTGTCGCTCGCATCGCGTTCAGTTAGGACACGGTGTAAGTCTCTCTGTGCATGATGTATGTGTAAAAGTATGGAAAAATATCTACAAGGAGTTGCAGCACAGAGGCATAGAAATAAGACACACAGCAAACAACGCAAGACAAACACCTTAAAATATGAACACAAATGATGTAACAGAATAGCAGAAAATAAAGCTAGGTCTACATGTCTAATGGTCTAAATTACAGCTACAAAATCTTTCAAAGGCCGCTGAGTGTTGAGTGTCTGTGTCCTAAACAAACAAGTAGGCTAAAAACTAGAATTAGCCCATTACATTTTTATTCGCAGGACATGACAACTGCATGAATCCTAGTATGCCTGTGGCAAGGACCATGCAAATAAAATCAGATGGTCATGTCCATTTTCATAAATACATGACAGGAAAGTATCCTGAGAGACATTCTCAATTGTTCCTCAACAATAACTGAAGATGCACAGTACACAAAGCTAAGTGATTGAGAAAGCAAAGGAATAAGGGGATAGTGGAGGTTGGTGCATTAAGCTTATATAAACAAAGACCCATCAGTGACAACTATCTAGCTAGTCAGTAAACATTGTCTACTTGTTCTGTTTGCATGAACAGGATTTCAAGGCTCTAGGGGCCACACTGATGAAAAGGTATTTTGTATTTTCCAACTGAAACATTTGTTAAACATAGCTTGAATGCACACGTGATCCAAATCTAATTCACAAGATGATCAGTGTTCAGTGTAAATTACTTGCTGGATTGAGCCTATTGTATTTTTGCAAGCCATCTGTATGACCTATTGCATGTGTACTGTATGTTTGACCTAGTTCATGTGTAATGTATGTTTGTATGGTAAGCCCAATACAAAATGGACTTCCAGTATTTTTAACCCATTTCAATTCTTCTTCTGAAATCCTAAATCACCAAACCTTGGGTGAATTGCTCCTGGTTGTATGCATTCCAGATAATAGTGACAAAGTTATTCTAGGTAAAATTGAAGGTACCCGCTCTCTTGCATGGTCACAGGGTTAAACGCCTTTTGAATAACTGCTCTAATGTAGCTATTAATTTGTAATAAGCTACTTGATCATTGTGCTGTAAGAACATTTATATGCATTTCTAAAAGAAAAGAAAAACAAGCACCAGGAAGTCAGCTAGGCTTGTGTTTTGACCAGGGTACTGATGGATGGTTGTTGATGCTCTGTTCTTTATAAAATGTTCCATGATCCTTGACCACGAGACGGAGACAGGATCCTATTTGAGAGCATGGACCCCGGCAGCAGTTCAGATGAGCTGGCAACCAAAGTGTGAAGAGCTAATTTGGGAGGAGAGGTGAAAGAGTATGTATGAGAGTGTGTATGAGTATCTGTGCGTGTGTGTGTGCACGGGTGCATGCGTGCATGTGTGTGTGTGTGTCTGTGTCTCTGTGTATTTGGTTGAGGATATTGTATTTTGTTCCACCACTAGTAATTTAGTGCCACATCCGTATGAGCAAAGTCACAGAGAAAGAACAAGTTCAGTTTTAGTAATTGGCTACTCAAAAAAACTACTTGCCAGACTTGCCAGGGGCAATTTAAAGCTTCAAAATCCCTGCTCAAGCCCAAGAGACAGTCACCTACGCCCATGCGGAGAGTTTAAAGGGTAAAAGGTTCTTACATGTGATGGGTTGCGGTTAGCGGGTAGAAGCAGCGCCACTGATGACTCAAACAGAGAGGAGAAAGCTAAGTTTTCTGACAGTGCTTTTCACACCCCTCTAAAACCCAAATGGAAATACTTTGAGGGAGGGGACTTGCTTGCGTCACATGAGTAGGTGGACTGCTACAGCATCAGAGACTGCCTGGCCCATGCAAGAGGTTGCAAAGATAAAACATCGCTACCTCCATATCTTTTAGAACAGCAACATTACTGAAGAGACAAAAGGGTGTCAACACGATGAATCTCACTTCTAAAGTTGGATAAACCTGATTTTAATAAACAAAATATTTAGATGAATGTGTATGATATATGCTGGGTGTACAAAGTTCAAGACAGCACTACTTCCTCAGAATACACTTACAATGCTGCAACATTTTCACTTTCCCTATTACACACCCTGACACTGAATGTGGTTCATCCAGACAGAAGTGTGTAATGTCTATGACATTATGCAGGGACACTGACAAGATCATTCCGTTCCCAGTAAGTCAAAAGCAATCAATAAATATTTCGAAGAACATTGATTCTCTCTTGATTAAAACACTGCATCTTAACAAGTCACCAACCATAGCACAATAAAGATCCATGGCAGACTCCTGAGTGAATAGATTTGCGACACAGCTGCAGAAGTGTACCAGATTGATACATCCTCTCATGAATTCATTTCCTCAAGGACACTAAACTCCTCATTTAACCTATCAATTACCCATCAATAAGGCCCCAGAAACAATCCAAAACAAACAAAAGGCATTTCTTTGAAATGGGTATATCTTCACCGGTAACATATTTGTGCAAAATTAAACCATTTTATCAACTTTAATTCAACTTTGATTAAACATGTTGAGCTTAATGACTGTGATGGGCCATGACAGATGTGAGTCTCTATGAGGCAGCGTTAGTCATTCATACAGTCTTAGTAAAAGTTTCTGAAAGACTTACATTGAAGACTGGAATTTTTCAGTGACTCAGTAATTCACTGAAAACAGATTAGGATTTAGATCCATCAAAGCCTGGGTAAAAGAGAGTTCTGTAGCATCTACAGTTTTTTTTGAAAAACTTGTATATTATTAACAGAAACAGTGTCCCAAGTGTCACCTAAAATGACACATCAAGTGGTGAAAGCCTAATGAAAGCCTCACAAAAAGCTTCTATCCTAAGCAAAAACTAAAGCTCTTTCTCCTCCTTAAAAAAGTGCTCATTTCCATTTTCTGCTGGGTTGCTGGGGGTTGATGGAGGGTGAAAATTTTGAAAGTTTCACAGCGACTCTACGGGTATGAGCACTCTCTGATAATGTGCACACTCTAATGACAGCATTTAGCAAACCAGAGGTGGGTGGCAGAGAGTTCAAGCTTTGCACGCTATAGCTGACATCAGGGGAAAAGCCCTCTCACAAAGGCAGCGAGGAGCTCGCTGGGTCACAGGAGGCACCAAGCTGGTGGTTAAGGGGGCACGGTTTTTAATGGCGGCCCCCTACACATTCCTCAGGGACAGACTGGGCACCCGGATGACTAATGGGTGTGGAGTGGGTGGTGCTGGGAAGGCTGCCCGTCCACATCTGTGCAAAGCTGTCGCTACTGTGGAGATGTGGCTTCTGCAAAAAATCACGACAAACACTGCTTACTGAGACACTGGGTGAGGGAATAAACGGACTGAAGTGGCCTTTCCTCCCGTCTGGGCACAATGTCCCTCTGGGCAGAGAGAGTCAGGCAGCTGAAGGGGAGGGAGGGAAAAAAACAGTGCACACAGGCTGTTGCTATTTGTGAAGGAGAAAAGCGGACAGCATGAAATGACATGTCTGAGGTCCCGCAAACAGACACTTATGTGTTTCTTGGAAAGACCTGGTGGGTGCCCGTAGCGGGACACAGACACGAGAGAGAGAGAGAGAGACGGATCCTGAGTACTTCGGCCGGGCCAATCTGCGGCCCGGGACTCCCTCCCACACACACACACACACACACACACACACACACACACACTGGCCGGCTGCCCGGCCATCACAGACTCCGCCCACCAAGCTCCACGCTGCCGCTTGCCTGCCTTCTCATCCCCGCCGCCGCTTCCTGACCGAGGTCAAACTCCCACAAGCCACTAATGAGGCCCTATGCCACAGGCAGACAGGACAGCAAGCGCGCTCACTGCTCCACGCTTGTTTGTTTACGGCTCAGACTGCGTAGTAAATCCCACTAACCCCCTCCTCCCGCCCCAGCTATTTTTAGACATCTTATACTTCAATGGATTTGTAACAGCCCAGACTACACAGATTGGAGCAAAGGTTTGTGTTGAGTGGTGTTTTGAGTTTTTGTTTAATCTGTAGTTATACGCAGCCTTCAGAGCAACAAAAAAGCAAGCACAGATTAATGGCACCTTAGTGGTTGGAAGACATTTGTTAAGGTTAGGAATGGTATTAAATTTAGACTTATAAATATTTTATCATCTTTCTTTTGACTATATAGGGGATGATTACTGAGTGCAAAGTGAAGCTGGTAATCTACCATGTAGACAGGGAGGTCAGCCATTTCAAAAATATCTTGTCCTGAATGAGAGGTTTTCCTGACTCTGTGGCAAGCGCGAAGCTGCAGTCCATGCCCTCTATTAAACCCCGACCGGCTGCAGAAGCCACTGGGCCATGCTCAAGAGCTGGCTAATCTGCCTGCTCTACAGTCGAGTGGGATGAGAATTCCCACATAACACATCACTTATGGTAATTACGGCCTTTATTAAGAAAAAGCCACTCTCATCAGCTCACAGTACAAACACCCACACACACACACTCACACAAACACACACACATCTACATACCACAAGGAGCCCTGAGGAAAAACACATGCAGGCTTGTCTAGGGCCTACTGAAGACACAAGGACAGAGATGCCCTTCAGAACATTAATGAGTCAGGCAGTGGAGGCCCCAAGCTCACAAACAACAACATCCTCCTAACCAACAACTCCACACCACAAACACCCATGGAAAAGAAAAAGGTGGTATGCCCATAGAGACTAGAGAAAAAAAAAAGAAGGTTAATGGCAAAACACACAACTGAAATATGTCACAAAAATGTACTTGTATATACAAACACACCCAACCTCATCTGAATACTAATAATAATCCAAAGACCCAGACCAGTTTGTGTGACAGTAACACAGGGCAAACTGATTGAGCAATGCTTTCTTTTACAGTCTCTTTAATTTCTGCATATGATGAAATGACCTTTTAAACACATGGCTAATTATTGTAAAGTTCTGAGAATCTAGCACAGGTAACATTGGGACAGTTTTTTTTGGCATGGTACTACAGATATACTATAGAATGTACTATATATTTATCAATTAAATAGAATGGAAACGTAGGGACTGTAAAAAATGCATTACCACTGACTGCTGGTAAAAACAATGAGCAGAGTCTAATTACACTGTCCACTTTGGGAAGACACAGCGGGAGGTGCTGATAAGCCAGCTTGTGGTGATGCATTGATATGCTGTGTGATTTATAGTCCACAGTTGATGGATGGAGACACATTCCACCCAATCTGTCCGATGGAAATCCCATGCTGAGCAGCACAGGTAGAAGAAAAAAGATTGAGAGAGAGAGAGAGAGAGAGAGAGAGAGAGAGAAGATAAAGGGAAAGATAAAGTAAGTTAAAATGAGACAAAAACAAGGGAAAGAAAGGTAGCAAAACCCTAAGGCTAGATGAATGTCTGGTGTGCCTGTATCTTGCTGTGACCAGGTAATAGAAACCCATTGCTCCTACTCCTGTACTGGGGAAAAGCAATGATGTATTCCACAGACTTCTTCTGTTGCAACCATATGGCCAGTGCCCCTGTTCAATATGTTTCTTTATACAAACCAATGACTGTTGAAATAGCCATCTTTATACCATGATTGGTGCAGACCTAATGTCACCCCTGCTGGGATTGATTTGTAGCCCAGACTACATACATGACATCAAACAAACACACAAAACAACACACACACACACACACACACACACACACACACACACACACACACACACACACACACACACACACACACACACACACACACACAAAGCAATGTAAAAGCAATGCAAAGCAATGCAAACACATAGCCCAGAAATAAAAGACATGTGCCTTTCTATTAACATCATTCTAGGTGGTGATAGAAAAAGGTCTGTTGTTAGACTACATGTACAGGGCATCAACGCCTCCTATATTGTCACTGCCTTCACAGGCTATGGCTTCATTACAGCCCAATATGTGCCTGTTTTGAAGAGCTTAAGACAACATGTAGTAGCTGAAATCTAAAAACTTTTTAGGCTTTTTTTTACAGGCCCTGGTACAGTGTGTTGTATCCTACTGTGTAATTAAAGGTGCAACGACATGTAACATTATGTACTTACACTGTACCATAGTGTTAGCGTAAGGGTTAGTGTAGAGTATGTACTGTGTAAGTGCATAATGTTACATGTTGTTCCATGTAGACATGCTGTTACAGGCACTATCAAAATTTAGTGTTACCGAATTCTGTGTGTTGCAATATGGGCTTGTTTCGGAGAGTCTAAGGAAACTCGTGTTAGCCCCTCACAGAAACGCAACAATTGAAGTGTTGTTGATGAGGTGCTTGTGTTCGCCAGCAGGTGGTGAACAGCACAGAGAAGCAGCTGTGGGCAAATAAAAAAAAAGGGGCCCCGCCACTCTCATGTTGCACAAGCAGCCAGGAGCGCGAACGCGAGAGAGGCAGAGCGAGAGAGGTGAGTGAGTGACGGCGCTGCTGCTGCAGCCACTGTGACTCATCCAGCCTGAGTGGCCGGGTCGCATGAGGAGAACGCTGATGCATGCACCAGTCACACGGCGAGACACACACACACACACACACACACACACACAAACACCAGCGCTCTGACGTGTTCACCTCCAACCCTCTCCTCAAGCTGACTCAGAGGTGCAGGTGCCCCACCTCACATTCCACACACACAAATACACACACATACACACACCCATACACACACACACACAAATGTCCACACACACTTTCCCTGTCCATGCTTTGAGACAATAAAAGAAAAAAAATAAAAGAATCAGAAGTGCAGTAGACATCTTATTTTGATTAATTACTATCATGTCTAACCCATCTCTGAACTACGTTACCACTCCCTTGACTGCAGAGGGGAAACAGAGAAGTTGATGAGGGGAGTGAACAAGCCATAGGGGTGGGTATGGAGTTGAAATGGAGGAGGGAGGGGACTGGTAGCAGAACCAAGATTCCTGCTACTAATAAGGACCACAGCCATAGTTCAAAGGGCTTTCATAACCAGCTAATGGCACACAGACGCAGCCCTGCAACCGTGAGAAGACATTTTTCTTTACTCGTCCAGAAATAGCCTGTGTGCAGTCATGAGTGAGCAGACATCTTATGTGTGTGGATTTACTGGTGCATATAATGCTTCACAGTGACTTCCATCATTTCATCTTTGTCTCCATTTCTTTCTCTCTGTCGCTCTCTCTCTGTCGCTCTCTCGCTAACAAACACACACACGTACTGTACATGCACACACACACACACACACACACACACACACACACACACACACATTATTCACAAACAAAGAATTTTCTAAAATGTCTCCTATCAAGTGCTTCCCACTGAGTCATCATTTTGCAGACGATGCCAGGAGTGACTCAGAGAATGTTCCACAGTGCTAATCGTACAGTGCCAGATGTAAGGCATGTCTTTTAAAATTACAATGCACCATTCACTCTGAAGCTCAACAGAGTGCTGTTAGTCTGTGTCCCATAGTAACTGCAACCAACACTAATTAATAACTTACATCCTTAAAAATATGTACAGTATACATAAGAACATTGCATTGTGTGTGTGTGTGTGTGTGCACTATGGTCTCTACACACTAATAATGAGCCTTTTATATCATCTGCCACCCTTGGAAGTGCTTATTGGACATTTGTTATTACTGGAAAGTTTCAAATAATATCAGTTTCATGATCAGAAATCCCTGACATTAACACATTCTTTGAAATTCTATTTCACACAGAGAATTAATTGGTAGCAGATGAAAGAGAAGGAAGTGCATTGTTGAGCATTGAGGGTACTGCCGTGGAGAGGCTGAGTGGGGAGCGTGTTAGAGCACATCAAAGGCCTTTCAATTAGAGTGGGTATCCCCTGCCCCATTGAAATGGAGGTGTATGATGAGGAGGGCGTGACAGAGGCAGGGGCTGTGCATATTATCAATTCCCTCTCTTCCTCACACAGCTGCTGCCCCGAGGTCTCGCAGCACTGCATGTGCCCCTGCTCACACTCTGCTTGCCCTCTGCCCCCAGAACAGCGGAGGTTATCTTCCCTACACATACTGCGTAGATTCAGTGCATGTGCTGCTTGGCATTTGTTGTCCTAACAACATGAAAGTTGGCATTGCACTCACTTGTGCCATTAGCAGGACACCTACCTAAATCTGAGCTCAGTTAAATGAATGGTTCGAGAGTTGTGCGTGGAACAGACAGAGTGACACACACAGAGTAACACACAGACAGATGTCCTTGCATTTTTTAGATTATTATTGTTATTATTATTAGTAGTAGAAGTAGTAGTATGATTCATTTATTCATTTACTGTATTTATTTATTTGTTTGTTTGTTTATTTAAAGACATTGCTGTGTCTAATCAGTTAAAATGGTCTCCCCTGGACATACAAATTTACTGCATTATGTCTACCGTATATTTTCCCTCGCCATATAAGCTCAGTGGCCCTGCCCCTTAAATGATGAAACTTTTGGCCAGTGTGGCATAGCACCAAAAGCAATTTTAATAATATTGCTAATATTGCTGGGCAATGTCAATGTCAGCACAGATATTGTCTAGGGCTAGGCACTTTCCCACTGATTTTAGGCCACAATTTTATCACTTGCTATGATCATCCAATCAGAATATTAGGAGCCCACCACGTTGTTGCCAGGGAACATTGCTCAAAACGTTGTCCTTATCCTTAACTATGGACCACCTCTATACCATGGCCTCTATGGCCAATTGTACAAAGAGGAGACAAGTTGCCCTTGTAACCAAAAATGGATTTAATGGAGTTGATTTCAGTACAATGTGCTCTGTTGGGTATTGGCACAGGCTGCATACTTGGCCAAATTCCAGATTCTTAGGAGCTTAATGGTCTTGGTTTCAATCAGTCGATTTTGGCTTTGGGAGAAAGCAGGGGGTGGACTCTCAATCTTACCCCTGCGGAGCGTGGACCTGCACAGAATCAATGTCACCATCTCCACTTCTCTCTATCCTCAGCTCTCTCATCGGCATAGTCCTAGATGTAAGTGAAAATAGACAATTCGGTGGGCGGGGGTGGGGTGGGGGGTCGGGGTGTTAGGAATGGGGGTTTAGGACAATTCTGAGGGCCTAGCAGTGAGAGGGGGCCCTCTGTGGACACCATTAATATTATTATTAATGGATTAACTGGGGGGAGGGGCAAAATTGTGTTCTTTCACAGGGCTGATAATGATAGCATGTACACGTAGCTTAGCTCACAGAAGCATAAATGGAGTCAGCAAGAGAAAGAGAGAGCAGGAGCATTAGGGATGTGGAATGAGTGAGCGCAAGAAAGCGGAGGGCCCTTTCTTTCTTTATTAGCTTATTGTTGCCATGTGAGCCTCTGTGGAATTGAAGCTATTCATCAAACTTCAGGCGGCCCGACGAGCACACTGCTGTTTGATGCAAGGTCAACTTAGTCATGCTCTTCAGCCCGTGCTGCGTGAGTCGGCAGGAGAGGCGGGGAGGAATAGAAATAATCTAGAGGATGTGAATGAGGGCTTTTGTTGGAGCAGTTACGACTGGCAGGCCGACTCAATTGTTTTTATAGCAGCCGCTTAAAAGGAGGATGGCTAGTCCAACGTCCAAATACTTCATGACAGAGCAGACATTCTTGAAGTAATCCCAACTTAGCGCTTCTCTCTGCATATTTGTGATTTATCTTCCGTCTGTAAGCAGATGTTTCAGGTCTTCCTCTTTAGACACTATCTATCATCAACTCCACAGGTCTGATCCCACAGCTTGGATGCGATAAAGGCCTGAACAACATTGTTTTGTGTTGGAAAATTCATACCTCAGCCTGATCTTATATTTGCTCTATCTTTACATGTTTTAAGTTGATTTCTGATAATGACAACCTTAGAAAAAAGAAAACACATGCACAACCTTGTTGGGGTAACTCAGAGCTCGAGACTTGTAAATAGTTCACTGGTCAACTGCTTCAGACCCAGGAGGGAGCATTAAATTTCCACTCTCTGAAAAGGCAGCACGCAACAAAGTTCCAAACCTTTTCATTCACAACTCAATAAAACAGAGCGCCAGAGACTCACAAACAATCAGTTGATGTCAGCAGCTCTCCCTAATAACTGTGTTTTAGAGGTAATATAGGATAAATCTGCTCTACTGCTACCTTTTCCATCATGGCTCCCTGGCTGATAAAAGGGAGCAGGTAAAGACTGCCTGACCGAACGATGAGCTCACTATGAGACTGGGGGCCAAACAACAATGCATAGAGGCCTGTGTGAGCTGCACCAACTCTGCACTGTTTTGTCAATGCCTCTCTGTCTTCCTGCGCTTCTGAGCGAGCTGCTGGGCTGCATGGGCAACGTTGGATGGGGGGTTTGGGGGGAGGTGGTGGTGGTGGGAACAGGGTGGAGTGATATGGAGTCGGAAGCACAATAGTGCTTGGAGGGCTCCGCGCCTGATATTGATGTCAGACTACTCATCTACACATTATCTGCACTATTGATTCGTCCCAATCGCGGCTGTGCAGTGCCTCAGCACAGTGGCATCACTACACTCTCTGGTCTTTGTGGTTGTACTTAGTTCCACTCTCTTTTTTAGCGTCTGATCATCATCTTGCGTGGCTGTTGCATTTTCCCCCTCTATCGGCTGTTTGGGTCTCCAGAGACAACTGCACCTTTTTGCTGTCTCCGTCCATCTCTCACCTTATGTCTCTCTTAGTCTCCATCAGAGTTAAATATTAATGAGGCAGGTTACTGGTCGTAAGTAAGAGGCAGGAGTGCAACACCTCCCTGCCATAAAATTTAAAAGCAATGCAATTGCAAAAGCAGAGTAAGAAACAGAAATGCTCAATTGAAGAAGTTTATGTCATCAAAGTTTGAATCTCTTTCTTTACTCTGACAGAAAAATGACAGGTTTCACTCTCACCACAGCTTACCACATCTCTACACATTAGTAGTATGACAGCTGATATTTCACAGTGATACGGATCCTTACTCTACATAACCAAGAGAAGTGAATTATTTTGTTATTAGGCTACTCACAGACAAAAAAGTCCTCCTCTTACAAATGCCTCATACATGGAAAGTCTGAATCACTCACAGTAACATTTAATGAATAATAAAAAAAAACCTGGGCTGTGGGCTGTGATTGGCCTCAGTGTTTCCGTGAGGGGAAAATCTGCAGGGTCTCTAACATCATAACAACTTCAGAAAATTTGATTTGAAAAATGTGTGGGGGAAGAAAAACAGTGCATGCTTTTTAAACATGAAAGCAATTACAGAGCAAGTGCGATCTAATGGGGATACTGATGATGTGACTGCGTGACATTTGACAAAGCTTTGCTCTTCTGTTGATAAGTGTTTCTCTGACATGGACTGCTAGTGTGGTCCTAAAACCACATTTGTCATTTAATTACACTTTAGGGTATACCAAGGCACCTTGATGAAATTAGTTCATCTGAGACAAAGACTTAAAATGAAAATTTCACATGCCCGTAGATGTGAACCATAACACACTAAGGGCTCTATTTTCACGATCATAAGCGCATTGTCTAAAGTCTGTCGCGCAAGTTGCTTTGGGGGCGTTCTCGACACAATTTAGTATTTTCACGGCGGAAAAAGCGCACATTGCGCCAGGCGCATCGTTCAAAAGGGTTGGGTTAAGTTACTTCATTAGTCATAGGTGTGTTTTGGGCGTAACATACAATTAACCAATGAGAATTTATACTCTCATTCGCTTTAAGAGACAGCGGGCGCATTGTCCATAGCCTTTTGCTATTACCATGGCGGATTTAGCCTACTCGGACGAGAGGAGCTTTTCGGTGGAGGAGACCGATCTGCTCGTGCTTGAAGTAAAAGCGCGTGAGTAGTTAATATTCGGATGGAAAGAATCCCCCCAAACCTCCGCGGGTCATAGAAGTATGGGAGGAAATATCTTCAATAATTGTGTCCTCCTTTGGCAAGAAGAGAACTTTCGAACAGTGCCCAAAGCGGCAACGTTAGAAGACGTGAAACAAAAGCTTTAAACTCAAAGGAAACTATTGATCAAAAATAAAAGGTGGAGGTCCATCAAACCATTAGTCCACTAGTTTTCTTTTTGATGATTAGTCCATTTCATTTCTTACAACTTGCCACGCTGTTTATTAAATAAACTGCAGAGCATTGCTATAAACTGCAAAACATTGCTATACTGTTATTATTTGTGCCTGTTTGCTTATTAAAACATAAAAATACATGGCTATACAGGCTATACACCTTGCAACTTTTCTGCCAGTTCAGCTCGCCTCTCTGGGGCAGCAGCAGGTACATCGGGGTTCAACGCGCTGTGCGCCGAAAGCGGTACAACAACGTTAGAAGACGGGAAACAAAGCCTTAAACTCAAAGGAAACATCAAAAATAAACGGAAGGTATAGGTCCAAACCATTAGTCCACTAGTTTTCTTTTTGATGATTTGTCCATATTATTTATTACAACTTGCCACGCTGTTTATTTAAAACGACAAAAGAAATCGTAAATAAACTACAGAACATTGCAATCGCTGTTTATTTAGAACGACAAAAGAAATTGTAAATAAACTGCAGAACATTGCTATAAACTGCACAACATTGCTATATTCTCATTATTTGTGCATGTTTGCTTACTAAAACATACGAATACATAGCTATACAGGCTATACATGTTGCAACTTTTCTGCCAGTTCAGCTCGCCTCTCTGGCAGCAGCAGGTAGCCTACATCGGGGTTCAAAGCGTTGTGCGCCTCTAAAATAGCTTTTCAACAATGCGCCAGTGACGAAAAAGCACCTTTTTATTAATCAAAAGCGCAAATGATTTATACGTCCTCATAATAGCATCTGGTGCGCTTTGCGCCAGACCACACCTCTTTTTTTCGCTGACCCGCCCATTACGGCGCAATGTCATCTGCTATCAAGACAACGTGATTTTTTGCCTGAAAAAATGAACGTTGCGCTGGCACAGAATACCAATGACAGCATGCGCATGTCGCGAATGCACAATGCGCCATGGCAAAATAGGGCCCTAAATGTTAATCAGGACACCCATGTTACATATATTCCAATAATATGAGTAACTACTGTATGTTCTGATGCTTGTTTACAAACAGATGCAGCACATTAAAAGGCATAGAGCACTTCTTAACTGCATACACTATAAAATAATAAGCATAGAATCAACATTACAAAAAGGATATTTAATGGTTTAACTTGGCGTACATAGCATTGTTTAGCGATACCTAAAAAGTTCATACCTTTGCAGACTGAAGTATGGGATTGTAATGCCCTGACTGCTTAGGATTCATTAAATGTTGGTTCTATGCTTTATTTTTTTACAGTGATTTGTCTAGCAGCAAACAGACCTGTGACACTTATGCAGACTAAAATATGGCAATGTTGTGCCCTGCCCTACCCTGCCTGCTGCCCCGACTGCTGGCCCAGTGCCCGGGCTGTGTCACCCCCACTCGTGTCCCCTTACAGCCAGCCTCTGACATCACCGCTGCCTCCAGCGGCCTGCTCGGCTCCTTCAAGCGCTTGTCTGGTCTTGGGTTTCATGGCAAGTAAGGTGTAGTACATGCATAATTGCTCCTCTCCTGTTTGGAAAGTCATACTATCTGTGTGAGTGATGCTAAAAATAGACAGCTGGATGCCCTGATGGACATGCGCAGGGGACACCCAAAAAAACCAGGGAGGAGAGAGAGAGATTCCCACTGGACGTGCCGATAACGGAAAAACAAATAAGATACCGCTGTGCATATCCATGCCACCTGAGAAAGGACAAACAAGTGGGACCACAATACGTCCATCTCATACTCCTTTGACGTCATGTGAAACTTAGTAAGGTTCGGAAAAGACATGAAATTTGGCTTTCTTCTTTGCAGCCTCCTGGAAAATACATCAAGTTACAATTTCTCACGGAGTACATTACAAAGTAGTTGCAGAGAAACACCTTGACCTCATCCTATAATACCTACATATGTCCACATGTGGAGTACTATTACAACACTACTGGCAAAAAAACAGGATTTGGATGACAGCAAGAATGATTGGATTAATGATAACATATCTGATCGCTATTATGTGAGGACATGCAAAAGGTGCAATAGGTCTACCACAAACTAATTCAGCATTTTAATAACTCCAATTACCTCTATATTTTAGAGAGATATAATCCACAATTGCAGGAACTTATTAAAAGCAAGTTTTGGGCACAATGTTGATTGCATTTGACATCAAATTACTTAATACTGTACCTATTATTGCATGGAAACCTGGGTAAGACTTCTAATTACCCTGCTACAGTCAATCAGTTTTGACCAACAATTTCATGAGAAAGAGGTGCTAACTGTCACATATGCTCTCTCTAAATACACACCTGGTTAATTATTCACAAGCCCCAGGCTTCTCAGTCTAGCAGCCTAGCAGTATGTGTAAGAACCTGTCTTGCCTGATTTTATCTCTTAGTCTTTCGTTATTCTGGGCACAGAGTCAAGCGATAGGAGCGTCATCAGAATTTTTGTTGGTTTGTGGTGTGGAAGGTGTGTGGGGTTGTGTATGTAGGAGGGTGGGAAGAGGTCATGGAGCAGTTAAACTGAACAGAAAGAAAAAAAGAAAAAGGAAAAAATACTTTTTTCTTCCCTGTCAGAGAACTGCACTCTTCCACCAGAAAGAGAGAGAGAGAGAGAGAGAGAGAGAGAAAGAAAGAGAGAGAGGCACAGACCTGCCTGCCAGCGAGAGGCTTGGTCTGCTCGGCTCGGTGGAAACAGATGTCAAACAGGAACTCAGTGTTTAACGTCTCCCCTGCAACAAGCTTCCTGTAGCTGGAGAGGCCGCTTCTCCTTGGGACTCGTTCACTGCTAAACTGCTGCCTCATTCTTTACCTCGGTCAGTCACTGACCTACTTTTCAAAGTATGTGTAAGTGTGTGTGTGTGTGTGTGTGTATGTGTTTATGATGTTATACACAAAACATAAACACATAACCACTGAACAGTTTTCCTGCATGATAGATCAACCATACAATGTATTGGTTTATTGTAACAATGCTAAAAAATTTCAAATTATTATATAATCTAGATAGAGAAAAATCCTCCAGCCACAGACCACCATCATGTCTATAGACACGCACTTTCCCAGTGCAATTATCATATCATCAGTTCTCTGGTTATTACCGGTGCTAATGCACTATCGACTGCTCTCTGCAGTTCCTCTGAGATTTAATGACTGTAACAGACCCTGACATTAAATCTAGTGAAAGCATATGATACGCCGTGATATATTAAAACCTTACACAGCTTCTCTGCCAGGACATGAAAGTCTGTGTGTATTTCAGCACCACAACCTGTTGTTGCCAAGTGCCAAGAATGTGTGTGATATAGCCTGGGCAATGCCACTGTCACTCAGACACTACAAACCCCAGTGCATTTCTAGAAACACTTGGGCGACAAACCTTTGATAACCCTTTGTACCTCGGAACCACACCACCCTGGAACCAGCACCATTTATTTTTATTCTATTTATCTATTTATTCTTTTAATTTTTTTATGTTTTTAAATGTTTTTGGAAATGTAAAACCAATTTACATCTAATGCAAAGCAATTGCACCACTTGGGACAAATAAATAACTATTACTACTATTAAAATGTCATCTAAATAGGTTTATTTAGGAGGTAAAAGTCATAACAATTCTTGGAATCACAATTGTTCATTAGGGCTATCGTCACACGATACAAATCTTCCCTCCTGATATTACTTTAATAACAATTGGCCTTGGGCAGTTAGCAAGAGGAAAATGTGTTCACTTCCTATCAGTCTTCCCATATTTGGTTTCATTTATATATATTACACAAGGTTAAATCCTAAACAGCATAAAGCTAGCCAGAGTAGTGCTGCTGTAGTGCCTCCGCTTAATATTGTATTTCAGTACAGTACTACATCAGGGAAATCTCTTAGAATGTCACTATCCGGGGACTATATTTTTAAGTAACCAATCAGCCAAACCAGAATCAATAGGTATGAGGTTCACCCAAAGTAAAAGTATGCCTATAGATTGTGTCCAGACAGTTAACACAAAGTGAAAAAGTCCAGCATAACACAAAGTGAGAAAGTGTACTGTAGTATATTTAGGAACGTGCTTTTACAAACAGGTGTCTTTTACACAGCTTTTTTTCAAACAAGATACGGCACTCAAAAACATAGCTGCTGATTTGCAAGCCTTCACACAAACATATGTGGGGAAACACTGGCTCAGTGCGGACAGTAAATACACCACCAGCTCTGTGGCTATGCTTACTTGCTGCTGAGGATCAACGGGCCATTTCAGACACGCAGTAAGAGGAGTGTCTGAGAAGGTCAAGGACCAGATTATCCTGTTTAAAAAAGAGTAGGTGGGGGATGGGTGGGGCCACAGACATATCAGAATACGAAGTACTAAAAAAAAATGTCCGGCACTGTTTCTGTGTGTGTGTCCTTCACTTTCCATTGTCCTCTGCTCACTTATGCCAGCCCCGATAGTTTTTTTTATGCTGACCACCTCCAGTCCCATTCACATGTTCCTATTTCATCATCTATTTCTAACATATGTTCATCTTGACCTCGGCTCTGACTAGAGGGCAGGAGAAGGGGGGTCAGTCTCTGTCTGTGTGAGTGATCGTGTGTGTGTGTGTGTGTGTGTGTGTGTGTTGGGGGGCAGGGTTGTTTTGACAGTGGGCAAATGGCCTGGCCAATAGGATGATGGCAGCTTGAGACTCAATCAGGGCAGAAGAAGGTGGGGCAGCAGAGGTAGAGAGATGGAGGTAGTGTGTGTTGGGGGGGTTATGTTTGTGTTTTTGTATGTGTGTGGGTTTGT
This sequence comes from Setipinna tenuifilis, assembly GCA_030347295.1. Classification (NCBI taxonomy): domain Eukaryota; kingdom Metazoa; phylum Chordata; class Actinopteri; order Clupeiformes; family Engraulidae; genus Setipinna; species Setipinna tenuifilis. The sequence continues at coordinate 2,745,049 of CM059282.1, read as the reverse complement.
GTGCATGCATGTTGTGTGGTTAAAAAGGAGCAAAAGGGCAAGAATGAGCGAGGCGTGTAGACATAGAGGATAGGAGACGGACATCTCACTAGCTACGGTGATCTGGTCTGAACTGAAGCCGCTGACTCAGGCCAGGTTCAGTGAGTTCAGCTAGTAAATAAGTGACTCCTCAGCCTTGCGCATTCCTCAGCCCGGGCTCAGACTCCCGCCCTGCTGCCTCTGCTCTGGGGGATTCCTGGCTTTTCTGGGCTCTCTCTCTCTATCTCTCTCTCTCTCTCTTTCTTTTTTCCCCCTCTCTTTTTCTCTCTCCCCCCTCTCACACACGCACGCCTCTGATGTGTCAACATTTCCAGACTCCATGCCGTCCACAGGCGGCAGCTTATTCCATCTACCCCACAAGAGGGGGAGAGCACTGCGAACCACCCTCTCTCTGCCTTGTCCTTAACAAAAACATCCTGAGGGCCTGAGACGCTCACTCTCTCCCCAGCAGGAAATGAGGACTGAACTGTGTGATATTTCAAACACAGCCTCTTTCAGAGGGGGAGGGAAGAGAAAAGAAGCTAAAAAAGCTTGTTCCCCCCTCCTGAAGCCCTGCCTTTAAGTCATGGTTAGTAAAAACATCATGCCAATATGATAACCAGCTTGTTGGAGGTTCTATGTGCAGACTAATACACCCCTGAAGCAAAGGGGGAATCTGGCTGTATCACCATCTGTCTAGGCCTCTGCTAATCACCTCAGCCAGATGGGTTAGCAGATCTTTTGAGAGGTTGTTTTGCCATTACTCTAAATGTAGGGATGGCTCTACACTCTGAAGGGGTTGGGACTTTAAAACTGGTTTGTGCAAAGTTGACAAGTCCTTCTGTCATGCCCTGACTTACCTCAGAGAAGAGGATAATATTTTGTCATGACTACTTAAGCTGTATCCGCAAGCAAGCACGCTAGGCTACTCTTACAACTTCAAGGTGGCTTGTAGTGATAAGAGCTGATGAGTCTGAAGGACAAACAGTCCTTGAAAAAAAGCAGTAATATTCAGCTCGCTTATAGCAGATCAGGCCAAAGTATGAATGTGGTGATTAATGTCTGTCATCAGGTGTGGCTTACGGTTCAGATTGCTTCCCAATTTGACATATTTCCCAAAAGACTCCTCATCCTTCAAGGAGCAGTCATGAATATTACCAAATGTATGCACTGCTGATGACTGATATCGAACGTTTTGTGAAGACATGCAAAAGCGATGTGTGAAGGGAAGCCATGTAATTCACCTGCCTATGCAAGTCCAAAAAGGCATCTGAAGACACCTGATTGCCAGTGAAAAGAGCACACAGATGAGGACAATCCTCATTTGCAAGAGAGCAGCATAGTCCCTTAAAGCCTTAAAGTGTTAAATTTAACAATAGAGCTTCTAAAATAACTGTTGAAAAGGGGCTAGCATGGGAAAAAGGGCTGGGGTGATCGCTGACAGCGTGACAGCCATGGTGGTATAGTCTAGAGAATTCTTAAGTAGTCCATTGGCAAATGCCCCACATTATGGTTGCCATGGCGATAAGAATTCAGATCGGGAGCTGGAATCCAATCAAAAGGAACAGTGACCTAACTTAAAGTAGGACTAGCTAGGAAGGACGTGCGGCTTATTAGCCATAAAGCAAAATACGCCCCTCACCCACCCACACCCACACACACACATACACATCTTTTTGGATGTCCTCTCTGGCCCCTCAATCAGTCTCCTGTTGATTTACATCTCCCATGAGCATTAGTGCTTCACACAAGCGCTCCACAAGTGTGTTTCCCACAGGAATCCTTTGAGAAATGGGTGGTCAGGGAAGAGCAGGAATTCTCATGCATCAGAAGGTGTTTTCAACTGGAGCAGAGTGCAAGACATGATTAAGCACACAGGACAAAGCCATGCTGTGCATCACTGGGCTGTGAGGGGGTGCAATGTTTCAGTCTCGTTTAGGCTATTTCAACATAACTGGGTCTGAGGATCTAAGAAATATTATTTTGTGTATGTGAATGCAGCATCTTGGTAAAGTGAGTTATGTATATACATTGTCATGGTATATGTAGAAAAGGGAACAAAATGGGAGCTGTAGCAGGCTATACCAGTTTCCTTTTTTCCAGACCAGATTTATAGTTAATGTCTGTGGTAGAGAATGTTGATGTTAAAACTCTTGATAATAGCCTAGCCTATGCCTTGCAGTTTTTCCGGCAACCCCTCCTTAAATGTAAATTTCTGTGGTTGACTTAAAATAAATGGTAGACATAATATGAAATAATATTGTATCTATGCTTTAACCTTTGAATTCTGCATCTGCACAAGGATGTAATATTGCCACAAATGTCATGACAATGCATGAGTAATTGGTATCTCAGTGATTAGATAACTTCAATTGTGTCACATATACCTACAACATTAAATCAATCTGCTCGCTATAGGACACATTAGTCACATATAAGCTTTACAGGTCCATTCACACTTGCCTATCCTAGTCACTGACAGATTTGCCAAAATTAAAACAGAGCTTTAGGAGTACACATTTCATATTACTCAGCTGTCTGACAATATCTAACACACATGGAGCCTTAAAGATAAGATCAGTTTGTGTGTGTGCATTGGAATGTATGTATTCTTTATGGTATCTTATCTGATTGAGAAAAAGAAGCACAGTGAACTGGATGCTTCACTATTACAATGCCACCCTGTGATACATCAGTTTTTATAAGCGCTCACAGACAATACTGACCTTCCTCAAACACACTACTCATCAGAAACAACCCATAATGAGAAGTGACATTCAGTGACAAGACTCAGACAGACTGGACACATTTTAGTCAAAGATCTTGTGTATATAAATAAATACATTAATAAAACACCCTCATTAATAGATGCAATCAGTCTGTTTAAGAGCTTTTTAGGTATCCATCAAGTGATCTCTCATCTAGGTTTGTGCAATCTGACCTTGACTCCTGCTGGTCTGGTCTACTGGGATCACCTGGAGGGAGGTGGGTCTAAGCATGTCCACACTAACCTCTGCATTCAACATGGCCTCAAACATCACCTGCCTAAGCTCCAAACACATTCCAGCTGCTCACAAGACTAATGTGCTACAACGTCTATATGCATCAAACTATGTGTGCACATACAAAGGACCAAAGAAGTTCTCTAGTCTGCCAAGGGATGTCTTACAATATTGACAGTAGTTAACAGTACACATTACCTTACTTCTATAAACACATTTTTGACCATTATTTAATTTATTTCACATTCATAGCACCAGGGATAAATAAATAGTGACTAATAAATGCATTTATATTTTCACAGGGACAGATCAATACTTTGACCTGGAAACTTCCACTCTCAACAAAGTGCAGCCCTGGAGCACAGCAGGTGGCAAAAGTAGTAATGTTGTCATTCATAGCTACTACATAACACATCTGAGGTGACGTGATTGTGATCTCCCTCTGATCCTACTGGGCTGCAGATGTCTCTAGCAATCCCTTTACCCAGTTCTATTCAACCCACATGACTACACACACACACACACACACACACACACACACACAGTCATCTCCCAATTAGGGAGCAGACGAACTGCCAAGCCTGGAGCAAGGCTGCCACAGGTATACTCTCGCATTCAAATGCAAGCTTTAAAAGAACCTTCCTATCTGGGATGGTGGGCTTTATGTACATACTGTCAAGTGTGCAAACATCTCCTATTTTTTTAATATTAGACAATATCAAAGCATAGTCTGTCTGTGTATACATTCAAAGGGTATGGGGAGGGTGGCAGAAAGCCATAAGTGCTGGGTCATATTTAAACTACCACCCCCATAATATTAGCAAGCGTGGTTTTCATAACAACACGATACCTGCATGCCAGGATTCCAGCACTACCAATGTGATACTGGACAACTTGTTACACAACCTTTGGGGTATTAGCTAAATACTAGCTGCACATGGTAATGACAAACTGACATGTTAAATCCTAATTTGTCAACTGGGTACAGAAACACAAACCATGCTGGCGTCAAGGGGGTTACTGCAACCAACTATGATTCTGACTTGGCTGACAATGCATAGGTAGCTGTCTAATGGCCAGGTGAGAAGCAATCACATTTCTGATCATGCAGGTTAATGGGTCAAACTGTGGAGGACTGGAGACTTGCCTCTTTGTGTGGAGTTTCAGCGGGTTGTGGTTTTTAGGCTAATACAAAGTCCTGTCTCTCGTTCGACGCTTCACTGTGCTCCCCGGGGCGTGCTGCTGGGCTTGCCATGCCCTCACGTCCGCCCGCCCTCCCTCCCCTCTCCAGCCAGTGTGTTAAAATAAATCTCTGCACACGTCCCACCCCTGCTGCATGTTGCACTAGACATTACCTTATACAAGGCTCACTGGGGAGCATTCCACCACCGTCTCTCTCCTCTCGGCTGGCGAGCAGATTTCACAACCCCTGTCCCACCCCAGCCCTTAACAACCCCTCCACCCCCACCCCACCCAGCCAACCACATCTCTACCCCACCCACCACCACCACACACACACACACACTCGAAGCCCACCCCCTTTGGCCCAGACAGCCCCCTCATCTCACTGTGCTGGTGTCTCTGTGTACATGATCTCACATGACTCAACAGATCCCTGTGCCTGGAGTAGGGCTCAGTCCACAGCTTTTCCTGGGAGGGAGGAGAGAAGAATGACTTTGTGGTGGGGGGGGGCAGCACTGGAGCACTGCCCTTGCACAGGCTCGGATTACCCGCTTGTCAGCCCTGATGGATTTGGCTAAAAATAAAAGAAAGTAGGGGCCCATGACAAGCAGATGAATGAACCCAGCAGACCCCCAGACACCCCCCCCCCCCCCCCCCCATACACACACACACACACTCCACGTTAACTGACCACTGCGTCTCTTCGCGGTGGACCCCCCTTGTTTGGGGAAAAAAGACGTTTTAATGCCAGGCACGGTTCAGACCCACATTCCAGAAACAAGCACCCTCCTTTTCCCAACGGTGAAAGAGAATGGACAAGGAAAATGGGGGTGAGGGTTGAGGCATACAAATGGGGCCGAGGAACAAAAATGAATCCAAGTGGTGGGGTGAGTGGGAATTCCTCTGCTTCTCCCACACTCGCTGACACCTTCATGCACTTGCACACACACACACACACAAACATGCGCACATCCACACACGCGCACACACAGACACACACACAAACACACACCAACACCTTCATGCTCATGCCTATTTTTCACATCCATTCCAGAACATAATAACTGTCTCCAAGTGCTGCTCAGAGAACAGAGACCATACAAGGGTGAAAATAACTCCAGTCCAAACAAAAGCATAGGGACATGGAGAAGCTGGGAAAGGAGGATGGAGAGTGTGATCATCAACTATTTCTAAGCACACACACCCGATTTTGGTTGTCGTCCCTCATAGCAAAGGGGGGTGGGGGGGTGGGGGGGGGGGGGGGGTATTCTAAGGGCCCCGCATTGACAGGGAGCTCTTTGAGGACAGTATTAACATTATTATTATTGAAAGGACAACCCCAAAATTTTGTAAGGGCAAATATTTCTAGCTGCACACCGTTTACAGCCATTGCAATGGGTGATGCTGCTTGGTGTTGTTTTTTTATATATTTTATCTGTTTACCATATGTTTGGCTCTTAAGAGTTCTGCACGGGTGTTCCAGTCTGCCATCTGGTTCCTATCTGGAGCTGTGCATGCAGCTGTGAGGAGGGCAGCAGTGGCCCCACTCGCCTGTGGTCCACGCTGGAGGTACTGCAGAGTAGCCTAGTGCTGAACTGCACACAACCCATACAGACACCGTGTTCTGGGCACCTCCACCCTCCACCTGCATATGTGGTAGTGCATGCACACACACACAAACACACACACACAAACACAAACACACCAAACACACACACACACACACACACACACACACACACACACACACACACACACACACACACACACACACAAATGTACTACACAGAGACCAAAATCACCAACACACACACACAGGCTGAAATCGACAATCACAAACTTCCTGTGGCATGTGTCAGCTCCAGGAAGACGAGGAAGCTCATGTACCTCTTGCAGGGCCACCTGAGAGCACCCTGGAAATATCCTGCGCTCATCTAACAAAAGACCCAAATGGCGCGAGCTGATACATGATACAGCGCGGTTAAAAATAGGCCTTGGCCTGACGGATACGAAAGGGGTTTTATGACCTCCGCACACCATGCTCATTTTACAGCCCTGCGGAGAAAGCCCGGGCTCAAGCAACCACATCACACTTATCACTGCAACCCAACAACGATGCTGTCATCATCTCGCTCTTATTCTGTGGGAGCAACATGCCACCTGGGTATGATTAGCCAAATGTGTACCTTATAAAGGTAGTAGTAGTAAACATGTCAACAGTGCATATAACACATGTTAAAATTCAAAGGGAATGCACTTTTGAGGTAAGTAAATTCGACTAAAGAATAAATACCACATGCATATAACAAAAAAAATCAACACCAAAAATCTTTGTCTCAGCAGAATATGAACATGGCACTTGCTAGAAAAAAAGAACCATACATTTTCATTTGCATTAAAAACTTTCCCCTTGTTTCTTGTGTAATAGTGATCCTAGAAGTTTTGAGCACATCAAAACATTACATCATACACTGAGAATCCCTGCTGGAGAGAAGAGGAACTCTTTCCTTGTGTGGCATAATCAATCAATGGCTTTTCACTGGAGAGAATGGCCGAGTGCAAAAAAGGGACCTGAATGCCGCTTGTTTTTCCTTTTTCTCAGGGATTTGGCGGAAGACTTGATTCAATGGGTCGGGCATGTGAATCACACTCTGGAGGTGGTCCTTTATAGTCACAGTTATTCTCAGGCCCACAAATGAGGAAGACTGACTCATGCTATAAAATGAGACATTTCTTCAAGACATGGGAGAAAATGAGAAATACAGTATGCCATCTTACAGCCAGACCTTTTGTCCAAGCAAAAAACACCCCTGCTTGTAGAGATGTTTAACAATTCCATTAGCACTAAAGTAAAACAACAATCTCTTATTAATCATTTCTATTATTATTATTTATTGAGCTATTCTGTAATTCATTCATGATCCATTTTCAAATAATTAGGCCTGGAGTTTTGTGAGATAATAGTTAGTGTGCACTGTTACATGGATTTAAATACAGCTCGCTCCTCAGTCCATTTATTCAAAGACATTCCACACGTATAATGGGCAGAATGTCTTCCCACTCAGAGTTATAAGTGCATGCAACATGCCTGAGAGAGACAGAAACAATGGCCTCTTTCACAACGCTCCCTGCATGCAGTACGACCAAGAGGTGCATTATGGGAGTCTGACCGTGTAAAAGTCTAAGCCTGCATAGTCTATGCAAGTCGCTGGGACTCAAACGAGTCAGAAGGCATGGCATGTCTGAAGCATCAGACAGACACTGAATCACATGCTTCATCACCAGTAAAGGAATCTCCAGCCAAATGCATAACAACCAGCAAGGTTAACTCAGGACGAAAAAAAAACTGTTATGCTCTACTGTACTGTACCTTCAGACACTCACTTTTTTTTAAGGAGAAATAGCCATTGTCTGTTACATTTAATACCTACAAACTATATAAGAAAGCCAAGTTTGCTTTAAATAATATGACACTGCACAACTAAGGCCATTAGTTTAGCTCAGTTATCACAGCAAGGTTATTATTGGTATATACCATCATCTTTGTATAATGTAATTTAAAGAAAAGTTTTCTTTACTCAGAGTCAGAGCACAACCTTTGGCATTGGGAGCAAATAAATACAGATAACAAAAGACTGATTTGAAATCAAATAATGAAGCAAAAAAAACAAACAAAAGCTATGCAGAGTTCTTTTCAGTCACACTGCACTTTTGACCTGTCCAACACAGAGTGCTTTCTTCCATACTGTCACAGCTAAACCTCCACGTCTGTAAGCGTCTGTATTAACCTTAAGCTACAGACTTTGACTATGAGACTAACGACAGGCAGACAGAGCTTTCTTTTGTGCTCTTAATAGGCCACTAATGAATAAGGGGATATGAGTCTTGACTTTATATGCATACACTGTCCACGTGAAACCATTCACAGAAAAACCCTGAGAGTCCAGTCTTTACATCAAAGTCTCTCAAAAAAATCCTGACTGTAGTTAAGTTTAATGCAAGTTATTTCTGGATTTGGATTTCAGGCATCTTAAATGCAATGGTCTGGTTACAAGATTAAAGCCTATTTAAATATGAAAACTATAAACTATAGCCTAATCTGGCAAAAACAACATCTCAAGATGTATGTATGCTTTTATTATTATCCATCTTGTGCTTACTGAACTTTTAGAGTGTTTTATGATAAATGTGAGCACCTGCAGAGGAAGTTAAAAAGGAAGCTTGATTTCCTTAATAAATTATTTATGAATGGAAACACATTAAACAATGTTCAGACCCCAAATCTTTCAGTGAAATCTTTCCTTTATAGAAACAGATAACAAAATGAAAAAAAGTACAACATAATGAGCATCTGACTATAACACTATAACTCTAGTCACTACATGGCTCACAAAGTAATATGTTAATATCGGTTTTAAACATTAGCATAAGGTTATAGTGTTGAAAATGTTGTCATGTAAGTTAAAATAAAAGAGCAGCACTCACAGTTATGTGGTCCATTTTGTGATAGGGAGTGAGTGATGGCTTCATGTCAGCCGCCAGCAGTGCTACCATGCTTTGTAACTGTAAAGAGCGTGTGGGATCGCTACGCATGTGCAGGTAGGCTACACCACCAGCTAGAGAGTGTGATTGGCAGTTTATTGGGGTGGGGGTGTTCTGCCCCCCTCCCCTTCGAGCAGGAAGGCGCTACTGCATCATTGGCACAAGATTCTCAATCACCACGCCTTACGTGCCCAGCATACACACACACACACACACACACACACACACACACACACACACACACACACACACACACACACACACACACACACCTCTACTTCCTCTATTTCATTTTCAAACAATACCTCCTGCCACAGACTCGTTACACAAAAGTCACAAATCTGCTTGCCTATCATCTGCTGTCAACAAAAAGCCAAAAAAGCTATACACCCAAAAAAGAAATCAACCTAAAACCTGCAGTAGAGTTCACAGAAATGCAGATTGTGCCAAAAGTAGCCTTTGTTGGTTTATACTGTAAGCATTCTTACAGTATAAAATAATGTTTCTTATCATTTATGTCCAGTCAAGTGGACTGAAATATGAATTCATTAATTATAAACACTTGAAACATCAATCGTATAGCCACAAAGAACTGTTAGAACTGTTGCCTCTATTCCTTGCACATACTTCTGCCATTACATAAAAGCAATTTTTAGGGTAGATACATGTACTAAGGTTATTGCTGTAATTCTATATCTAAAGTTCAACTAAACTGAAGAAGGCAAAAATAATACTTTCAATCATATTTAAATTTCACGTCTACCGTTATAGTATTGTATGCATCATGTATTACCTCAAATATTACCTAAAAAACTATCCAATGTATCAATGCAAATAGCATTTATCACCCTGATCTGTATCAGCATAGCCACACCAATGTATAGTCACAGCAAATCACTGGCTGTTTGGTCATTATGAAGTGATGTGACAATAAAAGAATTCAAAATAAAGCTTCACAATACCACAGCATGATAATGCTTTATGAGTGCAGTCATCTCTGTTTAAACAATGATACTGACTTGTTCCAGCCACTGTAATAGAATTTTAAATTCTTAAATGTTTTTGTTTTTTAGTTTAGGTAAAGTGTGACTAAATTCACATTACAATGTCTGGAACACAAATTGACAGATTAAATATACAATTAAACTAGCACTATTACTATCTCTAAAAATAAGTAAACGTTAGAACCTCCCCACTGACACACACAGGTCAGCCACAGCTTTGTTTACAGGGACAGGGATTGCAACTTTTCTTTGAATGATAAAATTAACAGAAAAGGGATACACTTTCTTATACTAGACTATATATTTTTGTTCTTCTGTTCTATTCATAATCTAGCCTACATAATTTAAAGAGTAATGTAGCCAGTTGTCATGAACTGTATGAGAACATTTTGAGTTGCCTGCACATTTCATGCTGGAGCAGAACCTTTCCAGTTTAATCCTTGCCCATTCCTTATTAATAGGGAAAATAGCACTACAGTTGCATAACTCCAATATGACATTTTGTCACACTTCTTTAGATTGTAGATAGTAACCGACAAACTAAATAAAACTGAATTTTAGCAAACCATCTGTAATGTCTCTGTGGGTAGACTATCCAAATACCAGAAATTCTGTTGATAAAATAGAAAAACAAAGCTCATTCATGTAATCTTTGTCACAAATAAAACATGAATTGGATGAAAACCTGAATTAGAACAAAGTTTTAAAAGCTGCTCTGTTGGTTTAGGAAATCCCTTGTCCCTAATGACAAAACCACCAAAGCAGAGAATATATATTGTCCTCACATGACTGCATGTACATAAACCTGTCTACGTCAGCTAGTAGGATGTGCACTCTCTCCCCTATCAATTAGGAGATTAATCTTTTCCACCTTCTTGCAGCTAAAATGGAGATGAACTGGTGAAATGTGGGAGTCAATTCAGAAAGGGACGAAACTTCCAGGAGTTCAGAAAACAGCATTAAGTGGTTTTGGAGAAGTGCTTGCAACTCAGTTCCACTGGTTAAAGATCACAGAAACACAGGCATGTTTTTGGAACAGCTGCAGCACCAACAATACACCAAATACGAAACTCAACTGAAGGACTTTGCAACAACATGCTTAATGTTTTCCATTCCAAATGCCTGCGGGGTATGATGAGAAGTTTTTCCCATAGTTCAGATTTATTATACATGCATAAATAGTTTAAAATAAATCATATTTTCTAAACAAAATGTAAATGGCCAAAATTGACAATTCATCCGGCATTAACCTAAAACAATATGCCTTATCTCAATGACAATCTAAATGAGTTGTTGGAATGTTCAAATGCACCATTTAGTATTTTGCAGCAGCTCTTATTTGATATGCTGTTATATAGGCTTTGAAAATGAAGAAAAAATCTCTGTAAACCACATCTAATTTGTATCAACCAATGAGAGTCTTGCATTTGAACAGCGAAAGGCTGCTGATCGTTTATTGAGCTAGTATGTTAGCATAAATGACTGCAAAAGACACAGGAAGTGGGCAATATGCCCCGGCTGTTCCACGCCCACCTTTCCTCTCCTCTCAACCACCTGTGCAAGTCTCATAGGATTCAACCTCCCCACCCCACCCCCATTCCAGCCACATCAAACTAAAGACACCCACACACACATGCATGAGTGTGTGCACAAGTACTCCCACACTCAATACAAAATACACACCATTCTCAACTGCACCTTGAGAAACCGCACGTTAGACTTGTTTTTCACTTTCACGTCCCATTGCCTCTAATTGTCCAAACAATTATAAAAAACGCTAACTATATTATATAGTCTACGTGTCTCCTTTTGCCTTGATTTATTCATAAGAATTAGAGTAAATTAATTAAAGAGATGTAAACCATGTGGTAAGCCTACACACTGCTATACATTCTAATGTATGACCTAAACCATTTAAAAATGTAAAGCCTTTATAGTACACTTCTAATGATCACTTAAAGATAGAAAGTGTCCAGCTTGCACATGTACACAAGCAACAGTACATTAACTTCTTTATTCTGAATGCAGAAAGGCCATTGCCTGTCATTATAATTCAAAGGGTATTCATCATTAATTCATGTTTTTCTCAAGGCTTAATGTTAATGTGACCAGCCAAACAACTGGCAATTGACACTTTCCTTCAGTGAAATTGACTGGTGTCAACAAAGTTACACAAATAGACCCAATCGCAAATTAAATCTGAGCTAATTTTCCTTCACTTTAATAAAAACTGTAAGTGTTACCTCAGACTTTATGCTGCCCATTCTTTGGTCCTGGCAAAATGACAACATCAGCCTGCTATGGGGTCATCCCAGCTCTTGCTTATTCCCTTCCCTCCCTTTCCCCCTCTCTCCCCTGCTCCCTTCCTCACACCATCCCTTTCCCCTGCCTCTCTGTAAAACAATGATCTCACCCTCTTACTAGGAATCCGCTGATTGTTTTAAATACCTTCCACTCTTGTGGACTTGACTGACTGCACCTCCTTCTTTTTCCCATCCCGTTTGGAAAGAAAAAAGAAACTGGGAAAGGGGAAAAGAAAATGACTTTGGCAGGAAACATCAGGCTCTTAAGCAAACTCTGTTCATTCAGGCTTTTGACCAATAGTGTTTTAAATTACAGCCAAGCAATACCAAATTTCTGTAATTCAATATGGCTTCAGCAGCATGGAAAAAAGGTCCATATTTTTTGGAAGAACTGTTGTTGGCTTGAGCTAGAGGAATCCAGGGTCACTGATTGCCAAGGTACAGAAATACCAAGAATTAAAATTCTTTACTTTAACACTTCGAAGTATTTATCTGGCAGCCAGAAAAGCCTGGAGACACTGACTGCATAGCTGTGGTATGTTCACCTGGGATAGGCCTCAACAAAGTGTTGCTTTGACGCATCTTAAGTAGAAAAAAAAAACCCACTTCATTCCTGGATCTCTTGACTCAATGAGAGTGACAGTGCTCTTAAGTAACAAAACTATCACTCACTATCTGTACCAATGTCAGCTTGCATGTTTTAAATCAATATTTTGAATGTTTATGTTTATACTTGGCAAATGTTTTTTTTTTCCAATGCAACACCCAAAACTAAAAGCACCACATTTTCAACAACAATACTTAGGTAAAATATTTAAATATTTCATCTGAAAATATGCATACTGTGTATAAATGTGGACATGCAGAAGCAACACATCTTATTTTTCTTTCCTCAGCATGATGGAGAAATGGGACAACATATATTTTCCAACACTGGCTGTAATGATCTCTGCTTCTGTAACCCACAGACTGTGTAGGATATATTTAGACTGTACCCAATATTGACATGCAGCTGTGTATGTGAGTCATCTGTACTGACTGAAGCCAGCGACACCCAAGCACACACTTGCAGGTTTCCTTAGCTCTATACTCAAGTGCTCGCACGTGTGTGTGTGTGTGTGTGTGTGTGTGTTGGTGCATGCACATGCGATGAGGGGTGTACTGCCTCGAGCCCTCCTTGTCCCACATACAGACACATCATCTTGCTGTCTCGCTTGCAAGTCCTTTTTTTGTAGGACCTGCTCTGACCATACCACATAGGTCAGCACAAAAGCCATTTTCAGAGAATGATTCCAAAAAGAAACCGAGAGAGAGAGAGAGAGAGAGAGAGAGAGACAGAACAATAGAAACAAAAATAAGGACGAGCAGCAGAGGGCAGAGAATAATAAGAAAAAAAGGATACAGAGAGAGACAGACATACAATCAGACAGAGACAGACAGCCAGACAAATACCTAAAGTTGAAGCAAATTGATGCATTGATGAGGAACACAGTCTATATGTTCATGCAGGGAAAGGTTCACAATACTAAGCAGCACAACAGGGGCCAGCAGTGTGACTCCTGACACCCACTCTGACAGCATGACAGAGACAAGAACCTTGACACCACATCCCAGTGTTGTTCATCACTGAGTGTGACTCTGCTACCTCAATCAAGACACACAGTAGTTTGCAGGACAGGAAAAAAGTCAAACAAAACTCTACAGACATCAGCTGTGGTTTCGAACTTGTTCCTGACACTAAACTATTTATTGAAATATAAATTATACATCATAAGTTAATAATTTACAATCTCTTAAGTCAGTGCAGAAGGGTAGGATTGCAGTCAATGGAACTACACAGCTGACTCAGCAAGTGTGGAGTAACAGGGACAAGTGGCATTGATCCAGTTTCTGTCTCCCCATCTTTTTATGTTTATTTGTCAGTACCCCATCTTTTTACATGTACATGCTCTGCTTTTCAAATCTTGGCCTTTAAATTCACAACAAATATTGAAAGAATATAATTGGGGTGCTTCTCTAATCTCTACCTTCCCAAAAGTGATCATCATGTTCATCATTTAGTAACCATTGCTTTTACACTATTTCTCACCAGTAAACTATTTATAAACATAATGACACACATTTGTCTGGATGTCAGTTGGCTATTTGTCTGTATGTATGACTGTGTGACTTTATGCTATCTATCTCTCAGCCTGTTGTCTTTCTGTCTGTCTCTCTGTCTATCACCCTCTGGCTGCATTTGTAAATACATTGATAAATGATACAATACTGATGAGAAATAGTGTAAAAGCAATGATCATCAAATGATGAACAGTGTTAAGTAACAGTTAACAAATGTAAAATAAATGCTTATTAGGAAGTAGGTATTATAATGCGACCAACAAAAGTTTTTTTTTATAATAGACTGTAAATTACTTTTGAAGTGCTAAAAGAGCTTAAATAACTTTCTGTTAAAAAACTGTCAACATTTTTAAAGATCCATCAAGGACCCTATGTCAGACTGGATTGAACTATGTCAGGCTATGTCAGACTGGACTGAACATAACACCGGGCCCGCCAACACACTAGATGTAGCTCCTGCAATGCCATCTTCCCAGTTAAAGCTTCAAAATGTCTTTCCCTTACACACATCACAGCAACAGGACCACACACAGTAAAGGGGTCGCTATAATGAAAAATCAGGCTCATCTCAGGTCACAACTTAAATCAGAAGAGAGATAAAATTGCTTGGTTTGTTTTGAAAATACTTAAACAATGATTTTTTTTAATTCATTGACCTCTGGTTTTGGTGGGAACAGTGCAAGTACCATCACAAGGACTTGGTACCAGTTTAAAATGGTTCAGCAGTGCACATCCTTTTATAATCCAATGTGCACACTGTTTTGCCAATGACATGGTGGAGATAGAATAACTGAACAAGACATTAAGAGGAGAATAATCTATTCATGTGACATTTTGTTTGGTGACTGCAGGCCAACAAAGGTATCTGTTTTGAAGTAATACTTGAGGAGACTAAGTGGCTCTTTTTGGCTGGTCCGCCTGTGTTTCCAGAGCACCCATGGTGAGCAGAACTCAGTTTGTCCAAACAGCAGCTGTGATGTGTTTGCCCAGCTTATGTACCTCTGGGAGGAAAGCATCACTTCAAGACACATGCAGTATTGCCCCTTATAAGAACAACTTGTGTACCTCTTCCTGTCAAGATTAGAACCTATGAAAAAGTAATCATTTTATGGAATCATTTGGTGTCTCAAACAGGGGTGAAGGTATGATGTGTGCTGTTTTAAACACTAGGCTACTATCACTCTTTTTAACAGAAAATGATGATACCCATAACATACAAATTACTGCTGCACTTTGCCCTGGGGGTTGGATTTATACTATATGTAAGGGAACTCACAGTTTTAACACCATTATAAAGTAATGAATGACCACAGAATGGGCTTCAAATGAGTGTGTGTGTGGGGGGGTCACTGTTAAGCCGGGTCGCTGACTCAGGCCCAGAGGGTTTGCTGCTGTCTGAGCGGGTGGAGCCACTCCTGAGGATAATGATAGCAGATCATGTCACAGTGCTAATAGGAGATTTATAGAGAAACAATTGAAAAGACAGGCGAGATGAAAATCCATACAGCAGAAAACACAACCAGAATCAACATTTTCCCTCTGTCTCTTTGAGCTCTTGACATTTTTCATTGAGATTAATTTTGGCTGGTTTTCAGTTTACTGAACACGGCTGCTTTGGTGTTTTCCATTTTTTGCTTCTTTTTTTGTCATCCAACCACAGACAGGCTGGTTCTGGCGCGATAATGCCTGTTTGATTTCCCACAGTGACTGATAATGCCAGAATGCATCAGCAATGCCTGAGACACCGGAGCTGGAGAGGGAGAAAACAAAAGGCTCGCCTAAACCTTCAGGATCTGAGCTCCCTCCCAGCAGCGACTCCCCTTGTCTCTCTCTCTCTCTCTCACACACACACACACACACACACACTCACATGCAAACGCACACACTGGAGCCGTGTCAAGCATGCCTTTGTGCTGACGTGGGAGAGCTATGGGAACATGTTTTTATACCCAAGACTCTTATTAGAAATGTAGAGGTTTTTGCTGGTGGGGTAATTCAAATTGGCCAAAATGATGTTAATTATCCATAAACATGTGAAAGTGTCAGTGTCCAAACATATTTTTGGCACCTTGCTGAGACAATGGAATCTATAGGTGGTTTGTGAGACTCTACCCTATTTGTCAACTCCATTTTAGTACATATCCATTTGTGAGAAGAAAAAAAGACGCCTACAGGTGTGGCAAGAAATTCTAAGCTACCTTTTATGATTTAGGCTACAGCACAACCTAATTAAAAAATGAAAGCAAACTATATAGCCTGTGGAAATAAATAGCAATATACATTTACTGGTCATAAAAAGTTGCCATCTGTCCATTACCATTACAAAAACAAAAACGTATTAGGCATGAATATCAACTTCTTATTGCAAATTTAGGGAAAAGGTACGAACGGATCAACATCTCTGGCTTAAATATAAAGCACCAAGTCGTTTAAAAAGTGAATATATATGTGAATATAAGCTGATACGTTGGCGTACAATGTTCATCATGCATCAAAAAGGTTTTGTAAACAGCTATGAGAAAAACCTATGCGTCATCGAAATCTCGCCCTCCCCCGTCATGCCATGACAAAGCTGCACCAAAATGCTTAAATGTAAAACTATGTTCACAATTTTTAAATCATTGCTTAACAAAACTATCTTGTGAAGGAGATGTATCATGACGAAAACACATTTTGACTATTAGCCTGCGCGCGGCTTTCTCATGAGGATGTGATGATCACGGAGCACATGAGAGTCGAATGTATAGGCATTGGCGCTTAACGTATAAAACAATGGCGTCTTATCTGCAGCACGAGACCAAGCGTGTGTAGTAAGTAGCCTGATTTAGGCTGAACCACTTCGCTTACACCATGTTAACTGTGAAATTTTAATGTTAAATCTTGGCCAGTAGCCCACTATTTTGTAGGATTTTCGTAACCGTTTCCTTTTCCTTTTTACAATCGCCAGTCGCTTACAAAACAACAGCAGAGATGAAAGAGCTGACAGTTGAAAAAGCCAACCCATATGAAAAGAGGTTTTCCCGTCAATTACACCCAATACCATTTGCTCACAGACAATGCCCAGTGATTGTTTGTGCATATTCATGTCATATTTCATCATCGATGAGAAAGCACGAAATTGGCGGCTCAGTTCCGACCTCATCAGCATTAGACAAAGGAATGTCTGTCTCACTCTAGCTCTCCACAAGGTGCAGTTGATGTTCCTGCACAAACTGCTGTATCACCGCATTTCAAATGTCACCAAAAGTCAGAGAGAAGCTACAATAGAAAAAAATCGAATTCAGTCATTCAGGAAAATAAGAAGTGTTAATCATAGGTAATAAACGGTGTCATTGTCTGTTTTTTTTTTTTAATCCAAAATCAAAGGATGCTGGTGTGATAGCGTATGCAGCCTATATTATTCTCCAGCACAATAGCCTGTTTTGTTCTTTGACAAAACTTGGTTTCGGCTATTAAAAATCGAGGTGTGCGCGCAAAGAACTGTAAGCGTGTGTGGTAATGTGGATGGAGGCAATGCCGTTTCCAAGACAAAGCAGCCGAGTCATTCATTACAAATTATGTCCACATACTACACTATAACTCACCTACCAAAATGCATCTATTAGCTCAGCCCTCCCACACAGCACAAACGTTCACACTCTATTGTAATAAAACATTTACAGCGACAATTTTCACCAAGAGGATATAATCACTTGCACTAACACGGCGAGACACTGTCTCGTAACGTTTATTGTTACAGTACGCGTTAGTGTTAAACACTGCTCGCGGCATAATTTGGATTCTGTCAACATTCGAGTTCATGCACTTCTCAAACAGCACGTTAATTTAAAAACAAAAACCAGACTACATAGGTCTCAATGAAATAAGGACTCTAGTTCTTTAAATGATTCCCTTAGGCTATAGAGACGTTTGTATTGGCTGCTGGACCAAATAAGGCTCGCAGTTCCTTACACAGCAAATATTTTTGCTGATTTTACGTGGATTAATTGGAGGATTGTGAGTTAAACCAGAGGCTGCTATGACTATTGGCGGGTTTGCCGGGGTGCCACGACCCATTCGTGTTCTTTTTTTCCTCAAAGATGCTACATTCAAACGAATAATGTTATACTGTCAAGGATTACTGGGTTAGTGCTCACGTTGGAAGTCGCAGTGAATGACTCGAACGTATCAGTGATGAACGAAATGCATTCCACTTGCGAAAAGAGGAACCACGTCGGCTATGACTATTAGCAAAATCTAATTTAAATTACGTTCAAAGACACGTAAATAGATCGAATGACTCAAGTTTCAATAGTCTAAAATGAACATCACGTTCATATTTCCCAGTCCGTTCATTCACTAAAGCCCACAAGTGAATGAAGAGGCGGATTTGGGATGTGGGGGTCTCTGCCTTTGCCGTGGCCCCTTGATCGGTCAAGGCCTCTGCAAGTGACAGCTTCTTTTATCTGACTGAAAACAAGAGCCATGCCTGACCCCCACACTACGACGCGACTCCTCCTCCGGGATCTCAATGCATCCAACTTGCAAAACATTCAAAGGGAGAGCGCACACAGCATTGCCACAGCATAACAGGATGTGGCATCCTAACGCTACGTTCTCAAACCGTTTGTGATAATCACGCCGACAACACAAACACACGTTTGGTTTCACAACGGAAACGAGCACCTTGATAAAAAGCCCATTAGGTATTTAAGACTCCTGAAAAAAAAAACAACTAATACAACCCGTAGCATTAGCATAATAATAGCTCTCCAAGCAAGTTTGGCACCATTGACTGACTTACAAATCGTAGCCTTTTTACGCGAGTGAGAGTGATGAAATTCTACAACTAAATAGAAATAGCACAGATAAAAAAAGTTTTCGCAAAAATGTTCGGATATGCATGCAACTCACCTTTAACTTTCTTTTTTTCCCCTTTGTAATCCAGCCCTTTTGTCCGTTTACCAAATAAATGTTTTTCACATGATGACTTCCTTGCAGTTTCCTAAAGCCCCCGGGCTGCAGGGAAATCACGTTTGCGATAGACTGTGCAGCTATTTCTCTTTTTTGGGGGTGGGGGTAAAGGAAGTTTGTGGTTATAAAACTGTTGTTCTTCTCCAGCTAATGTCAGTTTGTGTGATGATCCAGTTCAGCGTGCTGCTCCGTCTCCGCTGTTTGTTACACTCGAATGGAACGCCTACTCTCAATCGCTACATTGTTGACATTCGCGCACTGACGTCATCGCTCCCTCATTCACAACATTACGCGGTGAAGATTGCGTTGGTGCCTCCGGCGGTCAGGCAGCTACTCAAAAAAATGTCCGCAGCTGGAGTTGGTGAATTGCCATAACGAGAGCGCGCATTGCGCGCCATACTTTCAGCTGCTGAGCGGCTTCACGAGGCAGAATAGTTTGCTGATGAGCAGTGTGGGCCCGCGCGCTATGACTAATGCAATATACCGGACATTTAGGGACAACCTTAGCAGCTGCAAAACATTTTTGTCAGACGTTTTGCAGACTTTTGCAAAATCTCTTGTTAACCCCCCCCCATCCTATCACTAATTAAATAAGTCGTTATGATGTTTTTTATTGTTATTGTTATTACTATTTTTACTACTAGTAAAAGTAGTAGTAGTAGTAAGTGTATTTTAAAGGTGAATTCATATAACACTGCACATAATTGTAATCGGTTTGTTTTGTAGTCTATCTTCCAAAACCCAGTTTACAAAATATTTTGAACATATGGTAGGTAACTGTGTGCACGGATATAGCTAGAGGTACTGGGGCAGAAAGCATTGACTGTGCATAGCTAGCGTTTCTGTACCAGCCCACATAGTGTTTGTACAAGCAAAGCTTGGGTGGAAATATTTAAATTTTTCATGTATAATTCTTCCTTGAGGGGTTTGCATGTAATTATCAATTATCATGCTATTGCAGGCCCTATCCTCATCTAACAGTGTCTAATGTGCGTTCTTAGAAAGTAACTCTGTTTTCTACGGTTGCAAATCATAAAAATGACATAAAAACAAGAAGCAGACAAACTGGAACTGCACATGTTTGTGGAGGAGTGACTCATTGTCATGTTAGACATTTAAAAGAGCTGCATAACCGCACATTTCTGACAAATTATGCATTCATCATAATTATAAATTATGAAACTCATTATTTCACTCATTTATGACCACTATACATGTTAAAATATGCTTTATCTCTGTATTGGAATACAGAGTAAAACTGTGGCCAACAACATCATTTCATTTCATAGAATCTCTAAACAGTATTTGATATCTGGTATGGCTTGTTTCCAAAAAAGAATACCATTAGAGATATTATTCATCTCCTTAGCTAACACTGACTGTCAAACTAGCCCAAGGTGACAGTGACATACTGATCACAAATAATACCTGCAGAAACCAATAAGTTGGGTTATACCATGAACGACCTCTTAACATGTAGGGGACCTTTGTATGAAAACATATTGTTTCCATCTGAAAATCAGAGCTTGGGTGGGCTGTTTAACGTGGAATTTCCTGCACCTTAATGACACAAACACATCTCATGGTTTCAGGCATCATGTGCTTTCGGACCCATTTCTCCAAAGATTAACAGTATCCTGCACTTGAGGAAAATTAAAAGTTCTAGCCTTCTAGACAGGAACACACACACACACACACACACACACACACACACACACACACACACACACACACACACACACACACCTCAGCAGCTTTTTGTAGCATTCCTGCACTTCATGACATTCCCCCCAAGGCTCTCTCTAAGCGGCCGGTTCAAGGTGGGTGTGTGTGGGTGGTGGTGGGGGCTAAGGGCAAGGGTGTGTGTCTGTAGTGGGAATCACATAGTCTGGCTTTCCTGCCCACAACACGGACAAACACAAGTTTTATGCCCGGAAGTCTAATTACAGCTAATACAAGCAGCATGTGTAATGTCTGCTGTTTGGGTTTTCCAGCTCCAAGACATGAAGAGGGGAACTGTGGGATCTTAAGCCCAGAGATTAAGGGGGAACCACTGCATTTTATGTAAGGACCTCTTCCATTACCTCAACAGTATATTTTTTGGTCTTGCCATGAGCTTGACAGACACTGCGAATTGACATAAATCTCTCACTCAAATGTTGCTTCTGGAAGGTGCATAGTAAGGTGCGGACTATGAATCACTGCGATGAGACCTCCTGGAGCAAGCCATGTCTCACGTTAGGACATGTACAAGTTTATGGTACAGACACAGATGTATCTTTAACAGAAAGCAGACAAGCAAGCACCAATTATATACATAAGAACGGAGAGTTGTGTGCGTAGCACAGAGTAGTTGCTGTGCAGACCGGTGTAACACTAGCCGTCTTTAAAGCTTAAAAAATGTTCAGCAGAAGCACTTAAAATTTGTGAGCAAGGATACTTCTTACATATGCCAAAGTGTACATTTACAGAGCTCTGCTTGTGGGAAAAGATGAACTGTGTTGCAGATGCTTAGTATGCTTACGCTGCGTGATTGTTTATGTACAAACTTAAGAAATTGTGGATGCATTACCTTAAAAGACACAAGGATGGAATACTTGCCTGTGCTGAAAAAGGGTGACTCATGTCAATAGCATTTGGTGTCAAACCAAAACAAGCTCTG
The DNA here is from genome assembly GCA_030347295.1 of Setipinna tenuifilis. Lineage (NCBI taxonomy): Eukaryota > Metazoa > Chordata > Actinopteri > Clupeiformes > Engraulidae > Setipinna > Setipinna tenuifilis. Next base: position 2,723,262 of record CM059282.1, on the reverse strand, counting down.
CGTGAGATGAATGCACAGAGTCGGTCAAGGAGTCACAGTCGAGCGGATGACTCATTCCTCTGTGATTAATTGCCTTTGCGGTCGCAGCGGAGAGACAACGTGCCAGAAAACATCCATGATTTCTGCTGGCTAAGAAAAACAACAAGCCCAGGCAGAGGCGCAAAGACGTAAATGCACCCTTTTAGTCTGCTCACAGCAAGCACAAGGTACCAAGCCAAATACCTTGATTACGTCAATTACCGTGGCTCGTACAGTGCTCCAGGGATCATCCTAACCACCATTCATAGCAAGGCTTGCCACAGTCTCCCTCAAGTTCAGTGTCAAACAGAACAGGTAAAACTCTTGCCCAGATGAACAGCTACATGTTTACAACTCACACACAGAAGGTAGCCCCTAAACATAGACAGACAAATGAAACACAAAAATCTCTTCCTGCATCTTTGATTGCACAATGATCAAAAACACTCTCATAAGTTAATGCTTGCTTTCTGTATTGTGTATATGTGTTTGTGTGTGTGCGTGTTCAGGGAGGGGGATATACATGTGTGCATATGCATAATGTGTTTTATGGACCTTAGTAGATTGTGTTTGTAGTACATGTGGTTATTGATGAGACCAAGGACAGTTTTCATGAACATGACAATAAAGTCTATTCCATTCTACTTATTTCTATTCTATAAATCTTAAATCTGAAACTAATTTTTTCAGGCTATCATTCAGTATAAGATGCACTGTAAGGCCCAGACAAGGTTTACCTGCTCTTCTTCTGACAGAAAGGGGATGTTTGCACCGGCCTTCTCATTTTCAGAGGGAACGTCTCTTGGCATGGAGTGAATAAAAAGTCAGAGCTCCTTTAGCTGACAGCCTGTTATTCCACACTTGTCAAGTGTGGACACGTGTGGGTGTTTGTGTGTGTGAGAGTGCAGTGCAGCTACATGAGGTTGCAAAGTTCAGGCTGGTGCCAAACCTAGTTTTGCTTTGGCACATAAGTCTATCCCTCAATCACCCACATGTTGTACTCAACACAAACCAGTTAAACAATAACAGAGCTTTGTTTACAGCCAGCTTTAACCACTTGCTTGTGTGTAATTTTTGGCTGGCAAGATGAAAAGTAATGGAATTGTCAACTGTAGACAAATTAACATAAAAACAAATAAAGCAATATGAAGTCTTAGATAAGAAGCAGTTTTGTTTTTCTAAACCATTCTGCAACATGTTATTCATGCACCCAGGAATCTTTCTGTAGGTTCCACAGTGTAAATGCAGTTCATTTGACAGGTACACAGCTTGAAGGATATTGTGCCTAACAGCTGTGGTGGTGCACTACATCGGTCATTGTGTTTTTGAGGGTTACTGGAAGAAATCAGTGGAGACAGAGAGAGAGAGGAACAGGGTGTGACAGATGAATCATCACTTTTTTGTATTCTCTCTCTCTCTCTCTCCACATGCCTTAGATTGTCATACATCCGCTGTAGTGAGGGCCCGTCGTCGCCACAAGCATACTTCAGCAATTACCTTTTCGCCCACTTGCTGTCACTCACATGGCCTGATAATAACAGCCTGTCACTGAGAGAGTCCCACTCTCTACACAGCCCTCCTTCCCTCCCCTCACTTGCTCTCTCTGCATATGTATGGCATTTTGTTTGGTACTGTTTTGGTTTTTAGGATATTACGGTCGGCTGTGAATGTTGTGCCACAGTAGGGTGCATATGCATATCATGATGCATATGCATAAGCAACAAACAAGGTCTCTCTTCATTTAAGGATAGTGAATATAGCAAACATATCAATACTGTACCTCAGTCTGATTGTGGTGTTGGTCACAAATAAGGGTCTAAAATTCCACTCTCCACAAAATACATTTAAATACTTTGGATCCTTCGAAAATCAATAAATTCAATCTTTTTCTATACACCATATTATTTATTCCTCATAAAATGTCTGTTTTACCGCTATGTGTGTTTCCTCTTTTAAGAGTAAAATATAATTTTTATTTTTTGTTTCTATTGTTGCTGTATACACCATTTGGTTAAATAGTCCAACAAAACAGTACACCTCAAAAATACAACTTGCTTGTTTTGTTTTATTTTTTCAAGCTGACTACAGCTGAATTCTTGTTGTAAACCACAAAATGACTTCAGTAAGTAAGTATGATAGCTCTGCTGATGCTGAAACACAGATAATGCCTACAGTAGTTGCTGACTGCTTTTGAATAAACATTTTGCAACATTGCAGCCTTAACACTTGAAATATGAGAGTTCCTTTGAACAAGAATAGAGTACATTTCCTGTTGGTGCTGCCAACAAGACCGTTTTCATATATGACAAATCACTGTACACATTCTAAGAATACTCCACATATACATACACAGTCTAGAGTCGAGCAGAGTCATACTGCCCATATTTAAAGCAGAAATGATCTCTGAGGATAGGTTGTGAGAACATGCTGTTGACTTGTCTTTCATCAGGCATCCTGAAGGGGCCCATGGGTGTTTCTGCAGATTATGGCACTTCAGCGTATGCATTTTCAGCTCACTTCAGCTCATCCTGTTACACAGCGATGAAGTGTGCTTTGTCTTCATATGTAGGTTGCCTGTAAATACTTTTACCCATTAAGAAGGGCTTATTTCTATACTAAATACACTGACAGTGATACACTTTATACATTGAGAACACACGTTTTCTTAGCCATGTGATCAAAGATAAAACAATTATTAGTGACATGTTTAGGGTTTAGCTATGAGATTGCTATGAGAGTAAAAGTTTCTTGTGGTGTATTTAAGTGAAAAAAAAAAAACCCACATTATTGCTTGCTGTAGTTTCTCGCTGCATTGCTAAAGGTGCAAAAGTCACACTTCAAAAATAGCAATGACAGATTATTTTTTCCCTCCCCTTTAGCCATTCAGTTAACTATTATAAGGAACTAAGAAGAAAGATTATTCTTCCTGTGAAACACATTCATATTTGTAGACAATATGCACATTGTTGCTAAATATAAAATTAGAATGAGATTTTAGCAACCCATTAATTTAAAATACAGTGTCCATGTGGATCAATTATTTAATTGTTAATGATTAATGTGAAATGAACAAGACAATAGAAAATATGTTGACCTGATCATAAAATTTTCACTTTGCACCATAAGTTTTGTGTTTAATGCAAATAGGGACTGCCGTTGAATACAATTTAGAAACATAGGTGATAGATATTATCTAAAGCAAAGATAAACCAGACAGTTAATAGCCCACAGCCAACTTTCAAGATGGCCTGGGATTCATACTGATTAATGGAATATATAACTGGAACACTGCAATTTATAGGCCAATAAGAAGATATTATGACCCAAATTCAGTCCATTACTAAAAACTGCAACATCTCCACCATTCCCTGGCAGTTTCCATGGTTACCACAATAAAAAAAAATCTGATGTAAATTTCAAGTGAACTTTTCTTTCCAGCAAAAGATGAATGATGCTTCTTGTTTCCCCAAAGTGGTAGCTTGGCTTCAAATTAGGACCAAAGTAATGGAAATGTATATTGTAAAATATGATGAGTGAACAAAATACAGCCATGTGTGGTTTACAAAGAGTCTTATATTTTACGTAAGTCACTATTATTAAAAAATACATCTTTATTCAGTGACAAAGATAGACCACCTGTAATGATGGGTCAGCAATTGATTCCATAGATGTCCCACTTTGAAGTATGACAGATAACCATTAAAGTATACCTGTTGGTAGGTTGAAATTATACAGTTCATTCTCATAGACACAATTGTCATTATTTATGAGTCACCTTCAAACACAGTATGATAATGATATGAATAATATACCTAAAGAAAAAAATTGGCTCTACAAATTTGCTCACATTGCAACACACAGTGTGATCACAATGAAACACACAGAAACACATACATAAATCTAGTGTATGATGTAATTACTCATTTGAGGGAGGGAGTGTTTCATCAGCACTCCAACAAAAAACACTGATCACCCAAGGCTTTGTTGGCACCAGCTGAGGTCAGAATTATTTTCTTTTGTCTGCGGAGAGCAAGCATCATTCATCATTGCGGTGCAGCTGGAAGAAGGAGCAGCTGCGCTATCTGCTGGTAGTTTTGTGTAAGACTAGCAATCAAGCATAAGCTGCAGCAAAATGAAATGTAACTAAAAAGTGTAATGACGTGTCTCGTTTCATGTTTTAAGGCAATATGTCTTAACAAACCATTAACAAATGGTTAACTAAAAATTTTACACATCCATACAAGATTAAATTACATTAACAGATCACTTACAAGTAAGTATTACTTTCATTTTCACATTTAGTTTGTAAAATATGTTGGTGGTGCAAAAAACATACCAAGCAAAACAAAAAAAAAAAAACAGGCAAACAGGCAAAAGTAAATCAGTCATCAACTAATAGTTTTGGTATGCTGCTGGCGACAGATCCAGATGTGGTACATGGAACCTCACCAGATGCCAGTGTTGTACAACTGATCACTGAATACTTAAACTTTAAGAATACCATCTGGCCATTTTGTCTATTTTGCCATTTAAATTAGGCTGCATAACCAACACCACAGGGTTTCACTAAGACCTGAGAAACCAACATTTTTTTAAAGGGGTCCTTCCGCTAAAAACCACTTTGAGTAGCTCTATTTACAATGTGGTGGGTCACAACAAGCAGTATATGCACACAGCATTCCAAGACGTGAAATTCGACCCTCATGGTTTTACTGGTCATTGAAGGGTTGAGCTAACCAAAACGAGCGGATCAGAGCAGGCTAAACCTATCTACGTCACTAGGTCGTAAGCCCCGCCCAGAGCCATGTATGGCAAGCCCACATCTCAAAGGAAGAACAGTGGACAGAAGCTAGGTGAGCGAAAGACAGCGAATTTGCCCAATCAGAGGTGCCTTATTGACATGTCATGGATATTCACGAGGGACACCGAAAAAGCCAGTCGTTCAACCACTAGACCTGTTATAGCTTACAGAAAACAGCGTCAAGCAAGAGAACTAGGACATACTTTTTCACAGAAATGACGCACAATGCATTCAACCATAGTGGCGACACAAAAATATGACTAAAAATAACGATGAAAGGACCCCTTTAACTCAAGTTTAGACACACTGCACTGACATTCAACTTATACACCTGAACTCAACATTGCAATGCAGAAGACATTTAGGGTTTAGAAAGTGAATGTCATACAACATATTTGTTCTAGCCAGGTCACCCATCATATTTAACTTAACTCACCAGCGAAGTGAGATTGCCAGAGAACAGGCAGAAATTACTGTTTCTCAAGCCAGTTTGTTTACCTCTGGTCATTATTTCTCTGAAGTAAGCCCTTGGGCTACTTACAGGGTTCCTACACGTTTTCAAATGTAAAATTCCAGACTTTTTCCATACTCAAATTCTCAGATTTCGGAGACATTAGCGCACCACCAAATACTAATGTATTTAAATGAATTAAACACATACTGTTATTGTGGCATACCACCAAAATCTATAACATATTTAGCTGGGCCTAGAATGTGTGTCAGTGTCCTATTTTATGTCATAACCAGTTCTGGCTGGTGGAAAAAATGTTTGGTGGGGCACGAAGGTAGACATCGTGAGCATATGTACTACCCCTAGTGGGGGGTGTGGGGGTCCTCCCCCAGAAAATTTTGGATTTCTTAGATGCAATTTCCTGCATTCTAGTGCATTTTGGGGTAGCCTGTTTCAAATAGCAAATGCAAAATCCATTCTGATTCAGTTTACATTGTCAGTTGCATGACCTTAATAAATACTTGTAAAATGACAATTGCAAAGTGATAATGAAATCTAGTCTTACAATGAAAGTACACAGCGCTACAGTGCTGCGCCCGCAGCGCGAAATAAAAGGGCCAAATCTTTTATTTGTAATGCTCTCAAACTTTTTTCACATGCTTCCATAGACTCAAGCTTTGTTGGCGCCGAGGAGTGGGAGGGCTTTCGCTCACCATACCAAATAGCAAACAATCATCTCACGTTAAAGTCAATACACTCTCACTGGTGGTTAAGGCGGAACGGTACGGTTTGTTGTTATTGTTAATATGATGAATTTTTTAAATCCCTCACATGTTGGGAGGGCGGCGCCCGTGCGCCCTTAATAAAAGGGCCGCCGCTGCGTCTCACTTCAGATTTCTTTTAAAATTACCAGATGAGTGTGGAGCATATTTATTGAATGTAACTTTACAAAACCAACAGGAATATTTTTCTGAACTGTATGGAACTTTGCGGTGACAGGGACTTTACATTGCGCTTACGTCGTTTTTTTCTACCCTGCCCTAATCGACTGAACTAGCAAATCTATCTGGCTAATTTTCATGTCAGAACAGTGATTACTCGTGGGCCTAATAATGAATTGTTTAACATGTAAGTAACAACAACCCCTTACAAAAAATAGAAGCTAATCTCTTCCAAAAAAGTCTGACAGCAGCATGAACAACGCTGCTCATAATGTCAATCTCGGATCCCTGCTCAGTGTCTAACTTTTGACACTTGCTCATCTCGCTGCTGTACGCTACGTCACAATCGCAAGTTTCAGACTACAAAACGCTGCTCCGCTCCCTCCGCAGGCATTTCTTAGGCAAAATTCGATGAATGTCTGAAAGTTAAGCTGCATTTTACCATGTAGTGGCAAACGTCTGGAAACAAAAATATTTCTCCATACTCTAATTTCAATTTTCCATACTTTTACAGACCTGGAAAACGCTAAAATCAAATTCCATACTTTTCCATACTGCGTAGGAACCTTATACTTACTATAAAGACACAACACACAATTTTCACATAGAGTGCTCACACACAATCTTCACACAGAGCACACAGACACACACGAATGACATAAGCAAAAACAGTGTCCACCTGTTCCATTTTATTGCATGATGTCATCTTCACTTGCAGAATCCTTTATCCATCATCTTAAGAAATCAGATTTCTTAGCTATATACAGTACAGTTACTCAACATGTGAAACAATATAGGGGAAACCCACTGCTCCAATTGTGTGGTTGACAACATCTTGAAAACTTCCCATCACACCCCATGTGAACTTTTAAAAAGATTAGCGATCTTTATCTTTGTTGAGAACAACCCTTTGATTGTGCAAAACATCTGAGGGAGAGAGGCTTTGTCAGCACTGAGAGAGAGAGAGAGAGAGAGAGAGAGAGAGAAAAGGAGGGGATGGCCTACATCCCTCCTTTCAGATAACCCATCCACACAGACACGTAACGTAACGGCATTGAAAAGCCAAAGGCAATTTGCCAGGGGGTTACTCCAGAAAGCAGGTTTAAGTAACTCACCTGGGTATGTTGACTCTGAACAAGTGGTAAACCTTCTAAAAGAAGAGTCCTTTGGCTTTGATTTAGGACAATAAAGCCATGAGACATTAGACGATTAAGTAGCTTACCACTTAGTCAGAGTTCATTTGTCTGGGTTAGTCACTTAACCTGCTTAGAAAACCCCCCGGGTGCATTAGGAGGGCCAGTCATAGTGGTGTCTTCATTGTTTTTCGCAGTGTGCTGATGAAATAATTCTGTACAGAAGATTCCAGGCCCTCCCAGATTCTATCATGTTGGCCCACCGCTGCACTTGTGATCAGAGTGAGGTGTACATGAATCATGTCTCATGTTAAAGCAACATATCAGGTAAAATGCAAACAATTTAAGGCAACATGTGACCAAAAAAAACCCACTTAAAATTTAGAGGGGGGGGGGGGGGGTTGGGGGACATGTTACATACAATAACAAACAGCTCAGTCCATGTCCAACAAAGCACTATGGTGGAAAGTGTTTAAATTATTATATAAATCCATACTATGGGATTAAAAAATGACTAAAAGAAGAATACTGGAGTCATGATTAACATGTTGAGGGGAAAAAACACCTTTTCTCTTTTAAGCAAGTATAATATGCAACAATCCACTCAAGAACATCCTTTCAACACCATAAAATACATACCAAAATGAAAATTAAAAGCTGGTTATAAATATTGCATCCTTTTTGTGACTAGACCAAGATTATATCTCACCATTATTTCTTTAGCAAATAACCCAGGAGTGATGTGCAATCTGTTACTAAAATCAATCCTGTAACACACAAAAAAAAAAGAAAAGAAAGAAAAGAAAAAAAAGTGTCAATACTTTTTTTTGGTCAAAAGTGGTGATGGATGCACTTTTTTAAATCATAAATCATTTTTTGGCGTTTGGAGTCATCAATAAAAAGTGTGAATTTAAAATGCACAAATAAAAATATCATCCAATATTTAGCTCCACTGTTGACATCAATGTTTATCTTTTTTTCACATTCATGAGAACTATAGTAATACAATACTGATACTATAGTACTATTGAGGCCTAGTCTTATAGGAGTAGTGTTGGGTCTGGGGCTCTTAACATGTCTCTTGTACAAAGTGGATGTGCCATTCAGCAGACAGAGGTCCTATTCAGTATTTAGATGCACATATTCCGATGTATTCAGCAGACAGCCGTTTGAAGACCAAGTGGAAGGAACGAAGATACATGCCGACCTCTATGGATAACCCATTTAACCAGCATCTGTACACACACACACACACACACACACACACACACACACACACACACACACACACACACACACACACACACACACACACACACACACACACACACACACACGGCTCGAATGGTCATCTGATGCAAGGCCTAATCTTTTGGTCTGGGAAACTTTGGATAGACACCTTAATGAAACTCATGATGACCGCTGCATCCAAGGTACAACCCTCCCTTTCACCACCCCGTTTCTCTGACATGCCCTGAACCCCAGAGATGCAATGGTGTAGCATGCATGCATAGGACTGCAGGTCTGGGTGGAGCAGTCCCACTGCATTGGAAAAAAAGGGGGGGGGGGGGGGGCAAAGTCAGCTGTCACACACTGGGAGGGCTCTGATATGTGACTAGATCTACTTCCCCAAAAAAGACAGGGGCTCTGGACATGCCATCTGTGGAGCAGGGTGGGTGTGTGTTTGCGCTTGAGCGTGTGTGTGTGTGTGTGTGTGTGTGTGTGTGTGTGTGTGTGTGTGTGTGCTGTAGCCTGTATGATTGGGTTTGAGCATGAACATCAGGGGGAGGAGGTGGTGGGTGGTGGTTGGTGGTGGTGGTGTGTGTGTGTGTGTGTGTGTGTGTGTGTGTGTGTGGGGGGGTTTACATCAGGACGTGCCCTGCCTCTTCTGCTGCTGTGCACGGATGAGCTCCAGCTGCTTCTTGCATTTCTGGTAGTAGGTGGACAGGGACTTGTTCTCCTCCAGCAGCTTCTTGTGCTCCTGCACCAGCCGAGACGTGTTCTGCTGGTCCTTCTCATCCTGGTCCAGCTCAGCGATTAGCTCTTTCCTGGGTTGACACAAATAAGACAGTTTAGGTTTAAGTGTTTATTCACATTTTAACTCTCCTAGGATGCAATTAATTATTAAAAATTAGCGTGTACAGTGAAGGTAAAAGGAGGCGGTCTTAAAAGTGGAATATTGTCTAAAATGTGCACAATTGATAGCACTTACTCCAAAATCAACCTTCCTGTACTCAGCATACAAGCCAGGCTAGGGTCTCAAATAGACACAAAGGCCTATTTCGTTATCCAGAGGTGGTCGTCATGAAGGAGCATGTTAATGCAATGTCATGGAAATTTTTTGGTTACAGTTTTTTTTACAGTCCCTGTTACAGGAACAAGGAGGATCAAATTCCTTAGCACAAATGCTGTGCTGCTCATGATTGGAATAAGCATACAGAACCCGCAACACAAATTTTATTCAATTTATTCGACAGTTTTCCTACAGTTGACAAATTTTAACTTTGAAATGTTTCTTCTGACACAGTCTAATGATCCCTTTATAATTTTTAATTCAGGTCTTTAGTTTGAAATGTTTTAGCTCTGTTTGTACAACACATATAATGGTACTATTTAGCACTCTTGTAATTAAACATATAAGCATCTAAAATGTGCACTACATGTTACAATTAGATACATTGTAAAAGGAACCATAATATAAAGTCTCATCAATTTTCTTACAGACTGCGCATAGACTGCAGGCACGCTCTTTAGACTTAAGACTCTGCAGAAACCCTGATTAAGAGAAAGTGCCATGTGTGTTTACTTTTTCATGTGTGATTGAATTAATTCAAGATTCACTTACTTTCTTTGTATCAGCAAGGCAATTTCAGTTTGCACTTTCAGATACTCCTGTGCCATCTTGCAGTGCTGCTCAAATACAGCCATGGACTCTTTAGAGTTGGGACATGGAGCTAGGGGCTGGAAAGAATCACATCATGTAACAACCATTTGGCTGCTTTTAGTGCACAATATACTTGAAGTAATGACTAAAATCAGTCTTTGGTTGATAAAAATACACTTCACAAACAGGTGAGTAAGCAGCTCACTTCTTAATTACATGATCTAACTGAATGCAACTAAGGGTGTACTCACACTTTGCCATACCTGCCGTACCCAAGTACACCTGACCGCAAAATACCAGTTTGTTTGACTAGTGTGATCGCTTCGTTCCGTACCGGGGCACAGTACGCTAGTACACTTGGAAAAGGTTAACTCCAGTCTGGTTCAGTTGGACTTGGGAAGGGTACAAATGTAGTGCGATTACAAACATGCCTGAGTACAATTATGAGTTTCATTTAAGAATTAAACAGATCATAAAGAATTTTGTTATGGTAATAAAACGTGTGCTTATGCAAGATTCTAGAACACAGCAACTGAACAATTCGACATTATAGTGAGTGCAGACCAGGCACCACAGACAACTGTACCCCAGTATGGTACGAGTGAAATGTACCTAATGTGAGTACACCTTAACTGACATCACTGACAACTGACGGAGACTGAGCTATTGTAAGACTGTTGAGTACTTTGTACTTTTGAATGTCAAAATATGGAGCTGTAGGAAAATGGTAAGAGTAAGGCCCTACCTGTAGCTGGTGGTCGAGAGTCAAATATGCCATGGGAATGGAGTTGTCTGAACCGTTGGTATCTGTAAATGAAAGAGGAGTTTGCTTTAATCATGGTGCAACCCATTGACTTTTGACACAAATACCCCATATATTGAGAGTAAGCGTGAGCTTTAAGTTATTGATAAGGCTATGTAATGTCTGCAATGTCGGTGAATTCTCTTTCAAAGCAGTCACAGCTGGAGATGATGGATTCAAAATTAAGTTTCATTAGTTTCATGCATTATTAGCAGGCAAAGTGTGAAGGGCATAGTGGTGGCCTTGCCTGTCTTGTCTGGGGTGATCCTCACACTTGGGCTGGAAGACCTGCTGCTGCTTCTACTCCCCTGTAAGACAGACAGATTATGTGCACACACGCACACAGTCATGGGCTTGGCTCTAGACATGTCCTCTAAGGTCACACATTTTTGGGAGTGTGTTTCACAACTACAATCCAGGAAATCTGGTTATGCTGGCACCAAACGTGAACTACCAAAGAGTACCTCAAAGGAAAAGCCTGCATTACATTGTATCTGTCCATGCATCATCCATTAGGATAAAAAACACCCCAAAATGGCTTAAAAATACAAAAAAATGGGAAAGAGAAGGAAAGGTCTACTTGAGAACTTCTTTGACGACAAAAATTCTTCCGCCCATTTTCTTCGCAATGTTTCTGTTGTGCGCATGAAGGACGTGATCTTACCTGAGTGGATGCTGTGCCGACAGCCGGGAGATCCTGGACAGATCTACGTCTCTGAGGCTCACAGGTAGCTGCCAGAAGGAGGTCAGACGGAAAAAAAAGAAAAAAAAAAAAGAGTGAGACAGGCAGGGATGACAGGGTTGGAGAGAGAGAGAGAGCGAGAGAGAGAGAAAGAGAGAGAAAGACAGGAATGGGTGAGGGATGACGGAAAGAAAGAAAGAAAGAGTGAGGAAGAGGCAGAGAGAGTGCGAAACAAAGGAGGAGAAGAAGAGGGAAGACCAACGTAGTCAGTTCTAATATGGACCAAGTTGCATCTGTGTGCCTGCCCAATCGCAGGACAAGCCCTGTGTGGGTTCCCACACCGCATGGGGACAGCTGTACAGGCTTAACTGGTCACTCAATAACATTTGCTCTAATGTGGCCATAATGTGACGCCCCTTATTGTACCATCACACACACACACACACACACACACACACACACACACACACACACACACACACACACACACACACACACACACACACACACACACACACACACACACACACACACACACACACACACACTACAACATAAACAATTAAGGTGGCGTTCTGCCCAACTTCAGTAAGACTTTCTTTTCACCCTGCGGGGAAACTAGGGTAAAGGGATTGGGACATCACTACAGGTGGGGACTATTTCAGGGGCGTGCAGACACAAGCAGCAAACACCTTATTCTATTGAACAAAACAATCAGCTGGGATAGAAGAGTCAAACTGGGATATCTTGTCACCTGCTAGAACACAATACCACACCAATAGCTTGAAGTACTGCAGTGCTCCCTTGCTTAGAAGATCTCAAATGTATCCTTATTTTTTGGAGAAATTTCAACCAAACCAAATAAGCAAATAAGAGATAAAAAAGAAACATTAAAAAGAAACACAATAGGTGGAGATCTTGTACTGTTTCATGTGATGCTGGTGGCACGAGACCATAAAATCCACCTCGGAGTTAACTCGGTACCACAGCTCTAAACCCCATATTCCACTATTATGTTTGCATGTCCTGCAATATACTCACTGATGTTGTAAACAAATAGCTGTGGCTGTCAATATGATCAATTGTGCTATCTCAGTTACCACTGCATGTAGAACATCTAAACCTAAATACATAATCTAAAGAAACATTAAAGACTTGACCTTCTATTTGCACTTCAGGTTAGATGCAAATCTGCATTTTGTCCTACTGGTATCTTCACTTGTGTAAAGACAATAAGCTGAATATAATCTAAAATGGCTATAGTACACATCTCATTTTGTGTGATGAATGCAGCTTTTTCCGAGACAAATGAGAGATCATGGAGTGTAAGGACTGTTTTAACTGTGAACCTAAAGATCAAATAAATAACCCCGTCAGTGCTGTAGCTTGGGAAGCATTGGTGCCTACGCACTAACTTATGTTGCATTAATAAGGATGTGAGTAAGTGAGCAGCACATATAAACGACACACAGATGAGCTCATGCACTAAACGGCAACACGACTAAAACGACTTCATTACCCCTCCCTTTCACATTAAATATTTAGTGACATGCAGGAGATGTTTCATGCAGCACCATGTTCCATATACAACACCGGCACACTCTTTTTTTCGGGAGTTTCTTCATGACTGCCCCCATTTCCTTCAGTCTGCTCACTGCTGGGTAAGAATAGCAAGTGACCCTAAATGTGAGGGGAAATTAATCAAAATGACGTTTTGCGCTAAGTTAATGAACACAGGGGCCAAAGCCTCCACTGTGTCCTTTCCACACGAGAGACAAACCCAAACCCCCCCAAAGCACCGGCACTCTCCTCCACTGACAGACAGCGGCGAAGCCACACAGACAACCCCACAGGCTGGCAAATGAGTTCACTGGGCCACATCCACACACATCACCTAGTGTCTCAAGATCCCAGGTCCTTTCATGCCTATAGTGTGCTTTGGTAAGGTGCACATTCTGCACAAGCTTGGCAAGAAATTTTTAAACTTTGCTTTTTTCAGTACCTTACGTTAGATTAGGACTAGATAGAGAGATCTGCAAATAAAATACTCTGGAACATAATTTCGTTTTGAGAGTAATTTTGATACATTAATTGCAATTACAGGACTGTAAATATATCTTGATTAAATTCATTTTAATTTATCAGATAAATGCAGTGCAATTTTGTCTTGATGAAAGTAATTATATCAGACTAGTTGAGAATAATCTTGTTGATTATTCTTGATTAAAGAATATGTGGAGTACTGTAGACCATGAGTCCATGAGCTCATATCTGATGATCAGCATCTTGAGATTGAGGGATGATGTGTGGATGCAGGCTCATGTATGAAGCTCATTAATTACCCACACACAGGAAAAGAACAGAGAACAGCAAAGTGAGTGTTACTCCAGGCTTAACTCAAACACAAAGAAATCCAGCAAAAAAGAAAAGCAGAGGGCTGATGCTAGAGGTGGTTGCTGAGAAACCACAAGTGTGATTGATGATTTTTCTGGTTGAGCCTCTTGCACAGATCAGCCAACATTGAGCTCGAGCTTTTCTGTCCTGGAGTAACAGACACGGGGACTCAGGAGTCAGAGTAAACTTGTCTGAGTTTTAAGTGTCAACTTTCCAGGCACCAGGAAGCTGGGCGGTGAAGCACACTGCTGTGGTACCTGTGACGACGATCTTGGGGACGTCGAGAATGGTGCCAAACGACGCCGTTTTACGGTGACCTCGTTTATACTGGGGGCGTGCTGCAAAAATACACATACACACACACAGAGCTTGCGTACACTGGCATGCAGACTACACAGAAAACAGGGAGCACAAGCTAGCTGGAAGGTGGGGGGCTGCTTCAGCTCCTCTTCCACACAGCTCTACCATACCCCTTTGCCCCCCCCACCAACCCACCCATCCCACCTTCAAAACCCCTCTGTGGCACGAAGGGGGCATGCAGACAGCGGGCATGCACAGCAGTTGGCACATTGAGCGTGTGGCTGCGACAGCAAAGGGGGCAGGGGTGGGGTGGGGAGGGGGGCATGCAGTCAGGAGACAGCGCTGCTCAGAGAGAGGTGAGGGGCTTCCAAGCTGAGATGCAGCTCTGACTAGGCACCACCCTGCATACTGACCTGACCAACGGGGTTTTGGAGAGAAATGAACGCCAAAATACAACAAATAAAGTTACCTGTTATTTGCAAACACTGTCAAAGGAATGGTGGAATGGCGAGCATTTTTTGTAGCTTGTTATACATTATTAATTATTTTGACAGACAAAGAAAAAAACACAATTAGTGGCAATGAAGTTACATGTATGGGGAAAAGTCTTTTCTGAATTAAAACATGAATTAATTTCTCCAAAGCAGGCAGACACATTTGCATTGTCAAGACAAACTGATGATTTAATTTATTTTAGCATAAGCGCATATAGTATCTGTATATGGTTGTGTTAGGACGATGGAAAGCTGTCATTTAGAGACTCTTAAGCCTGTGCAGATGAACAGATTAACAGAGTTTGCATAGGGACACCTATAAGCCTCCGGGTCAGGACCAGCATTACCAATATAAGACAAAAAAGGGGGAAAAAAATCAGGACATGAGGCTTACATGTCCAACAAGGGAAACACAGCTTACGTCCAGAGGTGGAGCTCAACGGCTCCAGAGAGTAAAAAGCCTTCCATGTATTCTTTCTGCCTGTGCACTACACACACATGATTTTCCTACTTAGCCAATCTACCAGTCTCGTGATTTTGTGTGATCATTGGGAATAACTGGTTAAAAAAATGGTTAGATGAAATGTGTTATTTTGTTTTTACTCTCTGAAGCCAAGATCTTAACCTCTGCTTACCCCTGCCTGTTTCATACATAGAATAGGCATTACAGTAAAGCATAATGTGCCAAGTTAAAACGCTATATTTTTGCATTTTACCGGATGTGTGTAAGGACTATATGACGATGTTGTGTGAGAGTCTGTTTGTGTGATGTTACCTGCAGGGGCAAAGGGATTCTCTGTGAGGTCGGCACTCATTCTCTTGCTGTCAGGCAGGCACTGTGTTCTCCCAGGAAGACTCTCCACGCTGCCCCCTCTGGAGAGAGGCAGGCTACTCAAGGGATCCGGCTGACGAGAGGAGAGTAAATGGCACCAGCTCAACGTGACTAAATGTCCTTAATAACGTATGTCTCGTAACTCGGACAGGACCAAGTTTGTCTATCAGGTTAGTTTCTGAGTAACGCTGGGATAACACCATGACAGATTTTAACCAAATTGTCGTAGGGCTATAACCTTCCATTCTCACAAAAGTATTTTTTTAAACATACATTGAGTAGTGTACTTTTAAGTTTCATTCATTATCAACAGTGCAATTGATTATATACATAAATAAAGGAAATTTGGTCAAACAATGCTTTAGTTCAAGTTAGTTGCTAGAATAACGATGGCCACATTAACCTTAGAAAGACTTCTTTAATCGTCATTGTCAACAGGCAATTGTAGAGATGTCTGATTGAAAATCAGGGTAAAATTAGTCTAGTCCAACCCAACTTCTCAAAGCAGAGGTTGAAACACACCTCTATATTTTCAGATTTTAAGGAGGAATTTATGCTTTACCTTTGGTTTGAAGGGTGCAAATGGTGGGATCTTTATGGTGTCATTGCTTCCCGGAGAGTTACTGTGTTCCATATTGTTGTCGCTCTTGTTGCTGGTGCTGGTGCTGGTGTAGCCTGCGATCACATCAAGGCAGAGGTCAGGAGTCAAAAATGAGAAAGGAACATTTTTCAGCTACACTTTTTTAAGCTTCTGTGTGTCCTGTATTTTTGTTAAATAATTGGCAGGGTTTCCTATGCAACATCATGCACATATCAGGGATGTGATTGGCAAAGGACAACAAGCAGAAAAATATACACAGCACTTTTTTAGGATACCGCTGTTGTTTTAAGTATCTGAGTGTCCAACATTTTGTTTACAAATGTGGGTGCCCAATGCATCTTTATACATATCAATTTTAGCGATCTGTCACAGATCCCACATCTTTGGAGATGTGGTCTATTCTGCGCTCTTCAAATAGAGTACCTGTGCTGGTGGCAGAGTTGCTCTGTCCTTCATCTGAATACTGGTATGGGTACTGCAGAGGTTCGTCAGCTCTTGGGAAGTACTGCCAATTACAAAAGAGAGCAGGACATTCAGAGAGACATTAAGTGATTTTCTGGGTTGTGAGAAATTCAACAGCAGGTAATCATAATTAAGTGTGCACCTTCATCAGGTGAGTCATGATCTTCACTATCTCCTCCATGGAGGGTCTCTGTGATGGGTCTTTGGACCAGCAGCGGGTCATCAGGCTCTCGATAGGCTTGGGCAGGTTCTTGATAAGCGGTGGACGCGTGCCTGCAAAAACAGTCCAGTTTTTAATCAATATGAGAAAACTCAAACCATTAAGATAAAAAACACTAAAAAACAAACTGTTCTGTTTTTGGCAAGATGTATTTACAGTATTTATTAGGCTAAATATGTTTTTGGGACACAGAACTGTTTATAACATCAAGATGTGCACCTCACCATAAAAATGTAATAATCTAAAATGTTTAAAGACAAAAGATATACCGCACTGCAACACCAATGAATGTAGTTGGTATCCCTGAGGTAGATGGCCCTTGGGCATACTTCAGGCAACTCTTGCAATGAGCCAAGGATAGTTAGTTTAAAAACCGTTTATTAGATATAGGGCATAGGCTAAAAACGCCAACCGGTTTCAACCACACCGGGTCTTCATCAGGGCGTGACAAGAATGACATCAACTTGGTGACCTATTTATCAGTTCACATGGACATGTGACTATTCCGATGTAAACACATAAGACATTTAAAAAATAGTAGTGATAGGAAACAGTCAACATCTATCATGTGTGCTGTGCAGTCACATTCTCATCTCTGAGGTGGGAAACTAGTTGAAATAAGCTTAAGAGAACACATAGGTAGTTGGTATCCCATTGAAATTATTTGCCTCAGTTATTCAGCAGTCATTTTGGACCGCGAAGCTAAATGGGCATTTCAGGTGTTTTCAGGTGAGGATTTCTTATTTGAATAACTGAAAATGTATTTACAAGTTGACTGTAAACCCGGTTACTGTTACTGCTTCATGCAGGTATCCTGAGGCTTAAGTGGTCATGTGACCGAAGCTTGCTGTAAACTCTGCATAAGTAACTCAGTATTACTACTTTATGCTAATATTCTAGGATGTTTACTACAGTGGCTGTCATAACACTGCTGCCTCCAGTCCTGTTGCTCCTTCACTCACCGTTATGTACGGCCCACATGATGCGGAAGGCTGGGCCTCCGATCTCATCAAAAGGCTTCCGGCGTGTGATGACTTCCCACAGAATGATGCCCCAGCTGAACACGTCGCACTTCTCACTGTAATTACTCCCTACACACAAAGACCTCAGCTCGTCATGGATGGTCACAGAAAAACGAACACGAAGACACACACACACACACACACCTACTGGGTACACCAAGTACCCAGTAGGCCCTTCAAACTGAAGCTGAGGCTGCTCTTGGCACAACCCTGTGATGGCACAAAGCCGCTCTCTGTGGCAATTTTATGATGAAGAGGGGGAGAGTGAGCAAACTAGCGACACTTCCAGAGGAAGCACAGGCACTTTTATCTTGTGTGCACCTTCTAAACAGGCATGAAGAAAAAACAAGTAGGCAATTATCTCGAGCAGCGCCTCCAGTAAACTAGCGAGGCACATTATTGTAAAATTAAACTGCATCACACACAAGCACCTTTCCGAGAGGCAGTGCAAGAGGCCTTTGATAAACTGACATTTCAATTGATGCAAATGAGTATCAAACAGTTTGGGAAACGGACAAATATGGTATTGAATTGTTTGGGAGTCCTGCTTCCTCCCACTCAAACAAGGTAATGACTAACCTGTTGACAAGGGACTGTTTCTAGACTTTTCTTCATTGAACATTTAGCTTAAATTAAGAAAACAGGAGCATCTTTGTCTTTATCTTTCATCTATCAAGGAGAAAACAACTTTGCAATTACTGCAGTGCACAATCACATTGAAGCTTTGAAGCTCACATGTACATTGACAAAATAAATTGCAGTACCTGAACTTGCATTGATCAGGGTGATGAAATATGGTTACATTCGGACAGGTGTGACAAATACACAGAGTAACTGTTAAACACTGCTTAACTGCAATCTCTCAAATCCCACAGCATGTAAGAACATGATCTTTCATAAAAGCCAACACTTTCCACCTTGATGCAAATCCTACACCTTTAGCCTCCAAGCACACCCAATGATGAACTACGATAACATCACTGATGAAAGGTTTGCTGATTAGCTTGTCAGTGAGGCATCCTAGAAACGGAGTGACGAGACCAAACATCAAGCGTAACAAAAATGATTTTTAGATGCTCGACATATTCCCAATACTTGCCTTCAAACACCTCGGGGGCCATCCACGCAGCGCTGCCTTTGTTGTTGGTCATATGTGTCTGAATGTCACACGCTGTTCCAAAGTCACAGATCTTCAGCACTGTGCCATGAGCTACGAGGAGGAGGCTGAGAGGGAAAATGCAAAAGCACGACAATAATCACACACAAGAAAACACCACACATTTCCCAATGCCCTTAAGACTTTTTAAACAGCAAAGTGTAGTTGTAGTTGTAGGCAAATTGACTTATTTTTGAGCTAAAGGGTGTTTCAGATGTCTTCGTCTTCAAGTTGAAAAAATAGTCCATTTGGCTAACAACTTAGCACTTTGACTGTGACCCTGGATAAATGAGAATCTTCACAAACTTTTGCTACAATGCTCCTATATTAATACAATGCCATCAAACAATGCGGACACCCTTTTGTAACAAAACAAGCATAAGTCATGCTATCTCTGGTAGTCTTGCTGAAGATAGTGTGGGGTTGTGGTCAGCAGTCAGGGGGCTGCAGTGCCAGGCTTGCGCCTGCCCTAGTTCCTCCCAGGAACTCGAGGTCAGGTCTCTAGGAAACCGACCAGCTGGTCAGTCCTGTACTGCACACTGCCAGGGACTTTTCATCATGGCAGCCTAATAAATAACCCCTCTGTAGCACACACTCAACAAGTCTGTTTGTGGCTCACAATAAACTGCACGATTCATCCGACTGACATGACAGCAGACAAAAGAGGGGTAAAACAGCAGAGCACATGTTCACACATACTGTTTGGAGATCCTTTTGGAAGTGAAGGTACAAAAAATAAAGCAGACAGGTCTACATATTATGCCAAGATGGACTTCTAAATTGGCACTGTATGTCTTACTTACTCTTCCCAGATAATAAACCCACAATTGGATGTACTTAAATGGCTGCAGCAACAGAAGTGCAGATAAAAGAACAAGGGAAAGACAAGGGAGAGACACAGACTGACATACTGACTAAAACAGAAAAAGAGTGCAAGCAATAGAACTGAAGGGAGAAGAGGAGGATAAGGTGGTGACTGAGATACGGAGTGGAGGAGAGGCGCGTACTTTGGTGGCTTGAGATCCCTGTGAATGAGAGCCTTTGGTTTCATGCCATGGAGATAGGAGACTCCCTGGGAGCACTGCAAACACCAGCTCATGGCATGGGAGGCCGTGTAATGGGGGAGGGGTTCGGCACCATGCAGCACTGTGAACAGAGAGTGCAGTCACCGACACGGTCAGATACTCACACACGCAAACACTTGATCACACCCTCACATACCAAAATAAATACACTGTAGTGATCATACAAAAACAGCACACACACACCGCTTACATCAACAATTACATGGCCACAAACACCAAACACTGACATACAAAAACCAATATACTTTGGTAACTAACCATTAAAAAACAGGACACAGACAGATAGCTTACAGCAACAATTACATGACCACAAACATACCCACATTTACACATGAATAAATTCATAAACTCATAACATGATGTACAAATGTGCATGGACAACCATAAACACAGATCATCAAAACAAAAATGGGGCGAGGCCTAAATGTATTAAACACTATGTAGTAAACCACCAAATGTAACTCACCCACTATATAGTGAACACTTTGGACAGAGCTCCCTTTTTCTCACACGAGTGCCCTGGCCAATCATGCACTTCAAAACCAGGGCTGTACATAATCAGGTATTCAAGCTTTCTCAGTTAACGAAACACCTCTTCTAACTATCCACGGTGGGTTCTGCATGCATGAGGTCTTTATGGGAGTTAGGACAATTCAGCTGTATAACGTAAAGTGTGACAGGTGTGGACAGGTTTTCTTTCAACTTGTTAATGCACTTGGAAACACTTGAAAGGTGCATTTACCATTGCAATCTAAACGGGTATTGACGGCTATATTGTCAAACAAATTTACTATGAATGCACATAACTCATTTGAATAAGTGAAATGAAAAACCAAGCAGTCAGCTCTAACAAAAACCCACCTCCAAACCACACTGACAACAATATCAACTCAAGCACAACCATGCAGACACACCTTGAGTCTAAAATATGTTATAGTAGTACTATCTGTAATAATTCATGTACCAACCCAACCTGGTTGCTTTTCAACTCTAAGCAGTTCACTCACCATTATACAGAGAGCCACCCTCAGCATATTCCATCACCAGGCATACCTTTAAGGAGATACCATCAAATTATTTATTAAGTGGCCAAAGTATCACATGCACACCCCAACAGCTCTTCCCAATAAGACTAAACTGATTTGAAACAGTGTCCACTTTTGATTCGGTACTTACTGGATTATTGCATGAGCCATACAACTTCACAATGTTGGGATGGTTCACACGAGAGAGCTGCCGCAGCTGTTAAACAACACCAGAATAAAGAATGTTTCTGAGAGATTATTTCCACACATTGCCTCATAACAACAACAACAACAGTAATAATGGTGATGATGCTTTCAGTCAGTGGAATGCATGTGGACTGATGTGGGCCCTGTGTAACTGAGCTCAAAGTATGATTTGTATGCATTGCATAGGTATTCATGCAGACCACATGGGCTAAGGTTTATCATTGTTAATGCCTTTTTACCTCTACTTGAAAGGCTTTCCTCTCAGATTCGCTCTCTATTGTTTTGATTGCGACGTCCTTGCCTCTCCATTTGGCTTTACAAACGACACCAAAGGCACCTCGTCCCACCACCTGTAAAAGTAAAAGCTGTGAAGTAAGTGCATATCTTCTACCTAGAACTTACTGTTAAATGTTA
The DNA here is from genome assembly GCA_030347295.1 of Setipinna tenuifilis. NCBI lineage: Eukaryota > Metazoa > Chordata > Actinopteri > Clupeiformes > Engraulidae > Setipinna > Setipinna tenuifilis. The sequence goes on along the minus strand of CM059282.1, from coordinate 2,701,338 downwards.
CTGACAAGCTTGAAGCTACTTTAATGGGCATATCCAAACACAATCACATTTCACGTTACAATAGCGAACACTAAACAATCAATACACAGCAAGGACCATCACAAAAAAATTGCGCAGTACTATCATCCAGGGCAATAGTTCTTGGTTGAACAGAGGTTACTGAAAAACTAATTATCGTTGGGAAAATATTTGGGGCCATGCGGGATACGTGTGTCATACGTATGCTTGCTCACCTTAATTCATCAATTGACAAAGACACTCACCTCTTCAACTTCAATATCTCCATACTCAATTTCTTCGAATGGATATCCAGGTGGTGTTTCGATCATATCGGCAGAAGGAACAGACATAGCTAGCTGCTACGCTAGCTATTCATTAAAACAGGTGACTGATTACAATAAAACTATCAAAGGAAACATATGCATTTGCATGTGTTACCATTAACTACACGTACGTGACATTATAGTTCTTTCTGATAAAATATATATAACTTTGGAAACTCTACAGCCACAGGCGAACTAGCTAGTTAGCTACTATGGTCTGTCAACCCAAAGAACTTGACGGCTACTGTTTGTTAGCAAGACGCGTACCTCGACGCTAGACGTATGACACAGTAGACTGCACAGATTTTGCAGGCTGCCCAGGTGAGCCTGTACTACAGAGACAAACTAAAGTTGTCAACATTAAACGGTCAACGGAAACAATGAGCTAGCTAATGTTAGAGCGACTACGTTAGGCCGCTTGCTGGCCTGGTTACATGAGCTAACGTATGTAGCTTGCTACAGCCTAGGGATGAAGTAACAGTCCCTCGCTGTAGACTGTTTGTCCCTCATAAGCTTAGTCGCCCGTGTCATGGGGTATATTAGCTATTATATTTCCGACAACAAAATGTAGGTATCGTCCTTCTCACACAAACGCCATGTTCGATCCATTTGAAGACGAGTTACAACTTTAGAGTTACGTCTTTCATGGGTTACTTTGTTTTTTTTCCGCAATGGCTGTAGCAGCTCCAGGAAGTACGTGTCCCCGTGAATTCTGCCCCTCCAGCTCAGTGTCAGCATTGCCTCAAATAAGGCCAGGGTTATGCTTTTTCATTAAAACAAATAAAAAAGTAATCATTACTCACATGTAAAGGGATGAGCATATAGAACAACAAAGGCATATGTATACAGAATGGCACAGGCATACATGGAAAGGTCACAAGTGGTTTACACACTGAAGTTTTCAGACAGCATTATAGTTCTTTGGGCTTTAGCATTACTATAACATCTTATTGATTCCATATTATTTTAAATGTCAATCACGAAGGCAGGAAAAAAAAAGTTTGGGGACAATTCCAAAATAGATGGGATGTGTTTTCCAATAGACGATTACAAAAGGAGCAATCTGAGTCAACTTCTTTTTTACTTCTTATGGTATATCTTAGGGTTTGTAAGGCATCTGTGAATTAGTTAAATGTTTTAACTTCTTTCACCTAACTAGTAACTAGTAACAAGTGCAGAGCCTGTTGATGCAGCCGTGTTTTGTGAGAGGGGGAGTGGCTACAGTGATCAGAGTAGCATTCCACTTGATGTAAACGTTTACATGTGTTTCCATGTGTTTGCAGTCAGTGATGCATTGTGGGATGAAAATGTTGCATGATGGTTAGACGATAGGCGCGTTCGGGTTACAATCCCGTCTGTCAGCGTTTGTCTGCGTCTGTCTACATACGTCAGCAAGAACTCCGCCTCACAGCATGGGCGGGCGTTGGTCAAGTCGGACACAAGAGCCGCGTACGAGTAACAAACCGGTCTGTCTGCATTTGTCTGACTTCGTCTACATACGTCAGCAAGAACTCCGCTTCGCAGCATGGGCGGGCTTCGATCAAGTCGGACACAAGTCTTTTGTTTACACCACCTGATCTTCGTAGTACATGGCGGAGAGGTCATGTGTTGTGTGTGAGGGACAAGGAGGGGACGGGCGGTTGTAGTAGGGTGCATTGAGACTTCAAGTCAAGTCGAGTCGTTTTTTTAATAGCACAATTAAACAAAACAACAGAGATGTCCCAAAGTGCTGCACAACACAAGGATGAAAAATAACACGGTGAAACCATAACCCAAAGACCATTAATAGGTATAGCCTACTGACACAAAGCAATAAAATAAAAACGAGATTAACAAATACATAAATAAATAAAAGATTGAGCTTGACAGCATCAGACACACGCCCCAGAACAAGCTAAGAAGAGAGAGAAAAGATATGTCTTCAAACTGGACTAAAATAACGTACATATAAGATGAGAAGTTCCCTGACAGAGCGCTACACAACATCCGTGTCCAGATGTCAGTGAACTGTAAACCAACCAGGGGAAAGTTGCGTCACCACGGAGGCGTTAGTTAGACGATTGTAGCCACGGGAAAGCAACTTCAAGCGCTTGCACGATTTGTCTACATGCGGCTACATCACGTGGGTTTTTAGGTCATCTGACCTTGTGATGTTTTTGTGACAGCGCCACGCCTTTCTGGCAACTCTGACACAAAGTCTAACCATCATGCAACATTTTCAGCCCACAATGCATCGCTGGCTACATGCGGCTACATCCGTCTGCAAACATTTACCCTCATCCGAACGAGCCTTAGTCTTCAGCTTGCACCACCTGCTCTTCGTAGTAGATGACAGAGAGGTCATGTGTTGTGTGTGGGGGACAAGGAGGGGGTGGGCAGTTGTAGTAGGGTGCATTGAGACTTCAAGTCAAGTCGAGTCTTTTTTTTAATAGCACATTTAAACAAAACAACAGAGATGTCCCAAAGTGCTGCACAATACAAGGATGAAAAATAACACGGCAAAACCATAACCCAAAGACCATTAATAGGTATAGCCTACTGACACAAAGCAATAAAAATAAAACGAGATTAACAAATATGTAAGGGATAATGTATTGTCCACGGGTGACTATAGGAAAATATTTCCCGACAGGGGCGGAACAATACCCCTCCGCTGGGAGCTGTCACAACATTCTAGAGGGCCGTAGAATAAATAAATAAATAAAAGATTGAGCTTGACAGCATCAGATACACGCCCCAGAACAAGCTAAAAAGAGAGAGAAAAGATATGTCTTCAAACTGGACTAAAATAACGTACATATCCAAAGTCACTTTGGATAGAAGCGTCTGCCAAATGCAATGTAATGTAATGTAATGTAACATAAGATGAGAAGTTCAGTGACAGAGCGCTACACAACACACGTGTCCAGATGTCAATGAACTTTAAACCAACCAGGGCAAAGTTGCGTCACCACAGAGGCGTTAGTTAGATGGTTGTAGACGTGTGGAAGCATCTACAAGCGCTTGCACGATTTGTCTACATGCGTTTAACCCGCATGGATTTTTAGGTCATATGACCTTGTCACGCTTTTGTGACATCACCACGCCTTTCTGGCAAGTCTGACACAAAGTCTAACCATCATGCAACATTTTCATCCCACAATGCATCACTGACTGCAAACGCATGTAGGCGCATGTAAACGTTTACATCAAGTCGAATGCGGCTTATATTTGTGTTCGACTTGACAGAAGCCTTTTAAACGCCCGCCCATGCTGTGACGAGCAGTTCTCATTAACGCATGTAGACAGACGCAGACAAACGCCGACAAACGAGTTTGTAACTCGAACGCGCCTAATTTCTAACCATCATGCAACATTCACTGCGTTCACATGGTGGGATTGGTTTGGTTTGGGATTGGTTCACAACGGGTGGTCTGTCCCCCAAGTCCCTGTTCACATGCAGTTCGTCTAAGCGGATTCAGCGAGAGTTCCGGCCCTTTCCGCTACGCTAGGTGGGGGCGCTGTAGTCAACTTCTATCCTTCTATTATTATCTTTTAATACAAGGAACGTCTCTTCCACGCATAACTCTTGAACCACTCATCCGCTTCATCTCAAATTTGGACGGCGTCATCATAATGTTACCAGTGTGTGCAGTACCAAGTTTCGTGTTGTTTGGGCAAAAAATGCCAAAGATATCGGTCAAACCGTGCCGACCCAGCCATGACGACCCAGGCTGATAAGACTTACAATGCTAGCTGCTACAATGTTGGACATAACGCGACTAACGACACATAACTAAAATAATGGACATAACACGAGTAAACATTTGCCCACAACAAAGCTGCTACGTAGGTAAGATGTATCTTATCGTATACGCAACTGCACACTACAGCACTGCACACATATGCCTACACATACAGACGACACGTAGAGGAGACTGAACTTTTCACCTCTCATTCCGGTTATTCCACATCGCAAAACAGTGGCTAAAGAAAATCTTACAAGTCAGTCAGTGCAAATGTATTTACATAGCCTCCTCCTTTCACCTGATATTATTACCCACTTAAACAATAAGGTGGTCTAAACAAAAACGTAATACTCTGGCACATCTTCTATGGGCTCTGCACTGTTCCTACTAAATAAAGACAATAAACAAACTTTCTGGCGGCATACAAACATGGTGTTCCAGGAGTTTGACGCATTCGCGTACGTGTTGTGCATTCTGCTGTGTTAGAAAGTCTGTATGAAGGAACAAACTGTGTGTTTTATTTTGTTGATACATGCGCAATAGCCGAAATCAATCCAATCCCCGTTCACATGGCAGTCGAAGTGGTTTCGAAACAGCCCAGGCCTGGCGTCGCACCTGGATAACGAAAACCAATCCCAAACCAAACCAATACCCGTTCACATGAAGCTGGTACGATCCCAAACCACTTCCAAGTGGTTTCGACTTGTCCATGTGAACGCACTCATTTTTATCATCACTGCATCACTGACTGCAAACTGCTGCAAACATTAGCCGCGTACGAGTAACAATTCAGTCTGTCTACATTTGTCTGACTTCAGCTTCATACGTCAGCAAGAACTCCGCCTCGCAGCATGGGCGGGTGTTTAAAAGACGCCAGTCAAGTCGGACACAAGTCTTTTGTTTACACCACCTGATCTTCGTAGTAGATGGCGGAGAGGTCATGTGTTGTGTGTGAGGGACAAGGAGGGGGTGGGCAGTTGTAGTAGGGTGCATTGAGTCGAGTCGTTTTTTTAATAGCACATTTAAACAAAACAACAGAGATGTCCCAAAGTGCTGCACAACACAAGGATGAAAAATAACATGGCAAAACCATAACCCAAAGATCATTAATAGGTATAGCCTACTGACACAAAGCAATACAATAAAAACGAGATTAACAAATACATAAATAAATAAAAGATTGAGCTTGACAGCATCAGACACACGCCCCAGAACAAGCTAAGACGAGAGAGAAAAGATATGTCTTCAAACTGGACTAAAATAACGTACAGATAAGATGAGAAGTTCCGTGACAGAGCGCTACACAACATCCGTGTCCAGACGTCAATGAACTTTAAACCAACCAGGGCAAAATTGCGTCACCACGGAGGCGTTAGTTAGGCGATTGTAGCCGCGGAAAAGCAACTGCAAGCGCTTGCACGATTTGTCTACATGCGGCTACATCACGTGGGTTTTTAGGTCATCTGACCTTGTGACGTTTTTGTGACAGCGCCACGCCTTTCTGACAACTCTGACACAAAGTCTAAACATCATGCAACATTTTCAGCCCACAATGCATCGCTGACTACATGCGGCTACATCCGTTTGCAAACATTTACCCTCACTCGAACGAGCCTATTTTCATCAAGTCGACTTTGTCACGCTTTTGTGACATCGCCACACCTTTCTGGCAAGTCTGACACAAAGTCTAACCATCATGCAACATTTTCATCCCACAATGCATCACTGACTGCAAATGCATGTAGGCGCATGTAAACGTTTACATCAAGTCGAACGCGGCTTATATTTGTGTTCGACTTGACAGAAGCCTTTTAAACACCTGCCCATGCTGTGACGAGCAGTTCTCATTGACGTATGTAGACAGACGCAGACAAACGCCGACAAACGAGTTTGTAACTCGAATGCGCCTAATTTCTAACCATCATGCAACATTTTTATCATCACTGCATCACTGACTGCAAACTGCTGCAAACATTTTCATCAAGTCGAATCATGAGTCGAATGCGCCTAGTGCGGCCGAGTGCTACTTTACTGACTTAGCTAATGTTTGCTAGTAGGTATGCTAACAATGCTAAGAAGGTCTGGTCAAGTGGTCAATGTTAGGAGGTACATTTGTGCATGTAACAATTTTCAAAAACTCAACACAAACTTTATTGTCCCCAGAAGGCAACTGGTTGTGCAGAAAGTCACCAAGGACAGACACAGATAACATAACACTAAAGACAAGACAAAAACTATGAAGTGCAGTGCGTAGGCTACACACATTACACTACATTAGCCATAAAAAAGACGGAACATTCATGTGTCAAGTTGTAACTCTGAATTCAGCACAGAAATAGCACTAGAAACAAATCTGAAGTGTAAACCTGAGGTTAATAACTGGAACTCAGAGTGGAGAGGGTGAACACTGACTGATAGGATGGAATTAGCTTTTCTGAAGGTACGTTGGTTGTATAGGTCAGAGAAGCTGTTTTGATGGCAACTATAATTTTACCACTGACCTTCACAACTTGGTATCACTGCAGTTCTTGGCAAAGTCCAAGTTCAAAGAACCCTATGATGTCCATTTCTGCACATATTTACTCAGATGATCACGAACCAATTGGCACATGCAAGCACACTTTTATCATTTTCTGTGGGAATATAGTCTAATGAGTAACTATATCTGTGGATAAAACTATACGGATAAAAGTACATTTTTAAATGTAATAAATTTTGTTCCCCTGCTTGTGTCACATTCTTAAAAAATACATTCCTATGTATAAACCGCCCCCATGTACCTCATAGAAGAAGAGGTTCTTTTGCTAAACTTATGTATAAACCATGGTTTATAAACGATAAATTGTGGTACACCAATGACGGTAGTCTATACGCTTCAAAATGATTCATTGGCCACATACATCAGAGGCTTTTACAATTCTGAAAAATTCTATGCAAGGCTGTCGTTAGATGTAGGCTAATATGCTGGCCAGCTAGGGATGAAACGCTGGCCGGCGAAGTGATCGCTGACATTGATCAAGATGCATAGCAATGCTAGCTGAGCTATAGGGCAATAAATTGACACTGGACCATCCATGTACAAAATGTGTTTTGATATCCACAGGGCCTACACACCCTGTTATTGGCAGGAGTCTTTGTTTAGATTAAAATAGTAGTATGACTCATTTATTTGTCTTGATTCATTGGTAAGAGGCACTTAATATTTTGAGCTAGCCTAGTTAGCTAATGAATAGCTAACTACATACAGTCACAAGTACACTTCTTCCATTTGTGGAGCGATATTACAACACTTAAATATTATCTAGATAACATAGCCATAGGAATTGATCCATGAAGACCATGTAGACAATTCTAAAACAATTCTGTCATTAGACATATGGTAGCAAGCTGGACAACTATGCTGACCAGCCAGACATTGCCATGAGGCTGGCAGGCAAAGTGATCACTGACATCAGAGAAGACAGCCGTCCCGATGGCCACGTCAACAGCCACCATGAGTGGCTACAGGGCATAATGTATGATGCTTATTTTTGATAATGGCCCTGCAGGACCAATATGACTGGCAAACACTTTCTTGCCAGGATGATGTGAAATTATGTTATGCATTGGAAGTAGATTCAAAAGCTAAATTTCACCGACAACAACAACAAAAAAACCACTGAAAGGCTACATTATCACTGATAACAATTTGTCTGATATGGGTTTGTGGTTTGAAAGTTGATACAATTAGGCAGCTGTGGCCTAATGGTTACGGAATTGGTGTTGGGATCAAGAGGTTTGATTCCTCTACCAGTAGAAAAAATATGGGTGGGGGGAGTCAATAACTAGCACTCTCCTATCCTCATCCATGGCCGAGGTGTTGTTGAGCAAGGCATCTAACCTCACATTCAGAGGGTCTGTGGCTGTACAAAATCTATCACTGCAAGTTAAGTAAAACTCAGTTTCATGTAGGGTAATGTAATGTGCATTGCACTACAATACATTATCACTGGCAACATAATGTACATGATATACACTGCAGTTCATGGCTTTAAAACCAAAAGTGTATAATTCAACACAAAAGTGCAGATGTCCATAACGTAAGAATATTAATCACCTGCATTGCCCCATGTGTTAACCTTAGTCCAGCATGTACTAATGAGGCTCTAAAATTGCATGCAAAAGTGTATTGAATTGTAAGGATGCAAGCTCTGTTCAAATCCCTGCTCAATAATTATTCTAATCACCAAGCTGAAAGGCTCATTAAAACATTCTTCCATGGCCATTCGCAGCAAGTGTGAAAATAGGCATGTGGTTGGGGACCTCTGTTCTCAGCAAATAATTTTCTTTTACACCCTGCTGCCAGGTGATGGGTACCTTATATTTTAGGCCCTTGTAAACATATACACCTTTTATGCACCAACGTGTGTTTGATTATTGGAAAGTGGTATGTTGTATTCCTATTTTGTGAATAACAAATGTAATTAATTAATGTCTTACTGATGTTTTTTGTCTTACTGACAAGCCACATCATTATTTTAAAGATCATTTATATTTGGATTTGCATACATGCAATGGTGTGACCTCTGAAGTGTTTTTTGTAACATGAAGGAAAAAAAATGTTTGCAAGATTAATGAGGCATGCTTATGGAAGCAGGATTACATATTTCAACAAGCTGCATGTTGTTTGTGATCTTACCACTGGGTGATGCTGGTGCACTTTCAGCAGGATGTCTGCCTTTGTATCTCCTCTGGGGAATGCTCCTGAGCCTTCACAATGATTAAGTAATGGCTAGAAACTGTGAAATGTGTCTTTGGTATTTGTGTGTGCATGCACAGCTAGCTTCCCCCAATTAGAATAAATTCATTAATATCCTTATGCTGGGATCAGCACTCTCTCTGAAAAGGAAACAATCCTTTGCCTGTAATATGTTACACGATTGATGGCTTAGCACTTGTGCAGCTGACAAACATTAGTCTTTCGTTTATGGCTTTTAGGTTCCACAATGTTAACAATATTGATATACATGCCCCACTGAAGAATAATGCTGTGGTGCTCAGAGGAGGGGAAAGTCGCCTCTTGCAAAATGTTCAGCAGTTCTATTTCCCTAAAGGGAACAATTCCCAGTGCTACAAGCAGACATAGTGGGGATTAGCAACTACAGTACAGTTAAATCATTTCAAGTTTAACTAAATGCTCCATTTTGCCAGTGAATTTATATGAAACACAAAATATATATAAAAACAGATGAAAGAACAACCTGCTGACAAGTAAGCTAATACTGGTTGCACCTTCTATGAGCCTTACAAGATGATGCCCTATATATATGAAACTGAAATTAAAAATCTTAGGTAGCATGTAATTTATCAATTACTACTTTTTATTATAAAGATCTTTTTAACACACAGCTAATTTAAATTTTGCTGTGTCTACAGGCTGATGGGTGACAAAACTGGTCTTTCTCGACACAGCAGGTGACTGGTGCTCTAATGCCCAGACTGGCTGCTGTGCAAGGGGACCAGCTGAGAATGACCTTTGCAGATTGTTCAGCCCTGGCTCACAGACACCGCACTGAAGAGAGGGAGCACAGATCACGTAGTGTGAGGCGACTGTAGCTGTGACCCAGCACTTCTTATCCCTGTGATAATACTGCCTTTTTTGATGATTGTTTTCTCTGTTCCTATAATAACTGCCAAGCCTAAACAATGAGTCATTGGGAAATAGCATGACTTTCCCATGTAACAGTCAAATCTACTGTCGTTTTTCAGCAGAGGCTCACACAACCATTGAATGTCCATAAACTCCACTGTATGTTATACGATGGTGTTCATTCATTAAAAGCAAGTGTAGGGTATGACAGTGTTATTTTGGGAAAAATTTATTTATTGTCCTATAGGTCCTACCTACCTTGTGTTTTTGTACAGTTTGGAGAAAATATGAAGAAATGAGCCAAGGTTGCTGAGTGGTAGTGTATAATACCTCAGGATCTAAGGGCCTGCGTTTATGCAACTATCAGCAACATTCAGGAAGTCTGTTGAATATCCCCAGAAATATGTGCTATGAGCTTTTGCTTATGTTCTTTCTTTCTGCTGTGAATTTATTGCCTGGTACCTATATCTAATTTCAGAGGGAATCAATCATTTTGAAAGTGATTTATGCTACAAAGACAGTGTCCAGAGCTGAGATTATTTCTCTTAAACCTTGCCATAGGGACTCATTTGAACAAATACCTACCTTATTAGAGCAGACAAGTCTGTGCTTTATTTTCAAGTTAGTTTGTTTTTTGTGTATCATCTGAAGGAGAAATTACTCAACGTGTCTGTGATACAAAGGCTGAAACTGCACACTTGGCGCAGAGCTTAGTGTAGGTGGGCATATTTTAAAATTCACAAAGGATTAGATCATGAGAAAGTCTCTGCTATGAGTCAGACCCAGAGGTCTGGATAATGCTATGGTTACTGCCTTTAATTCTACTGTTCAGGTAACATCCAAGGGGCTACATAGTTCCAAGGATTTGTTGAACATGATGATATCAATGAAGTCATATGTGCTATTGCACTATAGCCTACATCACATGCAAAGGTATCTTACACCAGAGGACTTTAAAGAAGATTTAAAAAAGGATTTGTAGAAGACTACAGTCTCACACACTTTCACATCTAAAGATAAATGATTAGTCGCATAGTTGCAGTATAGTTCCAGACAAGATTTTGTTAAGACTGTGGTCACTTATTACAAGACTACAACTGGAATCTTTATCAAAAATGTTCCTTTCGACGCCAGTTTACAAAATCAAAAAGAGACAGCATCAGTATTTTCTGGCCACTGTTGCCTTTGTGTGTTTGAATCACTTTGATTTTAGACATGCAGTACTGTTTGATGCATGCAGAGGTGATTTTAAAGTTGTTAGAGTGACACTTTAAATAAAATGTTTTTTTTTTTTTTTACTGTATTATGCACATCATATTCTATCATATTCTATGTTCAGGATGCAATCTGTAAATTATAATCCTATGTTTGCCATTGTAACTGTCTCTTCTTGGCTTGCTCATCTATTGGTTGTTGACAATGTCATGTCACAAGACACGAGATAATATCAAACATGTTTGATATTGTCGTAAGGCCAAAACTTGAGAGAGACTGATATAAAACTGCTCTGATTACCACCCTACATTAAACAACTGAGATGACGGGATCATGCCACGACTCCAGCAACATTTTATTCTGAATTGGGAAAAAGTAGCCTATGACTGTAAAATCTCTGGAAAATCCTTTGGTGTAATGTCGGCAAAAGTAAAACAGAATAGATGTGTATAGTAGTGCAGTGCTATACACAATAACAGTAAGGCTCTCACCTATGTGTAGGGGTGTGGAAGTGGTGGGAAAAGTGGGACTGACTACCCAGGGCCCAAATGCCAGTAGTGGCCCTAACAAGTCAGATGCATGAGAAATGATAGACTAGTCCTCAAGCTAATCACAGTCGATCAGGGTCAAAGAAGAGAACATACAGTATAAATAAAGTTAAAGGAGTTGTGTGTCTTTTGCAGCTGTGCTACCCAAATCAGAGTTATGAGACATTATATTGAAAATTAGTCTGTTACGTAGTATTAGAAAATAGTATGCATAGCCTGGCTTGCCAGAGGGAGTAAATAGTTTTCAGAGAAACCACTTTTCTCACTGTTGTAGAAATGCATCATTGAAGTTCCATTTTTCTGTCCAGTGGTGATGGATGCCACATCAAACCGTCTAAAACTTGGAAAATAATTGTATTTTTTTCCATTAAAGACTTTGCCTTTGATAAAGTATGTCAATGTGCATTTCAAACTCTTAATCTTCCATTTAATCTCTTAAAAGGGGAAAGCTAACTTTATGACCAGCCAGAGCATGTGGGGGTATACTGACGAATGACAACATGTGGCAAATAGGTTGGATGGAGATGCACAGTATGGAAATTACTATGTGATCAAGTGTTTTGAGTCATAGAAGCATGATAATCGTTTTTAGACCTTATAAATGAAAATTGTGAAGAGCCAAACAAGGTATACAACATCCCCCTTAAACATAAATTGTCTGCATATTGTTGTCAGAAAAGACGTGTAGAAAGACAGGACATTTATTTTGATTGGAAATTGATTAGTCACACACACACAGACTTTCTCTCTCTCTCTCTTTTCTCTCTCTCTCTCTCTCTAACGCACACACACACACTTTGTTCACCCCTATTCACTCTGTTGTTTTGTCAATTTACCTAGCACAAATGCAGGGCACTATGTAATGCTCTCTTTATTGGTGTATGCTCTTATTCTGCGAACACTGGCAGGTCAGTGGGTCATTCTTCATAATGAGGACCAGTTGTGTATAGCTCAATGACAGTAACTATAAGCTAAATCAAATACTTCGTTTACAGTTTTTCTGAATTGCTAAAGCACATAAACCAATTGGCTGAACAACTTTCCCAATTGCTTAAGCTATTTCTCACAACTGCTCACTCTTTTGCCAATACCTTGAACCATTTTACAATTTGCAAAACTCACTGACCCCTCTTTGCAAAACTCTAAACACATTCTCATTGTTAAAACACATTTTGCATTATTTGACACGTGATGCAAAATGGTAAACATTCTTCTCCACATTTGATCACAAATAGAGCACTAATGCCATACGTTAAGCACAATGGGTCAAAACTGAGTTTACCTTATTTCGAATGACCCGACACCACCAATGTAAGCGAATTGAGAGCCACCAGAAGGTTGCAGCTTGAAAATGGCTGCCAATCAGAGTCAAAGAGGACAGAGAGTGACTGACATAGCGAGGAAGAGGAGGTAGAGGAAGAACAAGAGGAAGAGTGATTTTGTCTACTAACCAAATTAGAGTCACCATTATAGATCACGTTCTTGTCCATGGGTTGACGATGATCTATGAAAATTTTTAGAGGCCATGGAATTGGCCTGTGACATAGGCCAGGAACAGTGTCAAGGATAGATATGACACGTCAGGACATTCTTTCCCTATTACCTGGCAAGGGACATCACTGCTTGTGATATGGATGAGGTGCTGTGGCCTGACCCAATCCAAAGGCATAATAAAGGCCAGTGATGTCTTGTTTGCAGCACTGTATACAGCACTTGTAGTTTTCATTTGTACTGCATTCCCAAAATGTATATATAGTTCGAAGTATTTTAGCAAGTAATCTAATATACTACTTTATTTTAGCCTATGTACAGTACATATGCATCCTGAATTGTGCTATTTTTCAGTTGAAAATGCATTTTCAGGGCTGTACAAACAACTTATACTATTATACACATCTGAACGTGCTTTTCATTTTTTGGTGTAGTGTTTACTAACTACTGTTTCTGTTTTGAGAACAGAGTTTAGTTTTGAGCACATGTAAAACTGTTTTGAGGCAGTAGTGTGCATGTTTTGGGAAATGCATGTGAGCAATTGGAGTTTGTGTTTACAGTTTTGAGAAAATGGAGTAAGGTTTCAAAAATTGAGTTTCAGCAATTATGAAAAACTGTAAAAGCATGTCTAATGTCTGGAAGAGAATTGTTGGCAATAAGAAATGGCCTTGTACACCTACTGAAGCTCGGCACAGACACACTGCTATGAGTTTAAAAGAGTGGCTACAAGAGCCAAGCCATGCCAGGATCAAGGATGTCCTTGTTATTAGTGATTACTCTTCTCACTATCTGCAGGATTCGCTGTCTCTTCCTTCCTTTGTAAGTGATAACATAGCTGGGACAAGTTGGGGGGAGTCTGTGAGCTGCCTTCTGTTACGATAGCCACCGTGAGAGAAAATCTTTGCCGACCAGGAAACTAAATTCTTTTCAGAGCCACTGGGTCAGGTATCCAGGCTCCTGAGGATTTAGAGGGATTATGGCCACCCTTTAGCCCCCAGCTCAGTGCCTGACCACTGAATTCTACTGCAATGTTTGAGCAAAGCTCAGGCTTTCCCTCTCCATGCTTCTGGGATGTTTTGAAGGCATTGTGGGAAGCCTAAGACAGGTGAGAGCCCACTGTGTCAAAAACTGCAATAGTCTTCCAAGGTCGGATTCTTTCTTGGGATATTGTATGTTTTATGACCATAAATCCATAAATGGTCTTTCTTCGTTCTTTTTTATTGGTTTACCAAGAGAGTTGTTTTGTATATGCTAGATTTTCAATGGTTAGTATGATGTTGAAGTTGATAAATTCAAATACAGAATTCTTATTTTGGATTTACTAAAATGATCCAGTAGACGATTTAAAAAAGACAAACAGCACATACAAACTATTCCGTTTTAGATTTCTCAATTTCGTATTTTTAATTGATATTTTATTTACAATATAGTGTTTTGGTGCTAACATTACTACACAGTGTTTTGGTTTGCAAACATATATTCTGTCGCATGTTTAGACACTGCAGTTTTTACCAAATGACTGACTGTCTGGACTTCAGTTTCAAGTGAGAGAGGTCTATCTCAGAGTAGAAACCGATTGTCAGTGTTTTGTGTGTGTGTGTGTGTGTGTGTGTGTGTGTGTGTGTGTGCATGTGCGTGTGTGTGTGTGTGTGTGTGTGTGTGCACCTATTTCCAGTGTGCTGGTGTGTGAATGAAGTGGCAGCTGTTTATTTTGCCCTTACCTTGGTATGGCTGATGAACTGTGACAGCTGATGTCTGAGGAGCCAGTCAAAGAAACTGTCTGTAATGAGAAGTCTGCTGTTTGAGAGACAGATGCCATCATATCTCAAATAAAGTTATTTCCCTCTAACTCTCATGCCATAATACATTTTGGCATGTTGAATTCATTTCCCAATAGTGTTCATATCATTTATTCTGAATGATTTTAATTGTTTTGCAAGAAAAACGCAAGGCTTCCTGAAACCATGTTTAAAAACACATAATTAACTCATTTGTATCTTCGCCAAAATAGTATATCATCAGGAATATCATAGAGTGACAACCATGAAAATCATCAGAGGTAAAATGATAATCAGCCTGGAAAATGTCTGAGGTACTTTAGTGGGTGGGACTAAAGGTTTGAAAGCCTGGAAAAGTTTGCTCAAATAGTAGATATTTCAAAATGTATATAGTCCCCAGAGACACTTATGAGGGAGTTTAGATGAGTAATTTCAGTAAACAAAAATGTAACATACAAGATCAATAAAAACGGAAAATAATTTATATATGCCAGCATCAGCAAGTGAACACCTTGGCACAGTTGTCAAGGTAGGATCATTGAAGGACAGCCAACATGACTGTTCAGACTGGCTTATTTACTACCTGAGGAGATGTGCATGTTGTGAGACCAACATGTTAATATTGCACCATGTAGGATCACATGACTATGTGTGTGTTTTGATTTGGTGCATTAAAGATGTCTTATGTTGGATATAGTCATCTTGGAGATAAAATCTTTATGTTAACTTTACTTTTAGAGGTGGTAAGTGTAGTTTAGAGCAACACTTACATAACTGTATATTTATCATTTATTTATATTTGCCATTAACATGAGTGAAATGAATCCACAAACTGATTCAAAAGAGTAAGACTAAGCTACTCACTGACCTGAAGAGATACATGGCTCTGGGTGGGGCTTACGACCTAGTGACGTAGATAGGTTGAGCCTGCTCTGGTCCACTCGTTCTGGTTAGCTCGACCCTTCAATGACCAGTAAAACCATGAGGGTCGAATTTCACGTCTTGGAGTGCTGCGTGCATATACTGCTGTTGTGACCCACCACATTGTAAATAGAGCTACTCAAAGTGGTTTTTAGCAGAAGGAGCCCTTTAACTCCCAAAAGAGTGTCATGGATCACAATCTACAAATAAACAGGGATAACAACATTATCAATGTATGATATTGCAGATTATTCAAGTCCTCTAAATGCTCAGGACAGGTTTACCTTTACTAGTTTTTATCCACAAGGCTCCTGAAAATTGTTTAACTGTTTATAAAAAATCGTATGCTAAGAGAATAATAATGCCCAATATACATAGCAATTTACTGGCTTACTGAAATATCAGAAAGTAACATTCTGAAAAGGCATCTCCAGGATCTTATATACAGCTGCCTTTGCATGGCATACTTGACTTGCATTGCTAATGAGAGCAGACCCCATCATTCTGGTGTGCTGTCAGGGACATCCTGCCCCTGCTGTCTCTGTGATGTGTGTGGTATGTGCTGGTGATGGATCATTGTCTGTTTTAGTGCAATGCTATCAATGTGCCTGACTAAGTCCCACTGTGCTGCAGGATTTACCCAACAGCAGTCTTCGGGTGTAAGAGGGGACATCACATTCTCTTGCTTTGATCTATTGCAGTTTAAAGCTTTTGATTAAAAGACTTATTTTGTAAACATGCAACTGTTGAAGGACTGCAAGATTGCCTGATTTCAGGATCACACAATGTAACCAATGTACGATGTATAGGTTACACCAATGAATATTACTTGTATTCTGTAACATATTCATCATGTGCAGAAGTTCAGGGTTCTAAAAATCTGGTTGCTGTACATTTCTGTCATTGTGATAGTTATTAATCTGAGTGTCTGTATACAGATACAGAGCTTAGCTCCCAGTCAGGGAACATAAATACCATCAAGCTCAAGGGCATTTATTAAAGTGCTGATGGAACTGGTCAAGTTCACTGCACCTCTGACACATAAATCCACATTTACCTATGACAATTCATGGCGAAGTTTATATTAAAATGTAACCCTATTGGACCTATGGCAATGCCTTGTGGTAGTGGAGCTAGTATTTGTCAGTGTTGTGTAGGGCTTTTCTCGTTATCAGTACTATGGCTTTGCACTATGTATATTGTTATGCTGACTTGCAAACACTTAACACATTCATAGCATTCAGTATTCCATATGAAGTCCTAGTCTTAACTGGTATCAAGGTATGGTTTGAGTTTTCTTTTTTAAATCTGTTAGATTTCTTTTTGTTCATCTTTTCAATGCACATGTGTGTGAAATTCACAGCAAATGACACAGAATGGGTGTAGGGAGTAAGAACACTAGCCCATACAAAAAGAAGGAATGACAAGGCCTGAAGTGCTCGGGAAGGATAAAAGCTGAGAAGGGATTACATCAAAGCTGACAAGAATACCAAGGATTAAATCTGAAATAAATTTAATCCTGCCTTTGTTTTTTTCTTTGGGTTTGCAAGAGTTAGCGACAAAAAGGGATGACACAGTTACAGTGCTTTTTATCAGGACAGGACAGGAATGTGCCTTATACAGCAACAAAGGCAATAATGGGGGAGTGAGGATTGTAAAACCAACGTGTGCAAAGTAGGAGCACCTTAGGAGATAAAAGAATATGACCACAAGAGCTCCCTTTAGAACCACTTAAAGAGGAGGACGTATACAGAATGAAGTAAATGACATCTAGACCATACTGATAAGGCCACTAACAATAACATCCTTGAGTACTTACCTTAGTGTTGTAAAGATGTGTTTTCAGTCTGTTGAAGTGCTGTTGCAAATAATCAAGAAATCCTCTTGAGAGACACTATGCACTTTGCAATACCATTGCTAGACTGTTATCATTTAACTTATTCTTTTAAAAAGCCAGAGCTTTGTAGCAAAAGATGTAGATATCTGCAGTTTTACTGTTCACTGTTGACAGAAAACGACATTGAGTTTCACAGAAAATAGACAGCTCTAAGATAAGTGGTAAAAGATTGAGTGAGGCCAACAATGTACACATCTTCTATCAAATGCTTTGGAACAAAAATACTCAGACAGAAACCCATTTATACATGTCCATCTTTAAAATGCCCTCTTTCTTATGGCTACGCTACAGAAGATTAGCTGTGTTCTTTTTGGTAGGAGGGCTGAAATAAGAGTGAAAATGAAAACCATTTAATATATTTGGTTGCAGGGCGAACAGCATATGTAATAATGGTTCCAAAACTTTTTGAGAGTTTAGAGTAGTTTCAATCATATCCTTAATCTGCAGCAGATTTTGCAAATAAGGACTGCAAGCCTGCATTAATTTGCATCATCTGTTTCTTTAGCCTAGATAATATATTAATTCCACGTTGATTATCATTGTTGTATGTATTCATTTAATACAGATTATATGTGTGGCATTAACCAATGTGTTCAATGTATTCTGTCACATAATAAGTCACATTGGATGTATTGTGTTAGGCTGATAAACCAGCCTCTCTTACTACACTTCATTTCATACAGAGGGTCTGATTGTGCTGTAATGAGAAACGGTGTCTTCCTGGAGGTGTAGACTCTGCTGAAGTTTAAAATGATTGGATCTGCCTTTACCTAACTGCTAAAGTCTGGTTGTGCAATGAGCCACGCTATAAGTCTGAATATGCACTACAATTCAAATAGCACACAAAGTCGATAACATCACTCATGAACACTCCCTCTGTTCACCGATTGGCCGGTAAGATACTGTCTGAAACAAGCATGTCAGTGGCAGCACACCCAGACTACCACTGTAGGGAGAATGATAATTGATCGGAGGTGCATATAGGCAGGCTTTAGCCAGGCTAGCATTGTGTTGAGTTTTTGTATTTTTGAAATCAAAATAAGTGACATTATTTGTATTGAGCATTATATTGTATATGGCATAGATGCCAGCATAACTATATGCTGTTTCTCTCCACTTTATTGCCTTGGAGGCTATTCTAAGAGTCTTCAGCCTTAACTTGACACTTAATCCTAGCATGAGAAGTTAATTTTGAAACTGATAGAGCCACCATACCTAGTAGTTGTGAACACTCCTTGAGAGCTCTTTCACATAATCATTGGTTCGAGTTCTGCAGACCTCTGCTATGCCACACTGCACTGTGCTTCAAACTGCTGGAGGTGATATGAGAAGCCAGAGAAACACACCATGTTTAGCCTGCTGTTGTCTGCACACCCAAAGGGAATAGGGTCTAGCACTTTGGTAGCAAATAGTGCTATTTTCCCCTAGGCAATGAAAACACTATCTTTGTGAGACATGGCTTTCAAAAAGAAAACAGAACTTATCATGTTTTTTAAAGAAAAATATGAGTTGTCTGGCTTTGGTAATAGCCAAAGTTGCCAACTCCAAAGATAAGTAGTCCCATTAATCAAAATGGTATTTTAGACTGGAGAGTTGAGGTTCATCTGAAACATGATATATAGTGTACTCTCTATGTTCCACTCACTGACAAACAGATATTCAACACAGATCAAGAAAGTGCACTGACCGTCTTCGTCTTGTGCCATAAAAAGCTGACAGTCAGGTATTTAAAGGAAATGATTTTCAGTTTGGAACTTTAAAGGAAATGATTTCCATGATTTCCATCAGGGCCTGGATAGCATAGATCATTGGCAGTCAGCAATACAGATTTTATATGTAAATTTCATTCAGACACAGAG
This sequence comes from Setipinna tenuifilis, assembly GCA_030347295.1. Classification (NCBI taxonomy): domain Eukaryota; kingdom Metazoa; phylum Chordata; class Actinopteri; order Clupeiformes; family Engraulidae; genus Setipinna; species Setipinna tenuifilis. The sequence continues at coordinate 2,681,949 of CM059282.1, read as the reverse complement.
GATTAGAGAAGATGATAAAATATAAAATCAATTTTGACATAGTTAATATTGATGTTAACATTTAAAATAGACCTCTGGGGTATAATGAACATTCTTAAAGCCACACGGAGCTCAGCACTTATGGTGCTCGAAAACCTGAGAGACATCAGCAGCCATGTTGCAGTATTATAACACTGTCAGTGTAATTCTGCAGTAACTGTCAGTACAAAAGTTGTTAAAACATGTTTTTTTTTATATATTATTATTCATACTCACAGTACAAAAGTTAAAAGATTGCCAGTCTATTGATGATACAGTGTTTCAATTAGCTATGTTTATTGTGGCCAAACTATAATGACAGGACACCTTTGATATAACACCTTTTATATGACTTTTCAGCCAGGTGAGTATAATTTGTGAACATGTGAAAAGCATGTGCAAGAACCTGACAGGATTTTGATTTTAACAAGTACATGCCCACCTCTGCCAACATATATGTCAACCCAATATTAAGGAACATTATTAATTTGTTAGTGTTGCATGGAAAAACCTGTTTGCACTACATGTTTCCTACTTACAGACCCACATGATACATTAATCTCACTAAATTGCATGCACTTAAAACACAATGAAAGCCCCAGCAACCAACAAACGTCCTGTCTGGATCCCGCACCCCACTCTTACTTCTACTTGCTTTCTGTTTTTCTCCAAAAAGTATTCTTTCATGTATATTCATGCATATTTCCTGTTTGTCTGACGTGATGCTGTAAATGTTAATGTTATTGATACAATACAAACACTTAAAGATGCACTGTGTAGTTTTTTAGTAGTTCGTTATCAAAATTTATGCTGCCCATTCACAAATTAGACTTTTCATGAGTATTCTTTTTGGCTTCGAAATTCCATTTTTATATACATGAAAAGGGGGAAGACTCTCCAGGTACATGTGACATTTTGAATTACCAGTCATACACATCATATACATCTTTGGCTGTAATACCTACTCTGGCCTGAGTGGCGCCAAATCCTACACAGTTTACCTTTAAATTTGAATCGTAGTCAGTGCACTCTGTCAAACGTTTGTTAATGAAACTTAAATTCAACTCTTATTCAAGTCTTATTTCGTGGGCCTATCAGCGAAACACCCAAGAACCCAAAGGATGCCATCACTCACTTGATGGCCACAGTGTCTCGTCGGTGCCTTAGGTATCTACTGGGATATCAACACCTAGTCCTACACAACAGATTCAGAATCCTAAATTACAGAGCGTGAAGTTAATATATTATTAATACATCATATATTGGTTAAAATTGAACTTAAATGTGAACTTAAAATACTCTTTATTCAATAAATTGAATAGAATGGCATCATCAACATGAATGTCTTCCTCACTCAATAGACTGCTAATGGAAAAAAAAAACATGTCCCCTGTCCCACCATTGGATGCTTGGTTTAAGTGTAGCTGTGTTCCTCATTGAAAGGCTTGTGCTGATTATTGAAGAAGCCAAGAAGTGTAGCTAAGAGGTTTTTTCAGAGAATTGTGTGGTGGGAAGGAGACGATGTAAAGCACAAACCATTTAATTAAATATTGAGTGCCAGATTGATGTCTTTGCTACTGACCCCAACCAATGCTAATTAAAATTTCAGCCCTATCACGGGGGCCATACTCCTCCTGCAAGTGTTACTTCTGTCCCCCACTAAACTGATTTCTCCACCTGTAAAAGTGTCGAGGACTTAAAGATAAACAGTAAAGTCACACTCAATGGCAACCACACCATGGCAATCAATTGATTTTTATCAGGGTTTTAAGCAAAGAACGACTCTGGGGTGAAAACGAAACAGACAACAAGGTGATATACAAGACGGGCTACCCACCTCATTGTTTTATTTTATTTATTTCAGTTAAATTAAAACCTTATTTTAATAAAAATGCCATAAAGGAGGGCTTTTCACTTTGCTCTCTGCTTTTTCATGCTTCATCCCAATTGAGTGTGCCTAAACCTTGGCCTTCCCTCAGCTGTCACGAACAGTTACTTTATATACACACACAGTGAGGAGGAAATCACCTGTGAGTAATGAAGACATTCGAACCGAGAATGAAAATGTGGAAACTGTGTAGAGAGGACAGGCGAAGAAAAACAAGTGTTTTATTTTTGACTCCATAGAGCCAAAGTGACAATCGCTGTTGAGCTGAAAAAATAATGAGGATGGAATGCGCACTCCCGGTCCGTGAGTTATAGGCGAGGGGTGAACTACAATGCCTGGGCAAAAAAGTGCTATCATGAAGAGTTGCTCTGTCTGTCATGCCTTATTCGCTGCAGGCCAGTCACAGGGTTCACAATAGGAGTTCTGTTTGTAGAAGTCCCCTGACACCTAGGTGACTAACCAGAGAGATGGGACAGCAGGGGTGTTCAAATTATTTTCAAAGTACTGAGGTCTGTGATGAAAAATTGTGCCTGATTTTTTTTCACATTTAAATAAGTCAGGGTGAATTATGCATCACAGTAAAGATTGGTCACTAAAATTACTCTGGCTTAATGGTGTTTGGACACTATCTTTAATGACCCCATAATAATCTTTAATTCAGCCAGTGATGTCTGACATTGCATAGGCTAGCTTTATAAAGCATTGGTTATCCAAATCAAGACCAATAGCCTATTTAAAAAAAAAAAAACTCAACTATTACTGCAAGGCCAGAGTCCAGATAATTTCTACATGTGTCAGCCTTCTATCGTTACTCCACAGCAAAATCAAGTCAGAAGGCCTTACAAATATTGCTTTGGCTTACCGAATGATTTCTTAAAGTTCACAAACAAAGCACATCTGTACTGCTTTGCAAACCTGTAGGCTAAATTTTAACAGCTTTATGGAAGTGCGGTAATAGTTACCATGCATACGCTCTAGAATGAGCGCTCGCAATGTCTAAAACTGCTTACTTTTGTGAGTCGGGCACTCTCATATTTCATTGTTTTTTCATTCTGTTAACGCTCTCTAAGCACGCAAGATACAGTTGGAGAGGACCCAAGATCCTCTTCTAATATCACAGTTTTCCATGGTAAACATAAGTTAAAACTTTCCATTTTATTGCTTTGGCTTATCGAATTATTTATTCTTATTTAGGATCATAGCTATTTTCCTTCCTTTTCATTGCCTTATTAAGGCTGTCAGACAGAAACAATTGTTTACTTATTTCCTCCAACTGTATATCATAACTGTTTTGTAACACTAGATTTAACACCATTCCAGCGTTCATAGACACTAACTGCACCTTTCACATTCAGACACACCTACTCTTTTATGAGTCTTTTTCTTTCTGACAATTTCTACATTGTAAAACAAAACTGAAAACTGAAATATACTAAATAACACTTGTGGGGTTGTGCAGTAAACAAGGTTGAATGTTTCCTATTTTAATGTCTTCCAGCCCACTTTTGCTGTGATGACCACATTTTCACACTCTAGGCATTTTCTCAGCCACATTAGTTAGACCCTTGAAAATGGTTTTCCAACAGTCCTGAAATAGTTCCTATACAGGTTGAGCACCTGTTGGCTCATGTATGGGCATGTGTGTTTTTGCAATGTTGTGGTGTGGATAGGTGGCCTGGCCTGTTCAGATTACACAATGTCAGCCTGATTTTGCCGTAACCAGCAGATTTCCAGCATCGTACGTGACATCGAACACTAGTGAGTCTCACAATGTGACATACTTCACGACTTGCAGTTTTTTGTCTGTGACACCCTGACAAAAAGACTAGCGCGTCAGAATTTTGACGGTAGTCAGATTATGTAAACAATATAATACAGTCAATGGTATGATACAACAAGGACACTAAGAACTAAGATTGCCGCACAATTTAGCAGGTGTAAACATGGTGGAAACCGCCCTATTTAAATTAGGCTTTTGCAAGGTTTTACTAGTGGGAGAGAGTGGCAGCAAGCGGAAAATGAAATTTGAAACAATAGAACGGGGCATATTAGTGCAAGAAAATGCTAAGTTGACGGGCATCACAAATTGATTTTTTTCTTCTTATCCCAACATGATTTAAAACTATAACTATTGTTCAATTCTTATAACTTTGCTCAGCTATCTCTCCCTCTCATTCTTGTTTACACACACACTGACAGACTCTCCCTCTCACACGTGCACATATACGGTGAAAGATGGTGTGTGTGCCGCACTGCTATACAGCTATAAATTAGTTACAAAATGACAAAAATGTCGACTATTAGACTACTGACTATTACCGTGAGTTCAAGACTATCAGAAACATCTAGTTTGTAATTCCACATTTAGCAAATATCTGATTTCATGTAAAACCACTGTCAAAAATAATTCCAATGTGAGAAAGGAAATTTCACTGGAAGTTTCACTGACTTATTAACTAGCATGTTTGTTCACTATATTTAGCCAGAGGATTAAAGTGGTCACTTAAAGAACTCATTCCTTGAAACAAATAATAAAAATAGAATGTTTGAACATAATCTCTGGTTTCAGTCCAATAAAAGGCATGTAAAACTCCAACAGGTTATGGGCCAATCATATATCAGTCCCAGTGAAGTACCTTTAAAGGTCAACTTCTATCGTTATTTTTATTCATATTGCTGTGTTTGCCACAGATAGTTGGGAGTGATCCCTCGATGAGGCAAAGTTTGGTGGTTAATCCAAGTTAATACTGTCCACGGCTGACGAAGCAGTCATCCTTAAAATGGTTAGAGCACACCAACAGACGTTTACAAATCAGAACAAACAGCTGGGTTGCTTCTCTCAAGGACTAAGCACAGAGATGACCGGAGCACTCCAAATACTTTTAAAGGGGTCCTTTCATCGTTATTTTTATGCATATTTCTGTGTCGCCACTATGGTTGAATGCATTATGCGTCATTTCTGGGAAAAAATATGTCCTAGTTCTCTTGCTTGACGCTGTTTTCTGTAAGCTAGAACAGGCCTAGTGGTTGAACGACTGGCTTTTCCGGTGTCCCTCGGTGCTGGAGTAAGACTTTCGCAAAATTCTTGAAGGATATTGGACTCAAACAGAGCACCCATCAGACCCCTGTGTGTTTGTGAGATCTCAACAGGAGCTAGAGATATTAGCTGTCTATATTGATGATTTGATTCTGATCACAGAGTCAATGGAAAGCAAGAATGAGCTGAAAGTTGCTCTGAAGAAGCGATGAAAGACATGGGTGGGCTGTCTTACATACTGGGCATCACTGTTGTTCAAGATAAGACCAACAACTGTGTGCATCTGCATCACAAGCAGTGCAATGAAGGTATTCTTCAGATATATGGGATGGACAAAGCCAATCCAGTCACAACTCCAGCTGATGTAAGTATGAAGTTACAGAAAAAAAAAAAATCAGGCCCATAGCTTTGTAATGTGCCCAGTCTCCCAACCAAGAAGTGTAGGGAATTTGGTGTTTTAAGATCTTATAGTGTGATGTAGTCAATCGTAAATGACATTTGAGGAGTCCATGGTAAAAACAGGCAGTCACAAAATGACATTTTTCAAGTTACTCCCCTTATCGCTAGTGGCATTGAAACCACAGCTTTTCCAAAAGCAATCCTGTGAATAAACAAGCATAGTCTTCAGTTAGTAACATTTTAAAATGACACTTACTTTCAAAATCAAATCCTGTACTCCCTCTTCACCAATGACTGCAGGCTCATGAATGGATCCAACTCTATCGTCAAGTTTGCAGAAGACACCATCATGATTGGACTCATTACAAACAATCATGAGTCAGACCGCAAGGCACTACAGATGGTGGTGAAAACCGCCAAACGCATCACAGGGATTCCACTACCTGCTGTTGACGACGTCCAGAAGAAGTGATGCCTACACGGGGCTTGCAGCATCCTAAAGGATTCACATATATGTTTTTAGGACACCTGTATACTTGTTCATAGCACATCATATATTCTGATAGCTCAGCTAAGTACTTTATTATTCATCTGTTTATATCCCTCATGTACATTAACAACTACACTATAATATACTGTGTATTGTTTTATATTGTATATACTGTATATTGCACTTGCTGATTAGATGCTAAACCACATTTAGTTACCCTGTATTTATACATGTGTAATGACAATAAAGTTAAATCTAATCTATTCTCATCTAAACATAAAAAAACATTGATACCATTTGATTCGGATTAATCATATCATGTTATCCAGATCATTTAAGAGTTTGGAATTGGGATAAATGTTGTGCTTCCAACATCTTCATTTTAAAGGTCCTATATATACATTTATATATATATATATGCCCTTTTTACAACAAGCTAACATAGCTCCTGAGTGTCACTAAACAAGTCTTTAAAGTAGTTTGTAAAGAATACCTCTCAGATTAGGCATTGGCATCGCCTGCCTCTCTTCCCTTCGGGTTCATAACAGGCTGTTTTTCATTAGAATTTCTATGCTAGTGAGGTGCTACTGCCCATGTGTCCAATGTCTAGAACATATTATATTTCAGTGTAGCACACATCTTAAAATGCATTTTTATAAATTCCCAAGTGGAGGGACGGCTCGGTTGGCTCGGTTGCAGTGAATCATAGTGGTGGAAACTAGATGTACCGCATAGCGGTACATGGTATGATCGCCGCAGTGTATTGAAGTGTGGGAATCATAGGTATGGTGAGTTTGTGGTAGGTCAGTGTTGTGAGGTGAGAGTTTGTGTGGAAATGATTTGCTGGAAGTGGGCATGGATGTGGGTTTTGAATGAATGACATTCTGTGTGTTTGTGTATATTTTGTGTAGTTCCCACCTCCTCGGTCCAAGATATTGGCAATGCAAAATCCCTATTTTTGCATTTAACTATATCACTAGATGGTGCTATTTCTTCAAGTGAGTGTTTATGGGATGGGTTGATACGCCTCTTTAACACTGGCTTACTAACACAAAATCATTTGTCTTGGGCAAAATTTGATACGTTATTTAACAAAAACTGTTTTTGTACACCTAGCTTTGACCGGAAACATTGCACCCTGTGATGAAATGTCACAAAATTTGGTGCACATGAAAAGAAAGCTGTTCAGAGTTGTCTTGTCAACTTTGACCAAATATGAGCAATTAGAAGCCGAGATATGGACTTTTGGAGAATTTTAAGATATGTTTTGAGGTCTTTGTGCTGATCGTGCATGACATATTTTGTGCAGTTCCCGCCTTCTCTGTCCAAGATATTGGCAATATAAAATCCTATTTTTTGCACTTACCCATATCACTAGGTGGCGCTATACTTTAAGTGAGTGTTTATGGGCTGGATCGATACGCCTCCGTAACACCGACATATCACAAAAATTTCATGTTTTTTGGTAAAACGTTCATTGAGTTATTTAGCAAAAACTTTTCGGCGTCTCCCCCTCTTTGATGGACACTGGCACGGTGGGGGGCTGGCCCTTGGCGGCCAAAAGCTTCTATTCGCTCAAAAACTTCTAGGGCTACATGCCTACAAAGATTCATGTCCCCCAGAGTTCCACTGTCCTGGCAATCGTTGACGAAAAATTGGTGGAAAAAAAAAGGGGTCCTTTCATCGTTATTTTTATTCATATTTCTGTGTCGCCACTATGGTTGAATGCATTGTGCGTCATTTCTGTGAAAAATTATGTCCTAGTTCTCTTGCTTGACGCTGTTTTCTGTAAGCTATAACAGGTCTAGTGGTTGAACGACTGGCTTTTCCGGTGTCCCTCGTGAATATCCATGACGTGTCAATAAGGCACCTTTGATTGGGCAAATTCGCTGTTTTTCGCTCACCTAGCTTCTGTCCACTGTTCTTCCTTTGGGATGTGGGCTTGCCATACATGGCTCTGGGCGGGGCTTACGACCTAGTGACGTAGATAGGTTTAGCATGCTCTGATCCGCTTGTTTTGGTTAGCTCGACCCTTCAATGACCAGTAAAACCATGAGGGTCGAATTTCACGTCTTGGAATGCTGCGTGCATATACTGCTTGTTGTGACCCACCACATTGTAAACAGAGCTACTCAAAGTGTTTTTTAGTGGAAGGACCCCTTTAAAGTTATTTATTGTGGTGCAAAGCAGTGACTGACGTTTTAACACTGTCCATCTTCCTCAGAGTCAAACCATAGTGATAACATCGCATAGTTAATAAAGACCTTTTCCCCTCCCTCTCACAAGGAATTGGTTAATGGTAAGGGGTGGGTAATTACAATCACCCAGTAAGGGCACCCATATAGAGGTAGATATACATTATCCCCTAGTCAGTGTAAATTAAACATACAAAAGTCAACTTAATACAAAATCAGTGATAACATACTCAGAGAAAACAGAAAAGGCATAACTCTTCATTTAAACCATGGGGCTCAACTGTGTTGCGCCATTGCATAGTCCATATTGTGATTTCGTCTAGTGGTCTTGTGCTCTGCAATTCTCTGTTTGAGCATTTGGTTTGCCCCACATATCAACACATCAAGCCACTTTTTAAAATGTACACAACATGAGTGATGTTACAGTTGATTTTATAACATTTCCCGGTGTGTGGGTGGGAAAAGTGCTTTGTGTCATTATGACCGCCGCTAGCGAAGTTAGCCGAAAGCGGTCATTATAGTGTTGCAGAGACTGTTTTCCCCTTTTTTGTGTATTTATTTATTTATTTATTATATTTTTAATTTATTTCACCAATTTTTCATCAACAATTGCCAGGACACTGGAACTCTGGGGGACATCTTTGTAGGCCCTAGAAGTTTTTGAGCGAATAGAAGCTTTTGGCCCCAAGGGCCACCCCCCGCTGTGCCTATCGTGTCTAGCAAAGAGGGGGAGACGCCGAAAAGTTTTTGCTGAATAACTCAATGAATGTTTCACCGAACAACATGAAATTTTTGTGATATGTTGGTGTTACAGAGACGTATCAACCATAAACATTAACTTGAAGCATAGCACCACCTAGTGATATGGGTAAATGCAAAAATTGGGATTTTGTATTGCCAATATCTTGGACCGAGAAGATGGGAACTGCACAAAATATGTGATGCACAACCAGCACAAAGACTTCTAAAAGCACAACACATGCCATCAAATTTGGCCCGTAGGGGGCGCTGTAATTATACAAAATGTCATTTTGCCTATTATCTAGAGAACGGTAAGTTTTACAACCAAATTTTTTTGGTCGTGAAATCTATTGACCCTCATGCATCGAAAACACTGGTTGACGCCCAGTTCTAACAAAAAGAATTTCCGTGAAATTTTAACATCGCGAAAGCGAAACCAAATGAACTCGTCATAGGCCGTTCATGTGAATCTCACCAAATTTGGTACATGTCATCTACAGACAATGATGACAAAAAAGTTATCAAAGGATTTATCTTGAGATTAACCGTTTCAATTTTACATGTCAATGAATATTGCAAACATAGCTTAAAATTCAGCAAAATACCATATCTTGGCTTCTAATTGCTCATATTTGGTCAAAGTTGACATGACAACTTTAAACAGCTTTCTTTTCATGTGCACCAAATTTTGTGACATTTCGTCACAGGGTGCAGTGTTTCCCGTCAAAGCTAGGTGTACAAAAACAGTTTTTGTTAAATAACATATCACAAATTTTGCCCAAGACAATGATTTTTTGTTAGTATGCCAGTGTTAAAGAGGCGTATCGACCCATCCCATAAACACTCACTTGAAGCATAGCACCACCTAGTGATATAGTTAAATGAAAAAATTGTGATTTTGCATTGCCAATATCTTTGACGAGAAGGTAGGAACTACACAAAATATACACAGAGAGGGCCCTATTTTGCCGCGGGGCATTGTTTATTCACGACATGCGCATGCTGTCATTGCTATTCTGTGCCAGCGCAACGTTCATTTTTTCAGGCAAAAAATCACGTTGTCAAGATAGCAGATGACATTGCGCCGTGACGGGCGGGTCAGTGAAAAGAAGAGGTGTGGTCTCGCCCAAAGCGCACCAGATGCTATTATGAGAACGCATAAACCATTTGCGCTTTTGATCAATAAAAAGGTCCTTTTTTCATTACTGGGGCATTGTTGAAAAGCTATTTTAGAGGCGCACAACGCTTTGAACCCCGATGTACCTGCTGCTGCGCCAGAGAGGCGAGCTGAACTGGCAGAAAAGTTGCAACATGTATAGCCTGTATAGCCATGTATTTTTATATTTTAGTAAGCAAACAGGCACAAATAATGAGAACAGTGTTGGCTGGCCCATAGGGGGCGCTTGGGCGCCGCCCTCCCAAAGAGGAGAGGAAAAATATAAAATGTATAATACTAAAAATATATGTTTGTTTTTGTAATCAATGTCAGTTTTAATTATTTGTGTGTCTCTACGTGTAATCTGAATTATTCAAACAACATCTCCACTAAATGACTCTTATTCAACAGTGAATTTCCACCGACATAGTCGTATTGTTTCTCTTCTTGGGGCGCTTTTTCTAGCGCACCTGAAGTGTAGCGAAATAGCCAATCCTGTGCGGTTGCTAGGGGAAGATTTTACAAATATTATTCCTATCAGCCTATCAGCATCGTTGAATAAAATGGTTTTGGGGCGCTAGAAAAAGCGATCCTGGGACAGAAAGTTTTGGATTGCTATTCTGTCACCATGGTAATTGGCTAAACGTAACGTCTTACGTCAGTTAACGTTAGATCAACCTTAGATCAGTTAGAGACTGAGAGACGATGGCGGCGACGACGATGACTGAGCAGCTTCCGCCAAATTCGGATCTTTGTTAAACTACCCTTTTTCAAGAAGGACTATGGCCGAAAAAGTCCATGTTAAGGAGCTGGGACCCGACAGGCCTGAAATAAACATCACCCAGACAACTAAAGAAAAAGATAAATCCTACAACAGGACTTTTAGCAGGAGTTGGTTCGAACGAAAATCATGGCTAACAGGCTGTGGGATAGCCAAAGCACTTCTCTGTTTCCCCTGCATCCTGTTTAAAAGTGACAAGTGTGATTCGACGTGGACAAACCGGGCAAACCGACTGTGACAAAAACATCTGTCCGAATGCATGAAGAAACATGAAGGATCAAGAATTCACATGGAAAACTGTGTCAAGCTAGCTATGGTCGGAGGGATTAGCATAGCAATGCAGCTAGATGATGGCCATCAAATTGCTGCGGCACAACGAAGAGGTGGACAAAAACCGGCACACTTTATCTAAGATTATTGATTGTGTTCTGTGGTGCTTTTGAACTCGCAATGAGGGGACAACTTATATAGTTTATCGTTGCCAAGGCAACAGAGTAGTTCATGGCTAGTGACATCACATGTAAACAAGAATGAATGAATGGGGGAGCCTAATGTAATAGCCACGTTCGGGTGATGGTAAATTTTGCAAACGGATGTAGCCGCATGTAGTCAGCGATGCATTGTGGGCTAAAAATGTTGCATGATGGTTAGACTTTGTGTCAGAGTTGCCAGAAAGGCGATGTCACAAAAACGTCACAAGGTCAGATGACCTAAAAACCCACGTGATGTAGCCGCATGTAGACAAATCGTGCAAGCGCTTGCAGTTGCTTTCCCGTGGCTACAATCGTCTAACTAACGCCTCTGTGGTGACGCAACTTTCCCCTGGTTGGTTTAAAGTTCATTGACGTCTGGACACGTATGTTGTGTAGCCCTCTGTCACGGAACTTCCCATCTTATATGTACGTTATTTTAGTCCAGTTTGAAGACATATCTTTTCTCTCTCTTTTTAGCTTGTTCTGGGACGTGTATCTGATGCTGTCAAGCTCAATCTTTTATTTATTTATGTATTTGTTAATCTCGTTTTATTGTATTGCTTTGTGTCAGTAGGCTATACCTATTAATGATCTTTTGGTTATGGTTTTGCCGTGTTATTTTTCATCCTTGTGTTGTGCAGCACTTTGGGACATCTCTGCTGTTTTGTTTAATTGTGCTATTAAAAAAACGACTCGACTTGACTTGAAGTCTCAATGCACCCTACTACAACCGCCTGCCCCCTCCTTGTCCCTCACACACAACACATGACCTCTCCGCCATTTACTACGAAGATCAGGTGGTGTAAACAAAAGACTTGTGCCCGACTTGATCGAAGCCCGCCCATGCTGCGAGGCGGAGTTCTTGCTGACGTATGTAGACGAACTCAGACAAATGTAGACAGACCGATTTGTTACTCGTACACGGCTAATGTAACGTAGTTGGAGGTGTTCTTGGTCATCTGATATTGACGGTCTTTCCATCCCCGAATATTAACTACTCACGTGCTTTTACTTCACGCACGAGCAGATCGGTCTCCTCCACCGAAAAGCTCCTCCCGTCCGGGTAAATCCGCCATCGTAATAGCAACAAGCTATGGACAATGCGTCCGCTGGCTCTTAAAGGGAATGAGAGTATAAATTCTCATTGGTTAATTGTATGTTACGCCCAAAACACACCCATGACTAATGAAGTAACTTAACCCAACCCTTTTGAACGATGCGCCTGGCGCAATGTTCGCTTTTTCCGCCGTGAAAATACCAAATTGTGTCGGGAACGCCCCCAAAGCAACTTGCGCGACCGACTGTAGACAATGCGCGTATGATCGTGAAAATAGAGCCCAGAATGTCATTCATTCAAAACCCACATCCATGCCCACTTCCAGCAAATCATTTCCACACAAACTCTCACCTCACAAGACTGACCTACCACAAACTCATACCTGCGGTTCCCACACTTCAATACACTGCGGCAGTCATACCATGTACCGCTATGCAGTACATCTAGTTGGAATTGGAGTAGTGGGTGCAATGACCACATCTGTAGAAACCTTGGGGTGGAGCTGCTAGCCACGTCAAATGTTTAGAAGGGTTCACTGATGTATGTGCAAGTCTGTCTCTTAGGGAGTGGGATCATGTAAATGAAACGAGGGGGTTCAGCACAAATATCTCTTAGGGCTAGAGTGCAAGTGACACCCTGCAAGACGTTAACAAATATCCTCTGGTACTTAGCCTTCAAAAATGCAATCCAATCATGCTGCTCTTCTTTCATCTTCTTTTCCTTTTTTTATTTTTTTTTACTATTTTGTCTTTCCTCTTCTTTCCACCTGTAGTAGTCTTTGCAACCGATAATACAACACTTTGAGTGTGGACCTAAAGATTTCTTTATAGCCATTCCTATGCTCTTGCAAGATATTCCTGTTGGTAACATAGAAGACGGGGAGAAATATAAATGGAACAATTCTTAAACAACAATTCTTAAAAAACAATTTTTGATTTTTATTAAACTTCTAGTGTGTGTAGAGGCAGCATAGACCCCAAAGACTTTGAAAAGCCATCAGAAGTGTTTTTTTTTATATATAATATGGGACCTTTAAAATGATATATGTGTCTTCTTTACTGCATTGTTCAGTGGTTTAGTTCTCTAATGCATAATGCACTGGTTCGCCTAAGGGTATGGCTGCTGTAGGAAAAGCATGTGCTTGGCTTGGTAGCTGGACTTAGTCCTGGAATGCCTTAAGCAAGAATCGCTGGAGAGTGATGTTCACTTGTACCCACACAGAGAAAAGTAGAGGTACACACAGGGTACAATATTGCACCTCTAGGTACAAAATTGTTCCTTTCAGTGTTCTGTACCTCAAATGGCACAGGACAGATCCCTTAAGGTACCTTATTGGACTTCAGAAGGTACATGCATCAGTGAAGTACGCATTTGTACCCGTGATGCTGTGCAAATCAATGTTAACACAGTGTACCACCAAAAGTAGGACATGAACACCGCAGTAACTTTGAGCACACAGAGGTCATGTATGTAGCTGGTAGTCAGACAAGATGTTGATAGATGTAGAATTGGCTTGCAATCCCCACTCACAAATTATTATTATTATTATTATTATTATTATTATCACATTGTTTGTTTGCATCGGTCCTCTCTTTTTTCCAATTTCTGTTTTTAATTTTTCTTACGTAATCAGTTACGGTCAGTGCACGTCAGACGTTTAGTTAGGCTGTGGTGCTGTTTTCTGAAGTTGAACGTGGGAGCACAGCCACATGTTGTAGTGGCATGCACGCATCGAACGCAGAGCAGTCCACCAGCAAGAAAAGCGCGCGGAAACTTGCACCAGGCAACAGCACACTTGCACCAGGCAGCTAGTCCTGCTGGTGTTGGAGTGAATGATATTGTCCCTGGCCCAGCTAACAACAGAACAACTCCTCCAGAAGCTCTTCGAAGCTGGTGTCGACGTAACGGCAGCAGAAAGGGAAAGATTCATTGGTGAGTAACCTAACGTTTTTACCTCCGTATCTTCTGGGCTGAAGTAATGCCACGTTAGCTAGTCGAACTAGTGCTAACATGTAGGAGTTAGCTTACTATTCTGACAAAACCTATGGTAATGAAATGGCTAATACTTACACGGAGACTATTACTCAGGCACTACTACTCAGGCTAATACTTACACGGAGACTATTACTCAGGCACTACTACTCAGGCACTACTTGTCACTGTTGTTGGACAACGTGATGAATAAAGTTATTGTTAATAGGGACATGGTATCGTTTTTGTTGTTTGAACTTTGGTAATTCGGCTACATACTGCAGCATTAGTGAAGGACTATCAAGTAGCTGCTGAGCTTTGACTAACTGGCTTAGATGAAATCAGTTTTTTTTTTTGATAAGTTGAGCAAATGACGATAAAAGTATGCTCATCGCCCACAAACATTTGCCTTCCATAAGATGACTTTAACACGATAGCATGAGGGGTCTCAATGGTGCTCATGCGAGCGATGCAAGTCGACTTGAGCTCAGCTCTCAAGCATGAGGTTAGCTATAATATCAAAATGGAGAATGGCGCGATTTAAAAAAAAACACGAGGTAGTTTTGCCCACGTTTTGTTTAAGTGTTGAGAGTAATGTCTGTATTGTTTTTATGACTGCTACATGTTCTCACAAGGTCATGTCTGTCTTGCTTTGTTTTATAGAGAATGAAGTTGATGGCGAGACCGTCGATCGAGGCCTTACAGAATCAATTGGACATTGTTAAACCCAGGAGATGAATTGGATTTCCATCCCCTGGATGTCTATTCTATTGATGATTGTTTGTATGTTGCTATGAAATACTTTGTTTGATCTGTTGCATATCACTATGTAGTATTTTGTGTGATTTGTCTTAAGCCGGGCTCAAACTACTTCGATTTGTCTTGTTGCTGTGGAATTTTTTCTAGGATCAGTTTTTAACATTTCCATTTGGTGATGGAATATATTTTACTGAATAAATTATTAATACATTATTTTGCAAAGATTGTATATGTGTTGACTTGTACATTTATTTCAGCAGTACCACAGAAAAATGGAAGTACCATTGTGTACCTAAGTGGGTACAAACCCTTGTCGCACCGGCAGTACTCTTTTGAAGAACAATTCAGTACCTTCCTATGGAAGTACATTGTACTCTCTTCTCCTGTACCATTTAAGTACACTTGTGTACCTTAAAGGACAGAAAAGTACCTCTTGAGAGTACAGCATTGCTATGGTGGTCTAAGGTACATTTTTGTCACAATGGGTACGAAAGTGTACCTTAGATGGTACAGATGAAGAGAGTACAAAAACTCATGCTCACACGAACTTGGTTGGCTCTTCGGTGCAGGAAAGTACTTTATCTAATTTCCACTGCCAACATGAACTACTGGGCTGCTCACCACTACTGCTCTAACTCTCCTCTGTCTTTCACTGAACCCTCTAACCAAAAACTCAACAACTCCTTGACCCGCAACAGGAGCCTCATTTCCGTACCTATATTCCCTCCTTTCAAAATAAAAGTCTCTGTAGATTCCATGCTACACTGGTAACTTGACTGAATAAAAAAATCCTGGATCCAGATGGTTATCCGGATCACCACCAAAATCAAAACAGTTCTAAGTTAGGCCACTTCTGACCTATCCTGAACATTTCATCAAAATCCATCCATAACTCTTCGAGTTATGCTGTTCACAAACGGACAGACAAACCCATGGCCGGCGAAAACATAACCTCCTTGGCGGAGGTAACTAGGGCTTTCTGATCTTATGAGAGTACTGTAGCTTCACAACCTGCTGTGCTTGAAGGTTAAACTTCAGTGTGGGTTTCAAAATATGAAAAGCCTGCTCAGAAGAAGAAGAATGGGGTGTGGGGGGGCAATAATAAGAGAAGCAACTTTGAAGAAAATGATCAGATATCTGAAATCCTCGGAAATGAGTGTTTTACTAATGACACATCATTTCAGGCTGGAAGGATGATATAATCATGGCAGAAGTATTGGAACCCCTGTGCTTTTGTCAGATGATGCATGAATTCTCCCCAAAAAATTGTTGCCATTTAGTGTTGCAACATTCATAGCACAAAAAAGCTCAGCAAATAAGTCAAACTTGATAGATCCCCACACAGAGTCAGTGGCTTCCTGTAAACATGAATATTTATTTAAATTGATTTTTAAAAATCCTATCAACTTTGGGACAGTCCTTTGGGCAAACTGCTCCAAATGTTTTACATTTGAAGATTTAGTTTCAAGAGTTCTCCACACGTGTTCTACGGCATTCAGATCTGGACTCATTACGGGCTTTTTTAGAACTAGTTACTGATTGTGTATCTCCAGTTGCTTGTTACTTCTTTGTTACTACTACTACTTTTGAGTGCTGTTGGCTGAGTGTATTTTGGGTCATTGTCCTGCTGGAGGCCACTATGATCTCTGGTGAAGATGCAGCTTTCTCTTGCTACACATCAGGGGTGCGTTTCTCGAACAGCTAGCTAAGTTAGCCTTGTACTACCATTGTACAATGGAAGTATCTACAATGGTAGTGGCGAAATCCTTCCGTTTCTCGAAGGTCTCATACTTCGGTAGAACAATCATTGTAGGTACTTCCATTGTACGTACTTCCATTGTGGGTACTTCCATTGTGGCCACTTCCACTTCGGTGTGTGAAGCATGGAAACAACGGAGGGAAAGCAGGGGACAGCCGTTTTGATTGGATGGCGAACTCTTTGTTGCTGCTATTTCCTTTTAATACATGTCTTTGTTGAAATCATAAGATAGCGGTAATAATAAATGGTTACAGCATGGTAAACGTCTGGTAAAACTAACTCAAGTGCGCAAACTTGGCCCAATGTCTACAGTGACACATGTCGTGAAGGACATTTTATTTCTTACAAATCCGTAGGTTTTAATAGCGTCTTGACGTCATTCGTCAGTGGTATTGATACTCCACCATACAACATCGCTCGTCTGTGTCAATAGCTTAATGAGAAAGTTGCGTGGCTTCAGTGCTATTGTTCTCTTTAGTTCCCGGGTTCAAATCTCAGTGCACGCCTGGTAGCACATAGCCTTCATGTTTTACTATAGCATTGCTCCTCAATACATGTACTCTTTCAAATTTCAAATCATTAACCCAGACAAACTTCAGAGTAGAGCATAAACCCACACTAACATGACTGAAACGCTAGGCCACACAAACAGACAAGTCATACAATTCGTCTACACTCAGTCTCGAACCTACGTCTATGATGGAAAACTCATGTTGCTCGCGACTGCGCTACTAGTTGCGCCACTGACAATCACACGTGGCTTTCTGTTTACCAAATACATATGCTGTCAATAATGGGAAAAGCTTCAATTAAAGGCCAACTTCTAATGCAAATATCTCGTAATCCCACGTTCCAAACTCAGCGAAACTCAATCGGTTTGTAGATGTCACTATAATACTGCTGTTCAACCCATTAAATCATTAAGTCTTGTCATACGGTTTTAACAAGAAAAATGACATAACATGAATTGGCCATTTAAAAGTTCTATGAGCTGTATTATAGTGTCCTCTACATGTCGATTGAATTTCACTGCATTTGTACTGCAGGATTACGAGATATTTAAACTTTACAGTCGAAGATCTACTGCAAGTTTTGCCGTGGGTGGGATCAACCTTCAAAACAACACTTGTACAATGGCTCGCGAGCTGTTGTAGGTACTACACAACTTTACTTCGAAGTTTTGGAAGTATCTCTGCTACGAAAGTTTCGAGAAACGCGTAGTAGGTCCCTCACTACCGAAGTCCCCACAACAGAAGTACGTACTTCCGAAGTTCCTCACTACCGAAGTATGTACAATCATAGTAGAGCTTCGAGAAACGCGAAGTAGCCTCTGAGGCGGTACTTCGGAAGTACCAACAACGGTAGTGGCTAACAAGTTAGCAATTTTGCGTTCGAGAAACGCACCCCAGACGTTTTTGGTAGTCATCCGATTTCATGATGCCATTCATACAGTCAAGGCCAATTTTTGCCAGAAGAACTCCAAATCATCTGTGAGCTGGTACCATGTTTAGCTAAAGGATAAAGACGCAAAAGGGAATAAGTTTCAGATAAATCTAGACAGCTTAAGTTGTTGGCAATCGTATAACAGGCCAACTTTGTGCCCAGGTGGCAGAGGACACATGCCCAATGTGAGAACCATTTTTTTACTCACATTTTCCCTCACACCAGATGATGTGACAAAATACCTCCAGATGTGTTTGCGAGGGTGGCTACTGCTCTAAACAATGAGATCCTTTTGCTGTAAGATCAGACAGGAAGAAACCACCGTTTGCCCCTCTGGTCAGACTTTGGAATTTGCAGATTTTCTTACTGTCCAAGTGCATTCCATTGATTGCACTCCACAAAATGCACTGGGGGCCTGTTTACAGAGGTGGTAATCCTGGCTTCAAAGAGGAAAAGTCCTGCTATGTATTGGTTCTACTTCTGCACATATCCCAGGTAATTTCACTAATTAGCTTATTTACCTGGCTGAAGGCTTGTGATAATTAGAATCAGCTGGTTTTGTAAATGGCTGGAACAAATTTGTGGTTTGGCCTTCTGACTCGTTTAAGCTGGAATACCCACCTCTGGATCTCTGACAGTCTTTTAAAGAGAGAGTCAGCTAAAAAGCTAGTGAAAATAGACAATGCCTGTTTATGTCTCTATATGTCTAAACACTGATAAATCAAGAAAAAGGTGTGACAGTATGCATTGTACGTGAAAAAAATGGCTTCTGAACTGTAATTACAACACAGAAGTGACTTCAACCATAACATATGTTTCTTTTTAACCAAGGCACCAAAATGCCCATGTCCTCATGATTTCACCCACCACCATCAAAGTGCTATAGCAGTAGATCCAACAGCTGTTTCCTTCATGAGAATACCCCAACCATCTGCCCCAATGGACTGTGCAGGAAATTATACCTTGCACACTGATGCCATTTGGAACATTCAGAAACACAAGTCAATGCCATTCCACAAACTTTAAATACAGGCAACAACCATGGAGGAAAGTTGGTATACAAGGATCAGGTCCACTGTCAGAACTATTCATGTGAGTTTTAAATGTCAGTGTATCCAGTCATTGGTGCCTTCCTTATGTGCTCTTTGAGGAACTTTAAGAATTTTCCATTTGCTCCGATATCCATCATTTTACTGGTCATTTTCCTTCTGAATGCCTTAATGAAGGGACACAAAAACACAGTCCCAGAAGAAAAATGGTGGATACACACCTTTTTGAAACACTGAACCTACACACAACCAGATGCATTGTTATTCATGTTTAAAATTGCCTCTGTTTTGCCTCTTGATCTGTTTTTCCAACTGTAGTCAGTTAACCAGCGTATGTAGGAAACAAACAACTCAGTTTTAATCAGGTGCCAGTCCAGCAGGGGCAGTACTGACTCAGAATCAATGTAGAGCCCTCTGGTGTGTTCAAGCGAACCTCTCTTATGGAGACTTCTTCACCACACATCAGAACAACAGTTTGTAAAACAGGATCGTAGTGCTTGAACCACAGGTCATTGCCATGCACATACAGTATTTACAAAAAGCTTCATCATTTGTAATGGACATATATGCTAGTTGGTGGATGTACAGGGTGTCCCGTCAGTCTGGACCCATTCCAACATTTTGTGTTCTGCAGGTAACCCATGCCACTGACTAAAGAGGAAAGAGTTCAAGCTTTTTTGCTTTGGACTCATTGTGTTATACATTTGAATACATTATATAATTGTATATAATTTATTTTGGGATGATTTTGTGTTTTTATTGATTTTTTCTATGGGTCCAGACTTATGGGACACAGAACATACCTTTACTGTCTGCAGTAGAATGTCACTATCTTTGCTTTGCAGGCAAACTAATGTGTTTTGTTTGTATGAGCATTTTATTTCCTTGACAACTGTAACTGTAATTGTAAAAGGATGTTTTTAAATTTATGATTGTATCTCCGTGTTACTTTATGGGAATATGACTCGTCACATCCGCCAGCATTTTTCCTTTTTGCCTTGGTCTGCTTTTATTCATCATGCCTTTGTCAAGTCTAAAATTACTGGTAAATTCTAAACATGTAAAAACCACTGGAAGCCTTTCTCTCTCTCCTCACATCCCCTTTTATTTTCCGTTCCTCTGGCTGAGGTCCAGCACCCAAAGTTGGACCCTAACATCTGACAGTGTGGCTCACCAAAATGTCAATCCTGCTAAATGTTCATCATTTCATTATTAGCTCTGACAGGCTGAGAAAAAAATCAGCAATTGCAAAAAGAGAGGACAAAGTGTCCATGTCATGGCTGGCTGTGGAATGCAGTTTCTACCATAGTGATGGCTGGAGTGGAAGCTGCTACTTTGCTGACTGAGCTACTGTTCCTGATCAATATTTCACAATACTGGAGAACAGTGAGAATTCTCTGTGGGGTCTGTTATGACTGAGCAATCACAGAACCACAGGGCAGAAGTTGTTAAAGGGGTCCTTCCATCAAAAAACACTTTTAGTAGCTCTATTTACAATGTGGTGGGTCACAACAAGCAGTATATGCACGCAGCATTCCAAGACGTGAAATTCGACCCTCATGGTTTTACTGGTCATTGAAGGGTCGAGCTAACCAAAACGAGTGGATCAGAGCATGCTAAACCTATCTACGTCACTAGGTCGTAAGCCCTGCCCAGAGCCATGTAAGGCAAGCCCACATCCAAAAGGATTGGTGGACAGAAGCTAGGTGAGCGAAAGACAGCGAATTTGCCCAATCAGATGTGCCTTATTGACACATCATGGATATTCACGAGGGACACCGGAAAAACCAGTCGTTCAACCACTAGACCTGTTATAGCTTACAGAAAACAGCGTCAAACAAGAGATCTAGGACATAACTTTGAATAAAAATAACGATGGAAGTTCCCCTTTAAGTACTCATAAACATTCAATCATATCATGTACAGTTGATATTGGTAACCTGCATAGCCCCAAGTTAAGGAATGATAACCGTTATGGTTCTGTGGATTTGAAATACTTATTGTGCACTGTAAAAAATGTCCGTGAAAAATACAGTGAATATATGTGAAATGGCAACAAGAAAAAACTGTAAAGTAAGAAGCAGCTTATTGTTGTAAAATTAACATTGGATTACCATAAATTTAAAAATAGTCAGATATTGTATTTTTAACTGTTTTAACATGTGAAATATATGGTGAGAAACTGAAATGGCAACAGCATTCGACAGTAATATTAAAAATAGCACATTACTGTATTATTTACGATGTGAATACCTTGAATAAAAAACATGCTGTCAACATTATTTTTTACTATTTTAGGATGTTAAATATAGAGTGAAAAACTTAAAAAGCAACGGTATTAGATTGTAATATTAAAAATAGTATATTACTGTATAATTAACCTACTTTAGGCATCAGACATTTGACAGATTGAAAGAAGCAGCAACACACATAATGTTGGCCTACCAACAAGGTGCAAAGCATTCTGATAAGGTGCCTTACAGTTGTCTGTGTGGATTAAAGTGACCAAAAATATAATCCAATATTACAGTAGGGGCTTAGTGCCAGAAATAAATAGCCCACAATTCCAAGAATAGTCTAATAGTCCAGTATGAAGAAAAAAAGGTGTCAGGGTCATTTTCTTGTTGGGGCAAAATTTCTTGTTAGATCTGTTTTAAAAATCCTGCAGTTTGTGTCACTCATTAGAGTCCTATCCAGAAAAAGCAAAGGGACCACTAGCCCATTGGTAACCTATGACTAGGTGCACTAGTGCAGTGTGATTACAAAATCCAATTGACCTTAGTTTTAGCTTTGTTTTAGATTTCTAAGAAATACTAGCCCAGTTCATAGAATTTGTTTTCATTTTTTCTTTTATTGTATCCCTTTTTCTTTTATTTATTTTCTGCATTGCCAAAGACAGGCCTATTGTACAGGAACTTTCCTACAGTCGATGTGGGCCTATTTAAAGGCCTCCTTCCGCTAAAAAACACTTTGAGTAGCTCTATTTACAATGTGGTGGGTCACAACAAGCAGTATATGCACGCAGCAATAGACGCTCCAAGACGTGAAATTCGACCCTCATGGGTTCACTGGTCATTGAAGGGTCAACCTACCATAGAAATACAGACATACGAGCGAACCAGAGCAGGCCAAACTTAGCTACGTCACTAGGTCGTAAGCCTCACCCAGAGTCATGTATGGTACGCCCACACCGTGCCGGTGCTGGTGCTGAGCTGACTTTGGTCCGGCACCGGCACCGGCACCTGCCCGCATTTCCATAGGCTTCAGCACTGGTTAGAATGTTACGTGCGCATACATCAGCAGCCAAAATGAGATATTGAAATAGCCTATAGCTTATTAAACACCTTCATACTACACATAAACAAGAAAGAATATCGACGCTGAATTTGTGACAAAAAAAATCAAAAATCTGCCCACATAGCCTATGGTCAGGTCAGATTTTCTTGTGGTTTTGTGTGACCCCCCCAAAAAAACTATGCTAGTTTTGCTAGTTTTTCTATGAAGTGTCAATCTATATTTAAAACACAAAGACTAACTTGAACTTGAAGATGAATAATATGAACATATGTGATACGTGAACTACACATGAACAATAAACAGTAGTGAACAAATCTAGTGAACTTGAACAACACTGCCACACGCCCGTACACACGGGTACACCATACTTAAAATGTCAGCTACATACATGGCGAACAACAAAGTAAATTCATGGACGCCTACAGAATTAAGTTGTAAATTAACAGCAGTTAAAAAGACTACAACCCCCCCTGCCATATTCAACAAATTATTACTAGCTAAATAGGTTCACGCGTGCGGTCAAAAGTTTGTTAAGGTGGCGCTAGCTGTCAGACGGTGACTAGCCTGTCATGCTACACTGTAAAAAAAATCTTGTCAAAATTACGGTGAAAAACTGGCAGCTGTGGTTGCCATTTTTCACCGTAAAAATTAGTGACATTGTATAAGGCTTTACGGTAAGGTATACTTACACTTGTAAAAACAACAGTTTGAAAATGTTCCAATAAAGATGAATTACTGTTAAAATAATGGTGATATTGTATATAGGTTAACAGTATAGCTGTACAATTCACGATGGAAACCTGTTGCTTTTAGAGTGAAATAATATCCATTCCACAGTATTTATTGTCCGATTTTTATGGTCAATTTCTGTAAAAGTAACAGCACGATAATTTATGTCTTGACGTTATAACTGTTCAATTCACACTTCATGACCGTTGCTTTTAAGACGAATTTCTGTCATTTCCACATAATTTATTACCCTATGTTATGGTGTATCTCTGTTAAAACAACAGCTCAATTGTATACCCCACCTGTATGTAGCCTACAGTGTGGCTTAGGCTAATTTTACAATTTCAGTAGACTCATCTTGCAGGTTAAGCTAACATTTTATCTCAAGACCTGCACCTATACGGCTTCACGGTGAGACATCCCTTGTCTCCTAGCAGCTCAGGGAGTACAGAGCGACTGCTAGTAAACACCATCTAGGGCAAGTAGCGCAAATTTCTTAACCGACTGGGAAAACGCACCGTGTGTACTGTCCCATTAAAAAGACATTGAACAGATTTGTTTAATTGTACACTCATATGCACTCTACCTTAAATTGGCAAGTAAAATATATGACAGTAACTTGCATACAAGATCTTAAGTAAATGTCTTTAAAGAAAACTTTGTAATTTGTGTTATTTCTGTAAAACATAAGTGTTATGCTTTTGTATATGAGAAATGTAAAGTGCCCATATTGAGTAAGCCATGCATATTATGCATTTGGCTGTTAATATTCTTGAAGGACATGTTGCAGTGATTTCATTTTACCTCAATATCAGATAAATGTGTTTTCACAGCCAGACAATTTAAATTTAGTGGGCATTATACCAAGCAGACTAACATATTCCATTAAGGATCACTATGGACTGGGAACTACATTTAATTTTACCCCCATATCACATATGCACAACTTGTTGTTTTCTCAGCCACAGAATTTTAAGGTCATGTGTGTATTTCTGTGGTAACTTATGTTCATATTCCTTAATTTATTTTTATTTTTATTTGTAGTTAACGCCACTTTTTACCTTTTAGAAGGAATTTCTTGGAAGAAATTTGTATTTCTTTATTGATATTCTTCCAAATAAATATAAAAATAAAGCATTAGACTAGACTTTTATTTTGAAAAAATCCTGAGTGGCTGCCATATTGAAAATTTCGCTAGTGTCGCTGGCTTCACACAGCTGAAAGTTTCAGAAACAGCAAAGTATCAGTGAGGTGATTATTTTATTTCAGTTTATTGAACTAGGTTTACGAAGGAGAGGAATTCACAAACTCTCGTATACTCTCTCGTGTACTGTCTTTTGTCCCTATACTGCCTTTGTTTTGTTCAAGATTCGGATGTTGATGGGAAATGCAACCCTGCAGATATGCAGCATTCTTTTTTTTCCTGGCAGTTTGGCAGCACTTTTTTTCCCTGGCAGTTTGGCATACTGTTTGTGAATTAGGACACGGTGGACTGTTCCGTGCCATCATTGCTCTTGGTTTGCAACTGAGAACTTATTTTGTCCTTGTTTATTGTTTAATACTGAACAGAGTTTGATCCGGTTTTGGAGTTGAATAGCTGAATAGCTGCTTATTTCCTGGTCTCAATGAAAATATTGATATGATTTCTTTTCTTTGATTTTTTTCATTAGCTGTGTATTGATTATGTCTCATGTGTGTTGATGCATATTGTCTATTTATGATATTTAGGATTGCAGCAGATGACTTTGTTGTTTGTGGTTATGTTTAATTGTCTTGCAGCTCTGCAAGAGTGGACTCCGCCCACTCTACCTGGAGTCAATCAGCTGATTGACTTGTTTAACTATCTTGCATGCAATGCTGCTTTGTTCACTTCTTGCCCTGAGGAAGGCCCTGTGGGTGGCCGAAACATGTTGGCAGTGTTTTTAATATGTTAAGTTCAAATATGAACTAGCCGTATTATTAAAGTTTGTTCTTATGTCTCTACGTCTTGGCCAAAGAGCACCTTCAAAACACATCTACTGTCTCTTTTTTTTGTTTTTCATACTTAACTATTAAAAAAGTCTGGCTACTGTGTTCAATATTGGTAATATGTTTGCCTGCATTTTAATGGTTTTCTGGCATCCACAGGTGATGGTAATTCATTGTAAATCTTATTACAAATTTTAACTGGACTTCACCCTATAATGAGGTAATATATTATGTGAAATAGATGGGATTTCCCCTTAAAAGCAACAGCTACAAACCGTAAATTCAACAGTCATACTGAGAAGCTATAATTGAGCTGTTGTTTTAACAGAGATAAACCATAAAATAGGGTAATAAATTATGTGGAAATGAAAGAAATTCATCTTAAAAGCAACGGTCATGAACTGTGAATTGAACAGTTATACCGTCAAGACATAAATTATCGTGCTGTTACTTTTACAGAAATTGACCATCAAAATCGGACAATAAATACTGTGGAATGGATATTATTTCACTTTAAAAGCAACAGGTTTCCATTGTGAATTGTACAGCTATACTGTGAACCTATATACAATATCACCATTATTTTAACAGTAATTCATCTTTATTGGAACATTTTCAAACTGTTGTTTTTACAAGTGTAAGTATACCTTACCGTAAACCCTTATACAATGTCACTGTAATTTTTACGGTGAAAAAATGGCAACCACAGCTGCCGGTAATTCACCGTAATTTTGACGAGATTTTTTTTACAGTGTGTGCAATGCATGAAACAGGAGACAACTGCTCAGATGCTCATTCTTCCTGTAAGCTGGTGGGTGTATGTATCCCAGGTTACAGGGCAGAGTGCGCATGTGTACAGCTGACCCTCTGTCTGCATGTTGGAAAAAGTGGGAATCCTCAAGTGTACCTTAATTATACATATATAAATGTTCACATTCGTATCGCTGCATAGCTATGTTTGCGGAAGTATAGCATAACTGTAAGCTGCATGTACACATAAATTTATCCTGGGTAGGTGTATGTATGTACGCTATAGGCCTTAACAGTACTTGAATGAGGCAGTTCACGACCAAGCGTGAGTGGCAGTGGTTATTCATGCATTTTTGTATTAGAACATGCAGGGGAACTACTAATTCAATCGTCTGCCAGTACGCAACTGTCGCAGTCAATTTCTGGAAATAGTAAAGCCAAGTGATTGGCTCCATTAAAAAAATGTCTGGTAATACCCCATGATGTTATTGTCATGGAGCAAATTAATAACGGATTTCTGACTGACATTGACTAGTGGCTCATATTTGGGAAACAGGATTAGCGGAGTGTCCTGCTGGGTCAATTGTTCACAGCTCAACTAGAGTTTCCCTCCACTGGAAATAATTACAAGGAATCTTGATAACGCAATGGGTCACTGGTCATCACATTAATAGAAAAAGGCAAGACAAACATGATTAGACCTGTTTTTTAAGTAATGTGTGTGTGTGTGTGTGTTTGTGGGCACATGTCTGTTAGTGTGGAGATGTGTGTGCATTTCCTAGTGTTTTGTGCTCACTTGATCCTTCAAATTTCGACAGGGTCGTTCAGCCAAAGGCCCCCAGAGAGACTGATATTAATATGAAGTATAAGCACTACATGGCATGAAGGTCACATTTAAGGACTCATACTCAAAATATTTACACAGGACAGGAATGTCCCAGTATTATTTCCCTGTAAGCTGTACATATTTGAGGCCTGGCCTGAAGAGTTTTTCTTACATCACTGTTTGCCAAGATGTTGAACTTCAGTTGATCTGAGTTGAATAGCTTATCTCTGGCACCCTCTCAACACCCTCTATAATAAAAGAAGTTCAGACACTGTCAGGACAGACACAAGCATTACCTAAGCAATTTATAAGAATTTTCCTTCCTAAAACGTGAGCTGTTTATAATCTTTCAGTTTATGAGAAAACCTTCTACTGATCACCAACATAAATGTAATTTGACCTGAAGGTTTTTGGCAACATTACAAGGTACCAAGGTACTGCACAAAACAGGATGTTGTAGTTCAAAAGATGAACGAAATAAGCGATGCAGTTTTTTCCTCTCATCAGCCTCATGCCTGAAACACAAAACTTAGGGAGTCACACAAGTCTGTGTGTGTGTGTGTGTGTGTGTGTGTGTGTGTGTGTGTGTGTGTGTGAAAAGGGGGATGTCTGTGTGTGTGCATGTAAAATTTGGTTTTGCCCCCTCACTGCTGCTATTGATTATGTTCATATGGGTTTGCTGCTACCTCTCACTGTGCAATACCTACAGCATAATGTGTAATACCTACCTCATGGTGTAGCATTATTATTCACATCCTCTACACTCATTTACCTCTTAATATTTATTATACCCTTGTATATACTCCCTTCTTTCATTGTTTTTACCTCTTTTTACCTTTAACACTTTTACCTTGCACCTTTGTGGCCTTGCTGTCTAATGTTGTTGTACAGGCAACTGTTCAATGACAATAAAGGTCCTGAAGTCTTGAAGACAGGGAATCAACCTGACCGAGTAAAGATGTAAATATGGTCCACGGGCAGATTGACACATCAAGCTGCAGCAGCAGCAATTATACGGGGGATGGCTGCTACATTCCTCTCGGGGCATTTCTTCTTATTTCCATAAAATAAATAAATAAACAGTACCCTGAACGAAAAAAAAAAACCACTGCAAGCTAAGCAGAAATGGTCAGTGCATGTTGAGGTGCTTTGTTGTGGATTTTCAATACAGTGTGACCCATTTTCAGATTTTTTTCCCCTGTCTGTAATTATTGTTATTGTTTTGTATGTAAAAAAGCACACATATTCTAAACAAATGCTGTTCTAGTGCTATAATACCTTGATAGCTCCCTGGCAATCAAAATCAACAATCAAATCGGTGAAATAAAGTGAACAAAGTAAAATACTATTTAATGGTCTAAAATACATCTCTGCATGTCTTCTAGGCACTGTCTCAGAGCTACTCTCCAGGTTTTAGCTGGGTTGTTCCCTGCAGTACATAACAAAGATGTAGCAAGGGTAATGTGCAGTGTTTCACCCTACCACCAACAATAAAGAAAAAATGCAATACACTTGTTCTCCTATGGGGGGCACAACATGAACAAGGTAAAAAGCCACATGTAGACAATAATGATAATAGTAGCAGGTAAGCATTCTAAAACTAGCAGAGATCTTCATGCCAGGCTGACTGTATTTTTTATTTTTATTTTTAAGTCATTATTAGGTGATTTACCAGTGGAGCATGGGACTATGCAAAAGGCCTCTCTTAGCAGCTCTTTGAGCAAGCCACAGTCTGATGATGACCACCCAACATTCATGGATAGTGCCACAATGGCTCTGGTGAGACAGCTGGCAGAGTAAATACAAGCCCAGTCCAGGCCAAAGAGAAGTAGGGGCAATGCTGGAATTGAACTGAGAGAGATCAGAAAAGCCATTGTCACTGATTGTCAGCAAAATGTGCTGCTAGAGTTTGGCAGCATGAATGAGTACATGCTCTGGAAAACATCAGCTGGTCCCATGCACTTCGAAGTGTGACATTGAGAATCATGCAACACACATTCACACATCTGTGACATCACCATCTACTTACATGTCAATTGTAGATGTTAGTGAGGTTACTGTGGTAAAAAGAGGCTTGTTGTATTGTGACCTACACATTACTCAGGAAGAGACTACAACTCCATACAGCTCAGATACATGGGTTCAGTCTTGAGCCAGTCTGGGACACTCTCAGTTTTTAAACTAGAGGTTATATGTCTGTAACATATGCCAAATCTGAAATGTCGACCAAACAATGTGATCCACACCCTATATGGTGTCTCATGTAGTGAACAAGTGAACATTTCAGACACGACAATATATTGGAAATACAGAGGTGAAGATGCCAACTTCAGAAAGTAAACCTTGTTGTGTATTCCTTCTGCCTGTACACTTAACACAGGCAATGTATCTGTAATTACCTGATCAACCTATCTAATGTTTTTTGTGCTCAATAGGATCAGTTGGTTTAGAACACAATTGGATGAAATACAGTACATGGTCCACCTCTGCTGAAATATGATGAGATGTCCGCTACTACCAAATATGCCATTTCCTTTTTTTAATGTTCAGCATGCTATGTGAGAACAGATGGAGTGGCTTTGAAATATTTGGTTGTGCTGACAGTATTATACATGTATCAAAACCTGTGTTATCTCTACATATTTTTTCTTCGGGTGAAATCCTTCTAAGGTAAATGTCAACAGCGTCAAGAGAGGGTGAATCCTAAGAATTTCTTATGGGACCTTCACCTTTTCAGATCACAAACAAAAGGCTTCTTTACATCCACTTCAAGTGAAAACCAAGGCGAAGCCTGGAGAGCTAGGCTGTTAAATAAGTACTCCACATTATAATCTCCCAGTCACTCTTTCAGTTATTGCCATGGACGTTGAAGTGGGGGGAAAGTGGAATTGACTATGCAGGGCCACAATTGCAGTAGAGGCCCTGGCAAGCCAGATGCAGTAGAAATATAGGAACGAAGAGACTGCTTGTGTATAGGGCGTAGAGTTAAATGCTACAGCCTTGGTTATTGCTATGACACAGCGACAACCTGGCAAGGCCAAGGATGAGACTGTTTATTGCAGTGGGACAATCTTCATGAAGGCCCCCCTACCACTTGTCATAAATCCTGGATAAATTCACAGCAACTCTCGGAATGAGGAATCCCATCAGTATTCTTTACAGCAGCTCGTCCATGGCACTACATTTTGGTGAATAAAGCTAAGTCTGCAACCTCTACATGGCTTTGATGTCAGTCAGAGAAAATAGGCATTGCTCATGTCCTTAATACCATAAATGTAAATCTTAGAAACTACAAATCCATTCACAGCATTCATGGAAAATATGAACACATTTTCAAGGATTTTCAAGATGTGCGCAATGTAGATCGTATTTGACAGTATGCATTTGTATTTATGATGAGCTTGCTTAGGTGTTTCAACAGTCAAATTAAAGCTGGCAAGGTCTTAGCTGTGAAACATGTCAAGATGGAACCACAGAGCGGTGTCTGTGTACGATAGTAAGAGCTGTGGGAACACAAGAAGGGAAGTTATGATAGATGTAAAAGAAGGGAGATGCTAAGGAACCAAGAATCTAGAGGAACATCTTTTTGATTTCAGGATACTACAGAATTTAAAAAAATATATAAACAATTCCTTGCTTTCACCAATTTTTTCAACTGCAAATTCAGAAAGGGTGGTGACTCTGTATGTGCCAAGGATGTTTTTTTCTTCCAGCCACTTCCCTCATGGGCCAGGGAAGCCACGCCTTTCTCCCTCTGAAAGTGTCCCCAGAGCACGGCCTTATTTCAGCTTGAATAAAATAGAGTCCAAGAGCACGAGCTGTTCAATTATGCCAGCTGGAGCTGACCACAGGTCTGCATGCTAACACGATAGGAGACAAGTGACACGTCTCCTCTAGAGAGGAACTGGCGGCCATGGCAGGAAAGAAGGCTACCGAGAAACAGTGGCTATAACTTGGAGTATTAACGACCACTTTGTAGCACGTTAAGTCGACAGGCCATAGTGCAGATAATTATTGATGGGAACAGCTGGAGTCTCTCTCACATCTCGTTTCATTTCTCCCAGGATTTGCCAAGCCTCCAGTGTTGACAACAGTGGGATAACATCTCTGCTAATGACCATCCTTGTGATGTGACCTCCAGCTGCTTACACAAGTGTGGTGTACAAACACAGTAAATTTCTTGATATCATCTGCATACAAAACTGTGGCATTAAGGTGAAAACCAGGACTCTGTTCAGCAGAGGTGTCAAACCTGGTTTCATGTATTCTTTCTGCTAATCACTAATTAGCCAATCTACCTGTCTCATGATGTGGTAATTAGGAGCAGCTGGTTGGATCATATATATGGCAGGGGTTTTACTTTCTGAAGCCAGGATCTCCATCTCTTTTCAACATGATGATCTCTTTACTAGTCCCTGACTTTTAATTATTTCCTTGTTTTATATTTTACAGTCTGTGCTTTTTATTGTGTATTGCCTTTTTAATCTTTGTATTTGTATTGCTTTTTATCTTTGTATAGTGTCCTTGGGTGTTTTGAAAGGCGCTCTGAAATAAAATGCATTATTATTATTATTATTATTATTATTATTATTATTATTATTAAATATCATGTCAAGCTTAATGAACTGAATACTTTTGGGGAATTACACTCCTGTAACAATACATAATTCAAATTCAATTAAACATGTAAATCATTACCCGGTCTCAAGGGACCACTTTGGGAGAAGAGCAAAACTGTCCTTTCCTGAGGCTTTTTCAGCTGACACATGAGGCATGACTACTCAAGCATGTCTAGAGTAAATTACACCTGTTTTGGATAGAGTTAACCCAGAGGTGGAGATCCCAGCTTCAGAAAGTAACAGAACATTGTCATAAATTCATTGTGCTTGTGCACTTAACACAGGTGATTGTACTAATTGGCAAATACCTGTCTATTGATTTGTATACCGCTGGTTAGATTAAATATGTAGTGTGTTTTTTTACTTTCTGAAGCCAGAATCTCCACCTCTGATGAAACGCATGCCTTGAATTACTGCAAATAGCAAAATCCTATCCCTACTGAGGCCTTCCATACTACTTAGCTATTGTGGATTTTTAGATGAGTCATCCACCATTGATTATTTCACAGTCCTTTAAGCAAAGGGTATTAATCAGCAATCACGGCTGTCCCTATTTTCCACTGATGCATTTTCTCTGATTTGCAAGAAACTGGCCCTGATTTGAATGATTTCGCTCAGTCTGTTGCTGAGGTGGCTAGACTGAGACCTTGCATCAGAATTATTTATGACCGCACACTGTGACACTGATTAATTCTTGCCTAATTGCAACCTGTGCAAGCTACGTTGTTTTGCTCAGGTATAACTTTACCTTTGGCAATAAACAAATTATTTTGCTAAGACAAATGTGTACAGAACATCATTTCACATGATACAATTTATAGCCATCAGATTTGTGTGTGTGTAAGTGGATCTCATATCAGAAATGAAAATGTGCACTTATGATTCATAAATAATAAAAGCAGAAGCTGTTCCAAGGAACTTGATTCTTTGGGCTTCTTGTCCATGATAAGGCACCAAGGAGGACAGTGATATAAATCAGTATTTTATATATCATATCATATATCATAAAAAATAAGCCTTGCTTCCTGCTCCTACTCATATAGTTACTTGGCAGTTGGCTACTGTATTATTAATTAACAAAATAATATTGTTAATGCCACCCATGTGTCCCCATGTGTTCTCAAGGTACAGCCAGATGTAACTTGACATTTTTAAATTTCAGTACATACAATGACTAATAGTTCTACACAATGTCTTGGTACAACTTTTCTGTTCCATTATGCTTTCTCAGAGAAAAATATTACGTCTTGTCTTTGTCTGTCAGAGATTAAATAAGATCTTTTTGACTGCTGATCTTATTCTCCTAAAACCCCCATTAGGAGAACTTAGGAGGTCCTAATGTAGGCTCTTCATATCTGTTGTGAATCCTGAGCATGGAGCTATGGGAGATGGCAGATAGTGGCAAGGAGCTTGACTGGGGCCCAGACAGCCTCAGTGAAAGGATTAACGCAGACAGAGGATGTGTGTATGTGTGTGGGGGGGTTCTCCTCTGTGTCAGATACAAAGCAAAGGCACCTCCTCCTAAGTACAGACTCGTGGTGAAAATTTTTTATAGGCTATTACTATGGACGAGGCACGTGTGTGGATGCAATTTTTTCTCAACCGGCACAAAAAAATCCAGGAACGTTGTCATGTGGACGAAGCCTCTGTGACCACAGCCTTGCAGTTACAGTAAAACTGGTAGACAGAAAACCTGCCTACCCAAAGAGGATGTAACTTCTAGTCACTGCCAGACAGGAAGGTTGAGGAAGAGGAGCTCTTTCTTCTTCAAAGTACACATAAATAATAATAAAAAAAAATGTTTGTGGTAAATTTAAACTGTACCACCCAAACATTAAAGTCCTTGACAAAAATGAAAAAAGTCTATTCTCTCTGGTAAAAGATCTTCAAAATATGACGTATTATCTCATAATCTGAGAGACTCTAAAGGACAGTTATTTAACTGATTTTAAAAAAATAGTGTGTACATATATTGATATGTGGATTTATGTCAATGTGTCTGTAGGTAACTCTTTGATGTAATTCTGTGTCTCTTTCAAAGAGAGACAGAGTTACATTGTTTTGTAGAATGGAGAACTTCCCCCTATGTACTGTAAGTCTACAACTTCTTGTTCTATATGCCATGTATGAATGCTTTTGGCAAAGCCCTCTTTTGTCATACCAATCAATCAAGTTCAGATGAGTTGAATTTAGTTGAGAGGAAGATAGAAACAAAGACAGAGATAGACAAAGACAGAAGCTTTAACAAGCTTTATACTGGATGAAATTAAGTACATTCTGCTTATTACTTCAATTGACTACAACATTAGCCAGCAATAGTGTGAATGAGTAAGCCATTTGAACTAGAGGTGACATTAGAAAGACTGCCACAGAGCTATTGAAAATAATGCATTGTATCACACTGAGCCTTCACAGTGACCTGCAAGAAACATCAAGTTGACTTTCCCAATGTTGATTAGTTTGCTGTGTGTCCATGGCAACAGCGGGACATCTCCTTATGGTCACACTAAAACTGTACAGCTGCCGCTGTGGCCGATGTAAGCATCTGTCTGCCCCGACAACCGCTGGGATCAGCCGTGACCTTTGCCTGAACTCTTGACTGTTAGAGACTGTGTCTGATTTAAGACGAGTGCATATTTAAGGCAGTATATTCTTTGCCTTCTTTTCATCTTCTAGCTGAAGTTTCCTGACAGGCTGGAGGGGATGGAAATCAATGTGGAATGTGGGAAACTGCATTAGAGTGATGAGATTATTTCAAAGACATGAAAGGGAATAAGAAAAAAGCAGCAGTGATTGTATTTTAGTTATAGGAGATGAGCGAGTGATATGCTACCGCAGCCATGTCCCATGCTAAAGCCCCTTCTAAAAAAAAGTCATTACAAATTATATTATTAATACTGTACATATGGTCAATGCTAAAATGTGAAAAAGTATCCACAGTTTTGCCGTTTATAAATAAAAAACAGCAGGACAATATATATATATATATATATATATATATATATATATATATATATATTTCATTCCCAGAAATAGCACATGTGTGCTTAAAAGACAGGCATTCCACTCATGGATGTGTAGTTTCCAATTAGCTCAAAAGAATAACCTGTAGACAGTTACATGGCTAACAGCACATCACATGTACAAGAGCTCAAACAGTTAAGAGCAGTTTTTAAACAGTGAAGATGGAATTTTGTATCTTCACACTGATAAAGCTGTGAGCTAAACATGGTAAATCGGTGTGACAAAAGTGTTCCACAGGAACACACAGAAAATTAAAATGGTACAATAGTGAACAACATATGTGTTTACTCAAAACAATCAGTGTAATGTTTGTGAGACACTGTTTCACAGAAACTGTATTTGTGGTATTGTTTCTGTTGCAAAAAAAGCATTTTCTCTACATGCATTTCTTGGTCTTCTTTCTGTGCTTGTTTTGTTTCCAGGACATTGGATATGGATTGATTGTTTCATACAAAAGAAATATGTGGTGCTCAAGTGCACTCAGTGCTCTTTATCATCTTTGGCAGTGGGACTTATACTGTGATGAGGAGCCAAAACAGCCACGGGCTTCAGGCAAGGCAGCTATCGGTGGACTAGGAATTCTTGCTGAGGAAAATAAAATTCAGAGGCCAAAGTTCAGACCCTGCGGAAGTATTGATTGGTTGAACATCTGTCTCCTAATATTGACATTGTTCAAGTGCGTTTCTTAAAAAACAAGTACTGATATACACAGACACATATGCATTTAATATACAACACACCCATTATGCAGTGTTAAGAATGAAAAGTTATTCTTGTCTGGGGCTTATGAAATGTCAACCCTTTACAAGAATGTTGACCACTTTGTTGTCTGAGAATTCACACCATGGCATCCATCCATCCGTCGAATTCTGAAGCTAGTTATCTCAAAGGCATTCCAGTGGGCTTGCCTTGCTTGTAAGGTTTCTGGCATTATTTGGTGATACAACATAGATCTTTCTTTATTCATTGTTAAACACATTATTATAAATAATTAAAACATAATAATTATAATATATACCACATTTTATTATAATTGTACATAATAATATTATAAATTGCTTGACTCTATATTTAAGCAAATGGCTGATTAGATAATTAGTCATTTTACTACATAGACAGCTCAAGCACTAAGGGAAAGGGAAAGGGAGCGGGGTAAATCTACGGGCCCTGCCTTGCCAGGGGGCCCGTTTGGAACACCATTATTATTATTATTATTATTATTAATATTAATAATAATAATAATAACAGTGGGAAGGTTATAGTGTGTAATGTAATGATGTGCTGACATAAAATATATATCTGGATGTGAACGTGATGTCTGGTAACTGCCAGTGCTCTTGGAGAAGGCTCTGATAAAGATAAATATCGTCTACTCATAGGCATTTTATGCTCCATTAAACCTGGCAAACATATTAGCTTGCATAGAGTCAAGGAAAATCCCCAAAGAGGTGAGGCTAAATCACATCGACTGCACTCATCATAAAAAAGGGGAATTGAGTCTCGCCAACTACTTTAACATCAGAGAGGATGGAGAATTTGCATGTGAGCATGACTGAACAGCAAGGTTGATATGCGCATACAAATCACATGTGTGGTGTTGAGACTGCTGAACACTCTGTGTTTTTTTATGTGGCTTGATGCATGTTACACTATTGTGGTGAGAGTGAACGGACATTGCATACACTTGAAGGGGGAGATGGCTGTTGGTCCTTTGCTTTAGACATGGGTGCATGGTCACAGAACAAATTAATCAGCACATTTCCAAGCTGACAGGAAACAGACATCCTTTCTCTGCTGTTGTATGGTTTCGTTTCTTTAAAGAGGTGCTTAGGTAATAAGTACGCATGGAGTTTATGTGTATATGAGCGTGTTGGAGTTAAATCTCTTGTGGTTGGGTTATGTTGTGTTCCTTAGGAACATTATTCAATCGTGCACTGTGAGGAAGCATGCTGATGGACACTGAACAGCACATATAAATTCCAAGCACACCTCTGTGAATTTCATTTAATATATTTTACACACACACACACACACACACACACACACACACAAACAAACAAACACACACATACAATAGTTTTGGCATGTTTATGTTTCTTTGCATTTTCCCCAATGTATGACACACTGTGTTGAATAAACAGTGTACAATCTGAAAAACTGTTAGCAGCTATAAACTTCACTGACTGAGACAGAGAGTGGGATAAAGTTTATGTGTGGTGCATAAGGGCTGATCGTGAGCAGTCGCCACGTCCTTGAAAGGACAGCTCTGGAGTACTTGGAGGAGACACTCAGGCACTGTCTTCCCAGGACTTTACTGCCTAACCTCATTAAATTAACTGTCAATATGTTGGAGACCACATTTCCCCCTTTTGAGCAGTACTGGTTGTGGGGATAAAAACAGTGACACCAGTGCCAAAGACAACTTTGCTCCCTTATATAGAGTTAATATCTTACTGTGACAGTCAAAGTGACTTATCTTGTCGTGTTTTGTGAGAAGCTCATTAGTGCAGCTTTTCCATTTGTCTTTGTGGCTTGATTTATCTGACTGCTGGTTGGGTGGCGTCTTGTCAGCTTCTTACAATTTATGGCACATATAGCACCTACTGCATACGTCTCACACACACTATCTTTCTGTATGAATACCACCCTGTCCTTTACGGCTGACTACCCAATCCGCCTAACAGTCATGACTGGTATCAGGCTGACTGGTATCCTATGTTAGCCCACTGTATACCCTTTATTTGGTAAACTCGGTCACTCTTCATTCTAAACAGCAGATACCATTTCAACCAGGTAACACTTTCTGTGAAACTTGCATTCATTCCATAAACACATCCATAAAGGGTTACAATGCCTTCTTAAAGCTTAAAATTAGTATTCATAAGTATTACATATACTCATGACTGCACTTGTAGGCAGGTGACCCTTTATAATCAAGAATGCACTGTGTAACTTGAAGTTGGAATAGGGCTTATGATATAGCATTATAATACCTTAGGAATACAGTCATGAGTATGTATAAATAGTTATGGACACCTTTCATATTTTATGAATGCATTATACACCTTTATGAGAGTGTGTATAGAGTCTTATGAATACAAACTTCATAGAAAGTGTTACCTTTAACAATTAAGTAAACTAGATGTACTGCATATTGGTACATGGTATGACCGCCGCAGTGTATTGAAGTGTGGGAACTGCAGGTATGATGACTTTGTGGTAGGTCAGTGTTGTGAGGTAAGAGTTTGTGTGGAAATGATTTGCTGGAAGTGGGCATGGATGTGGGTTTTGAATGAATGACGTTGTGTGTGTGTGTGTATATTTTGTGTAGTTCCCACCTTCTCGGTCCAAGATATTGGCAAAGCAAAATCACAATTTTTGCAATCAACTATATCACTAGGTGGTGCTATGCTTCAAGTAGGTGTTTATGGGATGGGTCGATACGCCTCTTTAACACCAGCATACTAACACAAAATCATTGTCTTGGGCAAATTTTTTGATGACAGTTAGTAACTGTTAGTAAAACTGTTTTTGTACGCCTAGCTTTGACGGGAAACATTGCACCCTGTGACGAAATGTCACAAAATTTGGTGCACATGAAAAGAAAGCTGTTCAATGTTGTCATGTCAACTTTGAACAAATATGAGCAATTAGAAGCCGAGATATGGACTTTTGAAGAATTTTAAGCTATGTTTTGAATTTTGATTGACATGTAACTTTGAAACAGTCCATCTCAAGATAAATCCTTTGATACATTTTTGCCAGCATTGTCTGTAGATGACATGTACCAAATTTGGTGAGATTCACATGAATAGCCTACGACGAGTTCATTTACTTTGACTTTCGCAATTTTAAAATTTCTCGGAAATTGTTTTTATTGGAAGTGGCCATTAACCAGTGTTGTCAATGTGGGAGGGTCAACAGATTTCACAATAAAAAAAAATGTTGGTTGTAAACCTTACCGTTCTCCAGATAATAGGCAAAATGACATTTTGTATAATTACAGCGCCCCCTATGGGCCAAATTTTATGGCATGTGCTGTGCTTTTAGAAGTCTTTGTGCTGATTGTGCATGGCATATTTTGTGCAGTTTCCACCTTGTCAGTCCAAGATATTGACGATGCAAAATCCCCATTTTTGCATTAAACCAAATAATTAGGTGGCGCTATGCTTCAAGTTAATGTTTATGGGCTGGGTCGATACACTTCTGTAACACCAGCATACTAACACAAAATCATTGTTTTGGGAAAAATTGTTGACAAGTTATTTAAGAAAAAACATTTTTGGACACCTAGCTTTGACAAGAAACATCGCCCCCTGTGACGAAATGTTACAAAATTTGGTGCACATGAAAAGAAGTCTGTGTAGAGTTGGCATATCAACATTGGCCAAATTTGAGCAATTAGAAGCCAAGATATGGTATTTTGCTGAATGTTAAGCTATGTTTGAAATGTTCATTGACATGTAACATTGAAACGGTTAATCTCAAGATAAATCCTTTGATAACTTTTTTGTCATCCTTGTCTGTAGATGACATGTACCAAATTTGGTGAGATTCACATGAACGGCCTATGACGAGTTCGTTTGGTTTTGTTTTCGCGATGTTAAAATTTCACGGAAATTGTTTTTGTTGGAAGTGGGCGTCAACCAGTTTTTTCAATGCTTGAGGGTCAATACCTGTGTGTCCTTACCGTTCTCTAGATAATAGGCAAAATGACATTTTGTATAATTACAGCACCCCCTATAGGCCAAATTTTACGACATGTGCTGTGCTTTTAGAAGTCTTTCTGCTGATTGTGCATGGCATATTCTGTGCAGTTCCCACCTTCTTGGTCCAAGATATTGGCAATACAAAATCCCAATTTTTGCATTTACCCATATCACTAGGTGGTGCTATGCTTCAAGTTAATGTTCATGGGCTGGGTTGATACGCCTCTGTAACATCAGCATACTAAAACAAAATTGTCGTCTTGGGAAACATTGTTGACGAGTTTTAAAAAAAAACTGTTTTTGGACACCTAGCTTCGACAAAAAACATTGTTCCCTTTGACAAAACGTCAAAAAAATTGATGAGCATGATAAGAAACCTGTTTAGAGTTGGCATGTCAATTTTCACCACATTAGACCAATTAGAAGCCAAAATATAGACTTTTGAAAAATGTTAAGCTATGTTTCAAATTTTCATTGACAAATAACTTTTAAACAGTTAATCTCAAGATAAATCCTTTGATAACTTTTTGTCACTAATGTGTGTAGATGACATGTACCATATTTGGTGAGATTCACATGAACGGCCTATGACGAGTTTGTTTGGTTTCGCTTTCATTTTCGCGATGTTAAAATTTCACGGAAATTGTTTTTGTTGGAAGTGGGCGTCGACAAGTGTTTTCAATGTGGGAGGGTCAATAGATTTCAAGACTATGGGCCACATTGTATGGCATGTGCTGTGCTTTTAGAGGTCTTTGTGCTGATTGTGCATGACATATTTTGTGCAGTTCCCACCTTCTCGGTCCAAGATATTGCCAATATAAAATCCCAATTTTTGCACTTACCCATATCAGTAGGTGGCGCTATACTTTAAGTGAGTGTTCATGGGCTGGGTCGATATGCCTCTGTAACACCGACATATCACAAAAATGTCATGTTGTTTGGTAAAACGTTCATTGAGTTATGCAGCAAAAACTATTCGGCGTCTCCCCCTCTTTGATGGACACTGGCACAGTAGTGGGGTGGCCCTTGGGGGCCAAAAGCTTCTATTCGCTCAAAAACTTCTAGGGATACATGCCTACAAAGATTCATGTCACCCAGAGTTTCAGTGTCCTGGCAATCGTTGACGAAAAATCGGTGAAAAAAAAAAAAAATAATAAAAAAGGGAAAAAAGCTTTGCTAGCGGCAGTCATAATAATCCAGAAAGCAATGTTGTCATTAACAGTCTTCCTTATAGTCAGTAGATGTGGAGTACAGCATTTAAACACTGACTACCCTCCCATGTTAGCCCACTGTGTAGCGTTACCTTGATGAACTTCAACTAAATAATGTGGTAAATATCCCAGAGAGCAATGTCATCATAAACAGCTTCAGACTTACAGCATGAATAAGGCCATCCAGTGTGTAATAATGCTAGTGTGTAATAGTGTCTATTTTAATAAGCGAGAACTATCAAAATCCATCTAGCATGTAGTTCAAATACACACATGCAACATTAGCCACACAAGTGTGTAAATCCATAGTAAAGAATTCAACCACATCCCAAACCTACACTACATAGAACCAAAGTGCTGCATAGATCTTTTTAAATTCTGCGTTATTAGTTGGCCACTTTCCACAGCAGTTAAACTTCTCAATGTTACATGCTAGAACTCCTATGCAAAAAGACAGCATAGCCAGACATTCCATATTCCATATTCATTTTGAAGAGGTGGGCTTTTCTAACACACTGCCATCATACGACACATTGACTAAACTGAACTGATGGAAAAGGAAAAAGAAAGAGAGATCTCAGGATCCTCTCCCTGTCACTTTCTTGCTTTGCCTGTCAGTCAATCATTCACTTGCTTGCATAACATCAGTTTGCAGGATATTGTATATATTTTCAGTGACACTATATGCAGAAGGTCCCAGAATGTCCGGAAAGAGATGTGCTGCCTACATAACTATTCTCGAAGGAAAGATTTTGTCTAAAGATTTTAGGTATTAAACACGAACAATAAAATGCACTACTGCATCTGTATTCATAGACAATATAGATTCAGATACTACAATCTAGTACCAAAACATCTCAAATCACCTGGTTCTACCTGTGTGCATAAGATAGGTGATTTAAAAAATTAAGTCCTCTACCTGGCCAAATAGTTGTGCTGATAAAAACCAGCTTATTTAGTGGACAGCTGGAACATATGTACACTGGATTGTACCTTTTGAAGCCAGGTTGCCCATCACAAGGACCAAGACCCACCCTCTACAGTTATCACCCAAGAGGTTTGCTATGATGTCATCCACAACACCTAGCTACCCATTTCAGACGTATCTAAAATGCAATTACATGACTGGTCTAATAAACAAAATATAACATTACACAACATAACACTTTTTTGTTGCTACCTTCGAGTTCAGTATTTCAACTTGCAAAACCCATTGTTAACCCAATAACACACTGACTGACACACTGAATAACTAAATGATGCATTATGAAGAACACCACCACATGTAGTCTCCTAACAGTACATTGGTGATGAGAGCATGAGGTGGGAGGGACTTGGAAGTTTTTTTCAACAGGTTCTATGTTTTTTGACATACTTTGACAGACTGAAAGCCTTTTCTTAGATTCTGAAATATTTTGAGACAGATGGGACAGTTCCTTGAGGGTTAGAAAAAAGACCATGCCTCCCCACCAATGATAAAACTGTGTACCCAGTGTCACTGTGATCTAACTTGAACTTGTGTTGGATAATATGCTAGGTACCTGTTGTAGCACTCTTTGCCAAGGTTGCACTATATCTGGTGTGACAAATAGCTGCCTTCCTCCTCTTCTCTCCCTCCCCAAGGTAAAATCTCACAGGGATGCCACCGCAGCGCTAGCCCAAAAGGACAGTGTTTCAAGTTAAATTAAAAATGTCCACACAACAGACTTGTGGGGTGAAAATCCTTAAAGTTCTGAATCAGCACTATTTTTGATACTATGAGGCAATGAGACAGTGGCAGCCTTTTTCATTCTATGTCAGAAGGCCTTTTTTGTTCTCTCTCAAACATGCTGTAATATAGCATGTAGTTAATTTAAAAATTTGACAACAATATGAAATTCAGTGTGATTCAGTGTAATCGAGA
Organism: Setipinna tenuifilis; assembly: GCA_030347295.1. Lineage (NCBI taxonomy): Eukaryota > Metazoa > Chordata > Actinopteri > Clupeiformes > Engraulidae > Setipinna > Setipinna tenuifilis. The sequence goes on along the minus strand of CM059282.1, from coordinate 2,639,697 downwards.
GTACTAATGTCAAGTCTTTTAAAAGTCATTACTACTGATGATCTTGGAAGTTTCAGCGACCTGGTCTGTCAACTCAGATAGTAGGGTGAACAGAGAAACATGTATAGAGAGGGGAAAGCTGTGACCTGATGGTTAAGGAGGTGGTCTTAAGAATGGGAGGCTATAGGTTCGATTTCTTTTTCCAGGAGGAAAAATATGGGTTGGGGATTAAATAACCAGTGCTCTCCTGCATCCCTAGCTGGCCTTGAGCAAGGCATCTTACCTCACATTGCTCCAGGGAGACTCTCCCTGTACTTATTTCACTGTGTATGTAAATGTAGATGGTTTAGCATCCATTTAGTTTTCAAATATTTTTTTTTAATGTTTTTTTTTCTTAAGATGAGTTATTATGCTGAGTGTGAGTATGCACACTGTTAAACAATATATGGTTTAAAATGTCAGTACATATTTTGACATTTCAGTTATGGTCTCCTAACAGAATTTGCTTTCTAGAAAAAATCTCTCCACAAGCTAAAAGACAATGCTTCAGTTTCACAGTCATTAAAGTTTAATGATGCAACATCTATTTATACTGAACTCTCTGACCTCTCCCAGGGTATAGCTGAAAGTGCTGGCCTGGAGCATCTTAAAAACATCCATGAGTTAGACAGGCCAACAATTAAAAAATGAAAGATGATATCATTGAATCTCTCTCTCTCTCTCTCTCTCTCTCTCTCTCTCTCTCTCTCTCTCTCTCTCTCTCTCTCTCTCTCTCTCTCTCTCTCTCTCTCTCTCTCTCTCTCTCTCTCTCTCTCTCTCTCTCTCTCTCTCTCTCTCTCTCTCTCTCTCTCTCTCTGTTGTATTCATGAAACTTCAGCCTGTCTGCTGTAATCCTGCTTTAATGGGAACAAGTTCAGCTTGGGTGTCAGCATGACAGAGAGTCTGCCAGCCCTTTTGGTATGATCCTGGATTGATTTTGTGCTATTAAAGCCTATAAATGGTCATAAGAAAATAGAAAAAACAGCATGTTATTTTATAATTAGCTCTCCATGTTGGGAAGAATCATCTTTTCAGATGTGAGATTTACTTCAGAGTATCTCTAATGTTGGTAAAGTGCCTGTGAAATCTCACAATGAAAACATCATAAAATGTTCATCTTCCTGTTGGTGCAGACTGATGATGTGTCATCTGCCTCAACATTAGCACACTTATCTCTATTTGTGCCAATCCTTTGTTTGACAGACATCAGACAGTGACATTATCAGGTCTTCTGCCTTGACCTTCTCTTTTCCCAGTTCTGTGCTGATATTTCTGAAAACACGTTTGCTGTTAAATATGTGGCAAGTGAAGGAAATGTCATTGTCCATCCTTTCCAAACAGAGCTTGTATAACAAGTAAGGATTTAAATTAGAAACTCACGACTCTGTAGGGTCCCTCTGATAATTTGTGTATGAAAAGTCTAAATGAGAATTCTCAGAAATAAATTAACACAGTTTGACCCCAATTTCCCCAACTTCAATCTAGTTAGCCAATGCTTTAATCATTGTAATTACTGGGTTTCCCTTGTATATTCATGACAGGAATACTGGAAAGAAGCTGATGGACTTAAACAGGGCTATCTTCAAATGTATTCAAATTAATCAAAGAAAGGAGAATTTGTTTCTCTATAGAAAAAGACACACAATTAACAGAGGTCTTACAACACACCAAACACTGGGTTACCCACAGTATGTACTGTTGTTGTTAGACTGGAGACAGTAGATGCTGTAATCGGCATACTTTTTATACCCTCCATCCAATCTATGACATAGTTTATCTTATGTTCTGAGACTCCTTTAATTTAATTAAGGCATAGGAATGAAATACCTACGCCTGAAATAATATCCTCTCACATATATATCTGTAAAATGATATCTTCTGGTTAAATGCATACCTATCCTTCCTGGCACACAATAAGTGAAGGGCTCCAGTAGGAGCAGGGACTTGATCTCCGCAAAGGTGCCAGTCCCAGGTTCAGAAAGTAAAAACCCTGCCACAAATTTGATTCAACCAGCTCTGAATCAGCTTATTGTAATGAGCATTTTACTGAGTAGCTGATCTACTTGTCTAAAGTCACCTGTGTTAGAAGGAAAATGTGGCAGGGATTTTACTTTCTGAACCCGGGATTGACACCTCTGGATCTCCGTCTTCATTTTTTTGCCACTTGTGTGTCTACCAAAGTTGTGCCATTTAGATTACCGTCTTGCATCATTTTTTATTTGGATTGTACCACCTACCATAAACTCAGACCAAAAACTGTCCCTGAGTTGGTCCAAGACAACAGGGGAAGAAGTGGGCGCTTGGGCTGGTTGGGTCGAGGAGCTGTTCTGAAGTGGGAACCACAGGTAAGCGACCTCTTACTGAAGCTCTGCCAACACACACATTGCAACCACACATTGTCGGTCTTCTACAGCTTTACACCACACAGGACCAATATGTAGGTTAGGGGTTAAGCTGTGCTTTCTGTTCATGTTATATTGGGGCTCAGGCCCAGTTTTTACCATGTCCATTCAGTTAGATGTTAGGCCTCGCTATCTTCTTGCAACAGTGTCCTGTACAACAAAATGTAAAAAGGACTTATTTCACATATCGGCTCCTGAGAGTCTTGTTTCTTTGGGCCAGCTTACATGTTGTTTCATCATTTCTTGATTTGTTTCAGGTATATTTTTTGTCATATATCATTTTATAAGCCTCAACAACAGCTATAATTTAGGTTAATCCTTGGTCAGGAGGAGTAGGGGTTGTTAAGAGACTATGTGCTTTCATGTGAAGTAAATAAGCAATTGTTATTGAAGGGCAAAGAAAGAAAATGATCAACCTGAATGTGAGAACGTGTTGTTTTGGTTGCACAGTTTATTGCAGTTTGTTTTAATTTATTTTTTTAACGTGTGCTGGAATAAAAGCACATGTTTTTTGTTTGGTTTGGTACAATTAATTAATTACTGGGGGAGTAGCTGTCATGGTGTCAGAAAACTGGAACCAGGGAAACAAGACAGAACAGGAGAGGACCCAATTGCATTAGCGTAGCCCCAGAGGCCTTTATTGACAGGTACATTGGGTAACAGACAAGGCGTAGTTGGGGTACCGGTCCGGGTCGAAGCCGTGCAATCAGTCCAAACGGAACACGGAACATACTGGAGACAGGACTGACAAAACAGGACAAGAGACAAGGCACAGGCACGACAGAATCCACAGAACAAAACAGGACACGATACAGGCAAACACTGGGACTAGACTTGAAAAATCAAAACAGGCGGAAGAACAGGAAACAAGACTAAACATGACAAGACAGAGTCGGGAGTCAGAATGCTAGTGAACATACCGTGGGTAGTAAACAAACCGACAGGGAGAGAGTGAAAAACCAGGGCTTAAGTAGTGCTGAAACTAAGGAGCTAAACGAGCGTAAACGAGGGAGTGCGGATGTGGCTGATAATTACGGGAACAAGGAAACAAGGTGAAACAGATTAACAGGGCAACAAGGAAACAAGGCAGACAGGTGGGGCAAATTTAACAAGGAACAAGGAGACAAGATGCACAGGTGAGGGAGATTATTATGGCAGTGCAGGGTGTAGGGAGAATAATTGAAACTAATAATGTGATCAGGAGTAAACACAGCACTGCCAGAAAAACCCCAATGGAACACCGTGACACATGGCCTGTAAATAAAGTTCACTACAATACTTTACAACCTGGTATTGCCTGGCTATATTACTTCTTGGTGTGACATGAAAAGCTTAACGCTTCACCCGGAGCACTCAAATAGCTCTAATACCTTTTTTTCATCACACATTTCTTGAGAGCTCCACCATTATGGAGCTATTTTTATTCCAATATCATTCAAACAAATAAAAAAATATCCAAACAAAAAAACAGCTTTGAGAACAAAAAATGAAGTTTTAAATTTTTAGTTCAAGAAAAAATTGATTGTGCTCCGATTTTCTTTTTGTTATTACAGAATTTATGTTTGCAAGTCTAAAAGTTTTGCACCTCTAAATCTGTTGCGGATCAAAATGTTTCGCTTTCACGTTCAGGTGCGTTTACTTCTTGGTCAAATTTTTTGCGAGTCGAAAAGTTTTGAACCTCAAAATCTTTTGCGAACCAAAAACTTTTGATTTGCAAGTACAAATGAACGTGATAGGCGGGGTCTCAACGAGAGAAAGGGTGGATTTCTATTGGTAGCTTGCCTCTGACTGACAGTAGGGCTGGTGTCTGCCTGGCCCAATGACTATGTCGCTCTTATTAAATAGTTTCAAATACTAAACAGCAAGACCATACGGTGTATTGTTAAGATTTGTAATATAAATGTTTTCCTTGTCAGTGATACCAGAGACTTTCTTACATAGATTGACTTTGGTGATACGTAGAATGCAAGTGGTTGTCCGTTTTGTGCAGGAAAGACGGTGCACCTCACTTAGCACAATGTTATCCTTACTGCCATTTCCCAGTGGGTTCGTTATTCATACACGTACATGCTGGCAAAGGACAAGCTAAATATTCGTACACCTCCCTGGCTATAGTTTAAATTTTCTTTACAACATTTTAACACATGTTTATGTCTTTCTTTCTGTACAGATATGACAAGAATCTGTTCAGAATTGAGCGAGCTAGCTGACTAATATTAGAACTTAATAGCCACCAGAGCAAATTCTATCCGTCGAAAGAAAAGCTCAAATTTGACTTGATTTGACTCTTAATTGAGGGGATTTTCGTAATTTCTGGACCAAATCAAAACAGCTCAAGCCCTTTAGTAACATGGTCTACGTTTTAACCAAGCGGCAACGTTGCAGGCTGAAAAATGAAGTCGGAAGTAAACGTTGTAAGGTTGCAGTACCTATTTTGTCCTTTGGGGGCTGGCTCCAAAACAGAGCAATTTCCCATAGACTCCCATGTTAAAAAGTCAATTTTCACAGCTAAAATAAACATATGGCCTGGTTCAAAAAATGGTTTTAGTGTCTTTCGATAGTTTGGGGGTCCATGACAACTCTGAGGGGGGTGAATTTTTTTAGAATCCATTTGCTTTAGGTAGGCTACAGTTAAGTTTTAATTGTATGAATAATTAGGGGCGTGGCTAGTTTGATTGACAGCAGCAGGCCACCTTTGCTGACGTGAGGCTGAGAACTCTGTGGACTCTTCGGCTGTCATCGGATATTTCACAACTATATAATTTCCAGCATATTCAATGATATATTACATCCAGGATGTCTGGCGTTGCTGTTAATTGTTCTAAAGGACCATCAAAGAATGTTTCTTTACAATTTTATGGTAAGTGACATTACACTACCGTCATCATTACTACTATGTAGCATAGCTGTTAGCGCCGTAGCCTGAAATCACCTCAGAAATGTTAGCATGTTAACTCTGGTGTCAAACTAGCTCCTGAATGACTTCTACTGCAACATGATATTACTCAACCTGCCATAATCAAGTGTACTTGAATGCTACAGTCGGTCAGTGGAATGACTATAGTAGAAAGTCAGTAGAATAGCGTTGAAGGAAAGTTTGATTTGAGTTTTGTCTCGGCCGTCTTTGAAGTTCCATACAGTTTTAGCTCGCACAGCTAGCGCAAGCTACATTACAGCCTGCTAAGGTTCGTCAGCTAGTAATGAAGTTATCGTTAGGCAATGGCAATGCCATAAGTAACAATACCGTCAAATTATGTCCACTGACTCAGTTCTTCATCTGTGCTATACTTCAGAGGAAGTGCATGTGTTAAAAACACAGACTGTGTTAATATGAGAGAGAGAGAGAGAGAGAGAGGCGCTTAAAAGCACCTTTGCTTGTTTATTGAGTAGGCCTAGCTGAGACTTGACTCATCTTAGAATTACGTAAGAAAAAGATCAAAAATAGTGCAAGCCTACAGTCATGTAGAATTGGGCAACATGGCATTACACATTACATTTTGAATAGTAAATTAACATTTCAAACATCTTATCAGTTTTCCTCTAGGTGACTCAGACAGGCTGGACAAGTGGATGGTTAACTTGAGACAGAACTGGACTCCACACCAGAGCTCTCATCTGTGCTGTCAGCACTTCAAGACATCACCACTGATGCCAGGGACACTACCAACCTTCTCCTCCAAGTTTTCTACATCCTACCAGACTACAAGCTTACAGTGTGCCATGGCCTGTCCAAATGTTGTCTGGGAAACTTTAAATGTGCTTTAAACATTTATTTTATACAGTAATGGCGTGTTATGGAAGCTATGGTAGTGACATACAATTACATTACACTTAGCACATGCTTTTATTCAACGCAACAGGACACAATGCCCATTTTTTCTTTAAAACATGTACCTGCAGCATCCATTGAGCACTCTCAAGTTATTTGTCACTCTTGACTCCATTATGCCACAGATGCCCTTTGCTCCCATCCTGATGTCCTTGTGCATTGCTTTTGCTTACTGCTTTTCTTGCTGCATTTGATACTTACCAACCTGCCACTTTACTATATTACACATAACTTTATTTATTTACTTACATGTTCTGATTTCTTTACATGTATGGGTAAATATCAATGTATTGTCTAGTCAAAATGTCTTGTCAATATTCCAATGAAAAATATGCTACTGAAAAAAAAGTTGACACATTCGATACTTATTCGTCCTGCTTTACATGCCATATACAAAATTCAGTTTTTTTCCACTTTGCTCATTGACTGCAGTGTATGTTTAATGCACTGCTTTTCTTTACATTGACATTAAGAGTTTCCCTTTTATGTGTTAATAGTAATTGTTGAAATAAGACATTTTGAGTTGATTCATTCTTGTTTTAATAAATACATTATAAATTCCATAGACATTTCAAGTGTGAATTCAGTGCAAATAGTAACAAATTTGTGGTAGAAAATGTTGTTTGTTGAACACTTGTCCAAGGTCATTCCCACCGCAGTGGATGAGCAGGACATATAGGACTGTTTCTTCTTATAGGGCCTGGGAGAAAAACAAGAGGACGCCACACCATCTTGGACCACCCAGGCCAAATCACCTCATCTGGGCATTAAGTCCCAGGTTGGTGGCCAGGGACCTCCTTGCAGCCTCTTCCCCTCTGCGAACGTAGCTGTGCCCCAGAATTCATGAAGGTGGAGCTGCAAAAAAAGAAAAGAAAATGTGTTAAAACACTGCAACATTTTAAGCATATGCCAGATCAGTCATCACTGTTACAATGCTCAAATGGCTAAGCCACTGAGCAACCACACTATTGTGGTTCTGACAGTCCGATAGGATAATCCCCCTACACTAATATGAAAAGTAGTTCCCCCCAGTATGCGTTTGGTGAGATGCAGTTTAACAATCTTAAACTGGTTTATGTAAAAACAAAAATGAGAAAAGAGAACATTAACATACATTCAACGAATTATATTTTACAACTACCACCAGTTTCATGCAAAATGTAATGGAAACACCAAAGTGGTCATAACTATTAGCTGTTCAAGGTTTTAAAACGTGAGGTATGGCGGTACTGTGTATATTTTCTTAGGGTTTATGATTGTCACATTTGAGCATTTGCTATATGAAACTGTATGTGCTTCATAAATAATATGTTGTTGCTCATGTTGTCTTCCACTATGTTGGACAGATTTATACATCAAAAAGACGGATTAAACGGGCTAGGTTAGTCGAAAGGTTTCAATCACATGACAACAGAACAAATTCCATGTAAAGATAGGCTTGTTCGGATGAGGGTAAAAATCACCTCACGCCTGGACTACTGCAATGGTGTCCTTTATGGACTGCCCTCTAAAGCCCTGGACCGACCACAGCGTGTTCAAAACTCTGCTGGCAGGGCTCTCACACACACAAAGTGGTGGCAACACATTACAACCACACTCAAGCAGCTTCACTGGCTCCCAGTGAAGTCCCGCATTTCATATAAAATTCTTCTGCTCACATACAAATCACTCCATGATCTTGCTCCCCAGTACCTCTCCGATCTTCCCCAGCCCTACTCTCAATCCAGGTCCCTCAGGTCCTCTGGCAAGAACCAGCTTGTCATCCCCCGGTCCAAACTACGGACTTTTGGTGACAGAGCCTTCCGTTTTGCTGCCCCCACTCTCTGGAACAGTCTACCTCTCCACATCCGCCAAGCCCCCACTCTGGCTACGTTCAAAAAGCATCTCAAGTCCCACCTTTTTACTGAGGCCTATGGTCTTTAACCCCTCCCTCCTCCCCTCTCCCCTTTTCCTTAGCCCCATCTATCCTTGTAAAGCGACCTTGGGTTCCATGAAAGGCGCTATATAAATCTAAGTTATTATTATTATTATTATTATTATTATTAACTTCTCATCTTATATGTACGTTACTTTAGTCCAGTTTGAAGACATATCTTTTCTCTCTCTTTTTAGCTTGTTCTGGGGCGTGTATCTGATGCTGTCAAGCTCAATCTTTTATTTATTTATGTATTTGTTAATCTCGTTTTTATTGTATTGCTTTGTGTCAGTAGGCTATACCTATTAATGATCTTTGGGTTATGGTTTTGCCGTGTTATTTTTCATCCTTGTGTTGTGCAGCACTTTGGGACATCTCTGTTGTTTTGTTTAAATGTGCTATTAAAAAACAACTTGAATTGACTTGAAGTTTCAATGCACCCTACTACAACCGCCCGGCCCCTCCTTGTCCCTCACACACAACACATGACCTCTCCGTCATCTACTACAAAGATCAGGTGGTGTAAACAAAAGACTTGTGTACGACTTGATCGAAGCCCGCCCATGCTGCGAGGCGGAGTTGCTGACGTATGTAGACGAAGTCGGACAAATGCAGACAGACCGGTTTGTTACTCGTACGCGGCTAATGGCTAATGTAGTAGGGTGCATTGTAGTAGGGTGCATTGAGACTTCAAGTGAAGTCGTTTTTTAATAGCACATTTAAACAAAACAACAGAGATGTCCCAAAGTGCTGCACAACACAAGGATGAAAAATAACACGGCAAAACCATAACCCAAAGATCATTAATAGGTATAGCCTACTGACACAAAGCAATGCAATAAAAACGAGATTAACAAATACATAAATAAATAAAAGATTGAGCTTGACAGCATCAGATACACGCCCAAGAACAAGCTAAAAAGAGAGAGAAAATATATGTCTTCAAACTGGACTAAAATAACGTACATATAAGATGAGAAGTTCCGTGACAGAGTGCTACACAACATACGTGTCCAGATGTCAATGAACCTTAAACCAATTAGGGCAAAGTTGCGTCACCACGGAGGCGTTAGTTAGACAATTGTAGCCCCGGGAAAGCAACTGCAAGCGCTTGCACGATTTGTCTACATGCGGCTACATCACGTGGGTTTTTAGGTCATCTGACCTTGTGACGTTTTTGTGACATCGCCACGCCTTTCTGGCAACTCTGACACAAAGTCTAACCATCATGCAACATTTTCAGCCCACAATGCATCGCTGACTACATGCGGCTACATCCGTTTGCAAACATTTACCATCACCTGAACGAGCCTATTGTAATAGCAACAGGCCATAGACAATGCGCCTGCTGGCTGGCTGGAGTATAAATTCTCATTGGTTAATTGTATGTTACGCCCAAAACACACCCATGACTAATGAAGTAATTTAAGACCAACCCTGTCTGGCGCAATGTTCACTTTTCCCGCCGTCAAAATACCAAATTGTGTCGGGAACGCCCCCAAAGCAACTTGCGCTTCAGACTTCAGACAATGCACATATGATCGTGAAAATAGAGCCCTAGATGTTCATTAAAGCCTGCATAAGCAGGTTCGAAATGAAATTGGGGAAAAAAATGTGACATGACCCTCATGACATCTGCAAAAACTCAAGCCTGGTAAGTTCAAAACCTACTGGTTGATCTGCTTGAAAATATAGATATGCCAAAGCATTTTAACTACACGTTTCTATGTGACCTAACAGATCATGAATCATGCTCCTGTGAGTTAGCAAGGATTTAAATTAAATCTAGCAAGTGCATACACCATCAGCATTGTAGTTAGTACAAACAGTAAACAGTTAATTTTAGCAAACATTTCATTTATGTTTAATATGACTGTATATGACTAAAATGAATTTGAGGATGATACAAAACTCTACACGACTGAGAAAACAGTAAAACTTTGCATAATGCACTTTTCCAAAGCCTCCATTTACCTGTTTTTCTTACTGTCAGCCTCACTTTTTATGTGGATGTCTCTGGACACTCTGGCACATGGAGTAATTTTATTTCAGAAAAGCTGACGATTGCAGGCCATTGCATTCACAAGAAAACAGTCTGACTACATTTTTCCTTAGAAAAGACATCAATTTATAAGTGATATGAAAAAATAGTTAACCAAGAGAAACACCTAACCAAGAGAAAAGCTGTACTGACATAGTTAGGATAATTACTTTGCAAATTTTAGTATTTGGCTGTGGTTACCAATGGTCATTTTACATTGTTACTTAGTATGTACAGTGGTATAGTAGTACAATAAGTGGGTTGTGTTAAGGTTTTTACTAAAATTAGGTGTATTCTGCCAGAACAGGTTGTGGTATTCTGTTAAAGGGGAACTTCCATCGTTATTTTTTTTATTCATATTTCTGTGTCGCCACTATGGTTGAATGCATTGTGCGTCATTTCTGTGAAAAATTATGTCCTAGATCTCTTGTTTGACGCTGTTTTCTGTAAGCTATATAGGTCTAGTGGTTGAACGACTGGTTTTTCCGGTGTCCCTCGTGAATATCCATGACGTGTCAATAAGCACCTCTGATTGGGCAAATTCGCTGTCTTTCGCTCACCTAGCTTCTGTCCACCAATCCTTTAGGATGTGGGCTTGCCATACATGGCTCTGGGCGGGGCTTACGACCTAGTGACGTAGATAGGTTTAGCATGCTCTGATCCGCTCGTTTTGGTTAGCTCGACCCTTCAATGACCAGTAAAACCATGAGGGTCGAATTTCACGTCTTGGAATGCTGCGTGCATATACTGCTTGTTGTGACCCACCACATTGTAAATAGAGCTACCAAAAGTGGTTTTTGACGGAAGGACCCCTTTAACACAATACATAAACATTTTGCGCTCAATGAAAGAGTATAATGTTGTACCTCAAACAACAGCAACCACATGTCAGTACAGGGCCTTGGAACATTTCCCAGAATTGTGGCACACCTGGGCTTTGAGAGATAAAGCAGTACTTCATCTTTTGTTTTAGAAAGCAAGAAAATATGTATGATATACATTCAAAATGTGATCCTGCAAAAGGAAGTCATGTTTATGATTTACTTACCTCTTAGTGTTTATTACCTTCATCATCATCATCTTCTTCTTCTTCTTCTTCTTCTTTCCTCTTTTCTTTTACTTCTTGTTATTATTATTATTATTATTATTATTATTATTATTATTATTATTATTATCATCTTTTATGTAATATCTCATGTTGAATACCAAGAGAAAAGCTACAAGTGCACAATATTCACAAATCTATTCCTCATTTTAAAGCTCCTTGTTTAAACACAGTTCACTAAACCTTGACAGAACATACCCATAAGAGATGGCATGTCAGCATGAGGAATAGGCTAACTAATGAGCTGCCGCATAATCCTTTGGCTGCAACCTAATGGGGCATTTAAGGGGAGACAATGAATCTTCTTGCGTATAGCTCAACTTACACTTTTCTCATTTGTAATAAGTCATGTTAAGGGGCAGCACAATTAGCTGCTAACACAAACGATAAAGAGCTTCTTTGTACATCTCAGTGTTTCAGAGTATATCACAGTGTCTTTTCTCAGCTTTAGTGAAAAAGCAAGTGGTGCTGCAAGTTAGAAAATATTAGTGGATGTTTAGTGAAATAGTGAACTAGTGAAATGTAGTATAGTTTTGAATGACTTGAACACCCTTCTTGCATGCATTATTTCATGTATTTAATGTGTACTGTTTTAGAAACCTATGCCTCATGGGGTAAATAGTCTGCAGATGTTAGTAATCAGGTAAAGCTTAGCAGGAGTTGAGTGGGTATGGTTAACATGATTGAGAATACTAAAATGCAGTAGTCGGGTGTTACAGCTAGGACCTATATCTTCTACTGGGTAACATAATGCATTTTTGGCATTAATCAATGAGCGGAGGACTGAAGAGAGCAAGAGTGAGAAAAGACAGTGATTGTCCTGGCCAAATTGAGTGTGGCATTTCACTCCCCCATCATAGAAGATAAGTAATAAGGATCAGGACTGTGATTTTCAGTTGTTGGCAGTTGATAGTGGCAAGTCATTTCCAGTGTTGGATCCTGGGGAATGACAAGAAGCATGAACCCGGATAATTGAAATATATAACAGGGTACTGAATAACCTGACATGATTTTTTTTCTGTGGCAGATTGGTGGCCAAATGTGTCGAGGCATTCTAGAACATCTGGAACATTCTGGAACACCGCACATGGCAGCAGGCAGGCTACAAAACCATTACAATAACTGAAGTGAGGGGTGACCTGGAGTAGCAAAAGGAGCAGATCAGCATATTGAGTGACACAGAATCAAGGAAGCTACAATCTGCTCTACCTGATGTCCACAAAAAGTTAGATCCTGACAAAACAAACAAATAACAGGTTTGATATGAGCCGTGTTATCTGTGTGGGACATTTTGGGCATTTATACTGGTAGTGTTGTTTTAGTCTCAAAAAATGCCCGAAGATTGTAAGATCGAAACGTTGTCTTTTTTATTAAAATATAAAAGTCTTTAAAAAGCAGCGTGCAAATCTGTTTTCCTTTCTCTTTGATACGAGCTGCCCTAAACCTACAAATACTGTCTACAAATACTGAGACTATTAATAAACCATCTGTTGAAATCTGTTATTATGTTAAGGTTAGGGGTAGGATTTGATTAAGGTGATAAAATAGTAAACAATAAACATTCTGAAACTAAAGCTCCACAGACAATATGTAATGCCTATATGGGCAAGCTATCCAAAAAAAGCATTAGCAGACCCTTCCATTAGCTCAGAGAAACTGGCATATTTACTTCTAAATGTGCTGGGTGACAGTAAAAATGCCTAGTGTGACTGGCATAGTCATTGGTAATGAGTCACTTAGTAATTTATTCAGTCATTGTTTTTAACAGTTATGGAATACATGACTGTTGATCTTGCTCTTTTCATTTGTAGCAGAGTTTTCTACTATCTTATGGCAAAACAAGAAATTGGAAATTAGACCAGTGACTTGAACAGCAGCAGAAATGCAAGCCCTGTTTGCTATGTGAAATGATAAGGATGCAGGTACAACACAGAATAAAAAAGACCTTCAGAAAAAAATGTTATAGAAGAAGAAGAACATAATATTTTAATCTTGTTTTAGTGTGTTAATGATTTACATTTTTATACATGTTATACTTCAAGCCAAATGATTACTTTAATATAAACCAGTACTACTACTTACAACATTATCATTATTATTGATAATAATTCATTATTCATTCATAAATTAATATTCAAATTATAACTAACAACACATTCACATAAATAGCCCACACATCTACACATTCACACATTTCTGATCACAGCATGCTTGGTAGCCAGCAAAACACAACTCCCCAAAAGCATAGGCACAGGCCAGGAAGACATCTGACAGCAAGTGACCACACATTTGTCTTGTCGCTCTGTCTCCTAAAGCAGGTGATTAAGATTGCTATCTAGCTGGGAATCCTTCTGAAGGTCTAGATGCAATCTTGAGAAACCTGATTATGTAAAGGATAACGGCCGATGAGGTGAACAGTTCCATGGCAAAAATGGCGAGGCAGAGGCGAAGGACTAGGACCCCCTCGAAAATGGAGCATTTCAAGGAGCTTATCCTAATAATATCCATAATGAAAGTTGCTGCCACCAAGTTTGTATTTATGATTTAATTTTATATGCATAAACTACTGAAATAAATGGTTGACTTGTTACTTTATATCATGTGTTAAGAAAACGTAGAGCATGGAATAGTCATTTAACCATTCATTTTGCTATGAGAGTTGCCATGGTTACTATTAATAAGCCTATTGATATGGAACCAATTTTGAGATCTACTTCAAAGGTAGCCAGTTATACAAAGTTAATTCCCACCTCATCAGCCAATCAGAAAAGAGAACTCCATTGTTAAGGAAGATAAGAAACGCTTAAATGGTAACCATGACAAATTTATGCTTAAATGCTCTACTTTTTCTTAAGGGATGGTGTCGTAGGGTACCGTGACAGGAGGTCTTTTGAGGCAGACGCAGACACAGGAACTTGTTGAGAGGGAGATTTATTTAAACTCCCAGCCAGGGGTCACCCAGTGCAAATATATACAGTGCAAATTTATACCCAAAAATAGAAAAATAAACAATGACACGGGGGTCAAAATAAACAAAAAGAATTGCAAAAAGGCAACTAAATCAAAATGGTAATTAAGGCAAAACAAAATACTGCTAACAATAGCACAAAGCAAAATCTCATACACTGAGCGTTCAAGGCTTACCATACAACAGGTATATTCACATCACTAGCCTAACTACGACTGAATCCAACAGCTCTTTTACAGAGAGTCAATTACCGCGCCTCCAGTGGACCATTCCACTTACCCAGGTGAGACGGGGGTAAAAACATGCATTATAAACATAATGAAACAAATGCACCTCCATATTACTACATAAACATATTTACCTTACACAGGTAAAACAACTGCACATTTTGAGCGAACAGTCAAAATAATGTCAATCGGGCTCTACCAATGCCTAGGACGCGCACCGCTCGTGAACGCGAACGTGCCCGACGCATAAAAATCAGGCAGTGAAGGTGCGCGCTCCCTTTACACATGCTGAAACTTCGCTGGTGAACATGTAAGTAGTTTAAACAAGATTGCTACCATATTACACAATGTAACTGATGTTAAGAACAGAATAAAGTTGTTTTTACTGCATACCTAAATCATGTCTAAGACCTGTGATTGTTGAGAGATGGTTAATGGTTAAACCTAGCGAAACATTACTACAATGTCAGCGCGTGCACTCACCAAACATCGTATGAAATGTGTCTAACTGTCGGAGGAGTATGCTGGATGGCAGAAGGTTACCGTAGATTCACACACAATTTGGCACGTTACAAATTTTGTTTTCAAGGCAGAGATATACATGTTCGTCCCAAAGCGGGGAAAGTTTTTAAAAAGCTAGCTAGGCTGCTTCCTGGAGTGCCACGTGATATGACGCCGAGTTGCGGCATCACCGATGGTAAAGTATCAAATCAACCATTTCAGTAGTTTGTGCATATAAAATGAGATCATGAATACAAACAGGAGATAATGGTGTGTGACCAGTTCCATGGAAATAACTTGGCAGAGGCAACTTCACTCCCATTTGCGCCGCGGAGTTCTTCGCCTCCACCTAGCCATTATTTCCATAGAACTGGTCACCTCATCAGCCGTTATCCCTTAAGTATAGTCTGATGCACTGCTAACCTAAGAAATTCCATTAACATTGCATTTATACCATGACTTCAGCGTTCAGCTCTGAGAGTTTCAGGTAAAATTTTTTCTGTGTTGTGCCTGAATCTAAAAATTTGGAACAACATTGAATGTCTTGTAGTGTGACATAATTAAAGAATAATAATGATGTATTTGGGACTGCCCTATGACACTCGACTGCAGCTTGAACCTCCTAGGTTGTGATTAAAAGCTGACAGATAAGATGACCAAGTGCAAACAAAGACAAAAAGAACTTGAGCTGTGATATAGCTGTTTAAGTTCTGGCGACTGAAACCACTGGATTATAAAACATACATCTCCATCATTTATCAGAGTATACAACTACCGAAACCTAGTTACTTTTTACATAACACATTCTGTAAGCTCTCTTTAAATCATAGAAAGGCTATGCTGTTCTCCTTTTTATGTGTTTTCCTTTTCTGAACAGAAAACCACCAGAATTACACTAGGATCGCCTAGTCTCACATTTAGACCACTGTGCTGTCTTAATTACAAACCCAGGGCCAAGGTTGTATAGAGGAGAGACCTTTGATTGAGATGAAACATAGTGCACATATTTTCGCATTGCATTACAGCTGTTCTTGTAGATCAGACCCTGTTAAATAACAATAGCCCAAAAGCTACAGGACAACCTAGTGTGAGCCATTATTTATTCAGGATTAGATGAGCAATCTGGACTTAAAAGATACAATATTAGCCACAATAGTAGCCACATGTTTCAAATCATCTGGATCTACCTGTGCAGTTAATACAGGTGATTTCAATAATTGGTCATTGGAAAACTCCTCAACCCTTTTACTCTCACAGATTGGTATGGTGATTGGTATAGTGTTCTAAGTTCATGTTCATCATTCCATATGCTGTTATGATGAATACATGCCAGTGTTTTCTCCAAGAATGTGTTGCTTTGAGAGCAATTAGAAATGAAAATATCTTGCACTACAGTTCCTGGAGGTTATGACGTGGAAAGAGAAAGACAGCCCAAGGCTAGAGTTCTGCATAGTGTGATTAAGCATGTTTTAATTAACACACCCTGGAAAGGCCAAACTGGTCAATTGAGCCCGCTGGCCAGAAATACAAGAAGTATGGTTATAGTTTATAGTGTGGGTCTAATGGTAAACTGGACCGGAGTTATAAATGTAGCATCACATTTAACCCACCATTTTTTAATTTGAACCTAATGTTTATTTCATAGATGAGCAGTTTGGTATTTTTGAAAACAGTCGCTGAAATTACTACAAGGGCTAATATATTAAGGGACATATTAGCAATATCTGAAAGTGTCCATTCAGTTTGAAGTTTTTATTATTGGAATATAGTTTTTGACTGCACTCAATTTTTCACGAGAATAGTCAATCTTGACGTGAGGAAGTAACAGTGCAAGAACAACCTTGAACACTGTGGTATTAATGCTGTGTTGGACCGGCCTTGTTTGAAGCTAAGCCAGCCACTGATTACCTTGTCAAGGAACCTACAGAACAGGGTGTGGAAATCTAGAAGCTTTCAAGGTATGGGTAATTGTGTGGCTGTTCTTTCAAAAAATAGCACTGACAAATTGCCACCTTTGTGTTTGTTAAATTGTCAGGCAAATGGCAAGGCTATTGTATTTTCAACATGGTAGAGGAGAAACTAAAGTTATGTTGAAAGACACAACTCTGAAAGTGTTCTAGTATAAGTTTCTTTGGTGGTGGTGATACCATTCCAAAAGTTTTTAAAGCCTTAATTTTATCTTCAAAATTGTTAGCATGAATGTGTTATCTGTGTTACAGTGATGTATTATGCACTGAACGTTAAAGATCACAAATGTAATTTTCATAATAGCTGAAACCTTTCAGAACAAATAAGAACAAATAAATAGTTATACAGGAATGGATTAATGTGGGTGTCACAAAGTCCTATACTGTGTGCCCTAAAAACTTTTTTTAAACAAGGCATACTGTGACCTACTGTAACTTTGGAAGACAAATGATTACATGGGTTAAAAAATACTACAAGGAATTCACTGTTCTGCTGGGTGCAGAGAGCATCTATAGACCAAGTTAGCAGTAAAAGGACAATAGAATGTAAGAGGCCACCACACTGTCACATTTTATGACTGTAGCCCAACATAGCTCCACATAGCTCTCAACTCATGTCAGGGCTGACCTACAGCAAGCACACTGCCACACCATGATGTCATTACTTCCTCCTGAGAATACAGGGCACCTCTGGGCCCTGAAGCAGGTACTAAAGTGCAATTTTCTCCTTACAGACTATTTTATGCAAGACAATGACTAGAAGCAGTACTCAGGAGTGAATGTGGTGTGAGGTCAGAGGAAAGGACAATAGTGCAAGGTCAGAGGAAACAAACAAGAAAAGGATCAGATAGTACTGTTTCATAATGAATGAGAGGACAGGGAATGTGGTATGTCTTAGTAGTTTCAATGTTATTCCACCTGCTGCAGCTTAATCACCCCCCCCCACCCCCACCCCACACACACACCACCACCACCATGGTCTGCCACTGCTCTGCCCCATAGAAGCAAGAGGTCAAGATAAATCTCCCCCCAGGAGCAGAGGGTCTCTGGTAGAACCTAAACCTCATGGGAACATCTTTGCTTTAAGCTGAACGGATGGGAGACACTCACCATATGTCAGAGATTTACTGCACACTTTCCAGGGGCTTCAGAGTGGCAGTTTACGGAGGCCTTTAAAATTGCCTGAACAGGAAGAAGAAATAGTTGGGTAATTTTCTGTGCTTGTTTCAGAAAATGGGATCTTAAACCAGGTTATTTCACTTCACAGAAAGGATTGGCTTTGTGGATTTGTGTAATCTTAATGCATTAGAAAGTCAAACGTAGAAAAACGTGTTTGGGGGCTAATGTAGTAATTTTATACATGTTTAACAGAACGGTTAGTCTGAAATATTGCCTGTAGTTAAAGTCAAACTTCTCCCAGAAGAAAACTTCTGCAGACCATCAAGCCAGTTCTTTATGCCTGGGTGATAAGCCAGATTTGCAAAGTGCGGTCTGCCTGGAAATTTGCAATCTGATATTTTATCCTCTGGAATCTCTGTCACTCAGATCTAGTTGACAAGTGGCTTTCAAAGTGAAAGCTTATTCCTTCTGTTTGTAAAATAGCAAAGGCATTTTTTATTCCAAGGCAACATGGATGATGATGGATCACAATAAACTGCACAGTGAAAACCATCAACTGGCAACTCCTCCACCAGAACCCTTTTCGAGAAACAACACTTACAATAAATCATGCGGCAATTTTGTGGATCCACTGTTTTGCTTTTGGACAGAATAATGAGATGCTGCACATTCGCCAACAAGCCAAACTTTGAGAGAATATTTCCTCTGAGTATGGCACTCTTATTAGCTGTCACCATAGCTTGCCACTAGCATAACGTATAATTTGGGCAGGAATGTACACCAGCTGTAGTTATTGTTGTAATTGTTGACTGGAACTGAAACCTTTAGAGACGATGCATTCATATTGCACACTCTGGAAGCTGTGACTGTGTAATGAGACTCGTTTGTATAATCAGTCTGGTTAGTTTAAGGAAATCATAAAGCACAAAACTGCAGAAATGAGATTCTTTCTCCAACTTATAATCACTAAGCAACACAGGATGGAGTATGAAGCAGTCTGAGCAGTGAACGTAAAACCTAGGAATACAACTGTTAGCTTCTCTTAATCCCTCCAAACATACTATGTCAGAAAATGTCTGCATAGTTGATGAATTAATCACAGATACAGTATCACAATAGACCTATCAGACAAAACTGGAGATAATAGCTGTCCTAAAATCAAAAGAAAGACTTTATAGAGCAGAGATTGTATTTTAATGTCTGTATGCTAAAATGACCCTCTGCCTTTTTTACATTTGGACCCTTTTGACACAAATGCTTCCAGTTATGAATAAAAAAGAACTCTGTGTGTGTGTGTGAGAGAGAGAGAGAGAGTATAAAGACTGGTGAGCAGTGTGGAGGAAAAAAGGGCTTCAGTTGCCTCTGACGTGGTGGAGGAGGCTACTGTGAAGCTGTCTACTGTGGAGTAACAGTGGAGCATGAAAAATCACATTCTTCAGACACGGGGGCCAGAGAGGATGGCAGTGAGGACACACACACACACACACACACACACGAGTGCAGAAGGAATGAGGGGAAGCTTCCATCAGGGGAGTTGGGACAGGAAACACTACACATGAACAGTCAGAGCTGTCTAAGCCTCTATCTCCAGTCCAGGCACCCAAACACACAGCAGCATGTGTGTTCCTGATAAATTTTATATTTGCTTGGACACAGATTTCTGAGCCGTGTAGTTCAAATGTGGATTTGTAATAAATCAACTCGACCCTTCCACAATAAAGTCTCAAATTCTAGTCAGGACAGCATGCATTTCCCAAATCTCTTTATAGCTCACTTGTATAATATTACTGTTTTATTCTGACCAGCATAATGCCTGTTTTCGAAGCCACATCAGGCCACATGTAAAGATTAATGTGTCTGTGGTGTCATATTTTCATGCAAGAGGGAGCCGTGAGGACAAGGAGAGATGTGGTGGGTGATAAATTATTCTGCAACATGATGCAATGTTGGTTTCCTTTGTGCAGGAAGAATTAACATTCCTCACTCTCCTGACTCATTTTCATCTTTCTGAGGACGAGGCCTCCAAGGGCTTTATTACTCCAAAGCCGACATCTTCATCTCTGACATCTACACCCTTAAGGAAAAGACTCCACAAAGACCCACATTTGTTATCACCGAGCGGTTTTGATAATGCCACTGTAAAATATCCAGTAAGATGGAAATATCTTTATTAATTTTATTCAAGCTACATTATAAATGGCTTTTCTGTGAAATTTTGAATCATGTGGAGAAATCAGATTTACCTCTCTCAACAGTTTTCTAGTGGCTCTGAAGAATCATGTATAGTGAATGTATAGGGTATAATGTATAGTGGTCTTAGTAAGTGCACTCACTGGAGCTTCAATGCCTTTGAACACATTGTATTAAGGTGGGAAGTCTATTTCCCATAGTCTGACAGCTATTTTACTTAAACAGAGATCTAATGGTTATGTTAACTGTGACAAAACATGAATTGCCGTGATTTATTTAACCTTAACATCTTTGTTAAACAGTTCTCCCCTGAGGTTAAATATGAACCATATGATTGTAAAGAAATTATTTATTTTAAAATCGATGAAAGATGGAGTAGGTAAAAAACATTTTTTACTTATCAAATGTATGTAGCCCTGTGCCCTGCAGAGTATTTCGTTTTCGTTCAGAGGTTTTTTTGGCTATGTTCTCTTTGTATGTATCCTAGTCAGGGGAGGTGTTTACACATGGTCGCTCGGTAGTCTCATTAGAGCCGTGTCATAGTCACACCTGGCCGAGTGGTTCTCACTGACATCTTCTTTTTGGAGGGGGCATTCTCTGTCTGCCCTCTCCACCTTGACAATACAAGCAGCCATACAGCCGGACCAGAACACGTCCTGTCAAAACTTTGACCAGCAGACCTTGGGTCATCTTATATGGCTAGAGATGTTCCGGGAGAAACCAGTTAGTTCTAGCCTGGGCCCGTCCATACTGCCTGTGACACTGCATAGAATTTCACATTAAAGTCACTCTGGCCAACCGGCTTATTTCCAGCTGTTTCTTTGCTGTCTATGAGCTTGGTGTGACCGTCAGGCTAAATTATTTCATTAAAGGCAAAGAGACAACACAAGTAAGGGTTTTCTGGTGAATGATCCCAACCGCATATACACTGTACAACTACCTATATTACTGTCATGTATGAAAACTATTAACTAACTATTAACTATTAACTCAAAAGCACCATTAGAAATGTTTAGCCCCATGAAAGACTACAATTTTGGACCCCCTCCTATTAATAATTGTATTAATACTGCCCTCTAAGGCCCCACTGTCAATACCTTAGAATCAACTTTCCTTCCCTTGGTGGCACCCTTAATGTTACTGACTGCGTTCACATGGTGGGATTGGTTTGGTTTGGGATTGGTTTGGGTGTTGCTTCCCAACGGGTGGTCTGTCCCCAAGTCCCTGTTCACATGCAGTTCGTCTAAGTGGATTCGGCCAGAGACCCGGCCCTTTCCGCTACGCTAGGTGGGGGCGCTGTAGTCAACTTCTATCTTTCTATTATTATCTTTTAATGCAAGGAACGTCTCTTCCACGCATAACTCTTGAACCACTCATCCGCTTGATCTCAAATTTGGACGGCGTCATCATAATGTTACCAGTGTGTGCAGTGCCAAGTTTCATGTTGTTTGGGCAAAAAATGCCAAAGATATCGGTCAAACCGTGCCGACCCAGCCATGACGACCCAGGCTGATAAGATTTACAATGCTAGCTGCTACAATGTTGGACATAACGCGACTAACGACACATAACTAAAATAATGGACATAACACGAGTAAACATTTGCCCACAACAAAGCTGCTACGTAGGTAAGATGTATCTTATCGTATACGCAACAGCAGACTACTGCACTGCACACATATGCCTACAGTGCATACAGACGACACGTAGAGGAGACTGAACTTTTCACCTCTCATTCCGGTTATTCCACATCGCAAAACAGTGGCTAAAGAAAATCTTACAAGTCAGTCAGTGCAAATGTATTTACATAGCCTCCTCCTTTCACCTGATATTATTACCCACTTAAACAATAAGGTGGTCTAAACAAAAACGTAATACTCTGGCACATCTTCTATGGGCTCTGCACTGTTCCTACTAAATAAAGACAATAAACAAACTTTCTGGCGGCATACAAACATGGTTTTCCAGGAGTTTGACGCATTCGCGTACGTGTTGTGCATTCTGCTGTGTTAGAAAGTCCGTATGAAGGAACAAACTGCGTTTTTTATTTCGTTGTTACATGCGCAATACCCGAAACCAATCCGATCCCTGTACACATGGCAGTCGAAGTGGTTTGGAAACAGCCCAGGCCTGGCGTCGCAATTGGTTTACGAAAACCAATTCCAAACCAAACCAATCTCCGTTCACATGAAGCTGGTACGATCCCAAACCAGTTCCAAGTGGTTTCGACTTGTCCATGTGAACGCACTCACTGTTATAGTGTGGTGTGCAAAATGTAATCATGTTGTGAAAAACTTTTACAGCATTCACACTGAGCGACTTCAGGGATTCCATTCCTTTTGGTTTCACCCTTTTGCTACATAACTACATAATTGCAGAGTGTATTGTGTGACAGCAAACTAAAGGCCTGATTGAAACTTGAAGAATGGCTGATTTATTTTACAGTCTGTTGAAATGATCGTTTTTGGTGTACCTGGGGATAATTTCCATAAAGGCCCTTTTGCTTCATCTGGCAACAACAGTGATGACCCCATTAACTGCTCCACTCCGCTGTTGGTGAGTAATTTTGAAAGACCAGTAGGTAAGGTGAGATGGATTGAAGCACAGATAATGCACTGATTACACAAAAAGTGAGATGAATTAATTAGCAGGGTTCACAAATATTTTAAGCATAACTCATCTCCTGCCTGGTTTTCTCTCAGGGGCCCATTTGTCTACAGTTTGGTTTTGTGGTGGCAGCCAGGAGCTAATGGAGCTTGAGTGTGCGCCGTTCCTAAAGAGCAGACTCCTCTGTTTGGAGCATGACAGCCTCTGATTAGGAGAGTGACAGTCTGAAAGGTCCAGAGGAATATAGTAATGCTGCTGTGTTTTGCTGTAGTCAGGTCAAACAGAGGGCAGTCATCACCATTAAAGAATAATTACCATTATCACAAAAACAGTTTTACACTTCAAGACTTTGTGAATACTTCACAGTCAGTCCCATCTTCCAGTTCACAAGGTCTTTCCACATGAAGTGAACTTTGCCATTGTCGAAGGATTTTAGTTGGATGATATAAAGAACCTTGAAAGATAGCAATTTTAATTCAGACTCCCTTACAACATCATGATAGAGACAAAAATTGTGCCCAGTCAGCCTGTATATCATCTCTTAATAACATAAGCCATTTGGGTTCAAAGCACAACTCATTTATTTCATATTTTAAAGAATCATTTATTAAGGGGCATAATTTTATTAATTTACTTTATTTTCCTCGTAATATAATTGGCAGAGGAAATTCCCAGGGGTATAGTCCTTTTGAGGGTAAATTACCTGTTGTTCAGTTGTGCTTTGTGGTGAAATATGTTTTTTGCTTTCATCTGCTGTGCTTTTGGCTGCATTTCTTTAAAGGGAATGTGGATCATGTTTAATCAAAATATGGGGAGCTGAACACTAGAATATATTGTATGTATCTAATGCATCCATAGCTATATGCATCTTGAAGCAGATTCCTTCAGTCGAGCAATGCTATCTTCTTATGTCTGGTATTTAGAGTTGTAAGGTGCATAATCTGCCTTAGAGATTAAAAGAATGATTATGATGTAATTAACTTCACAATATTTTTCTTTCATATTTGTTAGTCACTGTTCTCTCGTAAAAGTGCTTATACAAAACAAGGTTTTTCAGATTGTTCAAAAAACAGTGTGCAATTTCCTGCTCGATCCCTCTGAAATATTTTGATGTGAAGGACATGATATCTTTCGGGCAAAGCAGGTCATGCATGTTCTCTCTTATATATTCTCCCCTTTGCCTGACAGTGGGAAGAAAATGTCACTCCATTGTCCTCACCTTAAGAGCAGGCTGTTGAGCAATAATGGCTAGTCCTCGGCCCCTGTTAGCATTATATCCGCCTTCCACATGCTCGACCACTTCAAAAACAATGCATAGTCAACATGGCCTAACTCAACATCAAACTAACTTCTCCTCTATTACCATAAATGTCAAGGAGTCCCTTTATCCCGCAGTCATACTACGGCTGCATAAATGTCAAACATACTTGCTGCAGGTAAATACAGACATACAGTCAGTGAGGGGCAATGTGGCTTCAATAGCTGCTATTTAATTTTTTCTGCACAGGTACAACCAGATGATTTGGAAATTTCTGGCACTAGATTGTAGCTTCTGAATTCAGGTTGCCCATCACTGCACAATACAATATTATCTACTAGGACACTTATAGCAATAATATTACTGTATGTAGCGCCCCTATGCCTGTATTATGAGCATGACCTATGGGGCGCCCTGAGTTCTCATGAATTTGTGATAAAACAGCAGTATTATTTATCTAAATGGTTTTGAGTTGTGTCCTTTTTACCTGGTTTTAAACAAATGTGGATGTTACAATGATAGGCTGGATACTGAAGTATAATGAAATATAACTTTTTTACTGGAATAATGAATTTAAATGAAATTGCATAAAAATAAATTAAATCAAAACCCTTGTTATTCGTTTTAAACCCAATACACTGTAAATATCTTGAACACGAAATGTGAAAGCACATACACTGTAAATATCTTGAACACGAAATGTGAAAGCACATACACTGTAACCCTACTAACAATTTTTGGTTCCCAGAACGTTCCGGGAACATTAGGCTTTGGTTGCAGTTTGGTTCTGGAAAAGTTCCCTGAAAGTTATTTTTTGGTTGTAAATTGGTTAGCAGGAAACCCTAAATTTGGTTCCCAGAACGTTATGCAAACGTTCCCGTTTGGTTCCCTCAACGTTCTCCCAACGTGCCTTTATCCCTGTTCATGTCATGTTGGTTCTCTCAACGTTCCCATAACCTTTTTGGTTACATGTTTGGTTCTCTAGACGTTCTCCTGACGTTCCCCCAATGTTACATGTTGGTTCCCACAAGGTTCCCCCTACAACCTTCTAGTAACCTTGGTTACATTTTTGGTTCCCTCAGTATTCCCCAAATGTTCTTTTCCGCACCAAAATGTTTTTCTGTAGTTTGTAGTAGGCCTACATTGTAAAAAGTTGCTTTTCCATGACAGTTATTTACTACAGAACACAAGCAGTAATGAATGGCCAGGCAAATGTTGCAGGAAGTAGGCCTGGTAAAAAAAAAAACCTTAGAATGTATACAAATGCCCAGGACACTGAAGAAGCACAGAAACAAATTAAAATACTACAACAATTTTATTACTGTAATATAAATACAAACAATCCTTTAAAATAGCCTTGACGTCGGTGGCGGAGGGGATTCCCGATGCCGTCGGTGGCTCGTCCAGGAACCGGCAAACCTCGGACAGCAGAAGAGCAGCGTCAGCGAGAAGCCCGTACACAACGACAACATCAAACAAAAGCAACAGCAGGGAAGGAGGAGTCTTACGTCCCTTTCCGTTGTTGTTAGCGAGCGATCAATGTTAAGCATGTTACCATCAGTTCTGGGCCTGGGTCACACCTCAAGCAGAAAGCGGTCAGGAATTAAGGACACAAATGCAAGCACAGTGGGAGTGAAAGTACACGCACACACACAGGAATTTCTGTATATAACTGGGTCCAGGCAGCGTTACTTGAGGTTCGTCCGGTCTCGTACAGCCTCCAGGGTTCCCACCAGTGCCGGCTTGTCTGCTGATGCGTTCAATCCCCACCAAATCTCTCATGAGATCTCATCATCATGTATACGTATGTGATGTTACATACAGTAAAACATACAGTACACATTGAGCTGTTGTATTATGCAGGCTGGCTTGGGTCAACATAGACAGGGTTCCTACAAGTTTCTTCAAGTCAAATTCAAGGCTTTTTCAAGACTTTTTAAGACCATTTATCCACAAGTTTAAGACCTTTATCGCAGTTCACCAGAATTCACCGGGAAACAAACATCTTTTAAGTTGTGTGTTAAATGTGTACTGGTTTGTCAGAAAAATGTGAAAATGTGCAAAGGATGATGTACAGAGTACTCACCGAACACCACCACAATACAAAATCATGTAACGTTCAGAAGACAATGCTTAATTAAGGGACTGTTATTTATTTTCAGGGTCACTGGAGGATGTCCTTTTGTGTGATAACTTGTCACCTTGCTGAATTAATTTTTGTCTCTAAGTTCTGTCTAAGTTGATGTTCACAGATTCTGGATATTGGGCGTCACTGACAATACATTGCATAGGCTTTACTTACAATTCTGTGAATGAAAACACATTTAGCAGTTTACCATTAACAGATATATTTATTAAAATTATTAACAACAGTTATTAACAACAGTGACTTATCTTAGTTCTGCAGTCTTTGCAGCGATACACTCATCCAGGGCAGCCAGTTCTGCCAACTTGTCTTTGTGGCCTCTATGCCAGGGCTATTCAATTAGTTTTCCATTTGGGCCACATTTCGAATCCAAGAACTTAAGTTGGGCCACAAATTTTCCGCACTTACTAACAAGTGGTCATTTTTCAGTAATTAGCCTACATATAATAATAATAATAATAGTAACTGTGAGAGGGGGAACTTTTGGCATCTCTCCCTCTCACCGTTTTTACTGTGTTTGAGAATGAACTCTGTGTGCTACGCTTGCCACCACCTGGAGTGCAGCACGGTAATGGCGTCACTGGGTGGCGGTAATTGCACGTAATTGAATGCTCTATTTAAGAGACGAGGAATAAACGAACAGAGAAGAAACGACACGAGCAAACAGAAGGACGTCGTCGTCAACGACGAACAGAGAATGAACGAAGGACACGAACGAACGTTGAGAGAGTGTTTCAAGATGAACTTTGAAACAGTGTTTGACGGTTTTGTTTGTTGTTTTATGTTTGTTTTTGTTCGTGCCAGGATGGCACGGTTTTTGTTTTGTAGAAAATAAAAGACATACATATTTTTGTAACAACGTTTGTGAACTTCGGTAGCGTGACCTACCATGCATCATCACGTGTATGTTGCTAGGCACATCGTAACGCTGCCCCCTCCACGCCAAATTGGGAATATTTGCTAACTATTTGCACTGTAATGAGTTAATAATATCTGGGAATGCAAAATAAATATTGTAACATTATTAATTGATTGATATTTGGTAAACTAAAATGCATATTAAGTTCTGGAGACTAGTGAACGGTATTTTATTTTTCAAGCGCAACATCACCTCGGCCGCATCTGGGCCGCAGCTTTGCCGCGTCTGGGCCGCATGTGGCCCGCGGGCCGCCAATTGAATAGGCCTGCTCTACGCAATATATTCGACCTGGCAATTAAAGTGGCCATCTTGCTCCCTGCCTTCGCCTCTGCCTCCTCAGCCAGCCTGTCAGCATCTCTGGCCAAACCCTCGCACACCTCCTGTACCTGTCTCCTCTTCAGTTTTAGTTCTTGTACGTGGTCCTCTGCCTCTTTCCTTTTAAGGGCTGCATCTTTGGCCTCCCTCTCCTTTCGTTGGGGATTACATTAGCAGCGGCAACAGACGGGGCATCATTAGAAGTGCTAGTGGTGCTAGGTTGTTGTTGGCTAAAAACAGACGACACAGACGGCGTTTGCCGTTTATGATTGACGCACGAGATGTGTTTCGACGACTTAGCATGTGACTCCAGCGCCTTGACGCCCATCGTGCCCAATTTAAAAGTCCGCTTACAGAGTGCACAAAACGCTGCGAATTGGTCACCATCCACTTCTTTGACCCATTCACCAAATGAATGATTGTGTAGCCAAGCCTGGCTAAACTTACATTTGCCCATTGTAGCCGAAGTTGGTTCACCTCACATCACTTTCCGTTTTGTCTTCGCGCCGTAAACTATCAACCTAGCAGGAGCTACGTCATAGTAGTGTTCATTGAATTAACCTCGGTGTGTGCGCGCGCGATGGTTCCGCCCACAACTCCAGTTCCACCATTTACTTGGCCACTCGTACAATTTTTACTAAAACAATTTAAGATCATAAAAAATAACGACTGTTGAGTAATGCACAATGCAAAATGACAATTTATATTCGGTATCCAAATTTAAGACCTACACATGAAAATTCAAGGCTTTTCAAGGCTTTTTAAGGTATTATTTCCAAATTCTCGAATTCAATGCCTTCAAGGCTTTTTAAGACCCCGCGGGAACCCTGCATAGATTATTCTAGAGTGATGCCTGGACTCTAAAAGGCAGATGGCAACTTAATTGTTGAGGCAACCAGGATTATCACAGCAAACAAAACACATTAGCAAACACACACAGCAAACAAAACACATTAGCAAACACACACAAGGAACACTTAAAAAAATACAACCCAAAAGGAAAACAAAAAGGCACACAAGACTGTTAGTAATTACAAGGTTGCTTCATCACTCAATTAAAAAACAAGGTCTTAATAAAATACAATCAAGTATAAAACATGCAATATAAAGGATAAAACAAAAATACATGGCAATGTTTATTGAGGACCCTCAGACCTAAAAAGAATTCCATCCAACTTAGTGTCAAACGTTTCATTTAACTATTGGGACAATTCTGTGGTAAATAAAAAACTGAAATTTAATTTACCGTCTGTGTGGTGCAAACTTCAGTGTATGCCCAATGCACTCCTCAATCTCCACCACTGTTTTGTTAGGGAAGTTGTGCATGCAGGCCTCTGCAAAGGGAAGTTAAAAAAAGTTGAATATTTGAATAGATGTCAAACCTTAATTTTGCAGAGGGCCAAAGTGTGGAAGGCCCTTTTCCCCTTCCTACCCCTCAGGCTGTAGAGGGAAAGGACCTGGTTTGTGGCAATCTCTCGCAAGATTCGGCGCACAGCCGCCCCTTGATTTGGTCCGCCAAGCCTTTCCATAAAACATTTCTAATCAAAAAAGAAAAAAATATATATATACACATAATTAATACTCGAGGAATACCACAAGCTCTCCACAGTCATTTACAATGAAAACACATGTGGAGGCATGGTGGTGTACTTTCATAGCATGGTAAAATCAGTACATCATGTGCATTTTCATATATAGTCATGTCCAGTAAATTACCATTTGGTTCCTTTTTTCTGGGTGAGCCAGACTCCTATCAAGCTCCTCGAGTTCCTCCACCATTGCACATGGGCCCAGGAGCACATCCTGAGTAACTGGAAGCTGTGGGTTGGACTCTTCCCTCTTCTCCAAGCCCTCCATCCTCCTCTCCACAGCCTCCAGTCTCCGCTCCACAGCCTCCATCCTCCCTTAAAATACGGCCCATGTGCTCCTCCATGGCTAGGAACATTTGTGAAAGAATTCCTTTTAGCTTTTCAACATAAATCTACTTGTGTGAAAACACGTTACTTACTTTTTTTGGTGTCCTTCGCTGTTTGTTTTTGTTCCTCCAGGACTAAAGGTAGAATTAAAATGAAATTAATGTTACTTTTTCACCCAATACAATTTTCCAGTGTGAACATCAACAAGTGTGTATGAAGTACTTACGCTTTATTATGACAGCCAATCCTGAGGTCCCCTCTTCGCCATGGGTCATTCCTGAAGTTTTTGAAAATAAAAAAAGTTACTTTTTTTCCGGTCTTGGTTAGGAACTTGTAAGCAGGTAGCAAATATAAAACTCAAGGCAAATGAACCTTCAATTGGGTCAGTGGTTTCCATATAGGAACCATCCAATGTCCAGCGGCTGGGTGCTGGAGAGGGACTGGCTGGGTGGCAATGGCAATTAAAGTGGCCATCTTGCTCCCTGCCTTCGCCTCTGCCTCCTCAGCCAGCCTGTCAGCATCTCTGGCCAAACCCTCGCACACCTCCTGTACCTGTCTCCTCTTCAGTTTTAGTTCTTGTACGTGGTCCTCTGCCTCTTTCCTTTTAAGGGCTGCATCTTTGGCCTCCCTCTCCTTTCGTTGGGGATTACATTAGCAGCGGCAACAGACGGGGCATCATTAGAAGTGCTAGTGGTGCTAGGTTGTTGTTGGCTAAAAACAGACGACACAGACGGCGTTTGCCGTTTATGATTGACGCACGAGATGTGTTTCGACGACTTAGCATGTGACTCCAGCGCCTTGACGCCCATCGTGCCCAATTTAAAAGTCCGCTTACAGAGTGCACAAAACGCTGCGAATTGGTCACCATCCACTTCTTTGACCCATTCACCAAATGAATGATTGTGTAGCCAAGCCTGGCTAAACTTACATTTGCCCATTGTAGCCGAAGTTGGTTCACCTCACATCACTTTCCGTTTTGTCTTCGCGCCGTAAACTATCAACCTAGCAGGAGCTACGTCATAGTAGTGTTCATTGAATTAACCTCGGTGTGTGCGCGCGCGATGGTTCCGCCCACAACTCCAGTTCCACCATTTACTTGGCCACTCGTACAATTTTTACTAAAACAATTTAAGATCATAAAAAATAACGACTGTTGAGTAATGCACAATGCAAAATGACAATTTATATTCGGTATCCAAATTTAAGACCTACACATGAAAATTCAAGGCTTTTCAAGGCTTTTTAAGGTATTATTTCCAAATTCTCGAATTCAATGCCTTCAAGGCTTTTTAAGACCCCGCGGGAACCCTGCATAGATTATTCTAGAGTGATGCCTGGACTCTAAAAGGCAGATGGCAACTTAATTGTTGAGGCAACCAGGATTATCACAGCAAACAAAACACATTAGCAAACACACACAGCAAACAAAACACATTAGCAAACACACACAAGGAACACTTAAAAAAATACAACCCAAAAGGAAAACAAAAAGGCACACAAGACTGTTAGTAATTACAAGGTTGCTTCATCACTCAATTAAAAAACAAGGTCTTAATAAAATACAATCAAGTATAAAACATGCAATATAAAGGATAAAACAAAAATACATGGCAATGTTTATTGAGGACCCTCAGACCTAAAAAGAATTCCATCCAACTTAGTGTCAAACGTTTCATTTAACTATTGGGACAATTCTGTGGTAAATAAAAAACTGAAATTTAATTTACCGTCTGTGTGGTGCAAACTTCAGTGTATGCCCAATGCACTCCTCAATCTCCACCACTGTTTTGTTAGGGAAGTTGTGCATGCAGGCCTCTGCAAAGGGAAGTTAAAAAAAGTTGAATATTTGAATAGATGTCAAACCTTAATTTTGCAGAGGGCCAAAGTGTGGAAGGCCCTTTTCCCCTTCCTACCCCTCAGGCTGTAGAGGGAAAGGACCTGGTTTGTGGCAATCTCTCGCAAGATTCGGCGCACAGCCGCCCCTTGATTTGGTCCGCCAAGCCTTTCCATAAAACATTTCTAATCAAAAAAGAAAAAAATATATATATACACATAATTAATACTCGAGGAATACCACAAGCTCTCCACAGTCATTTACAATGAAAACACATGTGGAGGCATGGTGGTGTACTTTCATAGCATGGTAAAATCAGTACATCATGTGCATTTTCATATATAGTCATGTCCAGTAAATTACCATTTGGTTCCTTTTTTCTGGGTGAGCCAGACTCCTATCAAGCTCCTCGAGTTCCTCCACCATTGCACATGGGCCCAGGAGCACATCCTGAGTAACTGGAAGCTGTGGGTTGGACTCTTCCCTCTTCTCCAAGCCCTCCATCCTCCTCTCCACAGCCTCCAGTCTCCGCTCCACAGCCTCCATCCTCCCTTAAAATACGGCCCATGTGCTCCTCCATGGCTAGGAACATTTGTGAAAGAATTCCTTTTAGCTTTTCAACATAAATCTACTTGTGTGAAAACACGTTACTTACTTTTTTTGGTGTCCTTCGCTGTTTGTTTTTGTTCCTCCAGGACTAAAGGTAGAATTAAAATGAAATTAATGTTACTTTTTCACCCAATACAATTTTCCAGTGTGAACATCAACAAGTGTGTATGAAGTACTTACGCTTTATTATGACAGCCAATCCTGAGGTCCCCTCTTCGCCATGGGTCATTCCTGAAGTTTTTGAAAATAAAAAAAGTTACTTTTTTTCCGGTCTTGGTTAGGAACTTGTAAGCAGGTAGCAAATATAAAACTCAAGGCAAATGAACCTTCAATTGGGTCAGTGGTTTCCATATAGGAACCATCCAATGTCCAGCGGCTGGGTGCTGGAGAGGGACTGGCTGGGTGGCTGCGAGGAGTCAACACATCTGAATCGGAAGACGATACAAATGTCAATTGTGTTACGGTGGGCGTCTTAGGAATGTTACTTCAAACCATAAACCAATGTTTACACATAAAACAACTAAAAAAAAGTTTACATGATGGTGGTGGAGGCATCTGGCGAACTAAAGATAAAGAAAAAAAACAAATTAGAACAGTCACATACGTAACATGCACTGGGCTATTCTATTAGCTACGCAAGTACACAAGATGACTTGACCAACTTACCCACGGGGCTTTCAAATGAGACCAACTTACCCACTGGGCTTTCACATGGCCCCACTGACCTGGCCGCCTTTCTTGGCTGTGGAGGGGACTCATCTGGAAAAAAAGACCCTACTTTGTGCTGACAGGGAAACAAATATTGAAGTAGGTACATAATTATAAACTGAAGAGGCCTTACCATCGCTTGTGGAATAAGTCCGGGGACGTCGGCGAACCCTTTTGGTGTGTGTGGTGCCTTCATCCGTTTCTGGACATGATGTGTCCATGTATTGCAGACACTTTCTGTCTGCCATCTCGTAATTGTCTATATAAGGAAATGATTTTGTGAGCAAGTAGAAAAAATAAATAAAAAATATATGGATCTTTTCATTACAGCACATAGCCAAGATAGCTCACCTGTGGTGTACCACACTTTTTTTAATAGGGTGCTTTTTCCAATTTATGTTGGGTGGAGCAAGGCTCATCACCCGCTTGCGGACATTTACTGCTGTCCACAGGCACTGCAAGCCCCCCTGGTTGGGTAAAACAGAAATTCCTGTGTCAAAATCTGTGTGGTTGAAAAAAAAACCCTGACAATTAATATAAATAAAAAAAACCCTATAAACCGCTTACATCATCAGTTTTTTCCAGCCATGTTGATGGCACCACTGCCATGGCACTATCCAAGAACTCCACCACAGTGAAACTCATCTGTAAAAAGATGGCTTTGTTGACATTACTTTGTTAAGGTTCTGTACTGTAAATATCTTGAACACGAAATGTGAAAGCACATACACTGTAAATATCTTGAACACGAAATGTGAAAGCACATACACTGTAAATATCTTCAAAAAACCAATTCACATAACCTGGTACATAAACATATCAATAGACAGTCTTTCAAATACAGAAATAAAACATTGCACACAATCAACAGATAAATGTCCTATGCCGGCTTAATAGGCTAACTGAAAAGAGTACCGTGATGCAGGCCTGGTTCGCTGCTTGGGTACGGTGTGACCAAAAACTTAACGGTCGCTTCGCTCCGAAGAGCTAAAAGAAAATGGCAGGCTAGCCTGTACCTTGTTGCGGTGGTGACGTGGGTTAGCAGTCACGTAGCAGCAGCATGGGCATGTGCACGTTGCTCCTCGTGCTCACGTGGACAGCAGGGCAGTAGGATCTCCGGGATCTCCGTCGCCTTGTTCGACTTGGCCAGACGAACCACCACTCTCCAGTGCCGAAGAAACGTTTTGCACAGCACAATCACACGGCTACACGTTATCAGTCTGTTAGCTTTTGTTAGCTCCCTCGCGTTAGGCTAGTTAGCCACGGTGCTACCACGCTCGGTATACTAAAACTAACAGTGCTCTGAGACTTGAGTTTAACTAACAGTGTCCTAATGTGCTCTAGTCGACCACTATAGCGACTATCTTTCCCAAAGCCTGGGAAAGAATAAGTTAAACTACTGCACACACAAACTTGGATACAGTAGAAGAGGACTAGCCATCCGTCTTCTTCACTCGCCGTCTTCTCTCTGACGTGAACGTGAACTGCGCGTTCCGCTTCCCACCCAGCAACAGGTTCACAGGTCATACCTCACAGCCAATGAAAATTCACAAAAATAAATGTCCAAATATTCAAAATCCAAATAAAAATACAGACTCTCATAAAATAAATGAAATTCGGCATAGTACATTACACATGCATTTTGTATACAGTTTAGAACATTTTTAACATTAGGGAAATTCGAACAGAAATATAGCACAGGGCTACATGTAAAATCTGTATATTCAACAGAATATTCAAGCACTGGGTATAAACACTGCTTACACCATTTGTACAAAGGGTCTCTACAACTGCTGTGGGACTGTTTGATCTCAGCCAACAATAGGATATATTAAAATCGGTTTTATGAATGAGTAATTTTTATGTCGTTGTTGTTGATTAAGAAGACACAGACATGTAAGCAATTACTGTACATTGGAAAAGGCAGAAACAGACAGAGTGTATACAAATATTTTTGAGAGCAATATGGATTTAGCATGCATGAAGCAGTAAAAGGAGCAGCAGCATGTCCAAGTGATATTTCCATTTATAAATGCAAATAATCTGAGCAGCTCACAACACACAATACATTGGAATATGTTTATTTCTTATTTTTCCACCATCATACAGCTTACTTATAGGGGGACTCATAAGACTGAAGGCATGGTTGTCATTCAGGTGCATAACTTTTCCAAAACTTCTTTGGGTGTTCTCCCCCACTATGAACTGGTTTTCAACTGTGTAGAAGCACTCAGTGAGCCAGTGAGCTGGCCATTCCCTGTATGCATAATTATGTTGAAATGCATAAATTCAATTTGTTCCCCACACTTGCTGCATATTTCCCTTGCAGACAGTGTGACAGCTAGTTCCATGCATGGCTTAGACAGCCCTTGTCAGAGGCACATCAAGAATGACACAGATATGTAAGAGGGAAAATGGGGGACGATCCTGTTTGAGACTCATTGCCATTCCTGTCAACACTGCCTCAATCATATGGTACACTGTATAAAGTGCTGCTTTGAACCAACTTAAAAGAAAATTAAGGCAAGCAGCGCTCCAGGGATGTTTTTATGCTGGTTTAACCCAACAATGCCTTGTATATCACACAGCTTATCTGTAACATTTATACAACACATGTATGTAAAAACTGGCATTTTTAATTTAATCTATCTATCTATCTATCTATCTATCTATCTATCTATCTATCTATCTATCTATCTATCTATCTGTCTGTCTGTCTGTCTGTCTGTCTACAGTATCTATCTACTGTATCTTACATGGCTTTTTTAAGGAGAAGACTCATTGGAATTCCTGTCACTGCTGCTCCAGTGGTGTGGTAGGGTAATTCTACCCTTTAAGGAGGAGAACTATTAACAAGGACACTGGAGGCCACATTGTCAACAGGGATTCACCTAAAGAGTCACATGTAATGTCCAAAAGTCACCAGGGCTGAGGAGGTCAACACTCTAAGAATGAGACTATCATTGCCAGGGAGGACCAGGTTCATTAGTGGAACACTTCGTATTAACGCACACTCATCATAAATGACTGCAGGAATAGCTCCAGAATTAGCGTGGTGGACCAGACTCTTTCTCTTTCTCTTCATAGGCAAACCTGCCATGTCCAATAATGTTTAATTTCACTCAAGACTGTGTTTTCGCATACCAGAGAACGCTCTGCTCTGGAGGAAAATTAAACACCAGCGTACCTAGTGGCAGTGTTTAATCTATAAATTTGATATAATCTACCAACACTGAAGGTATTGTGCTAAATGTTGCCTTCTTTAAAAAGAATCGAAATTGTGCCCATAGTGTCAGAAACGGACTACAAATGTCCTGATGCCCACCCACTTTCCCTTTCCTCAATAAACACTCATATGTGATACTCGGTCCATGTAGTCCTTTATAAGTTGAAAAGAAAATTCGCAACAATTTAAATTTAGGATAAAATTAAGTATGATGGCAAAAAATCAGTAGATTTAGCTGCATATTATATGCAAGCCAATGCCTTAATTTCAGAGAGTAAACAGGAATGTACTTTAAAAGCCCCAGTGTGTAACTTTTTTAGTTGTTCATATTAAGTGTTCCTATTGGCTTTAAATATTACATTTGTAAATACACGGCACGGGGCAATGCTCCATATTCATGCGGGATCTTGATCTACTGTATGTTGGAGGGTCAGGGACATACATGACTTTACATGAATTTTTTGTTTCACTGTGACATGATAACTCAGTAGCTAATGGGTATCGTATTGTTGCTTCTCAGGCCCAGCAAGTTTGAAGAAGAGAACATGGAGCACCACACATATGCAAATCCAAATTTCAGAAGCAGCAGTCTTGAATGCAAGAGATGCCACAATGTTAAACATGGTTAAGAATTTGTAAGAGAAAAGTTTGCCGATTTTCTTGCTTGTCTCGATCACCGCCACACTGTAGCTGCTATTACGTTGAATTCTATCGCTGGAGGGGCAGAGGATCTCTGTGCCCCTGAGAAATCCCAGCTCCCTATTGTCATTCTATGTAAATCTGTGCGCAGACGCAGAGAACACTGCAGAAAAAGCCATAGGAAAAAGCGCGGGTTTGTAGACGTCCACGGGGCAGAATTGATTCTGCCCTACCCGGAAAAGATCATTCACTGTATGTCAGCCTTATACTGTCTATGTATATTACTCCGCACGTCACCCAGTCAGTAGTATAGTTTAACCATGGTGACCGAACATGCTTGCAATAGCGTGGCGTTTCTCTTGGAGAACTCTTTCG
Organism: Setipinna tenuifilis; assembly: GCA_030347295.1. Lineage (NCBI taxonomy): Eukaryota > Metazoa > Chordata > Actinopteri > Clupeiformes > Engraulidae > Setipinna > Setipinna tenuifilis. The sequence continues at coordinate 2,602,863 of CM059282.1, read as the reverse complement.
AGCGACTCGACATAGGAACTAAATTGCCAATATGAAGTCTTGGACCCTATAAGCCAGACATACATATCGTTTAGCAAACGAAGGACAAGGATAGGTCATTTAATCAGACGTTTTCATGTTCATGGTATGATAGAAAGCCTTGGCTCTATGGTTGTCCAGAACGAAATAAAATGTTCTGTTTTTTATGCCTGTTCTTTCGTCCTTCTGTCATGGGTGGGGATGAAGGGGATATTTGGAGCGGTGTATGTGTGTGTGACATGAAGCATTTTTTCAAAAAAGGCGAAAAACACGAGTCTAGCAAGTCACATCTGAGTTGTGTTATAAAACTAGCCATGCTAGAGAATGCTAACATCGCAGTACAGCTCAATTAGGGCTACAGTGTATGTGTTCGAAACCACAATAAAGATGCTGACAACAACAGGCACAGTCTTTCAAAACTAATTGATTGCAGTCCGCTTGTCTCACTTTAGTTTCCCTTTAGGAATTACAAGTTACTCTACTTCACTGCTACGGTTCTTTGCCCATGTAGCGACAATAAATGTCACATCATGCACGAATGTGATACAGTACATTATTAAGAAAAGGCAGGGTTTTAGTTATGTTACTTCAAGATTTCCTTTGCCTTTATTAATATAATAAGACATTTTTGCCAAAAGCATACCTGTACTTGCAAACAAGTAACCACGATTTACTTAAAAACCAAGTTTTACTTGATCACACACATATATTTCAGGCAAATAGCGTCTTTAGGCATGATATACGATGTTTTTGATTATTTACTTTCCACCAGTAAACCAATTTTGCCCCGTTCGCGTTTCTGAGGTGACAGTTTTTCCTTTTCCCTTTATTTTGTGCGTAGTCATGGGTGAGGTGCGTGTAGGTGCGCGCATTTTCCCCATCAAGGTTGCTTTTTAAAGATAGTGGCATACGCGCTCTTTAGTGCATGTTATGAATTAAATGTAATAAACTCGGTCATCATCAGCCTATCTTCCCAACTTTTTTTCTACCCACGAGCCGCTACTGGTACTCTGAACTGGTCTTAACCGTACACAGTAGAAGAAATGGACTGAGGGGTCGCGTCCTTTTCAATGGGACCAGATGAAGCCAATTTTTTAACATATCGCTTGGTCACGTGTCAACTTTGGTCCACTGCGCAAACTCCTGCTGACGTCGAGTGACATTGGCCAACGAACCCAAATATGATAAATTGACGAGTAGATGCTCAAACACAAGTCAGACAGCATACCATCTTTTTCGGAATTAGTGTTTTTCTACTGTTATGGTTGCAATCACATTTACTGGAGTGGAAGGCTTATACTTATACCGAGGGCGCTAGCTAGTTTGCACATTCATACTGACCTGTACTGTGTAGCTTAGCTTAGCCATCTTTCTTTGGGCTTCATTTGCATCGAACAGTAAAATCCACAAAGATTACAATTCCTCTTACAAACAAACACCAATTCTGGTGCTTATTTTGCTGGAAATACAGCTAGAAATGTTTCTTGACATGAACAGAAAAGTAAACGGGCATGATTATGGGTATGGCTTGTTATTCAAACAGTACGGTAAATATCCTCCTGTGCGACAGAAACCCACTAGCCGTCGCATGATGTGTGACGTAATTTGTAGCACAATTTCAGATATACATTTCTTACAAGACAATGACATAAAAGATTTCCGATGGAGGCAAATATGTTTTGCAGTGGTTTCTCTAGGGGGTCGGCCCATTAGTCCGACAGCCCATTAGTCCGACAGCCCATAAGTCCGAAAATAAGCCATAGAGGACCAAACAAGAATCCCATTGGTCCGACATCCCATTTGTCCGACTGATGTGCGCTGGCACGTGCGCAGAACGGAGACATGGACAGTGCGTGCTCGAGTCCAAAAAGGATAGAATCCATGAAAAAATAATAATTCTTTTATCGAAGCCCGATGCCGGGATCCCACACATGTCCATGTCCATGTTGCAGCTTTGCAATAGATGTGGAGTCTATTTCCCTGTGTCTATATTTTATTCGCACACGCACTGTCCCCCTCTCCACCAAGCGCTCGCGAATCCTTCGATGTAAAACAGCCCCGAAGACAACGTGTTATGCTATGCAGAAGCTCTTTGTAATTCTATTTGAACGGAAAACAACAAAGAGAAACAGATGTTTCGTTCATTGTAATCACGCTCCTTTTAAAACAGCCGTTCCAGAATTTTGGACATGACTGGTTGTCAGTGTGAAGCACAGAAAACGCACTTGTAGCATATTGGGTGCTTGTACCTTTAAACCGGCTGTCATGGTGTGGATTGCCAGGTGACACGCCAATCAGTTCGCAATTAGTGTGTGTGTATAAAACACATTACACCGGCTGTACGAGCGCGCGGTCGCTTTGATGTTCGTAGCCATCTCACCAAGGATACTTGGTTTAGGGTCCGTGTCTGTAGTGCATCCTGAACGGCTCTAATGTTTGGTGTCGCACCGTGGTGTTTATGGACGGACGATCTCAGTAGAAGTCTTAATCACCCAATAATAATGTAGCCAATGTATATCTCACCGGCTGTCATCTCTCCAGGTACCGGGCCGTTTGCATGCCCACTCCCCTCATCTCTGCTTGAGATTGTGGTGCCTCGCTGCCCGTGGTAGGTCGCTACACTCTTCCTTGATGATGACTGATGCAGCGTTGGTGTTCTAATGAATGTCTCTGTCTCTTGTGTGTGCAGGTAGCCTGGCGTTCGGGGTGATTTCCCGAACTTCCGTGTTGAGTTGGAGTCAAAGAATGGATAATAAACTACATTGATTTTTTTTTTTACTTTTGTAGTTATTATATAGCCTAGTGTTGCTGTAGGCCTAATAATGTATTTTTTAAAAGTCAACATCCAAGGTAACATCTCATTTTCAGCTCTAGCAAGGCTGAGGACAGCGACAGGCACAGGCTGCGCTTCACAAGCAAAGCTATAAAATCCGAAATGTGGAAAGGATGCTTTTAAAACATCTTGTCTGTAACTGTGTCTTTGCGCGCATTGCACACACATGTGCGCGCACGCAAAACGCTACCTATCCAGGAGACCTTCCATTCTTTTGCAAAAGGCTACATATCCTCCAGACCTGGCACATGACATAAATAAAATGGAACGGGCACATTTCAACAACTACTGTAATGTTCATTGATGCTGTAGGAAACATGCACCAACGTGTGGTCGGACCAATGGGCTGTCGGACCAATGGCATGGAACCTTTCTCTAGTATCCAACGATACCAACATCAAGGCATGGCGTGCCTCCTATGTGAAGTTATTTCATGTCAAAGTGACGCTAAAATAAGTGGACATCTATGGAATGCTAAAGGCAACTGGGCCCTTTCTAGGCGGGCCCTTTCGCCCATAAGGATTCAAGTTCTGCGTTTATTCCTGCCCCCTTGGGTTAGAAGCAACTGTGAACCAAGGGGGCAGGAACAGACGCAGAAGTTGAAACACCCATGGGGCGAAAAAAAAAAACACAGGAGAAACCTTGATCGGAAATTTGTTATGTTATTTGTTTGTATTTGTTTGTTATGTTATTGTCTTAAAGTTTTTCTGAAATTATGCTAAAAATGACGTCACAAACTAAGCGACGGCTAACTTTCTGTCGCACAGAAAATTTACCTTACTGTTTGAATAACAAGCCGTAGCCATATAGTAGGGGGAATTATCAACAAAAAAGGGCCAAATCGTTACGCGGTGGATAGAAGCACCAAAGTTGGTATAGATATTCTTTAGGATGTATCTCATCATTTCAGAAGGGGTGCCCAAACTTTTCAGTCAATTAAGGTCATTTTAAAAGGGAAAATCCAAGATGGCTGCCAAAAACGACCCAAACATAACAAAATGTTACATAGCTTGGATATTTTGGCTCCTTCTGCCATTTAGTTTTTTTGCATGTGATGTATATAGACTGCCATCAATAAATATGTGCAATTTCATACATAAAATAATGTTTCATAACTTTTATACAGCTTTAAAGAGGAAAAAAACACTAAAAACGCTAAAAAAGTCTGAATGAGATGACTTTTCAAATGGATCTTCATTTGAGTGGGGATTTTTTTTTAAAATACATACATATATAGCTTTAAAAACTTTCACAGGAACTTATTTCTAACTTTCAAAGAATAATTTATTCCCCCCCCCCCCCACCACACACACACATACACATATAAATGTACAAATTCATAGCCCTACTGATAATATGTATTAGGAAACTCTCAATTGTTTATTTATCACAAGTAATAGCCAGCAGGTACAATAGCTGTGTTATGAGTAAACCCCTCTTGATGCTATAAGGGACGGGATTTACTGCCCATGCTAGTGTAACCGATGTCATCTGCGCTAGTCCAGCCCTGCAAACGCCCGGGCTCGAACCCACGACCTCACAACCACACAGTAACCATGGATTAGGAGGTGAAAGCTCTAGCCAGTCGCCTGAAAAGCCTAGGCTCTCGGTCAACCGACTAGGGGCGTTCTTGAAGTGTCAAGAGGGAAGCTTTTACTAACGTTCTACACGCTACGCCCTGTGCTTTACATTGCAAGTAAGTTCAGAGATGGAGATTTGGATGAGTTCTTTTCCCATTAGAACAACATTTATCCCCCTGCTCTCTACAAAGAGGGTAAACTCAATTTGCCATCACAGAAATCTGATCTGCTTGGACTAATAGCTCCTGAAACGTACTCGCGTGTGCCTTCCGTGATTGATGTCAAGATCATTGATGGGGCTGCCATTGTGTATTCTTTACCTGTTGATAAGGCATCCACCTTTGGTCAGTATGCCAGTGAGGTCATTGTGCCATGGATGAAGCATCAGCTGAAGACATGCAACAGGCTTGACATGGTTTGGGATGTGTATATAGACAACAGTCTTAAAGATTCAACACGGCAAAAGCGGGGGCAAGGCATCCGTCAGAAAGTTGGTGCAATAACTAAGCTTCCCTAGCCTGGCTAACGCGACTTATCAATGCTCTGCGAACATTGGTCTGGCCAAGCTGTGTTGTAAACCCATTTCTCAGAGGGCGGGCTTAACCCACGTGTGTGAAATGCCTGTGTTTGCTACTGGACGAAGCTTCGACCAATCACACCCCTTTGTCCTCTGACGTATACGCAGCGACAGAAACTGCTTGATACAAACAACGAGAATCGACTTGGCAACCAGTGGGGCTAACTGATAAATTAAACTTTTACCGAAGCCGGTCAGTAGCATTGCGAAAACGTCCTTTCCTGTAAGGAATGCTTCAAGGGCTGACCTTTGCTCTATTTTCAGAGAGAACTTCTCTTTGAATTCTTCCAAAACAGCAGCTACAGTTGCATTGAAATCTTGCCGTTGCTCCACGTTCGCCATGTTGACAGTGACTGAGGTAGATTTCCGGTCGCTAAAATACCGCGTCATTGCCTTTCTGAAATGCTAGATTTTCATTGGTCCCAGTTTCTCTGTTAATGTAGAAACGGTGTAGACAGGGAGCTTGGCCAGACTGACTTGCAAGCGAAATGCAAATGCAGCGGCACAGGAAGTATGGGCGTGCCCAGGCTAAAGCTTCCCCGCAAGTTCTCTGATTTTCTGAAGGACTCAAAGAACAAGGAAGAACTCTTTCAAATGTTGGCTGAGAGCATCAGGTCTACACAATTTGAGCAAGGAAAGCAAGTACATGCCACCAAAGGCAGACATGTTGTCTCATCTGGTCAATCCACTTCAGTCCCAGAGTGTGACCATGAAGAGGCAGACACAAGGGTATGCCTGCATATAACAGATGCTCTGCAAAATGGTGTGCAGAGAATTGTAGTTAGGACAGTGGCAGAGGCGGACAAAGCGGACTGAGAAAGTAAAAGTCCTGCCATGTATTGCTTCTGCCTGTGCCCTCAACACAGCTGATTTCAATAATTATCTCATCTACCTAGGATCAGCTGGTTCAGTGAATTGGCTGGAACAAATATGTGGCAGGATTTTTACTTTCTGAACCTGGGATGTCCACCTCTGGACAGTGGACACAGACATTTTAGTTATTCTTCTTGGAGTTTTTGGACAGCTTCTTGACAACTACCCATATGTCGATTTGTGGGTTGCTTTTGGTATGGGGCAAAACTTTAAAGAAGTACACATCAACGATCTTTTCAAAACCCTGGGGAAGGATACATGTGCAGCTCTACCAGGTTTCCACACATTCACAGGTTGTGATACAACTTCTCAATTTCAGTGCAAGGGCAAAAAGACAGCGTGGGCTGCATGGAAGTCATTTCCAGAGGTAACAGATGCTTTCATTGCTATGACTGCATGTCCTTTTCAACAGCTTAGCCAGAAATCCAACATTTTGGAATGTTGGAGAGGTACACATGTGTTCTTTATGATAAGACAACTAACCTGGACAAAGTCAATGATCTCAGGAAGGACATGTTTTCTCAAAAATGTCTGACAATGGAAAATATCCCTCCCACACAGGCTGCACTGCTACAGCATTCTAATCGAGCAGTGTACCAAGCCAGCATTTGGTCCAAAAGTATGCAGGCTATTCAGTCAGTGACTCCAGACAAATATGGATGGACCAAAACAGATGATTGCTGGACACCTTTAAGGGCACTTTTACCAGAGGCAGCCAACGTTTGTAGAGAACTGCTTAAATGTGGCTGCAAAACGGAACCTCTGTGCTCTCGAAAGTGTAGATGCAAGAATGCAGGGTTACCATGTACAGCATTATGCCAATGTGCTGGAACATGTGAATAGATATATTTCATAGTTCATTGCTTGTTTATAGTTGTAGATAGTCAGTTTGAAGTGCATGATATCTTATTTTAGGCAAATGACATAGGTAGCCATTTCACATTTCACTTTTTTAAGTTTTTTTTTTTTGGTGGGCTTTCAGTTAGCTTCCAATAGAATGGGTGGGCATTTCTGATTCCTTTAAAAACTCACATCCTGTTTTAGATTTTTGAGACTCATTTTCCAGGATGTCTTAAGGTCATACAAAAAGTATACAGTCCAAATGTCATGCTTTTATGAGGCCGGTTTTGGTGGGTTTTGAATCAGCAAAGTATATGGGCAGCCATGTTGGATTTCTTCAAAAACTCACTTCCTGCTTAAGATTTTTGAGACAAATTTTCCAGGATGTTTTAGGGTCTCCAAAAGAGTGTATACTCCAAATTTCATGCTTTAATGAGGTTGGTTGTGGTGCATTTTGATGGGTTTGGAATCAGCTGCCAATTATATGGGCGGCCATTTTGAAATTGTTCAAAAACTCACTTCCTGGTTGAGATATTTGAGCCAAATTTTCCATGATGCCTTTAGGTTACTCAAAGAGCATATATACCAAATTTCATGATTTTATGAGGTTGTGTGTGGTGTGTTTTGAATCAGCTGCTAATTGTATGGTCGGCCATTTTGAATTTCTTCAATAACTCACTTCCTGTTTGAAATTTTTTTGGGCACCCCTTCTAGGATGTCTTAGGATCACCCAAGGGACAATTGTACCAAATTTCACGCTTCTATCCACCGCGTAACGATTTTTCACTTAATTCCCCCTACTAATAGACTACTCATGCTCGTTTAGTTTTCTGTTCATGTCGGGGAAACAGTACAAGGTAGCATTGAGTTTGTTTTTTTTTTTTGTAAGAGGAATCGTTATCTTTCTGAATCTTTACCATTTGATGCAAGTGAAGCCCAAAGATATATGGCTAAGCTAAGCTACATGCTAGCCTTGTATGTACATGTTAACTAGCTAGCTCCCTTGACATGCTAACACCTAAGAGGCATTCACCCCCTATTCCGACATGCCATTAGTCAGACATACCACTATTCAGACATCCCACTACTCAGACATCCCGCTATTCAGACACTTTTTAGTACCGCTATTCCAACAGTTTTTTTTTCACAGTTAATGATTGACAGCTGCTCTCACGAAGCGGGGCTGCTTGATTAATTGGGTTCAGCTGGTTCAGAAAGTAGGCCTACTTAAATCCTACATTGAGTTTTGTTTAATAAGCACACTATTTATCAATAGCCTATATATGCATATATTATTTTTAAACATGGCAGCGAAAAAGAAAGTCCTACGACATAACGAGCATCAACTCACAAATGGTCACCTCCCGATGTGCCTTCTTTGTGAACGTGTTTTCGAATGAGGCAATGAAACACGAAAGGAGCACCTGACCAAGATACACACTGCAAGGCATCAGAGGGTAGCCCACGTTTTTTTCCCCTAAGCCCTAAAGGAGCATTAGCCTATTGTTACCTTGTTTTGTCGGAAGGGAAGTCAAACACAGAGCGAGTTGGTGTTATCACGCATTTCTCTTTTAATTGCGAAATCGGGATCACCGTTAATTTTTGGAGAAAAACTTGTTCTTCCTGTCAATGAAGAGGTCCCGCTATGCTGATGTGACAGACATAGGCCCTACGAGGGGAAACGATTCTTTAATTTGAGTTTTATTGCGCGTACAGTGCATAACTCCTTGTTAATTGAGCGCACCTATCCCGTTTACTCCTGCTGCTGTACGTGTCTGTCGCTGCTGCTTATCTCTACGTTGTATTGATATTAAAAAAAAAAATAAATAAAAGAGGAAAAAAATCCCTTGCCTGCTGTCACACGGACCAGTTTTCCTTTCCCTAACTTAAATCCGAAAAACTAGTTAACAGGGACTTTGACTAGCCTACAGTCGGTTTTGCCTCCAGGGTAGGCCTTGGTTTTCAGCGTCACAATAGGCCTAAAACTATTCATGTCGGAAAAGCGGAATGTTTCAAAAATAGCAACATGCCCCTACTCCGACAATGGAAAAAAAAATTGTCGGAATAATGATATGTTTTTAAAGAAAATGATAATGTCGCTACTCCAACAATTGGACGCTATGTCTGACTAATGACATGTCTGAATAGCGACATGTAACCCTTCTAAGATTGCCTGGAACCAAAGTTAGTAGAGGAAGAATCAAGTCCCGAAGTACAATATTAACCCTCCACTTAAGTTAACGTGATTGTACTTATGATGATGGTAAAAATATATTCATTAAGAAAATGATTGTAGGATTTCGTGTCATTTGTGATTAAGCATCTACTAGTCAGTTTATCGTATTCGGGTTCATTGGCCAATGTCACCAGGCTGGGTCTCGCTTTTGCGCAGTAGCCTGGTGACCAATTTGAAAAATCGAAAAATCTGGCTTCATCCGGTCCCCATTGAAAAATAATATATAATGATAGTGATTGTAAACTATGGGTTCGTCTACAGGTGGTCAGTACACACACAAGGAACTGAGAACGAGACGTGTAGGCCTACTACAGTGTAGCAAGCATCAGGTATAAGGCTATAGTATCATTGGTACTGAATCCGGACGTGCATACTCTAGGGCTGTGCATGGGCCTGCTGTGCTGCATTTGTTTTGTCTTTTCCAGAGAGTGATGGAGCTAAAGGCAGATGCCATAGGTCATGAGCTGATTCTTGTGGATGAGGCAGGTTTCAGCCTCACTATAACAAGGAACATTGTTGGACACTGTGCCATAATCAATGTCGGACAACATGGTAGCATAACTATGTGTGCAGCTATAAGTCAAAATGGTGTTGTTCTCCTTCTCTGCCTTGCGCTAGAAGGTCTATGACCATCATCCACATCAATGCATGGCCCTTCTACAGGCAATGGAGGAGGCATACAGGGATATTGTAGTAAAGGGGAAAAAAAGTCATCCCACCTGGATTTGAACCAAGGTCTCCAGGGTGTCAAACATGCACTTTGACCACAACACCACAGAGCCAGGTTTGTTGGCATGGTAGTCAAAGCATACACACAACCCTAGTGATGGCACACCATCACAGACATTGACTAGGCATCATGTCAGGCCTTGATACTGCACTCCAGAGATATTTTCTGTCAGTGCCTTTGACTAGAAAACATTACAGCTTATGTTGACAAAATTTTGTGGCTGGACCCAGAGAGACGACAAGATGTAGACTTCTTGGTTTTTTTTTTTTGTTTTTTGTTTTTTCTCTCAGTGAAATTACTGTATGTTTTCTTGTGTTTTAACTTGGAAATTTTGTTTGTATTGATGTGTGTAAATGAATATCCATACTTTGAATCCCTGTGTGTTGAGTTGGATACCTGTGTATGACTTCAAACTGAAAATATCTTGTGCACAGAGAAACCAAAAGCCAGATGTGTTTTTCATTGATACCATTAGTGTGTAGTTGCCGCATTGTGTGCTAACTAATATGATGGTTTGTGTTAACTGTTTGGTACAAAAACACAATTTTTACAAAGGTTTGCAAAGTTAAGCAAGATGTGTTAGCTTTTGCAAGGTATCTACAATGTTTTGCTAATTTGGTGAAAGGTTTTGTTATTTGTGTGTAGAGTTTTGCAAAAACAGCCAATAGGTGCAAAAAATGTGCTTAAGCGATCAGAAAAAACTGTAAATATGGTTTGTTCCAAATCAGAAATTCAGCTGTAAAAAATAAAATTGCCATAACAAATTAGAGTGATTTAATTAGTTTTGTCATTGTGACAAAATAAAAAAACTTAGATTTTCCAAAGTAAAAAAATGGCTTACAGCTTTATAAAGTTTTAAAAAGGAAACCTTTTATTTTGTGTCAATATAAATTCTTGTCTTGGGTTGAATAAATATTTTCACTTTGGCTTAAATCAATATTTTGAATTTCAACCTAATCATAAATTTAAGTTGGAAAAAGCTAATAAATGTAGATGTATTAAATTAGAGTAAGTTTTTACAAAGAGCCATTTTTTCTGGAAAAACTCCCATAGACAGGAAGTTCTCAGAGATCAATGGGCGTTTTTATAATGCGTCAGTGTACTACTGGACAGAGCTATAACCAATCAGACCACTGATTCCGATGATGAATGCGTGGTAAACATTCAAATAATCTTTTGAAAGGACTAGCAAAGGAGGCCCAGGTTAAATTATAAGCCTTTTCTCTGCCTGAGTACTTCAAGACCTATAGACAGTGCATGGGAAATCTCAGGATAGAGGATAGAGCTGGCCTCAGTCACATAATTACTTCCAGCTGGGTATGTTGGAGAGAGGTAATAAACTTCTCAATCGAGTGGCACTTTCAAGCAGACAGAAACAAATATTGCAGCCTAAATTAGGTATTTGTTCCTGTTTTAATCAGGCCAAAGTGTTTATCAACTGCTCTATAGCTGGCTGTACCAGATGCACAGTTGTGAAAGCTACTTTTAGACCGCACAGTAAACACAATCAAGCTTAAAAAAACTTGTAATCCTAAATGGGCATAATGGACAATTGATATTTTGTGCCAGAACTGCTATGTCATTGTGATGATTCATGTCCACGCTAAAACATGCGATTTTGACTAAATGTTAGCCCTTCATATGTATGTGAAAATGATGACATAACCATAAAAAGGAGTTATGCAGAATTTTTCTCATTTACATTAAGTACAGCATCATCATACCTATGTAACATGAGAGAACTAGTGTTACTAATGTGTTCTTTGTCATAGATGAGACTTGAGGCTGTTGACACTGTAACATCAGTCTGACCTCTGGTTTCCTGGTTTCTCTGTGGATAGAAATGCAGGAGAACGAGTTGATGTTTAACGAAATGACTTGGCTCGCTGCTTTTTAATCCCGACTCTGAGTGGGAGATGCTTACAGGGTTCCATGATCCAGGATTATTGCGGCGACGTGGGCCTTGCAGCCTGGCTCTCGGTCTTAATGACACACTGTCTCTTCCCATCATGGCTTCAGACCTCCTCACATACTCACTGCCAAGAGCCAGTGAAGGCAAACAGGCACCCATAAAAGAGTTGCCCTTGGTAGTTTTATAAAAAGTGGTATTGCTCTATAATACTGTGAAGGTACATTTTATACCCGGGCTAAACGAATGGATAGATTGTCATAACCACAACTGCTTTTTGAAATAGTATAAATTGTTTTTATCAGGCTACTTTACCATGCTCTGAAGCATTACATTTTATTGTTCATCATTTTTATTGATTGGCCTGGACATGGTATTTTTTTGGTATATAAACTTAAAATGAATAAAGAGCCTCAAAATAAATGAATAGGCCAGATCCAGATAACTAGGACATATTATGTGTTTTACTAAATACAGGCATGGCATAATGACAAGTATCCTCTTATTTCTCAATTCAGTTGGGTGTTAATTCAGGGGGTAAAAACTAGACCAAAAATACTGCTTCTAAAAATTAGAAAGTATACGTTTCTAACCCATCTCCGTCAAAAATGACACGTGTATTTTATGAGGTGTGGCTCATTGGTCATTTTCTGTTCTTTTTACAGCAAGAACATTTCTGAATAGTGTAAAAAAGAAAATAATAATATGAAATTGAGAAGAATAACAATAATCAGTCAGTCAAAAAACTATATTGAAAAGTTGAATGCTGAAATACAGCCTTGGCAGATTAAAAAGAAAACATAATCTTTCTTGTAGTGGCAGCCCAACTGGCATGTGGTTTCGGGAACTACCATGTGAGGGACCAGCATGGAGGAAAACAAGGCTTCAGTCCTCTATTCCTCTGAATAGTGCAAAAGCTCAGGGGCAAGCGGTGTAGAAAATCATGAAAAGCTCTGAGCAAAGCTTTCCTGAAATGAATCCGAGGCGCTATAAATAATGAATAAGACACTGTTTGTTTGTAGAAGTGTCATGCTGAGGCTGACGATTCTCTGAGTTGCAGAATCACTGAAACTCTTGCATAAGTGTGCCATTCTAACTCAAACTGGTAATGATACATTAAGTACACCCCAGCCCATTTATTTCAGCTCAGACATCAGGGTGGATTAATGTGTTTATGCAGTTGTTGAAATGTAACCGAATTGTTTGATGAGGCAAGGACACATTTTTAAAAGCCTCTTCAGATGATAACAAATTGAACCGTTAATTTCCTGATCACAGTAAGTGTTTGTAAGGAATACATAGTCAATAGAATCTCCAGCTATAGAAGGTTCTACCAGAAAGACTGCAATATTATGTCATACATTAATTTTCCTCTCCTGTCCAATCACCTGTCTACATCTCTCAACATAAGGAGTCAGGATTACGGATTTAATATTCATAACCTTTTCTGTTCCCTAAGTATTTGTGGTAGAAGTCTTTCGTTATTGGTGTATAGTTAGGGTTAACACTAAACTTGACACAGTATTCTAAATTACTGTGCAGGATAATAAAGACAAGTTCAGTTGGGTGATTGCTATTACAAAAAAACTGAAAGGAACTGAAGCACCTAGGGTAATATTTTCCTAGTGTCTCGTTCCATTAATCTCACCATCGATATACACTAGGTTTGTACCAGTCGGAGACTATTTGGAAGTCAGGATGATGGAGACTAGTGCTAGAGTGTGATTTTGCCTTGGCCCTATTAAGTCAAGGCCAGGACGGAGACTGTTCATTGAGGACCAATTATATTGCTGTTGAAATAAATAGCAAACTTCGAAAAACTTTTATGCTTGCTCTTCACTTTTGCCTCTCAAACTCCTGATAAATATTAATGGGCCAAACAAAAATCTGTGCTGCAATCTTTTGCTCTATCCGCACTTGTCAAGGCTGTAGGTCTTCAGAATAAAACACCATTTTTTAATTAAACTGTTTTATTGAGAGGAGTGAAGAGAAAAAACTAAACAGCTAAATGCCAAGGACTACCATAGAAGGTTCAGGGGGGAATGTTCTCCTCCAAACGAGCCACTCCAATTAATACTGCCATTTTGCTCAAATGGCCTTGAAACCCAACTGTGTAATTCACATTCTTATAGTACAGCAATCTTTCGAGATGCATAATTATGTCATATTTAAATATATATGTTATATTATCTTATTTTACAGTGTAGTTATGAATGATCAACCATGTGGATTTATTTGCAAGCAGATTGCCCTCATAGACTACAGGATTATACAACAATAATATTTGTCTGATATATTACACTATAATTTATCCATAAGTCATTAGAACGCAGCCATTACTAGTGTAACCATTGAAAAGACAGATGCCTGAACCATAGAGTCATACATGACCATGGTTAAAAAAAGAGAAAAAAAGTATATGGATTTTCATAAAAGAGTGAATACTGCAAAAATCTGCAGAAGTCCACATAATATGCTTTGGATCTGTGGATCCCCATAAATGTCTGGGTTTGGTGACATAAATCAGCGCTGAAAATTCCTGGAATAAATAGAGAGGAGGAAGAACAAAGTGGCCTCGACAGCGAACAATCGTTCATCCTGCCTGCCTACCCTTCCTGGGGCCCAGTCAAAGCCAACTTAACAATTGCATACCTGATATGAAAATAATCATCTGCAGCTGTTTTCTCTGACACAAGCCATTCTCCTCCTGCATGTGTATTTGTCAGCCTGTACAGTCCTACATTTATTATACGTACTCCAAATGCACTTAAGCCTGTCTTCAGGAGGAGGCAAATCAAATGTTCCGCACCCGTGCCGGAGCATCTGCTGCAGTTTCACAGGAAGCTAATGCAGTAGGGAGAGAGCAGTGCAGCACCTATAGGTTGCCACTTTCTCCCAGTGTAAAGAGGGAGCCTTTCTCCCCCACTAGAGAAACTTCCCTGTCTCTCTGTGGATGGATGAGAGGTGCATCTGAAATTCATCCATCAGTCCTTGTCTCCAGAGCACAAATACCCCAGAGAAATTGCCTAAGAGGTCGGTCATTCTTTTAGTGCCAGCTGCTTTCTTTGTCCGAGAGAATGCAGTGGAGGTGTTTCGTTTAAATGCCACCCAAAATGCTTGGAGCATGCGTATGTGTCTCAAGAGTTTCCTGGCATTATCACTTAATGTAAACAAACATCTTTGGTAAAATATTTAGCTTCCCTAACCACACTTACCGCAGAAGTGGCACACCAGAAGATGACTCCATTTATTCTTAAGGGCCTGTTACAGCGAACAGCTTCACAGCAGCAGCAGCGGTAGAGAGAATTAAATCTGTGGTTGCAGGATCCTTTTCCCAACCTACCGTATGTTCATAACATATACTCTTGTTAGTGCTTGTGGTCTACCATCACAAGAGCCCTTTGTCACAGCCACTCACACAAGCTTGGTTAATGACACACACTTGTGCGTGAGCACACACACACACAGGGGCCTATTTGGTGATTTTTTTTCAAAGTATAGCCTGTGTTCACAATGCATAAAATATGGCTGTGCAGACAATTCTTTGTGCTCTATGCAGAACAAGTGGTCCAGTTTCTACTCACTTCAGCAAGCAGGCATAACTGAGTTCTGGGAGGCTTGATGTCAAAACCTCAGCCATTCGACTCCTGCGATACAAATTATTATATTCCTACTTCCACGCCAGCTGTCACGAAGCATTACAGGGTCCTTTTATTGTGGTGCAACAAGGTTATGTGAAATTAGCATGCAACATTTTCCCCATGCAATCAGGCATGCCTTTCAATGTTTCACATGACCTCAGGGAAACACAGAGCCTCCCATTTTTAAGAGAGCCACCCCCATACTGGTATATCTTCTACAGTGTTATATTAAGTGACAACAGCTGTGTAAGGCTAAACACAGCCAACTAAACATGCATGATGTACAGTAGAACTGAAGAGTATGACAATCTTTCCTGTCATGTTATTAAAGGAATGTACAGTGCTCTTTTTATGTAGTCCACAGCACAAGCGACAGCCCAAGCCATAACCAAAACAATCAGGACAAAGTGGCACATTGCAAGTCTATGTCATGAAGAGAAATGTTCAGCGGTAATGTCAAAACTGCCTTGAAATTGATATATGGCCTCTCAAAGTTTTTCCTTTGCAGGATGATGTGGTGTTCATAACTTCTAAGTAGGATTTATCATGAAATAGCTCAGTAATCAATTATAAAAGTTAGTACTCTAAGTAATTAAACTATTTAATTGTCTGGGGAAAAAAACTTGGATGTATTTCTATTTTATTTAACTGAAAACAATATGTTGTTATAAATTCATTTTTTGTGTTTACCCAAAATGTAAAAGTCAAACTGTAAGATAATAACAAATAACTGTTAAACTATTATTTTTGTTATAACCTATGTACATTTCTATACTTAAAGATCACAGAAAAAAATGTTTTATGACCATGCATTAAACTATTTAGAATGTAATGTATAGGTATGCTGTTCATTACAGATTTATCAGAGAGATATATCCCCAAAGGGAAATTCCTTTCAATAATTTACTTATATGTGAGAGGTAACACCCCAACAGCTACTAAAGCTGCAAGAGGCAGGCAAGTTATTTAATTTCTATGTACAAAAACGACAGGAGCGATTACCATGACAAAACCTGTATACACATTGGCATTTGGGGAACTAGAGCATTAAAAAATTGAAGGCTGCTTGACTTTACACAAGTGAAGTTAAACAACTATGATGCATTTGATTGTAAACAACTGATTAGATAGTTGACTCCTTGAAGTTATAAGCAAGTTTGAAGGTTTGAATGTTTCACGAATGGCATGGACAAACACAATGCTTTGTGATGCTTTATAATGTCTTGAGCTATTTCACAGCTTCAATAGCTTTTGGTATGAGTGTACAATTAGGATTAGAGCACAATAAGCATACACACTGCAAACTGTGACACACACGTCAACACCCAGAGCAGTGGGCGGCCACATACTACAGTGCCCAGGGAGCAATTGGTGGTTAGATACCTTGCTTAAGGACACCTCACCTATAGAGCAGGGTGAAAAAGAGCATTGATCATTGACTTCCCCATTCAAATTTCTCTTGCCACTACTGTATGTGAAGTTGAGACTACAGTCCTGCAGGTACTGTATGTCACTGGTGTGATTCTGTATGAAATTAA
This sequence comes from Setipinna tenuifilis, assembly GCA_030347295.1. NCBI lineage: Eukaryota > Metazoa > Chordata > Actinopteri > Clupeiformes > Engraulidae > Setipinna > Setipinna tenuifilis. The sequence goes on along the minus strand of CM059282.1, from coordinate 2,586,088 downwards.
ATGATGAAGTTCCTGACATTGGCAGGTGTAGCAATATTTAATAGAGATGTACTTGACTTTGCCTGCCTTAAAACATTTCTCAAGAGTCCAGTACATACAAAACATATGTATTCTTCTATTTAAAGGAAATAAGAGGTAAGAACAGCAAGAGCAGAGATGTACAAAGGTGGTAAAAACCTAACAAGTAATAATACCTTGACATGACTATAATTATGCCTAAATATAGTCATGTGACAGGCTGCTTTGAGCTTTAAGACATTATCTGTCAGTGATGCACAAAGAAAGTTTGGGAGTGGGGGAGGTTTTGGGAGGATCTCATCTGACCGTGAGTAATAGTCTCACTGCTAAGTATGTGGTGCGCGGCGGTACATTCCTGTGTCTTATGCCAGCACAGGTGTCTCTCTCTGTTGTGATTTTACAGTGGGGTGACCTGAGAAACCTGTGAAGACAATGAAAAACCCTGAAAAAAGTTTGATAAAAGGTTTTAGAAACATGCTTAAGCTTTGTTGTTACTGCACAACACTGCCAGGTAGCTATAAAAGGATGTAGAGATCAGTGCTGTAGTCTAGCTTGTGGAGGTGGGAATACTGTGAGCAGTCCCCCATCACCCCCTACACACACAAGCACCAGTGCACCTGCGCTGTACAAACCTGTTGATGCGTATTTGTGCATATTTTAAGTTGATGTGTTCAAATCCAAAAGCTTTGTAGATGGTGATAGGGCGTATACCATTATATCATGTAGACTACAGTTCTGGCAGAGATGTCGCTATGATGCTCTATGAAATGCTCTTTTGAATGATAGAAACGTACCACTGTTACATCTTATGCAGGTGTGAGTTATAAAAGGTGTAAAAAGGTTATGTTAAACTAAGGCTTAACTAAGGCTTAACAAAGGCCTATTTCTACAGATAATTGTAAATTGCTACTGCATTTTTTAAGAATTTGGCTTAAAAAAGAACAATCTTTTTAAATGTGTCCCATTCTTTACAACAACCATTCCTCTAATATAAATACTGACTATTGCATTAAATTCAAGCTGCTTTAAGACTTGAACTCCTGATAAAATGGAAATCTACATCTGCACTTCTGTCAGTTACAAATTTACTTCTTATACATTTGACATTTCTCAATCTGCCCTCACTGTCAAGCATACTCACTCTGCTCCAGGCGCAGAAGCGCAATGGTTTTCCTAATGCAATAATGATAAAAATACTCTGTCTTAACTTCAGGTTAATTCCAAATGTGCTGACATTACTGACTTATTGGCAGTCATTTGACGGGTTATATTCAATCATGATCACAACAAATGAAGCGTTTTGCTGTAAAAAGAAGGAATAATATAGAGAAACTACAGAGAGATAAATGTGTTTACTGATTGACTGATATGGTACTAGGGAGGTTGGGAACAGCCAATACATGGAAACAATAGGAGACAGGTACAATAATACCCAAAACTGCTACTGTACTGGGAGTTGTCCTTGCCAAAAGAATATCTCACGATTCACCCTAGCTGCTTTACTACTGTTTGATAAAAGGTAGAGGAGGTAGACGGGTAAAGCAACATTTTGTAAATTTGCAAATAGGATTTTCTTTCTTTGGTTTTCCTTGTGTTGTGTAAATAATTTGTATGTGTGTGATATTCTATTTACAGTATGCTTTTTTACTGCTATCTATCTGTTTGTCTGTCCATCCATCAGTTTGGTCATTCATCATGCAAGATGTCACATACTTCCACCATTTTCATTATTGGGAGGTATTCTCCTTATAGGAAGCATTCTCCCAATGTGAGCTATTCTCCTAATGGGTAATATAGTCCTAGGCATTAACTTAAACGTCATTTACTACTATCTATTACAAAACTAATGATTATTAGTCATTAGTCTATATAACTAATATACTATAGGAGATTATTAACATTGCTTTGGTGGCACACACAACTGTGGTGTACTCTTTGTTGACTAACTCTGTCTTCTGCTTGAGCAGTTGAACAGTTTCTCATTGGTGCTATAAAATGCTAAATGGTTAATTAAGTCCTTCAACATTCTGTCAGGTAGTTAATTGTTTCAGCCGTGCATAATTTGTAGCTGGAAGGTATGCCAGAAGGGACATGAATTATTGAGAAGTACTAGACTGAGAGAGAGAGAGACCGAGAGACGGAGAGAGAGAGAGCACCCTGTTCTGCACACAAAGAGAGATACTGAACTGTTTCTGAAACACAGGAAATCATAGTGCTATTATCATGCTGCTACATCTACCCTTTTTATATAGAACTAAAATGCTCCACTGAAACAGTCACAGAGGGGTCACAAATAGTTCAGATAGGTCATCATTTACGTCACAGTTCTTCCAAAGTTCTCACCATTTAAGCACAGGAGTTCACAAGCAGTTAACAATGCACTCAAAAATTCAAGCAATACTGTCTGACAAGTAGTTTACTGGGTTGTCATTTAACTGTAATTCTAATACACTCACAATGTAGCCCCCTCTTTCAAAGTCTGGTGAATCACTAAGCTTGCCTAATTAATGCAAGTTCTGCCTGTCTGAAGCAAACTTGGCAGAGTTGATTAAGTCAACAGAGTTGTGATACAATCTGATTCGCTTTAGGATATAACGCGTGGGATACAAAACAAGCTGTGAAGAAAATATCTCCAAACATGGGGGAGAGGTGGGGGACATGCTCTTCTAAAACACCCATTTTCATGTTTAATGAGTTCCATATGTTAATGCTGCAGATAAGCTGTTTTGGAAAAAACAACTAGCTAAGAAAAAAATGTGACTATGGGTTTACAGGTGCTACTGGCACATTATCATAGAACTAAAGGGTATTGCATTAATATGACCTTCATTTCTTATGTGACAAATTATGTTAATCTGTACACAAAATACTGGTTAAGTTCATGGCAAATGTAAAACTGCAAAATGTCACAGAATACTTTGATTATGTAAGTGAGATGGGTGCAGAGAGATCCCAGCTTTAGAGGTAGCTGTAAGTACAGAAGTAGAGAAGTAAAAACCCTGCCATGTATTCCTTCTACCTGAGCACTTAACACAGGGTATTTCACTATTTAGCTGATCTACCTGTCTGATGATTTGCGTGCTTGTTAAAATCAGCTGGTTCAGAAAATGAATGGATCAGATATGTGGCAGGTTTTGATTTTGAAACTCCACCTCTGGATGGGTGCCATGCAATTTGATGAACAATAAAATCACTGCGGGATCAATTAGAATTTACATGCCGTCACATTCTATTAGTTGTGTACACTCATGATAAGAATCTTGTCATTAAAATGTCATTGTTCAGTGTGGATGCTCATATTGTTACAGTTATACGTGTCTTTATCATTATTGTAGCTATTCATATGGGGGTTCAGTTTAAAAACAATTGTTTGGGTGAGTTACCATGGAAATGGGAAGTGTGTGTGTGTGTGTGTGTGTGTGTGTGTGTGTGTGTGTGTGTGTGTGTGTGTGTGTGTGTGTGTGTGTGTGTGTATGTGTGGTTCTGGTGTCAAGACACCTTTGGGTTGTAACCTAACAGAACCACCATTAAACAGAGAGCCACTGTCTCCTCTAAATATAATTCATCCACAGTGTGTGTTCTTAAGAGACCCCTACCTTGGACGCTACTTTATGGCTCTTGGTATGAACGGGACCTGATCAGCTATCAAGTATATAAACTAAAAGTAGTCTAAAATGTGTATCATCCATATTCAAAATGTGCTATTCACACTTGGGAGTGCTTTGAAGAACAACAGTGTTAACAAAACACCAAGAGGAATAAGAGTCTAGCAGTCTTCTTGTGAAACATGTCAGAGAAACCCACAGATGAAATACTCCAACTGACAAAAGGGCTCCATATCAGTGACAATGCATGAGTAGTTGGAGGAAAAAGATTGATTTACAAATCAATACCAGGCTAAGAGAAACTGAGCATCTTTAAAAGCAGAAACATAATACTAGAAAAAGCATGCGCGCGCGCACACACACACACACACACACACACACACACACACAAACTCTCTATCTCTATCTCCCTCTCTCTCTCTCTCTCTCTCTCTCTTTTACTGACACACACACACACACACACACACACACACACTCACAAAAGGTATATTAAATTACTATTGTCTGACTTTGTATTTTACTTTTAAGCAATCCTATTATTCCTTGCCATCTGAGCAATTACATCCATTGAATGCATTCAGTGACTCAAATGAAGTGTAACAGGAGATCAGAAACCCTTTCTCCTGTCCTCTCTCCACAGTTTGAAGAATAGCTCTTTGTGTATGAACCATCTTTAAAGCCTGTGTTACCTCTATTTTATGAGCTGCAAGCATGCAAGAGAGAATTCATACTCTTATTCTGACACACATGCACACATACAAACACACACACCCGCATGCATGAACACACTCACATATACACATGAACATAACTGTTCGTAGAATAGAGTGTACTAAATCCCTATAACAGAAATGGCATCAAAAATCACAGTATCTTTCTGACACAGGGTGAGCACCATAACATTCCCCTCCTTGCCTCCACTACAGCATGTATTGCAGGTGTAAAATGTCCACCCATGCAATGTCCACTTGTGACATTTATAGGTGACTGTTTCAAAGCCACTTGGAATAAAACCTACATGGAATCAGCCAGGGAAAGGTTGTTTGTTATCAGACAGACGGAGAAGGGTCTGCACACTGTTTTTAGCACAGAGAACTTAGGCCAGTCAAGTAATCCTTGAGTGTCAGGTATATTACACTATACATTTCAGTACATTGTAGGTAGCTGACGCTCTTATTTAGAACAACTTACAGTGAGTTTAGGTACAGGGACAGGTTTGCTGAAGCAATGTGGGGTTAAATGTCTTCCTCAAGGGCACTTCAGCAATGGATGAGCGTGCTGGAAATGCTGGTTATTCAATCCCCCACCCACATTTTTCCTACTGGTAAAGAAAATGATCTTGCGACCCTAAAATTGACCCACCAAATCTGTTTTATTTGAACTTGAAAGCATGCTATGTTTCGCATAGGATCTTTTTCATGCTTCTTTTTGGTTTATTTTTAATACGTATCAGCTATTTGCTATTTTATTTTAAAATACATTTTGATGTATTTTTGCTTTCCCTTGGTATTGATGTAATACTAAGATTGAGTCAATACTTTTGCATCATGTAAATGGTGTGATGCTTATTCCAGGAAGTATTCCTGTGGAGGGTTGGGACCTCCTGCTTAGAAATTGATTTATGCCATGTGTAATAGATGGTCAAGAAAGTTCAAACTGACAGAGTTCACTGAGTACACTAAAACTGGCCAGTCGGCTTTCGTTCACATGTTGGAAATAGTTTCGGGTGGTTTTTCTTTATGGAGTAGACGGTGGGTTCGGACACATGCTCATAGCACAGTCAGCTGCCAGGACACACACTGCTTTGGCCATCTGCAGCCATGGTCGTCTGTGGCCTGTTCACCTACCCCATCTCCAATGTGTCATCAGACTGTGACCGGGACAAGGCACACTACATCAGGAAAGCAGTCCAGGCCTAGATTTAGATTTAGCAGTAATGTTAGGAAATGCATCAATTATATTTTACCCACTACTGGGATATAATTATAAATATGTTTGATACACTGCAACTCATAACCTAAATAGGGTCTGTTACTGCACTGCACACTATACCTCCTGAACTGTAATTTTTAATAATAGAAATATTTCTAACCAATATTTATTTACTAAATATCTTTTCTCTGAATTATTCTACACATTCTGTCTAGTCTACCAGTCCCACATTTCACTACAAGTTTTACACTGTTATGACTGTATGTGACAAATAAAAGAACGTGAACTTGATATTGAAGATAAAGAATACATGCGGTGTGTCTTAATATAAGCTTTATATATAAGAGTTTTTCTATATAAAAAGCCCTGAACAATAGACCTTATGCTTTTGAGAGTGTCTATACTTCCTTCTGGCAAAACAAGTAGCAGGCAAAAGATGCAGTCATTAATTGTCCCCTTTTCTCAAGTCATAAGGAAGTCACATCGGAATGCAGCCTTAACAAGTTCTCACCTCTCCCGCGTTGTGAACGTTTTCAGGGCCTAGTCACATTTCCCGATGGTGCAAATACTAACACTTTCCTCTCAGGCGAGAAACGTTGGCGTGACAACCCCTCCTCCGAGTTCTGTGAGAAGACAGCCGCTAAGGGTGAGAGCACTGACTGTGTGAGAGTTACAACGATGGAGCTGCTCTTGGGCTGCATCTGATACTGAGCGGTTAATGTATGCCTCGCTCTCCACTGATGAACAATTACTTTGATGCATAATTGATGCACCTCCTCTCTAAATGTTTCACAAAGCCCCTGTACACTAAGGGAAGCTGTAGGTCGGCACGGTATTTGTCTCTCATCTTCACTGCTGAACCATTGAGTCATTATTCATATAGTTTATGGGTTTAAGGGGTAAGCAGGTCTGGTAGAAGACCTCTTAAATGCAACTGTCAGCCGAATTCATTTTTCATGTTGAATTGCAGTTGCATTTATGTGCTTTTCTCACTGATTTGTTTCAAAACTAAAACACATATTTGTTAGGGTCATTGAACAGGAATTTCTGGTTGTTATATTGCCAAGACCATAAAACTCCTCCAGTTTCACGTTGACAGTCACAAAGTAGTTACAACAAGGGAACAGCAAGTACATACCACACAGTTTTAAGTGGTTATAACTAGATTCACCTAAATTGGGTTTGGATTAGAATGAAGTTGTTGGGGAGGGTTGATTAAAGGTACAGTATGGTAAATAGACCATTTCAGTACATTTATCCACAAACATAGACAGACCTAAATACAAAATACCATACACACAAAAAATCCTAGACATAGAGCCTACACTGAAAAGGCTGCTGATCAGGTCAAAATGTACACTACAGGAGGAAAGGTGAGGTGGCCCTGCATGCTATTTTTTTACACAGAGGCACTAGCCCTACCTGCTATTTTGGCCACCGCGATAAAGGAAGTCTTGGCCGGGTTTGAACAGGTGGGCATTGAATATTTAAAACTCATGTCATGCTGCGCCCAAGCACAACCAGCTGGCACCTCTTGAGATATACCACGGCCATGAGTCGTGCATTCTGGGATGTTAATCATTTGATCTTGGCGTTACTTCCACTGCCACTTCCCACAATTATCGCCAGGATGGTCTACTTCGCAGAGCTGCTTGCCAGCTATTTTTACGCTGTGCACTGCCAGCCTTTTGTGCACATTCCAAAAGGCATCAACAATGGGAGCTGACGGGAGGACTAGAGGAAAACACTATTGATTCATCCTATCGCTTACACTCTTTCAATTGCTCTAAAGCACTTCGTGGTGCCCATCGGAGTCTGGACCTGTTCAATGCATTTAAAAAAATTCACCCAACAGCATTGTGCAAGTGTTAAAAGGCATGCTCATTAAAGGCACAAAATGGTGGCAACTAAGCTAGCACCAATTTACGGACTTGCAGGCACCTAAAAGTTCCCAGACTGCATTGTTGAAAGGGTAAGAAAAAAAGTTAACGTCTAAGCTTTGAAATGCCAATTAAATCTAACTCTGTCAAAGATCGGATTTACAGCGATTTACTACCCCTAACACGTCTGTCACTGGGCTCAAATAAAGTGCTACAAATCAAGACAATTTTCTGTGTAAATGGAAGAGAACAGTTAGCTCTCTGTTTACATACTGCGGTACAGCATCTTGAGTGCTTTTGATCATCCATGACCCTCTGGGCCCAGCCAGCATAAGCACGAGCTTGTGCTGAAGTATTTCAGCATGGAAAACTGTCTGCTGTGAGATCACATGTTAAGCATTTACTCTGATCTTCTTTCTATATACCTCTACAGAAAATGTACTTTTGTAGAAAATACCAAACCCCATCTGATACATTTAATTTTGTGCACAAAGTAAACACTTTTCTTTATGACTTTATTCCTTGTGTGTCCTACAGCAAATGTGATCTCTTGCTGAAATTGATTACTGAATTGGATCCATAATCATTTCTACCTCTGTTCCTGACAATCAAGTCCTCATACGTATTTATTTGGTCTTGTTACTGAGTGGCAGAGACCCCCTTTTCCCATTTATCCTGGCAATAATCTAGTGACATACAGTGTATTACATAGAATCAATATGACTTAATGACAGGAGTGGTAACACATGTTCACCAAGTGCATTTTTTTCACATATCTGTTCGACAAGCAAATCACAACTGGCAATGGAGTGCATAGTAACACCAAGAAAAGACTAAATCCTCTGATTATTCAGTGGTGAATGTACAAAGGGATTGAAAAGCTCTTGAGAATGATTTAATGTAGTTTACACTGCAAATTGATAAATGCAGAATGTATTTACTTGATGATCAGCATCAACTAATTCTGAAAAAAATGGTATTGCTGGTACAATAGTGCACCAAATTGCACCAAACAATTTGATATTTTGGATGTCAATGAACCTTAGAGAACCCTTAATCTTGCAACTATACTCAATAATATAACTAGTTCGGTTGGCTTACCTCAGGCATAGACCAGATGAGATTGACATGTAACTTTTATTAGCCCAGCTCAGATCTCTTAATGTCTGTGATGACAAACTAGCTGTTCAAGGGCTAGTCCTTGTCATTTGTCAAACCCAGAGTGACATGAAGAATGCTTTGGGTTTTAGCAGAGAGGTATAATGCATCTTAGAGTCTCTTCCAAGGTACAATGGTCAAACTGTATGATTTTCATCACTCTCAATAGACCGTCCATGAAAGGGCTCAGCTGAAAATTATCAGCTGAATTAGTTATAACAAGAATTACAGCTAACCTTAGCACCTTACTATATTCATTTTATTATACAGTATGTCACAAAAGTGAGTACACCCCTAACATTTTTGTACTTTTTTAATTATATCTTTTCAATGGGAGACGTCTAAAGATATAATACTTTTCTACAAAGTAAAGTAGGCAGTGTACAGCTTATATAGCTGTGCAAATTTGCTGTTCCCTCAAAATAACTCAACACACAACCATTAATGTCTAAACCACTGGCAACAAAAGTGAGTACAGCCCTATGTGAAAATGTCCACATTGTGCCCAATTAGCTATTTTTCCTCCCTGGTGTCATGTGATCCATTAGTGTTACAAGGTCTTAGGTGTAAATGGGTAGAAGTTGTGTTAAATTTGGTGTGATCACTCTCACACTCTCTCATACTGGTCATTGGAAGTTCAACATGGCACCTCATGGAAAAGAACTCTCTGAGGATTTTAAAAAGAAAATTGTTGCTTTACATGAAGATGGCCTAGGTTATAAGAAGATTGCCAACACACTGAAACTGAGCTGCAGCACAGTGGCCAAGACCATACAGTGCTTCAAGAGGACAGGCTCTACTAAGAACAAGTGTCGCCATGGTCGACCAAAGACGTTGAGTGCATGTGCTCAGCATTATATCCGGAGGCTGTGTCTTCAAAATAAGCGTAGGAGTGCTGCCAGCATTGCTGCAGAGGTTGAAGGAGTAGGGGAACCGCCGTCAGTGCGCAGACCATACGCTGCACACTGCATCAAACTGGTCTGCATGGCTGTCTGCATGGCATGGCAGAAGGAAGCCTCTTCTGAAGATGATGCACAAGACAGCCCACAAACAGTTTGCTGAAGACAAACAGACTAAGGGCATGGATTACTGGAACCATGTCCTGTGGTCTGATGAGACCAAAATAAACTTATTTGGTTCAGATGGTGTCAGGTGTGTATGGTGGCAACCAGGTGAGGATTACAAAGCCAACTGTGTCCTGCTAACAGTCAAGCATGGTGGAGGAAGTGTCATGGTTTGGGGCTGTATGAGTGCTGCTGGCACTGGGGACCTACACTTCATTAAGGGAACCATGAATGCCAATATGTACTGTGACATACTGAAGCAGAGCATGATGCCCCCCCTTTAAAACTGGGCCGCAGGGCGGTATTTCAACATGGTAACGACCCCAAGCACATCTCCAAGATGACCACGACCAAGATGACTAGCATGTCCCCAGACCTGAACCCAATTCAGCATCTGTGGGGCATCGTCAAATGGAAGGTGGAGGAGCTCAAGATCTTAAGCTCAAGGTCAGCTCCGTGATGTTGTCATGTAGGAGTGGAAGAGGATTCCAGTGACAACTTGTGATGCTCTAGTGAACTCCATGCCCAAGAGAGTTAAGGCAGTGCTGGAAAATAATGGTGGCCACACAAAATATTGACACTTTGGGCACAATTTGGACATTTTCACTTAGGGGTGTACTCACTTTTGTTGCCAGTGGTTTAGACATTAATGGTTGTGTGTTGAGTTATTTTGAGGGAACAGCAAATTTGCACTGTTATATAAGCTGTACACTGCCTACTTTATGTTGTAGAAAAGTATTATATCTTTAGACTTCTCCCATGGAAAGATATAATAAAAAAGTAAAACAAATTCATGACATTGTCTGCAAAAATGCATGAAAGGTTTCGGACAGCTGTAGGTGACAATAAGTTTTTCATTCCAGACACAAACACTACTATACTGTGTTTGACGTCTTCGGCCGGCTTACATCTGACAGGAATTTTAAACAAATAGTACCCACCTCTACCTTTTTAAGCCATCCATTCTTTCTGGAGAGATGAGTAGATAAAACATTTGGTAACATTTTCTATAAATCCAGTGTTCGTAAGATGCATTGATAAGGACAGTTAATGCATTTATAACGCTTTATAATGATTGACATAAGTATACCCCAACTGGTAACACTTTATAATATGGTGCAACAATAATTAGCAAACTAGCCATTACCTAACCCTTTGGTAATTGTAGTTGTTAATTATTACCAATGTGTCTATTTGGCACAAGTTGATAGTTTTTTTTACCATTAATTAAATATTAGTTGTTTGCATAAAACCCATGTTACTGTTATAACAAACAGCAAACAATCTTATCTAATACTGTATTCCATTCCATTTCCAGTCCATATGTTATAATACATCATGTTTCATAGCAAAGCACTGTCATAACCAAATCAGGTAATACTTCCTAGGAAATAATTCACAACCCTTACTAAAGTTTTAGGTTATGGCTACTTTACTGTTTTTGTGGCCCCTTATGTGTCTAATTGGCACAAGTTAAGTTTTCCTACTATTATTGGAATATTACTTAATTGTTTAATAACTACACGTTATAATTAAAACAAATGGCAAACAGTCTATTACCTAATGTTAAAAATATGCGTTGATAACAATTAACAAACATCCAACATAACATTAGGTAGTAAACTGTTTGGCATTTGTTTTAATAGTAACATGTAGTTATTAAACAATTAAGTAATATTCAAATAATAGTGGGAAAACTACTAACTTGTGCCAATTAGACACATAGGTAACTAGAAAAGCACTCAGACAGCGCAGACCTCCGCTAAGGCAGCTTAAGTCTCCATTTTATTGTCATTCTCACCTTAAGACATTCAAAGACATTAATCATGTTAAAACATTTTATTACTGGCGTAATAGTTAACTAGTGAGTTCGTTCACTCATGCTCACATGAACTTGGTTGGCTCTTCGGTGCAGGTGGGTTCGTTCACTCATGCTCACACGAACTTGGTTGGCTCTTCTGTGCAGGAAAGTACTTTATCTAATTTCCACTGGCAACATGAACTACTGGGCTGCTCACCACTACCGCTCTAACTCTCCTCTGTCTTTCTGAACCCTCTAACCAATAACAACTCCTTGACCCGCAACAGGAGCCTCATTTCTGTACCAACCTATATTCCCTCCTTTCAAAATAAAAGTCTCTGTAGATTCCATGCTACACTGGTAACTTCACGGAATAAAAAAATCCTGGATCCAGATGGTTATCCGGATCCACCAAAAACAAATCAGTTCTAAGTTAGCCCACTTCTGACCTATCCTGAAAATTTCATCAAAATCCATCCATAACTTTTCGAGTTATGCTGTTTACAAACAAACAAACAAACCAACGCCGTCGAAAACATAACCTCCTTGGCGGAGGTAATAATTAACAACCCTCACTAAAGTGTTAGGTAATGGCTACTTTGCTGTTTATTGTGGCCCCTTATTAGGAAGTGTTACCCAAAATGATAATATTCGACTCAACTGGCTGTTCTATGCCTGCATTTGCAAACAGGAACTATCAATAAAAGCCTGTTAAATCAAAACCTTCAGTGGTTTATTTGTACCTTCTTGGTTTTTAAAGTGATCTGTTTACCTTCTTTCCTGGGTCAGTACAGAAGTTGCAGAATGGTGCTGAGGGTTTTAAGTCTGAATTGTTTGCACTTTAATATTGCATGAGCTTTAGTGTTCCCGATTTTTTCCCCATAAAATTTGTTCTTGGTTTGTTACAATAGAGGTGTAAACCAAAGATCCCCAAATCTCCCACCCCACTCCCCACACCTCACCCCACCCTACCTCTCGTGTCTCTCCCTCGGCTCTTGGAGGCAATCCAAGGAGCTTCCAGTACCTCTAAAGTGTGTTAAAAAGGATGGCTATATTATTCATCGCTAGTGCAGCTCAGGGCAGAGTTGCAGGTGTTATGGTGGAGAGTCCCCCAGGCCTGGACCTGGGGAGGAGCAGCAGTGGGAGCTTCTCTGCAGGCCTGCTTGTACCATCCATCAGGCATTCTGCTCACTGATGCATTATTAAACTTTCCAGGTCCCCATAAAGCACGGTGACCTTTAATTCATCTCACTATCTCCATAAGTTTAAGTGAGCAATGTTTTGTGTAATTGTCTGCTCTTTGGCAGAGGACATCGTTTCTCGAACAGTAGACACTTCATAAAGTGATTGTATATTTTAGATTTATCATGGACTTCTATGCCCTGTCTTCTGCCTTTTTTTCTAAAAAGCAATTACTTGGCAGTAAGTTAAGCCAGATTGGTCCTCTTTGTACATTTTAAAAAGTGGAGCATAAAACTGACTTAAAGAAATCAAGGCAACATGCTTCACAGATTTTTCTATGTTAGTTTAAACTATTTTTCAAGTATTATAAACAATGCTGTGTGTTTATAATACTTGAAAATAGTGCAAGGTAAACCATTGAAAAAAGAACAGCAGCACGTTGCCGCACATGCAGCATGTTGCCGTAATTTTTAAAAATTGGTTCTATGCTTCATTACATTACATTACACTTAGCTGACACTCTTATCCAGAGTGATTTACAGGTATTTACAGGGTTTCAGTTACAGTCCCTGGAGCAGTGTGGGGTTAGATGCCTTGCTCAAGGGCATTTCAACCATGGGTAGCCAAAGACCTAACACTCCCTAACCACTAAGCCACAGCTTCAATAATTACAAAGTTGCACTCAGTGACTTGTGATGTTACAATACAGGACAATCATTGGTTCAGTATCAGGCTCCCCACAACTGCATTTGTCATAATACTTGTTTACTCTCCAACTATTTTTTAGATTTTTTTTTCACATACAGACTGAATTTCATCACAGGTAATTCAAGCTTGTAACAGCACCATGTTGTATCAGCACACAGCTCTTGCGTGATGAAGGTAGCCTGAGTAAGACATCACAACTCTATCTGCAGTAGGCATGATTTATTGATGGACATCAGAAAAGGAGAAAGAGAGTGTGTGGGCTATGGTGTAAGATCAGTAGAAAAGACAAAAGGAATCTTTGATGAAGTTGCTTTGAAGTGCCTTTTCCAGAAGTCCCTGGAAATACATATTGATGAGGTCCAAATTGCCGAGCCTATGGGGAAAAAGTAGACTGCTTTGCACTGGCTTATAAATATTCATCATGAGAAAGGACATGGTTGCCTCTGTGCGTGAGAGGAATGATTACACTGAAGTGATTGGTTGTGTAAACAGGTGATTAATCTGATATCACTTCCTGTTTCTATGCATAGTTTCTCTTGTTCACAGCATTTGTTCTTATTAACATACAGTCCTTAAAACATTGATTTAAAAAGAGTTTTACTGTGTTTTACTGTATTTTGTTTCTATACACCAACATCTCTCCTTGTCATCTTATATATGGTGGAATGTTTTAAGTGCCTGCACATACAGATAATGGTTAGACTTTCTGTAAACTCAGTATTAATTAACCTTTATTAACACATTCATGAAAGTTGATAAAGCATCCTTAAAGCTGTATGATTGTACTCATAATGAATAATGATGCAAGTGTGGAAACCCTTATGTTTTGAAGGATCACAATGTATAAAACCTATAACACTGTGACACCAGAAATACAGTCAGAATTATTTTTAAAAGGTTATGTCAATCATTCTGAGGCATTATGAATACTTGTTTTTATAATGCGTCATGTATACTAACTGAATAAAGTATTACCAATGAAATATGTGTGTACTATGTACTGTATGTGTGTAGTATTCGAGCTGAATGTTTCATTAGTTCAATGATTTCTATTGCGGATTATTTGCTAAATACCAAAACATACAACACATTCTGCTGCCATTCATTTTTTTGTAATAATGAAAAAATAGTCTTAACAATTGGTAGTTGAATTCAACATTTGTTATCTGAATGAAAAGATGGTCTGCACACTTTATGAGTCTTTATGAAGAGATGAACCATTCCATTACAGTTCCCATCAAAGCCTTGTACATGGCTGGATAATCTCAAATATTACAAATGCGTATATGCCTCCTAGCCTTAACATGACCACAAATGCAGTATATCCTGACATCAATAACACTTCACTGTGACTTCAAGACATCATGACTAATGTCATCATCAGTAATTTTGTCATGACAATATTATTTGTAATTTACCAGTATGTATGTATGTATGTATGTATGTATGTATGTATGTATGTATGTATGTATGTATGTATGTATGTATGTAGTATGTATTTGTAATTAACCTATGTATGCATGTCAGTAATTCACTTGTATTATTGGTAATTGTCATTGGATATGACATGTTTATGATATGGTTATGTTATTTGTATGACACGGTATTTAAGTGAAGTGTAACTGCTGTGTACGTATGGCCCTCTCACGCCTGTTCACTGGCCATGAAGGAGTACAACTTTCATACAGCCTGAGCTTGGAGTAAAAATAAAAAATAAGCATAAGACAGCTGTTATGGTGAGAAGGAACTAATAGATTGTTAACCTGTGGATCTTTCAGATTAAGGAACTTTGCTGTTAAGGAACTCAACCACTTGCTCTTTCTGCTGAGGCTCTCTGCCGGTATCATAAAAAACGTAGAGATGGTTAGGGCCACCATAAATAATGGAGGAGGGTATTACGAGAAGTTATATAATCACATTTAGTTTCTCTGTCTAGACTTGAGTGGATAAAACTCAAGAGCCAATGCCTGGGTTCCTTGCTTTGTTGAGGTCAAAAGCATGACATATGGTTCATTGTTGTAATCAAACCAGGCTTGCACAATAAATTTTCTTTAAGGGCCATTTATTAGCTTATTTGCCCATCTACCACCTCTGTCTCGGACATACTGGAGGGATAATATATAAGGCACAATAACTTCAGTCTGAAAGCTAATTCAGTAAATCTGCAGAACGATAGCCGTGGTTGATCTGTATCACCAGTAGCCAGGGCAGCTTTACATCCCACTAAATCTATCAAGCTGTCCCCTTAAACCACCGGTTTGCCAGACACGGCCTCATTTGAGAGACAATTACAATATACTTCTGTGATTGACCACTATGATCATTCAACAGCCTCCTGTTGTTAATCTATTTGGAGCCTAGCAGTTTAGTGCTGTGTGAAGTCTCGCCAAATGCCTTTCGTTTCCCTCCTGATTGAGCCACAAAATGGAATTGGGCTTTGCTGTCAGCTTGCTTTGTTAGA
The DNA here is from genome assembly GCA_030347295.1 of Setipinna tenuifilis. Taxonomy (NCBI): domain Eukaryota; kingdom Metazoa; phylum Chordata; class Actinopteri; order Clupeiformes; family Engraulidae; genus Setipinna; species Setipinna tenuifilis. The sequence goes on along the minus strand of CM059282.1, from coordinate 2,570,279 downwards.
GGCTGCAATTTATGATAATTGCTGTCTGTCTTTCTCTCTATATTTCTGAGAGAATAAGCAGTCATGGGATGCAAATAATATTGCCGTCTCTAACAAAACATTTGTGTGAAATGTGAATTGATTTCTATCAAAATGAGTGTCACACTCTTTGCAAAAATAGATATTCAGGAAAAATGAATATCCATTTTAGATTGTTTAATAGCCATATTTATATTACAGATCCCACGGCTGATATAATTAAGGACATTTGATGGTACAAAAATGGAAGCCTTTCTCAACTTTGGTTGTTTATTATCGTAATTTTACACTGTATGTTTTGGCTTTGTGTACAACTCAGTGACATGGTTTCTTAATCATTTTACACACTTTATAACAGTTTACATTGCATTTCTAAATTGGACCTGGCACAACTAAAACATAATTACTGTGAAGGCAAACAATGGCTGTGGATATTAAGGCTGATAAAACAGGATTTAATGGCAAATGACTGGCAATGTAGCTGCCTGCAAGCTCCTTCCCCCTTAGTCAGTGGAACACTAATATGAGGATATTAATAAAACTGACTACAAATGCTTGCGTTTTTTTCTTCTACAGAATTTTTGCTGTGTTCCTTAAGCATATAATACCCGCCCCCATACTATTCCACAGCACATACATATTAATCAATTTTGTTACTTTTGTTACATTTTAAATAATGTTTAATAGTTCAAACACATCTGTTTGATAACATCTACATTGTAAGACTATAGGGAAACCCTGGAAAGATGACTATACTGATAATGCAATTGTCAAACGACAATAGATTTCCACACCATACAATGACCAAAAAAAGATAACAACAACCTTTGTTGTAACTTCTTTTTCTCATATACTATATACAGACTCTGAAAAACATAGATGTAGTGGAGGGTAAAAGCATGTAAACACTGTTTAAGCACCTCTATGACTAGCTTCCTCTTTGCTCTTTGTCATTACTTGGTATGTTAAAGTTGTTATCACATCGTTTTTTCATGAATTTTGCGGTTTTCTCTAGTAGTAATGAATGCTTTGTGAGCCGGTTTTGGTGAAAAAAATGCTTTAGTGCTCCTGTTTCAGGCTGTTCAAGTTTGGTGGAGGAGGAACGCAGGGGGAACAAAAAGATTTCGGCCATGCTAGTCACAGGCTACCGTTATTCAAAGCCTATTCAATCATAGCACACCAAACAGAAGCTCTAAACATTCTAAACAAACACACTGGGCCCTATCATGCCGCGGCGCATTGTGCATTCGCGACATGCGCATGCTGTCATTGCTATTTTGTGCCAGCGCATCGTTCATTTTTTCAGGCAAAAAAACATGTTGTCTACATAGCAAATGACAGTTTATTTAGGATTTCTTTTGTTGTTTTAAATAAGCAGCGTGGCAAGTTGTAATAAATGAAATGGACAAATCATCAAAAAGAAAACTAGTGGACTAATGGTTTGATGGACCTCCACCTTCTGTTTATTTTTGATGTTTACTTTGAGTTTAAAGCTTTTGTTTTCCCCGTCTTCTAACGTTGTTGTACCGCTATCAGCACTGTTCGAAAGTTGCCTTCTTGCCAAAGGAGGACACAATTAGACTACTGAAGATATTTCCTCCCATACTTCTGTGACCCGCAGAGGTTTGGGGGAATTCTTTCCATCCCCGAATATTAACTGCTCACATGCTTTTACTTCACGCACGCGCAGATCGGTCTCCTCCACCGAAAAGCTCCTCCCGTCCGGGTAAATCCGCCATCGTAATAGCAACAGGCCATGGACTGGCTCTTAAAGGGAATGAGAGTATAAATTCTCATTGGTTAATTGTATGTTACGCCCAAAACACACCCATGACTAATGAAGTAATTTAAGACCAACCCTTTTGAACAATGCGCCTGGCGCAACTGACTTTAGACAGTGTGCATATGATCGTGAAAATAGAGCCCACTGTCTTACGTACCTATACAGGTGCTGGTCATATAATTAGAATATCATACAAAAGTTGATTTATTTCAGTAATTCTATTCAAAAAGTGAAACTTGTGTAATGTATACATTAATTTCACACAGACTGAAATATGTCAAGTGTTTATTTCTTTTAATATTAATGATTATTACTGACAACTAAGGAAAACCCCAAATTTATTATCTCAGAAAAGACACCTGGTGCAACAGTCTAATCAGCTAGTTAACTCAAAACACCTGCAAAGGCCTTTAAATGGTCTCTCAGTTTTGTAGGCTACACAATCGTAGGGAAGACTGATGACCTTACAGAGGCTGGCTATTGACAGAGCTCTGTGTCCAAGCACATTAATATAAAGGCGAAGGGAAGGACAAAATGTGGTAGAAAAAGTGTATAAGCAATAGGGAAACTGCACCCTCGAGAGAATTGTGAACCAAAACCCATTCAAAAATGTGGGGAAGATTCACAAACAGTGGACTCCAGCTGGAGTCAGTGCTTCAAGAACCACCATGCACGGACGTATGCAATACATGGGTTTCAGCTGTCGCATTCATTGTGTCGAGCCATTCTTAAACAAGAGACAGCGTCTTGCCTGGGATAAAGCAAAAAAGGACTGGACTGCTGCTGAGTGCTCCAAAGTTATGTTCTCTGCTAAAAGTAAATTTTCCATGTCCTTTGGAAATCAAGGTCCCAGTCTGGAGGAAGAGAGTAGAGGCACAGAGTCCACGTTGCTTGAGGTCGAGTGTAACGTTTCCACAGTCAGTGATGGTTTGGGGTGCCATGTCATCTGCTGGTGTTGGTCGACTGTGTTTTCTAAAGTCCGAGGTCAACGCAGCCGTCTACCAGGACGTTTTAGAGCACTTCATGCTTCCTGCTGCTGACCAAATTTATGGAGATGCAGATTTAATTTTCCAACAAGACTTAGCATCTGCAAACAGTGCCTGGTTTAAGGACCATGGTATACCTGTTCTTAATTGTCCAGGAAACTTGCCTGACCTTAATCCTATAGAATATTTATGGGGTGTTGTGAAGAGGAAGATGTAACGCCAGACCCAACAATGCAGAAGAGCTCTCTTTTGCTTGTTCTCTCTCTCTCAACCTCTTTCCCCTAACTTCTGGTGACAGTGAGATGCAGGTATGAGTCGCTCCGCATAATCCCTAATGTTTAATTTATAAATCAAAGTGTGCCTTTGAATGAACATTTAAAACTCGAACTCATGGGTAAAACATAGGCCTAATGAACTTGAGATCTGGTACATTTGCACAAGAGTGGGTGAAACCGAAGAAGAACAAGAAGAAACCAAGTGTAGCTGAAGAAATGGCGGACAACACGTTGGAGCAAAGTTTGAAGGCCATGCTGACCGACTTTAAAGAGGAGATATCCAAACAAATAGGAGAGCTCCGACAAGATATCGGAACGTTTTCGGCGGAGTTAAAACAAGTAAAAGCTGATGTTACCCAAATCGGCATAGGACTGAACGAGGCAAATAATAATATAAAGGAAGCCGAGCAGCGCATACATGAATTGGAAGAAAGAGAGACATATGCAAATGAGAAGATAAATTGGCTGAAACAAGAGCAAGAAAGACTGAATGAGAGGCTCGGCAATGCTGAGAACAAAGCCCGTTAGAACAACATACGGATATATCAAATTAAAGAAGGCACAGAGGGAGAAAACATGGTCGAATTCATGAGAACATTTCTCGAGGAAAAATTGGACCTTCTCCGTGCACTATTACAGATTGATTTGGCCTATCGCTCACCCTCAAATAGTGGATAACAAACTACATCTACAGGGAAAACGCCAGGGAATGCAAGCAGCTCTCGGACAATAAATAGTGGACAACAAACTACATCTACGGGGAAAACACCGGATATATAACACTGGAACATATACTATAACAGTATATACATTACCTATAACAATAACTGATCACGCCCCAATCTCAATGGAATTGAACATGAATGTAGATAAGGGGGAAGACACTTTGGAGACTAAATAACTCATTATTAGGAAATCCGGATTTTTAAGAAAAACTGGCAAGCAAATTCAGGTCCTTTCTGGAATTAAATGATAATGGAAAAGTTTCAGACATAGTATTATGGGAAGCTGCCAAAGCAACAATGCGTGGAGAAACAATTGCATTTTCCTCCTGAGATAAGAAACAAAAAGAAAAAGAGAAGATAAATTTAGAAAAAAAGATAGGGGAATTGCAAAAAGAATATGAAAATTCAATGGCAAAAGAGGTATACACACACCGCCACAAAAAAATTACTTCAATCAATTGAATCAATGGAAATTGAAAAGCAATTAGTGTTTTGTAAACAAACCTTTTTTGACAACAGCTCTACATCCTTGAAAAAAATTGCTTTTAAGTTAAAGAAACAACAAGAAAAATCCACAGTAGCAACTATTAAGGATAAAAAGGGTATTAATAAGAGGGGAAAATCAAATATAGTGTCCACCTTCAAGGAATACTACCAGGACTTGTACAAAACTTGTTGATAACAAAGACATTCATAACTATTTGGACATGCTACAGCTACCAGCAGTAACTGATGATCCGAACGAAGAGTTAATACAGCCAATAACAGAAATAGAAATAGTGAGAGTTATAATGAATGGGAAGACTGGGCGAAGCCTGGGCAGTGATGGGTACACATATGAATATTATAAAGATTTCCAAGGTTTATTAACGCCGATCACGTGCAGAGTTTTTAATGACATCCTAAAAACAGGACTCTGGCCTGGTACCTGGAACTCAGCAATAATTTCTGTGTTGCATAAAGAAGGAAAAGATCCTGAATTGTGCTCATCATATAGGCCTATATCTCTGTTAAATGTCGACCAAAAAATATTTACAACGATAATAGCAAAGAGGTTGTCAAACATATTGCCCAAAATAATAAATTCAGATCAAACAGGGTTTGTCAAAGGTAGACTGTTGAGTGACAATATCCATCGGACCATTAATGTCATTGATTATGCGTTAAAAAATTAACTACCCATGTTGGCCATAACATTAGACGCAGAAAAGGCATTCGATAGAACATATTGGCCCTTTCTGGTGGGGGTATGTAAGAAGTTTAGATTTAGATTCAGACTGTCATTAATTTGATAAGGGGAATGTACACACATCCACAGGCCAGAGTGAGAGTTAACGGAACCTTGTCTGACTCATTTACAATAAGGCGGGGAACTAAACAGGGAGACCCACTGTCACCACAAGTATTTGCTGTCACGGGACGGGTACAGGAACCAGGGAAACCAGACAGAACAGGATAGGACCCAATTGCGTTAACGTAGCCCCAGAAGCCTTTATTAACAAAAACACAGACAGGGTACACAGGACTGGGCACACAGGGGCAGAGTCAGGGTAACAGAACAGAACAACAGGAACACGGTCAGGGTGAACAGGAAACAGAGTCAGGAACAGAAGTGGCCGCCGGGTCAGGGAACAGACAGGGGCACGGAACAGAGACAGGGGCCAGGCAGGCAGGACTCGTGTCGCTGGGCTGAGCGGGGATTGAACCCGCAACTCCGGAGGTGGTAAACAGCAGCTCTACCACCTAAGCCACCAGCAGACGGATCGTAGCCGGTGAGCCGGATCGGTGGCTGTGGGCTGGAGACCGGAGCGTAGTCCAAGCAGACACAGAACACACAGGAGGCAGGACGGACAAAAACAGGACGAGACAAGACACAGGCCGGACAGAATCCACAGAACAAAACAGGACACGATACAGGCAAACACTGGCACAAGACTTGAAAACTCAAAACAGGCAGGAAAACAAGACCGACAGGACAAGACAGAGTCAGGAGTCAGAATGCCGTGAAACATACCGTGAGTGGCAAACGAACCGACCAGGAGTGACTGAAAAACCAGGGTTTAAATAGTACAGAAACTAAGGAGTTAACGAGCGTAAGCGAGGGAGTGCAGGTGCTGGGAATAATCAGAGAAACAAGGAGACGAGGCAGACCGGTGAACTAAATCAGGACGGAACAAGGAAACAAGGCAGATGGGTGGGGCAAATCAAGACGGAGCAAGCAGACACAGGTGAAGGCGATTATTGTGGCAGTGCAGGGAGTAGGGAGAATAATTCAAACTAATAATGTGCTCGGGGGAAAACAAAGGAAAAACAGCACTGCCAAAAAACCCCAATGGAACACCGTGACATTTGCTCTATGCATAGAGCCTTTAGCGGAAAGAATCAGAAAAAATATAGCTATAAGAGGGGTTTACATTGGGGAGGAGGAGCATAAAATCGCTCTGTTTGCAGATGATATAATTCTATATTTGACAAGTGTTCGTAACACATTGCCCGCCCTGTTACCTGAAATAACATCTTACAGCAGAGTGTCCGGATATAAGCTGAACGAAAATAAAACAGAAGCAATGCAAATTGGATGCCAACTAGAAAACCTATATAAAAAGCAATATAATTTCAAATGGGACCAAAATAGCATAAGGTACTTGGGGGTGATTTTACCAAATGATCTGGATCAGCTTTATCAACACAATTTCGGAACACTGGAGAAGAAAGTTCAAGAAGATCTACTTGGATGGAAAAATGTACCTCTTACACTAATGGAAAAGATTAGTAGGCTATTATAAAAATGAATATCTTACCACGCTTTTTATTTTTATTTCAGAACATACTACTTTACATACCGCATATAAGCTTTAAATACTGGGAGGGCTTGTTGAGAAAATTTTTATGGGATGAAAAAAACCCAAGAGTTAAGCTAAAAACATTGCAACTGAGGAGAAATGAAGGTGGGTTTGCTCTACGAAATGTAATCAAATTTAACTACCATTACTCAGCACAAGTAAAACTAATTATAACTATGTTGCATAATAGATGGGGCCCAAAATGGAAAAAAAATGAGTATGAAATAGTTGGGAATCTGAACAAATTATTCACCACAAGGTGAATGAGAACAAACAGCTTTTTAGTAAATAACATTATTAAAACGTGGAGAATAATATGTAAAAGTAGAAAAATTAATGAAGGTGACCTGACCTGTCTAAGAGAAATACAGACTGACCCAGACTTTATTCCAAATAAACTGGATAACACATTTAAGAGCTGGGGAAATAATGGCCTTACTTGGCATTGTCAAATGTTTAGTGACACTGGTATAGACTCGAGAGTATAGGAAGGAAATATGGGCTTAAAAGTAACCAATTTTAGCGATATCTGCAGCTCAGGAATTATCTTAATGAAAAAGCCCAGTTAAAAAGTCTAAAAGATTTACATCCTTTAATACAACACATGGCCAATAAATGCCAGAGTGAAAACATTAAAAACTTAACTGGACAAATATATAAAATCCTTCAAGAATATGGAAGCACAAACTCGTATCACATCAAAGATAGGTGGGAGCAGGAATTGAATAAAACCATAAGTGAAGAGGAATGGAAACTATGTCTTAAAGGCATGCATGTGCATACAAAATCCCCCTACTGGCAGGAATATGCTTGAAAGATAAATATCAGATACTTTCTAAATATACACAATATGGTACCAGTTGCTGGAGGAAATGTGATGTACACAACACGGATTATACGCACATATTTTACACTTGTAATAAACTGAATAAATTTTGGTCTGAGGTCCAACATCTCATGCGAGAAATACTAGGCAAGGAAATGGTATTAGAAAAACATCATGTGATCTTAGGCATTAGACGCGAAGGACTGGAAAAGAATCACCTTCATTCTTTTGGGTCTTTAGAATAACAGCACTTAAACAAATAACAAAGAATTGGAAAAAAATCGAACCACCAAGTATGGAAAAGTGGCTGGAAAGTATAGAGGAAGTGAGAAATGTGGAGAAAATAACCCATAAGATTAATAATAAGTTAAGTTTATTTCATAAAAAATGGGCCCCTTATCAAGAACATACATAATCATATTACATAATCATATACCCCACTATTGAGTATTCTTTAAGACAGAATGGAAATCTAGTTGTTTCCTTTGTGTTTTGTTCCTGACGGACTGTATTACCTATATTTATTTATTTATTTTTATTTACTTATTTTTTTTCAGTGTGTGTGTGGTCATGGGGAGTTGGGTGTGAGTTGTGTATATGTATGGATTGGAAGACTGACGGAGGGGAGAGGGGGGAATAACAGGGTTGAAAGAATGTACAATTGGTGAAGAGCAGAGTGGCATGTATCATATAGTAACATGTTTGTTATCTTTTCTCCCCCTTCTCTCCCTTAATTAATTTTTTACTTTATTATTTATTTTTTAATTTCTATTCCTTTTGGGTACTTACTCATTAACTTATTTTTAAATAACTATTTTGTTCTCCTTTTATTCATGTATTTATTTTTTTTATTCATATATTTTTTTTTCTTACTGAATGTACTGAATGTAATTTGTTTTTGGTTTTTCACGGGTGGGGTTTGAGGAACGACACATTGGGGGGAAAAAATTGTGTTCACGAGTTAATGCTCATGGATTGTCAACTGATGTTTGAAAGCTGAAAGAACACAATAAAGTATAAAAAAAACAATGCAGAAGAGCTGAAGGCCACTACCAGAGCAACCTGGGCTCTCATAACACCTGAGCAGTGCCAAAGACTGATCCGCTCCATGCCACGCCGCATTGCTGCAGTAATTCAGGCAAAATAAGCCCCAACTAAGTATTGAATGTTGTACATGCTCATATTTTTCATGTTAGTACTTGGCCAACATTTCTAGAAATCTTTTTTTAGTATCAGTCTTAAGTAATATTCTAATTTAATTCAAATTTTCTGAGATACTGAATTTGGGATTTGTATTAGTTGTCAGTTATAATCATCAAAATAAAATGAATAAACATTTGAAATATATCAGCCTGCCTATATATAATATACAAATTTCACTTTTTGAATGGAATTACTAATATAAATAAACTTTCATGATATTCTAATTATATGACCAGCACCTGTTTTTTGTTAGACGAATGTGTGCTGCAATGAGACTGCTCCAGTAATCAACTATGATATGGCTTTTTCTAATTCACAAACTTATGTCGCTGTGGGTGCTCTTTTGTACCCACTCGTTATTTCATCTATTGTCTTTCATTGACTGATGGAGGCAATGAGGGTAAAACTATATTTCACATGCACGATCATATTACAAAAAGAGCAAGTACTAAACGGTTTCTCGTGGAATGCCAGCTTTAAAGATGCATAGTTTATCCAAAAATTTTACCACTGTGTTTATCATTTAGCACTGCTGTAAACTGTGTCCTAGGACAGTGCATTATATAAAATTTGGTAATACTTGATATTAAGACACACATATTCACCAATAATTAGCTGCTTACTAACATGTACATTAATAGCATACTAACCATTTGGTAGTCATTATAATTCCCTAATTAATACTTTATCCTGTAAGGCTTTATTCTACCCTTACTAGACCCTAACCCTAACCCTACCCTTCACTAAGAAGTTCCAATATAAACTCCTAATTACCCCTTATTCATAGTTATTAAGTAAGTAGTTGCATATGAATTACAATCTAAATGTGCATGGCTCAGTATGGGGCTTGTAAGGTGGTAGTATGGCACCATTGGTATGGTAACACTTATTCACTCCTAATAATACTATTCATATGGAACTAAACACAAAGCCACTAGTGCAAATAGTGTACAAATAACTCATAATTAAGTCTTTGTAATATGGAATATGTTCCCTATACTAAAGTTGGGTCTTCTTTACATTAAATGTACTATTAATTGACACTTATTAACCCCTATGTGTTCCCTAATCTAAAGTTGCCTCCTATTCACACTCATTAAGTGCATTACAGCACACAGTACACAAGAAGTAGACAGCCAAGTAAGCACAAATACAAATATCTCTTTTATTAATGAATATGAGATGGCATACAATACATACAATATAAACTGTAAATTGTCCTACAATTGCTTGAACACTACACTAAATTTAGACAAATTAAAGCTGACCTTCAATTTACAGGATTTTGCAGTAAGCTGCAAGATTGTAAAGATGAACTGCAAGTTAACTCAAAACAGCATATTCTCTGTGTTCCTCTTTAAACACATACCAGAGCAAAAAAGAACAAAAAAGCCCACAACTATACTTTAATACTTCATTAACAAGACGTTTGCCTCTGGATTTCATATCCTTGATTATGATACGTCTGTCAGGGGCAATGTGAGCGGCACACTTTTTTGCAAAGGACATCAGGGTGTCAGCGGTAGGGTTAAACTTGAATGTGTCGGGATCGACAATCTTGAGCTCCGCAATCGGTAATTGCTGTAATGTTTATGGTTCCTCTATCCACACCACTGATCCTGAAGGCTTCAGTCATGGTTCAAACACGGCTGAGGGTCTTCAGGACTCTCTGATATTGGCGAATAGCCTTATCTGGCCTTTTTTAAATAATAATAATAATAATAATAATAATAATAATACCTCAGTTTTATATAGCGCTTTTCACAGTACTCAAAGACGCTTTACAAAGAGATTGATACACACATACATAAACATAAACACACACACACACACACAAAATACGAAAATGAGAGGGTGATCAGTGGTGGTGGTGGAGGGGGGGTGGTCATGTGTCATATGCAGTCTTGAACAGGTGGGTCCTGAGGTGGCATTTGAAAGAGAGTAAAGTGTCAGAGTTGCGGATGGCCAGGGGGAGGGAGTTCCATAGGGTGGGGGCAGCGATGGCGAAGGCCCTGTCACCAATGGTCCGATATTTGGTTGTGGTGCTGGGGTGAGGAGATTTGCATCAGCAGAGCATAGTCGGCGGGTGGGGGAGTGTCGGTGGAGGAGATCGGTCAGGTACAAGCGTGCAAGGTTGTTGAGGGCCTTGTAGGTGATGAGGAGGATTTTGAAGTGTATGTGTTGTTTTATGGGGAGCCAGTGACGTCGGTGGAGGACAGGTGTGATGTGCTCTCTGGAGGGGATGCGGGTGAGCAGTCGAGCAGCAGAGTTTAGGACATATTGTAGTTTTTGGAGAGCAGTGGAGGGGAGGCCGTATAGGATGTTATTGCAGTAGTCGAGTCTGGAGGTTATGAAAGTGTCGAAGAGTGGGTCGAAGACGTGCAATGTTACGCAGGTGGAAGAAGGATGTCTTGGTTATGCTGGTCTGCTCAAGGTACCCAAGATGAACCTCAGCAGCATGGGGGAGAGAGCGTTTTCCTATACAGCCCCTAAGCTATGGAATTCACTACCAAGTGACATCAGACAATGTGAATCCACAGCTCAGTTTAAAAAGGAACTGAAGACCTACCTATTTAGACTATCCTATGGTCTATAATATGGCACTATGGACTCCATGCATTTATTTATGTATTTAGTTTATATGTAAAGTGACATTGGGTGTCCTGAAAGGCGCTTTTATATTTGAAATAAAATGTATTATTATTATTATTATTATTATTATTATATGGTTGATGTGTGATTTGAAGGAAAGTGTAGGGTCCATGTGGATACCAAGATTTTTTACGAGGGGGGAGGGAGTGACAGAATGACCATCAATACAGAGTGAGAAATCTTGACAGGTGGCCATGATGGTTTTTGGGCCAAAAACGATGATTTCAGTTTTATTGCTGTTTAGTTTGAGGAAGTTGTGGTTCATCCAGGTTTTAAAGTCTGTAAGGCAGTCGGTGATAGTGGCGAGGATGGTGGGACAGATGGTTTTGGAGGTGATGTACAGCTGGGTATCATCGGCATAGCAGTGGAATTTGAGTCCATGGCGGCGGATAATGTGACCAAGTGAAAGTATGTACAGAATGAAGAGTAGGGGGCCCAAGACTGAACCTTGAGGGACTCCGTGTATGACGGGGGTGGTGTGGGATTTGTGATGGTTGATGGTGATGTAGTGGGATCTGTCAGACAGATAGGATTTGAACCAGGAAAGGGCTGTGTTGATGATGCCAATGCATTCCAGGCGGTTGAGAAGGATGGTGTGGTTTACAGTGTCGAAGGCAGCGCTGAGATCGAGAAGGAGGAGGTTGGTGAGGGGGCCAGAGTCAGAGAAGAGTAAGAAATCATTGGTGACTTTGAGGAGTGCTGTTTCAGTGCTGTGGTGGGTACGGAAACCGGATTGGAAGGTTTCGTACAAGTTGTTGGTGTGTAGGTGAGTCTTCAGTTGAGTGGCGATGGCTTTTGTTAACAGTGGTTTAGACATTAATGGTTGTGTGTTGATTTATTATTGAGGGAACAGTAAATTTGCACTGTTATATAAGCTGTACACTGCCTACTTTACGTTGTAGAAAAGTATTATATCTTTAGACTTCTCCCATGGAAAGATATAATAAAAAAAATACAAAAATGTTAGGGGTGTACTCACTTTTCTGACATACTGTATATATAAAATAAGAATTGTGAGGTGGCTAATGACATGGAATTGTGATAACAAAAATATCCTGGATGAAGCCATGCTAGGCATAAAAATGATCGTCTGACCATTTGTCAAAAGTAGGATTTAGATTGACCTATGGGTGTTCTCAGTACACTCGAATTATGTTTTACCACACATATACTAACACCATATCAAAAACAGCAGCAATGCCTATGATTCCTGCTAGTCTGCATTCACTTTTTTGTGTGAATATTATTTAGATTGACCAATGATGTTAAAAATAAATCTCCAAGTAGTACCCACATTGTTTTTGCCCTTTAGAGCTAACTTTTTGCCCTTTAGAGCTAGCTTTAGAGCTGCCCTTTAGAGCTAAATTTTTATATTGGTGAAAAATGAGTTAAGTAAATGTAACTATCCTATTTCAAGTTATGTTTATTCAACTCCTTTGAGGCAACAGGTTTTCACCAACTTTTCAAGTAAACTTGATTTTTTACAATATTTAGCATGCAACCAGTACAAACATATGTGAAAATAGTTACCCAGGCCATGTAAAGCAAGGACAGGGTAGGAAGGGGTCTACAAATATTAAAATATAGAGAAACACCCACATGCATATGCTTACTATCAATGCCTAACCCAATTTCAAGTGTGAGGTTAAACTTATCTCTTTCTCTGTATTGTCGTTTGGCAATTTTTGATTTTAAAAAGATTGAGATCATACAGAAATAGCATTTAGCTGAAATTGATGGGAAATTCACACTAGCATAATGGTATTGTTATTATTTTTACATGTCAGTAATATGGGCATGAGCAGTCAAGCCTTCCATCCCCTCTCTCCTCATGTCCCTGAATGCTACCTGTCAAAATGTGTGGGCCAGTTGACTGACAGGAATTTAGCAGAAACTGTTGCTTACAAGGACAGTCCTTCTGAGATTGTTTTGGACTAAACAGGACTACATTTCCTTCTACACAGGACCTGCTTGCTGGATATTTCTTTTAGTCATATACATTTCAAGCAGTCCTTCTGTAAATTATTTAAGAATATCAAAGCAATTTAGCAATATATATATACATAAAAATGGTATGGTAACATCAGTAACGATTTGAAGCTTTTAAAAATGATGTTCACTCTCTCTTTATCTCTCTCTCAGTCTCTCTTGCTCCTTCTGTCTCTAAAACTCCAGAATCCATCTGTTACCGACTAGAACAACTGGGCTTACAAGCACTTTGTGAGTATCTAGTCCCTGACTCCCTCATAAACCATTTCTGGTGCACATGGGTTACATCAGTGCATGTTCTGCCAGTTTGTGCATGTCCCATGTCACTGATTACCAAAAAGACTGATGGTGAATCTTTGCAGTTTGGAGGTCATGAATACACTTGAGCAGCATTTCAAATCCTGCAGACAATGTGAGTGATGAGAATTAGGCCATTAGGACCTGTATCTTTGTATACAACTAGCCTCTGATTGCTTTAGTGGCTCACAAAATCCATGTGAGGATGCTGGAAATTTCACCAGCCATCACTAAAATGATATTATCACTGTCTATGGATATGCTGTCAGCCATAAACATGATAGGGCTGAAGTGGTTAGAAATTACTGCACAGACTACTTTGGGAGTTACTTGAACAATTTGTCATTTACAGCCACCATCTCATTAATCTGGAAATTCACTGTGTGAATTCACACTGAGCGCTTTCTCCTCAAGGGGGGCTGAGAGTAAGAAAAATAGACAGAATCATTGGTTGAACACCTGAATCTTCTGGCTCCCCTGATGTTGGGGGGGGGGGGGGGGGGCACAGAGGATCAGAATCACTTAGTTTTAACTGATAAATGTTATTATTATTATCAGAGACATCTTTTCACAGCTGATTGAATGAAATGAACAAAAAACAAGAGGGTTACAGTCAAAAGCCATCTCACCATTAACCACACACTTCTCCCACCCCAATTCATTTCCACCACCTAACCTTACTGACACTTAGGGTAAATTATTGACTGTTCCAAGATATTGTTAAAGCGTAAACACAAAAGCTTTATTTTCATTGTCTCAACTCTCTTCATGAAGACCAAAGAGAGAGTCTTTAAAGTTGTTTACAATTACAAGGTAGTGATAAAATCTACAAATGAAGGGGTTGTACAATCTTCCCAACTGCTCCCATGAATAAAACATCTTTTAATGCTCTCAGCTATTTGATTTTTCTCTTCAACTGTATTTGCTCATAACTATGAATTTCAGAATTTTCTGCCCTCTGAAAAATGTAGTCCTTAGGCACAAAGATGTGAACTTGCCATGTGTTCTCTGTTTTATGTTTGCTGCACTTGAGTTTGTCTTGTTTAACTAGTACAGCTAGAAGGTAAGTGTGAGCTCACCTGGTCATGTCAAAGCAACAAGGCCATTTTTACACTCTTTAAAGTATGACTGAGTGCAGTGGCGGCTGGCCCATAGGGGGCGCTTGGGCGCCGCCCTCCCAAAGAGGAGAGGAAAAATATAAAATGTATAATACTAAAAATATATGTTTTTTTGTAATCAATGTCGGTTTTAATTATTTGTGTGTCTCTACATGTAATCTGAATTATTCAAACAACATTTCCACTAAATGACTCTTATTCAACAGTGAATTTCCACCGACATAGTCGTACTGTTTCCGTTCTTGGGACGATTTTTCTAGCGCCCCTGAAGTGTAGCGAAATAGCCAATCCTGTGTGGTTGCTAGGGGAAGATTTTACAAATATTATTCCTATCAGCATCGCCGAATAAAATGGTGGAAAAAAATCGCCCCTAGGACAGCAAGTTTTAGATTTCTATTCTGTCACCATGGTGATTGGCTAAACCTAACGTCTTACGTCAGTTAAAGTTAGATCAACCTTAGGTGCTGTTACATACCCGGGTATTTTGGTATACGCAGACCTTCGAACGCTCGTTTGTAAAAAAAAAATTGCGTGCACACAGCTTCGTTTTTTTAAAAAACAAAACAAAACAAAAAAGAACCCACGATATTGATCAACATAAATCACTGACTTGAGTTATTGCCTACAACTCCGTTTTTGTACACAAACGCTACGCGGAGTTTTTAAAAAATCTCCACTTTTGCCGGAGTTTTTTTGGAGCTTCGTTTATCGAGGGAAAACCTTCGTTTGTTTGTGAACGAAAGGCACAAACGAAGGTGAATGTCTGCGTTTATTAAAATACCCAGGTAGCCTATGTGTAAACGGGGCCTTAGATCAGTTACAGACTGAGAGACGATGGTGGCGACGACCACGACTGAGCACCTTCCACCAAATTCGGTGAGACCTTTGTTAAACTACCCTTTTCCAAGAAGCACTATGAAAAAGTCCATGTTAAGGAGCTGGGACCCGACAGGCCCGAAATAAACATCACCCAGACCACTAAAGAAAAAGATAAATCCTACAATAGGACTTTTAGCAGGAGTTGGTTCGAATGAAAATCGTGGCTAACAGGCTGTGGGATAGCCAAAACACTTTTCTGTTTCCCCTGCATCCTGTTTAAAAGTGACAAGTGTGATTCGACGTGGACACAGTCTGTGCAAACCGGCTTAAAACACCTGTCCGAACGCATGAAGAAACATGAAGGATCAAGAATTCACATGGAAAACTGTGTCGAGCTAGCTATGGTCGGAGGGATTAGCATAGCAATGCAGCTAGATGATGGCCATCGAATTGCTGTAAGGTGGCACAACGAAGAGGTGGACAAAAACCGGCACATTTTATGTAAGATTGTTGATTGTGTAAAGTTCTGTGTTGCTTTTGAACTCGCAATGAGGGGACAACTTATATAGTTTATCGTTGCCAAGGCAACGGAGTAGTTCATGGCTAGTGACGTCACATGTAAACAAGAATGAATGAATGGGGGAGCCTAATGTAACGTAGTCGGAGGTGTTCTTGGTCATCTGATATTGACGGTGTGTTTTTATGAATTCAAGATGATAGAATATAACATTGGTGTTTCTTTTAGGCTTAATATAGCTGACGGTAGGCTATTTATTGCTGTTACAATTAGCCTGGTTCAAGATGGTTTTGTAACAATTCTGCATCTCCTCTGCAGTTTGGACAGAGGAGATGCAAGGACTAAATCTGTTTTGTTTTTGTTATTGTTAGTTTAGTAACTGTAGTAAACACACATGCACAGTTGATCTGTATAAAAATTGTATTGTATTTGTATTTGCACTATATTTAAATTTGTGAAAAACGATTTGTATTTGCTGTCCAAAGCATAAATGGAGCCTAACTGGACTTAAACTGAAATTAAAGTATTATTGTGGAATTGTACTCATTTTCAGATTATTTATTTGTTATTTGAGTGCTTACACTGGTCTAGGCAGGGAAATCTATTGGCACATCAGCCCCACCAAATTTTTTTTTCACCAGCCGCCACTGACTGAGTGTGAGGAACACTAAACTTGTCCAGTATAACTTTGGAAGATGGTAAAGGTTGGGGACATCTCACGTGTGGTATAGTTTGTCTGGTGGCAGTCTATAATTTAACAGCTGTCCTAAAGAAACATGACCTCTCCCGTGTCCTCTCCCATGTAATTCACCTTCCTTTCACTTCGAGGCCATCTGAATGTGGGCTGGAAGGGCAAAGAGGCACAAGGCGAGACCTGCATGCATGATGAGAGTAATGCTACTGTACACTTTTTTGGTATTGAAATTTCCATAATTAAATCATAAAAACAGAGATGGGTGTATAAGAGTTATATGTTTGTGAAGATTATCATTCATCCAGGTCATGGTAGTCAAAAGAGCTTCTTTTTGAAGCTTGAAGACATTTCACCTTTCATCCAAATAGCTTCTTGAGTTCTAGCCTCATGATAGGGAACCAGGAGCTATATCACTGCACCACTGGAGGTGGAGCTGTAGACCACACCCCTCATCATGCGACAAAAAGGGTCACATGAGTCACCCATCAAGGTGTGAATTGGAGTGAAAGTTGTTGTGGTCACAGAATCCAGAGAACTACTCTACATGACATTGTTAAGTTCAACCAATTTAACCAGTATACATATGGAATATGTTGTCTGAATTTCCCCAAGTTGGTTCTATGCTTCACTTTTTACAGTGTGTATTTGAGTCGTTGAATTGCCAGATGTTGACATATTCAAGTAAAATAGATGAACGTGCAGGCAGAAATTCTGCAATGTGTGTTTTAAAAAGAAATAGAGGAATCAGATTAGGAAGAGCATAATGTGATAGGTGGATGTTTAAATTAATGTCCATAGATGGTCTCTGTCACTCATCATGCCTGCAGAGTGACTGGCGAACCCAGACAATTTAGGGAGAGCAACCAGGCCAAGACGTTTACTTGCAAAAAAGGTAAGGTAAGAACCATTTTTTTCTGCTCAGCAAAGTGCTGTAGACCAAATGGTCACATCTCTTTCTGCTAGTCATGTCTTTACAGAAAGGACAGTTCTGCCATTTTGATGGGGGGAAATGTAAAATAATCTTAAAAGCCTTGGGTGTCCTTTTAAAGCATTTAAAGAAAAAAAGCCCATAGATGCTAATGTGTAAAGTCAGTATGATATTTATGCTGGTTTGTGTCACGGTTCAAGGAGTGGGAGCCCAGATGCAGCACGCACACAACAGAGGTCCAGGGTATAGTGGATTTATTCACACAAAATATTTCACTACAAAAAACACTGAGAGGGGAACTCGGGAGAACACGGAAAGCTGGAGTACAAAACACGGAGAGGAGGGCTCGGGAGGACACGGGAAGCAAGATTACAAAAACACTGAGAGGGGGAACACTGAGAGGGGAACTATAACAAAAAACCCACGAGGGGGAAAACAGAAAATGCTATTAACACAAAGAACAAACTTTAGGAAGATACAAAAACTTACAACACTGGGATCAGGATCTGGCACAGAACTTACACGCAGGTTAGACAAAGTTCAGACAATGACGCAGCACAGGACAAAGAGAACACAGGGTTTAAATACAGAGGGGCCAATTACAAGGCTTGGGGAGGATATACAGGAACGAACACAGGTACTTTAACAGGGAAGGAGATGGGAATGGTGATGGGAACACTAACAGGGACAAAAACGGGGACAGGCACAGTCACAGTGGTGTTGGTGGACACAGGCAAGGAGTTGCGTAGACAATGACTGGGAACACAGGTGGGGACAGGGATGGACACACGAGTGGGCACCTGAACACAGACGGGAACAAACACTGGGATTGTGATGGGTAGGGTCACAGTAACAGTCACAGGAACAGGAATAAGGAGGGGCTTACAAAAGACTGGGCAAGGACGTGGAGGAGTGGGGGTAGGTTGGGACACAGGGGGCGGAGCACATGTGGACACAGGGGGTCGAGTGGACGAAGGTTGAAGGATAGGCCGGGATGCAGGTGCAGGGGTCAGGAGACATTTGGGGTGCGGGACTCTGGGAGGCGGGAGCAAGGGGTGCGGGACTCTGGGAGGCGGGAGCAGGAGGTGCGGGGCTCTGGGAGGCGGGAGCAGGAGGTGCGGGGCTCTGGGAGGCGGGAGCAGGAGGTGCGGGGCTCTGGGAGGCGGGAGCAGGAGGCGGAAGGCACTTGGAAATGGGGCCAGGAGGAGAGTGGATGTCGTCCACTTGAGAGGGGGTGGCGACCTCGGGGCAGGGGGCGTCGACCACCGGCGAGGGGGCGTTGCCATGTTGAGAGGGGGTGGCGAACTCGGAACTGGGATTGTCGCCATCTTGAGAGGGGGCGGCGACCTCGGGACAGGGGGCGTCGACCACCGGCGAGGGGGCGTTGCCATGTTGAGAGGGGGTGGCGACCTCGGGACTGGGGTTGTCGTCATCTTGAGAGGGGGTGGCGACCTTGGAGCAGGGGGCGTCAACCTCGGGACAGGGGGCGTCGACCACCGGTGAGTGGGCGTCGACCTCAGGACAGGGGGCGTCGACCACCAGCGAGGGGGCGTCGACCTCGGGACAGGGGGCGTTGACCACCAGCGAGGGGGCGTCAACCTCGGGACAGGGGGTGTCGCCAACCTGGGAGAGGGCGTCGCCATCTTGAGGGAGGGCGTCGACCACCGGCGAGGGGGCGTCGACCTCGGGACAGGGGGTGTCGACCACCGGCGAGGGGGCGTCGACCTCGGGACAGGGGGTGTCGCCCACCTGGGAGAGGGCGTCGCCATCTTGAGGGAGGGCGTCGACCTCGGGACTGGGGGCGTCGACCACCGGCGAGGGGGCGTCGACCTCGGGACAGGGGGTGTCGACCACGGGACTGGGGGCGTCGACCTCGGGGCACGGCTCTAGGGCAGGCACCGCAATAGCGGCGTTCGCCTTGGGGTCCGGTTCATGGGCGGGCGCAGCTACGGCGTCATCCGTCTTGGGGTCCGGTTCATGGGCAGGCACGGCAACATCTTCTACCTGGGGGTCCGGGGCTCTGGGAGATGCAGCGACAGCATCTGTCTGGGGGTCCCCTGTTGGGGCAACCGCACCCAGCTCCTCCAGTCTCAGCTGGGCCAGTAGGTTGGCCTCCAACTCTTTCCTCTCCTCCAAGACACTTGCCAACCCAGCGAATGGGAGAAGCCATGGCTTCTTCTGAAGGACATCTATGACTATCCTGGTGGCCACTAACCTCCTCTTCACTTTGCCCCTGTCCATGACCGGGCAAAGCCTCCGGAAAAGCAGGTAGAAGTCCACCAAGTCTTGTCGAACTATAACAAAAAACCCACGAGGGGGAAAACAGAAAATGCTATTAACACAAAGAACAAACTTTAGGAAGATACAAAAACTTACAACACTGGGATCAGGATCTGGCACAGAACTTACACGCAGGTTAGACAAAGTTCAGACAATGACGCAGCACAGGACAAAGAGAACACAGGGTTTAAATACAGAGGGGCCAATTACAAGGGGACACACGATAGGGCAAAACACAACAGGGCACAGGTGGGGGGACAACAAGGCAATCAAGACAATTAACTAGGACAGACAAGTAAACGAGGTAGCAGGGCAGGTGTAGGCAAAGAGCGAGAGGGAGAGAGAGAGACACAGAGAGAGAGAGAGAGAGAGAGACACAGACACAGAGAGAGACACAGAGAGACGTGGGGCGAGAGAGATAGAAAACCAAAGGGGCAAATGAAAGCACAAGTGAAAACAAGAAACAACACAGGGCACAGGAGCAAGGACTAGGGAAAACAGTGACGAAACGAACACATAAAACGCCGATCCTGACAGTTTGGTTGGGTAAGATTACTTCTGGAGTGATTTGGTCATACAAATACTTTCCCAATTATGTTGTTGCTTGTGTGTTGTTAAAAAACAACCATCAGTATATTTAGTAGTTTGTGTTGTGTACACAGTCTTGTATTTGCATGGGATAATTTTAACAAAATACAATATTGGTGCATCACTCATTTGGAATGTGCAGGTAATGCCTTAGCAGGTGATGCCTTAGGAGGATTCCACATGACAGTGCATTGACAACATTGCAAACAGAGTGAGAAAACATTCACCTCAAAACATCAGGAAGCCATGTCTTAGTGTCAGTTTAGATATGCAGAGAAATCTCACGAAGACAAGGTAAAACCCAGCTGTGGCCAAATAATTTCGTGTGTGCAGTCCCAGTATTCTTACGTAGCAAGTGTAATTACATCAGGGGATAGGACTGTGTAAAAGCACAATGGCTACCAAGGGGATAATAAACGTACTGACCTGGAGATTTAGGTTGACCCTCATCTGGGAAGACCATCCTTTGCTCACCGCTCTCCTATTTCCCTGTAAAATAATAAATCCCAGAGCTGGCTCAGGGCTCAATGGGAAAATAAAAGTGGCATTATGGACTTTCTTCTGTGGTTTATTCATGTGACTAATGATGACTTTTTAACAGTTAGACAAAGATTTTGTCTCTCTCCTGGATGATGTATAAAAATGCACAGAAAGTACAGTATAATAATTACTGTCAACTACTAATCCATATGAACTGTAATGTTCAGCCAACCATGGAAGGTTTTTATGGCATGCATATTTCACAGCTATTGTAGGTTCCCTCAAGGTATTTTATAGGCAAGGCAAGAGGGAATATTTCTTTTCCATGGGTGATGAGATACCCTTTTCAGGTGATATGGCTATCTTTAGAATGCACCATCAGGAGAATTCAGGGGACAATAGACAAGTATTTACCTGGAGGAAAGAATCGGGTGAATACAGACAGACAGACAGACAGACAGACAGACAGGGTAGCTGTCCATACAGCCTTATCTCAATGGCTCCATAGTAGCTCAGGTTTTAGAATAGCTCAGCAGGCCTCTTCCTGTCATGAGTCACTCTCCGTCCTCAGAAAGCATCTGTGTGGGATTGGGAAGTGGTATCACCATCATGAGACCATTCCTCTGAACTTTACATCCCTCACAACCCCCATGATCCAGGTCGAGCATGGCAGGCAAAGGAGAGTGATGACCTTCAAAGAGGTGAGGTTTGATCTGCAGTAAACCTATTTTCAGCCATTTATCAGTGTGTGCACCTGGCAGACGTATGCTGCCTAAGGTTTTTGTTCCTTGTTTAAAACACATGTTAAGGGCTGTATGCATGTAATTTATGACTACTGGGCCTATGAAGAATTTCTCTAGAAAATTCCATAGGGAATAGGCATAAACTATGCGTATCATCACATGTTTTTATGTTAAGACTAAGAATATTTCATTAAACTGACCCCTATATCCCTTTACCACAAATAGATTATTATGCATCATTGCAGTGTGTTTGGATTTTATAGTTGGTGTGCTTAAAGTAATATACATATGGGTTGGTTCTTAAAAATATATAAAGAAAACAATACCTAAAAACTTGTAGCCTCTGAACATGAATGTGCTGTGCTGACAAGAGTATGTCTACATCTACACCCCTCCCCCCCGGGACACACACACCCCTTCATGAGTACAGCTGGACCAACAGGTGGTGGTTCTAAGCTGCAAACACCTGTACTGCATTAGCACACATGAATTATGCCATCCTCACTGAGAAAGCCGTGGCTGTGGTGGGATATAACTCCTCCACACGATGGCAAACACAGACCATCTGCAGTCTTTAGGCACACAGGCAAACAGAAGAGCCTGCTGCTGACCTCCTCTCTGCCCCATGACACATGACACCACCGGCACATAATGGCAATGTGGGGTAAAAACTTCCCAGTTATCAGCACAAGAACATGTGCCACATAGTACCGGTTACCAGAGATGTCCCTGAAGCAGGTTAAAAGATGCTGATTACAAAAAATACTCTTACGGGAGAGTCTTTTTTGTTGTGCGTTGTTGGTGGTGGTGTTAATATGTCATCTATTTTATGCTGAACAATCAAAACATGCAAACCTCACATAGCAGACTGCTTTTACAAGACACTTCTTCAGGAGGAGTAAGCATGTTTTCAATGCATCTGTGTGGAGCCACTGTTGCACTAAGCTCCACTCGAGGGAGTCTCATGAACAGAGCTGCAATTTATGGCTGGCTATGTTGAGTTAAATGGATGGAATTTTTTTGTGTCTTTTTTTGCCTGAGAGGAGGGAAATGAATGGAGAAAAGTGGAGAGTCCCATAGCGCCTGTATAAATTAGTCTCTGCCTATAAATGAACAGTGGAGGAGAGGAGGGAAGTGGATTTGATTTAATGACCTCTCTCTCTGTCTCAATGTGTGCACACACACACACACACCACACACACACACAAACACACACACAAACACGCACACACACACATAAACATACACACTCACACTGTGCTAGAAGGTGAAGGAGTGACTGTGGCTGCATAGTCCTTGTCAAACACCTAGTTTATGTGAGCAGAAGCATGTACAACAGTGACAGTGTTGCACACTGTGGCCTGCTGATTTTTAGCATTGCCGATGGCAGGCTAAATGATTGTACACACACACACACACACACATACACAAAACACACACACACACACACACACAACACAGGCATAACACAGACAATAGATGTGCCATAAATTATGGTGTTTTCCATTTTCAGAAATATGCAAAAATTCAGTTGTTTTCCTAGTAACTTCCAAGTAATCTCTCTCAAACTGCCAAGTAATCTCTATCAAACACAGCATACATTTTGGAGTTTAACATGACATTTAGCATTTACTTAAATTTAGATTATTGTTCATGAGTGAATTATAATGACCAGAAAAGATGCAGTATGTAGTTGTAGCTGCTGAATGCTAAATTGTAAGCCATTTGTTTTTCTTTATCTATATCTAAGCATCTGTGGGCTGAATTCAACTCGGCAACCACATTGCACTGATGCAGCTGTGTTGTATAAGAGGAGGAGTGGCCCACTGCCCACTGACACAGCCAAAGAGCAATTGTTTTACAAATATATTTGCCATTTTTTGTCCCAACAACATAAAACTTTGCACTGCCGGCACTCGTTGCTTTAGCAAGACACCTACCAAATTTGAACTCAGTGGAATGCATGGTTCGAGAGTTGTGCGTAAAACAGACAGACAGGGAAACAGACAGACATTCTGTGCATTTACAGTATCCTTGCAGTCAAATTTTGTCGTGTAGCCGACAACGACATTACCCTTTTTACAGTTGCTTACCCACCAAATAAAAAATGTCACAATTAACAAACCTTTACACCGAAGAAGCAAAGCACCTGTCCAGGGTTACACAACAATAAGCACAGACTCAGTTGTTACACAAAGTGATTTGCAAACTCTATATGCATTTTTACACATTAGACACAGATAAGGATTGTGAGGTTATTTCCTTGTCAAAAAAGCCCTGGCTTGCTGTAACAGAATGGACAAGAGCTCAAGTGGATCAGGCCAAAAAGCAGAGGGAGAGAGAAATGCCAAGCGAAAAAGAGTCTTTATTTTCCAAAGCTTGGTGGCACATAAAAGCCAACAGATGTTCAAGTGATAACATTTTTTTTGTCTTGTGTTATTTTCAAAAACCCAATACTTCCTTTTTACAAAAATCAGTTCTATACATGCAGACACTCAAGTAGATAATGGCTCTAAATGGCAGAGCACTAACAGCAGCAAATATCAAACACTCACCCACAGAGATCAACGCTAGACTAAAGACACAAGACTACACTAGACATAAACAGTATGTCACAAAAGTGAGTACACCCCTAACATTTTTGTACTTATTTATCATATCTTTCCATGGGAGAAGTCTAAAGATATAATACTTTTCTACAACGTAAAGTAGGCAGTGTACAGCTTATATAACAGTGCAAATGTGTTGATCTCTCAAAATAACTCAACACACAACCATTAATGTCTAAACCACTGGCAACAAAAGTGAGTACACCCCTAAGTGAAAATGTCCAAAGTGTGCCCAAAGTGTCAATATTTTGTGTGGCCACCATTATTTTCCAGCACTGCCATAACTCTCTTGGGCATGGAGTTCACTAGAGCGTCACAAGTTGTCACTGGAATCCTCTTCCACTCCTACATTACGACATCACGGAGCTGACCTTGAGCTTGAGACCTTGAGCTCCTCCACCTTCCATTTGAGGATGCCCCACAGATGCTGAGTTGGGTTCAGGTCTAGGGACATGCTAGGCCAGTCCATCACTTTCACCCTCACCCAAGGCGTGGTCATCTTGGAGGTGTGCTTGGGGTCGTTACCATGTTGAAATACCGCCCTGTGGCCCAGTTTCAAAGGGGGGGCATCATGCTCTGCTTTAGTATGTCACAGTACATATTGGCATTCATGGTTCCCTTAATGAAGTGTAGTGCCGGCAGCACCCATACAGCCCCAAACCATGACACTTCCTCCACCATGCTTGACTGTTAGCAGGACACAGTTGTCTTTGTAATCCTCACCTGGTTACCACCACACACACCTGACACCATCTGAACCATATACATTTATTTTGGTCTCATCAGACCACAAGACATGGTTCCAGTAATCCATGCCCTTAGTCTGTTTGTCTTCAGCAAATTGTTTGCGGGCTGTCTTGTGCATCATCTTCAGAAGAGGCTTCCTTCTGGGCGGAGCCATGCAGACCAGTTTGATGCAGTGTGCAGCGTATGGTCTGTGCACTGACAGGCCGTCCCTCTACCCCTTCAACCTCTGCAGCAATGCTGCCAGCACTCCTACGCTTATTTTGAAGGCACAGATATAGATAGATAGATAGATTATAAGATATAATGGTGAGCACATGCACTCAACTTCTTTGGTCGACCATGGTGAGGCTTGTTCTTAGTAGAGCCTGTCCTCTTGAAGTGCTGTATGGTCTTGACCACTGTGCTGCAGCTCAGTTTCAGGGTGTTGGCAATCTTCTTATAACCTAGGCCATCTTCATGTAAAGCAACAATTTTCTTTTTGAAATCCTCAGAGAGTTCTTTCCCATGAGGTGCCATGTTGAACTTCCAATCACCAGTATGAGAGAGTGTGAGAGTGATAACACCAAATTTAACCCAACTTCTACCCATTTACACCTGAGACCTTGTAACACTAATGGATTACATGACACCAGGGAGGAAAGATGACTAATTGGGCACAATTTGGACATTTTCACATAGGGGTGTACTCACTTTTGTTGCCAGTGGTTTAGACATTAATGGTTGCGTGTTGAGTTATTTTGAGGGAACAGCAAATTTTATATCAGTTGTACACTGCCTACTTTACGTTGTAGAAAAGTATTATATCTTTAGACTTCGCCCATGAAAAGATATAATAAAAAAAGTACAAAAATGTTAGGGGTGTACTCACTTTTGTGACATACTGTATAGAAGGTGGCCAGCACCAACTCTACACAATAGGGGAACACAGAACAAATCACTAGACACAAACAATACTACAATGACTACAAATATTACAATAGTGCACCACAAAGACATTTCACAACATTTACACCACGACATAGCAATCTAAACATCACGACACAACCCTTTTAATGATCTTGCACAAGGAAAAATAAAGACAGCTTGATCAGGACTGCCTTGATCATCCCTATGATGTTACCACCCGTTAGAGCGGACCAATTGCGGCCATAGTTTGTTCAGGGTTGTTGCACATAATGTTCGTGGGGTAAATGACTGTTGTTGGCGCCATAGCGCGTTAGCTCCGTAGCGTGTTGAGAAAAAAAAATGCGTGTGTGCAAGTGTTTGGTTTGAATGAAGGCTGCTTCCCAGCCACCACAGAGAGGGGAAAGAGAGAGAGAATGTGCGGCCTTGTCCGTGACCGTCACACATGCCAATGACCACAAATTAAACCACATCCACCAGGTATATAAACACATGTTTAGGTTGAAAACACAGCACTCTGGTGTACTCTAAAAGGCAGCAGGTGAGTTCACCTATCTTTAACAAAAATGGAAAGAGTTAGAAGAAGAGTGTGAATGAGAGGAGGAAGTCAAGGAGTTAGAGGAAGAGGCCTAGGTACAGGACGAGGTAAAGAGGGACCTGAAGAAGAGAACATCTGAATGATGAAGAAGAAGACAAACTTTAACTCAACAAATCTGTGCAACACTTATCGACCCCGTTATTAACCATACATATAATTTAAAAATCAGAAAAATGGTGAATAATGTTTTATTTTACCATCAGAGTTTATTTTGAAGGTGCATCTTTATTGGAGTCAGGGTGGGTGTATGATGAAGACACAACTACACATTGAAAGTACACCTATACAACACGTATAAATTCTGTAATGTCTGATTGCTCTGATAAAATCTTTTCTTCTGGTAGTGCATTTAAATCAGTGTTTGCTGATCACAGTAGTGACAAATGAATATGACAATAGGCATAGCTGTTTAAGCAGAGCCAGTTTGGGCATGTCTTTGTGAACCCCTCAGGAAAAAATTACAACAGACCAGACAGTGGGTGACTTTATTGCTGGTGATGCAAGACTATGTCAAACGAAATGTATATGAGGTCATTAATGTAGCTAAATCATTTGCAAACACGCATGGAGATTTGGTTGTCTTCATCTTACTCCATGGGCTCTATTTTCACGATCATATGCGCATTGTCTGTATGTCGCACAAGTTGCTTTTAGGGCGTTCCACAATTTGGTATTTTGATGGCGGGAAAAGTGAACATTGCGCCGGGCGCATTGTTCAAAACGGTTGGTCTTAAATTACTTCATTAGTCATGGCTGTGTTTTGGGCATAACATACAATTAACTAATGAGGATGTATATGAGAATGTATCATTCCCTTTAAAAGCCAGCTGCGCATTTTCCATGGCCTGTTGCTATTAAGATGGCGGATTTATCCGGACGGCAGGAGTTTTTCGGTGGAGGAGACCGATCTGCTCGTGCATGAAGTAAAAGCGCATAAGCAGTTAATCTTCTGGGGTGGAAAGAATCCCCCAAACCTCCGCGGGTCAAAGAAGTATGGGAGGAAATATCTTTAATAATTGTGTCCTCCTCCTTTGGCAAGAAGAGAACTTTCGAACAGTGCCGAAAGCGGTATAACAACGTTAGAAGACGAAAAAAAAGTCTTCAACTCAAAGGAAACATCAAAAATAAACAGAAGGTGGTGGTCCATGAAACCATTAGTCCATTAGTTTTCTTTTAATTTGTCCATTTCATTTCTTACAACTTGCCATGCTGTTTATTTAAAACGACAAAAGAAACTGTAAATAAACTGCAGAACATTGCTATTGCTGTTTATTTAAAACGACAAAAGAAATCGTAATTAAACTGCAGAACATTGCTATAAACTGCAGAACATATACTCTCTATATTTGTGCATTTTTGTTACATTTAGCTTTAAACAATGTCCAAAATACAGGTGTGATTTTTTTCAGTTACTTTTTTGCACATTTAAAGCAATATTTAGCAACTTAAAGACATTTTAAATAGTTAAATATAAATACTAAATACTACACATAAATCATGAATGTTAAATGCAAATACTAAATATAAATCTAAATGTTAAATATAAATCTAAATGTTATATTTAAATATAAATTGTAAATGTTAAATGTAAATGTTAAATGTTAAATATAAATGCTAAATATAAATCTAAATGTTAAATATAAATCTAAATGTTAAATGTAAATGTTAAATGTAAAAGTTATATCTAAATCTAAATGTTAAATGTAAATATTAAATGTAAATCTAAATGTTAAATGTAAATGTTAAATATAAATGTTAAATATAAATCTAAATGTTAAATATAAATCTAAATCAAAATGTTGAACCTAAATGTTTCGTATGAAACTAAATATTTAGCTAATATGTAAATTCAAAATGTACCAAAGTAAGAGTTTCCGGAGATAATAGTGTAGTATCGAGTACTATAGTGTCAAATGACCAGGGGGGAGACCCTCAACAAGGGAAATGGGTGGCTCCTGGTCGTGTATTATAATATTATGATAATATAACAATATACAAGAACAAACAAACAGAACCTTTATTTGAAGAGCCTTGTCCGGGCTTTTGTGACCTGCAGTCCCTAGAGCCAGACACGGGGGTGCTCACTTGGAATGTAACATTGGCTTCCAGCAAAGTTCTTACCTGCCTGCCTGTTTGGTTTCAACCAAGTAGTTAGGCCAACACACTCCACTGACCGTCAGTCGTCATGTCTACATCAGCCTTGGCCGACACTATCAGCAGAGCGGCACTTCATAGCTTTTCAGCTGCTCCAGCAACAGCAAACATTATTGGCCTACCACCATAGCCCACCTCGGTAACTGTGTTTTCCAAATCACGTAATTTTATCATGGCTAAATTAACCGAACTAGCTAACGGTAGCGAGTAGAGATTTGCCACTAGCACCAATGCCTTCTAATGTGTAGCACATTTGTTTCTATAAACGGGAATACTCGCATCGTCAGAGCTAAAGTCGAGGGGGGAAAGACACGTGAATGTAAGTTAAACATTGCACGAAGATGTGTTGAACATTAAAGCATAAATCACATCCTTTGGAATTGCAACTAACGGGGCCATTAACACATTACATTACACTTAGCTGGCGCTTCCAAAGCCACTTCAAAAGAGGGCATAAACCAGCTAGAAACATGCAGAGAACAGAGTGAAGTAAAGTCATAACAAAGTTAACACAGCCAAGTTTTTGACACGAAACATTTAGGTTTAACATTTAGATTTAGATTTATATTTAACATTTAGATTTACATTTAACATTTAGATTTACATATAACATTTATATTTAACATTTAGATTTACATTTAACATTTAGATTTACATATAACATTTAGATTTAACATTTATATTTAGAGTTATATTTAACATTTAGATTTAACATTTAACATT
The DNA here is from genome assembly GCA_030347295.1 of Setipinna tenuifilis. Taxonomy (NCBI): domain Eukaryota; kingdom Metazoa; phylum Chordata; class Actinopteri; order Clupeiformes; family Engraulidae; genus Setipinna; species Setipinna tenuifilis. Next base: position 2,540,781 of record CM059282.1, on the reverse strand, counting down.
TAGATTTACATTTAATATTTACACTTAACATTTAGATTTAGATATAACTTTTACATTTAACATTTTCATTTAACATTTAGATTTATATTTAATATTTAGATTTATATTTAAATATAACATTTATATTTATATTTAACATTTAGATTTATATTTAGCATTTTCATTTAACATTTATGATTTATGTGTAGTATTTAATATTTATATTTAACTATTTAAAATTTCTTTAAGTTGCTAAATATGGCTTTAAATGTGCAAAAAAGTAACTGGAAAATATCACACCTATATTTTAGACATTGTTTAAAGCTAAATGTGACAAAAATGTTGGAGTTTATTTCACAGTGATGCAAACGGCGCCCCATATTGTGCGCCCCTAAAATAGCTTTTCAGCAATGCACAACTGATGACAGACCAGGGGCCTCATTTATCAAGCGTTCTTACGAACAGAAATGTGCGTAAAGGGTGCGTGCGATCATTCCTGCGCAAAGTGTGGGATTTATGAACTCGTACTTGAACGTAGGAATGTGCCTAAATATACGCACAACTCTGACCACTCGTACGCACAGGAACCTAGTGGTAGAATAACGAAACTGCAAATAGTATTGATTCTAGAGCTTCGTTCGCTGCACAGGAACATATTGGACCTACAATGTTGCTTATTTTTGTATGACAGTGTGTTGGACGGTATTTGGGTCCTTGTATCTAATTCAGAAGTAGGCCTACTGTGGTCTTAAGCGTGCTGAATAAAGCGCAAGTAACATCACAGCCTAGCTTTGGTTTCATTCCACCAAAAGTGTAAAATATAATTGTTCAATAGTCCTAACTTGAAAATAATTAGTGTAGCTTAGCTAGGATATTCCTTTAAGAACGCAACATGGCCCATTTGGCATTGCTCGAGGATCTGGAAAACCACCCGTTACACAGGGAGCGCGTATTTAGGGAGCGGAGAGATTTGTTGGCGGAAAGCAGTGAGTGGCTTGTGAGCAGGTTCCGCTTTCCAAGGCATATATTGCTTGATTTATGCTTTGAATTGGGGCCATTTCTCCAGCGTGAAACGAAGCGCACGAAAGCCATACCTGTCGATGTGCAAGTCCTATCCACTCTGGGAAACTGATTCAGACACATGCACCTCCCTGTATGTGTAAAGGTTGTCTGCTTACTCTGTGTCCCTTTACACCCCTGTTTGCTTGTCCCCCTTTTTTGTAAGTCGCTTTAGATAAAAGCGTCTGCCAAATGCAACGTAATGTAATGTAATGTCATTTGGTGTCATGAGGTCCGTATCCCCAACTGTGCCACTTAAACCGGAGCATGCGGAGTCTCCAATAATAGCTGCTATTCGTTCTTCCAAGGCTGTAAGCGGCCACACGTTTTTTTTGCATTTAATTTAACATCAAACCACTTCTTTTTTTTATCTCGGTCACAGTCCGTGGTTCCGATCCTACTGCATTTACGCCGCTTGTCACTTTTTCCCACGTCATATTTTTTCTTTTGTTTGTAACCCCTACCTCCAACGTGCAAAATATGATTTTTTTCATTTTGTTGGACCTCTGTGACCAGGGTTTTGATCTCCGTGTCGGAGAAATTGCGTTTTTTTCGAGCGCCCCAGGTTTTTGTTGGTCATTGTCAAATTTGGGGTGCGTTTCTCGAACAGCTAGCTAAGTTAGCCTTGTACTACCATTGTACAATGGAAGTATCTACAATGGTAGTGGCGAGATCCTTCCGTTTCTCGAAGGTCTCGTACTTCGGTAGAACAATCATTGTAGGTACTTCCATTGTACGTACTTCCATTGTGGGTACTTCCATTGTGGCCACTTCCTACTTCGGTGTGTGAAGCATGGAAACAACGGAGGGAAAGCAGGGGACAGCCGTTTTGATTGGATGGCGAACACTTTGTTGACACGCCATGCCACTGCTATTTCCTTTTAATACATGTCTTTGTTGAAATCATAAGATAGCGGTAATAATAAATGGTTACAGCATGGTAAACGTCTGGTAAAACTAACTCAAGTGCCAAAACTTGGCCCAATGTCTACAGTGAAAGGAAATTTTATTCTTACAAATCCGTAGGTTTTAATACGTCGTTCGTCATTCGTCAGTGGTATTGATACTCCACCATACAACATTGCTTGTCTGTGCCAATAGCTCAATGAGAAAGTTGCGTGGCTTCAGTGCTATTGTTCTCTTTAGTTCTCGGGTTCAAATCTCAGTGCACGCCTGGTAGCACATAGCCTTCATGTTTTACTATAGCATTGCTCCTCAATACATGTACTCTTTCAAATCAATAACCCAGACAAACTTCAGAGTAGAGCATAAATCCACACTAACATGACTGAAACGCTAGGCCACACAAACAGATAAGTCATACAATTCGTGTACACTCAGTCTCGAACCTACGCCTATGACGGAAAACTTATGTTGCTCGCAACTGCGCTACTAGTTGCGCCACTGACAATCACATGTGGCTTTCTGTTTACCAAATACATATGCTGTCAATAATGGGAAAAGCTTCAATTGAAGGCCAACTTCTAATGCAAATATCTCGTAATCCCACATTCCAAACTCAGCGAAACTCAATCGGTTTGTAGATGTCACTATAATACTGCTGTTCAACCCATTAAGTCTTGTCATACGGTTTTAACAAGAAAAATGACATAACATGAATTGGCCATTTAAGTTCCATGAGCTGTATTATAGTGTCCTCTACATATCGATTGAATTTCACTGCATTTGTACTGCAGGATTACGAGATATTTAAACTTTACAGTCGAAGATCTACTGCAAGTTTTGCCGTGGGTGGGCTCAACCTTCAAAACAACACTTGTACAATGGCTCGCGAGCTGTTGTAGGTACTACACAACTTTACTTCGGAGTTTTGGAAGTATCTCTGCTACGAAAGTTTCGAGAAACGCGTAGTAGGTCCCTCACTACCGAAGTCCCCACAACAGAAGTACGTACTTCCGAAGTTCCTCACTACCGAAGTATGTACAACCATAGTAGGCTTCGAGTAACGCGAAGTAGCCTCTGAGGCGGTACTTCGGAAGTACCAACAACGGTAGTGGCTAACAAGTTAGCAATTTTGCGTTCGAGAAACGCACCCTTGATTTTTGCGTCCTTATAATAACATCTCTTGCGCTTTGCGCCAGACCACACCTCTTCTTTTCGCTGACACACCCATGAGGGCGCAGTGTCATCTGCTATCTAGACAACGTGATTTTTCGCCTGAAAAAATGAACGATGCGCTGGCACAAAATAGTAATGACAGCTCGCGTATGTTGCCAATGCACAGTGCACCGCGGCATGATAGGGCCCTATGTGTCCAAAGAACCCGCTCACAGCATTACCTTAAAAATGTTATGTGAATATTCATTCAAATAAAAAAATACACAAAGGCACATACTGTAAGTGAAATACAGTATGCTCGACTTGCTGTGAACTTGCCTCACATGTTGAATAAGTTGTTGGAATTCATAATACAGCCCTCTAAAGGTCAGGCCAGTCTTTGGAAAGTTGCATGCTGTGTATTACATAATTTTGCAATACATCATGAACATGAATGTGGACATGTCCCAAAAACAGTGTAGCCACAGATGCCTGAGTGTGCTTGTCAGTCAGTGCTTCCACACTGCCTCAACACCAACATTCTAAAGTTGGCAGTGTGGAACATTCAGTGAACTAACTGCCAATTCCAAACTACCCAGACAGCAACTGACAAAGGTGACTCTTTCACCAACCAACAAAAACAAACTAGCACAGACTGATGATCCACACTTACCCAACCGTTGGCATTTGTTGGAGGAATACTTTTACACATAAATATCTTTCCCCAAGTGTAGCTTGCTTTACAGTACTTTAACATCTGTAGGTGAAGTAGCCTACTTGGCAGGTTTTAAAGCATTCCTTTTAAAGTACCCTTCCAAATACTGCACAGATTTAAGTTTGGGCATCTGTAATCTTATCTAGACCTGCATAAATGTCTGACCTCAGGCAATGACTAGTCTAGTCTGCCTCCCATAAGGCAGAGCTTATATTGCTAAGGTTCTGAATACAGTAGTTAGAAATTGGAGTGCTTACAACTGATGACAATGATATTATACCCTCAGGGGTACGGGGCCTTTCAGTCTGATAAGCTGTAACATTTTTAGGTTTTTCATCTAACTAAAAACATACATGCCAAAGTGACATATGGTTGCATTCTGGACCATCTCAGCAATAATAATATGAATGTAATGTGAATATTTTTTTATTTTATTACCTAAATTAGGTGTAAACAAAACCCCTCAAAAAGGCATTTCCAGAGGTCTTCAAACCTTGTGAAAAATAACATTATAAACATACCTGGTGAAGACTTTTGAGGTCTGAACGTTGTAAACATACATTTGGCCTCATAAGCAGCATTCAGAAATTGTATGTAGTTTCAATACTAATTGTAAAAACTATTTTTGTTTTTCAGTTGTTTCTTCATGAATATTGATGAGATGGGTGTAATTCACATGTAATCCCCCTTCCCCCTGTCACTGTCAATGGCCCATCTGTCAAAGGCCCTGGGGTAGGTATATGTCTGCTGGGAAAGTTACTGCAAAGAAATAAAGCAGCAGGCAGGCAAGCAAAGCTCAAGTCAAGACTCCATATTACATTTATATTATGCCACATTATTAATATACCATATTACATGCAACACAGTGTACTGAAATTACATTTCCCTGGTGCCTGTCCTTGGTTCCCTAAACAAACTAATATAAAACCCTTAATTTTTATATACACTACATACACTAAAATTCTTACATACACAAAGCCTTACACTACTATACAATACAATACACTGTATTTACCACTGTACAATGCACAACACTCCACACATTACTTACAGTGCTGAGATGAGTAATACTGAATAAGCTGGTCTGTCAAATCCACACCTCCCACAAACGTATTGTACTAAAGCAAGAGTTAGGGGCATGGCAAAAACTGTCTTGACCAGGAACCCTGTGTTGTCTTCACTCATCACTGCACTACATCCCTAGTGTGGGCAGCATGGATTGTAGAGCAGACAGAAGCCTCTTGGGTCTCCTTTCATTTTACAACAGGACTGTGTCTGATCCAGCGGATTGTTCCTCTGCTGGAATGTTTTGTCAGTGCATTCACATTACTGCGTGGATAATCCGTCCAGTGTTTTCTGTATGTTCCGCAAGCACCAGTTGGAGGCATGCAAGTCTCTGACAAGCTTTGGGCTCATGTAAAACTTGTCAATGTACACATCACTGACCCAAAATATTTTCTGTTCACCAGTGACATGACAGAGCCATAAGAAGCCATGATTAGTGGGAAGTTGCTCTTTTCTATGTATATTGAAAAGTCTGTAGTGCACGCATTGCTGGAGCCTGCCAGTACGAACAACTTGAAGCCCCACTTGGTGGCTTTCTCCTTCAAATATTATCTGATTGTATTCAAGGATTTCTATTTGCCAACTTCTATGTGCAGGACATACAGAAAACCTGAAATGCCATTTCTCTTTTTTTCTGTCAGTTATCACATGTATATAAACTCAAGGGACTATACAATAACTTAGACAACAGAAATGATAGACAATACAGACAAACAGAATAAATAGACAGTGAGACAACAGACAATAAACTATGTAATCCCTTGGAGGCCATCATATTCAACCACTATGTAACAACAGTTCAACATGTGGACTTGCTTACACTGGTGAAACAGGGCATGTTGTTATCTCCTGTTGTTACACAGTAAGCCAGTGACAATGCTGATTTTTCAAGCACTTAATATTTGACTAGCTGATGGGAGGGTCATTAAGAGGTATGACATTTTCAATGTTTGTTTTTATTATGTTTTAAAAATGTTACAGATACATTTCATTTTTTACATGAAAAGAAGATGATTTGGAGTTGTGTTAATTGCAAATTCCTACACAAATAAGACTGTATCATGATTGTATCACCACACAGGTGACAGTTGTAGCTACAAGCAGATAACAGGTTTTGAAATAGCAGATCTATCGAGCTATCCATAGCCTACTTTGTGACTTTATGGTACAGTGCCGACAGTTTTTTTTCTGAAAACAGGAGATGCGATGCAGTATTTTCCTGGGCAAACTCCTTGTGAAGTTCACTCTAACAAACAATTACTTCAGCAAAAAATGCACTGGGCTGACATCAGCAAAAACTCTATAGGAACAACATTAATGCCAAAGCTAAAATTAATTCCATATTAACAGTAGTGACTGCATACATTAATGGTGAAGAGTTGAGCTCAACTATTGTGATTCTGCAGAAAAGGAACATGGATTTCAAGGGTAAGGAAAACCTGGAATGTACAGCACTCTCAACCATTTTCCCTCCAATCCAACACAAAATGAACACAGGCCCTTTTTTAATCAATTGGAAACAAATACAGCCTCAGTGCCGCAATTACACTCCTGTCTGGTGGGCAAGGTACACAGAACAAGTACACATTTTCATTCTTTCAAGGGAAATGTGTGGCATGATTCATCGCTATACCTGTCACTAGTGTAAAAAATGTAATCTTTTACCACCTTCCCAACTACTTTTTAGCAAAATCAAAACCATGGTTTACAGTGAAAAGATGGATTGTGCAGCTGAGAGGTGTTTCCCTTATTCTGAGCATCCTGAAAACATTCCTAAAACATATAAAAACATATTAAAGCAGCTTTAAAGTCAATGACAACTCATCTTTATGTAATCCTTAATCACTTAACTATGCAATTTTGCTGCTGCTTGAGTTTGATTTAGGATTGGAGGTTTGCAAACAGTTGATTCCTATCATTAGGAAAAATGTGTGTGTGTGTGTGTGTGTGTGTGTGTGTGTGGGGGGGGGGGGTTAATAACTAGCGCTCTCCTGCACATTCATCCATGGACCTGCCTTTGAGCTATCCATGTAACCCCACATTGCTTCAGTGGGAATGTCCTTGTACCTAGTTCAGTGTAAGTTGTAAATGGCATACAAACATGAAAACCAGGATATGGCTAAAATCGCACCTCTGTCATAACCACTGATTTTGAAATCTGAAAACCTGTATTTCCATCTGCATCTCTCTTTTAATCAAAAATATGCAGAAAGTTACAGAAGTGCTAATCACAGGCAACCAGAGGAGGTGTGACCTCACTCAGACTTTGATTATCTGGTTTAGCTGTAGTCTGCATTAAGGCCATAGGCCTGTCTGAAGACTAGCCTGGAATGGAATAAAAAGGTGTGGAACTAATATCTCATGTCTCGGATCCGCTGATTAATTTCGGTGGAGTTCCACCCTTTGTTCTTCATCTGAATAAATTTAAATACTGTATGAGGCTGTGGCTGGTAAGGTGTGAAGGGTGTAAATGTGATATCTGAAGAGGAGTGACGCGTTAAAGATGTTCCTGAGAATGACAGCATCTCCCCCTTTCACACTATCAGTCATCAGCTGTTACACCTACACACAGAGAGGCTTTCTGACACTCCTTTGAGAGCAGGTTAAGTGAAAGCTTCATGCTATTCTATCTGGCTATCCCTCTGTTCAACACAAAGTCCTTTCATGATTAGCAGAAACCATTAATGCTGTTTCAGATATGGTGTTTACCATATGTGTGGTAAGCATAATGTGGTGTACTGAAAACTTAAAACACACTGAATGTATGTTCCCAGATTATCTGGCTGAAAATAAACCATGCAGATTAATATCAGCATCTACAATACAAATGGAAAAAAAGACTTTATTATTGCAACCCTAAACATACAAAAGCAAAAGCAGCATTTCGAATCATAGCAACAATGTGGACTGAAAAATAATAAATGCTATTTTATCCCTAAGGAGACTTAAAACCAAAAATAAAATATGGAGAACTTAAAACAAAGTCATATATATTTGTTTAGAGGATGAGGTTTGTCGAGCTTATTTACAAGTAAATGAGAGATCATGGGAATTTTTTCTGAATTTGTTCTGAAAAAAATCTGCCCTGGTAAAATGTAATTGGTAAACAAAATATTTGCAGAGCACAGGCTTCCGTTAAGGTGAAGTGCTTAGTATGCTGTATCACGCAACCTTCACGAAAATCTAACAATATTTTACCCACATTTTAAGGCAGCATCACTTCAATGTTTAGGATTTGTCCTTGAATGTTCATAACAATTGCAATAGTCAGTTTTTGCAAAGTCCTGCACACAGACAGCCAAACTGTTTTGGTGGTCTCTGTTTGTGTGGTCCCAGTCCACTACTTAGAATTTAAAGTAAAAGCAGATGAACACATGACCCTGTATCATCACAATGGTATTACATTTATAATGTAAAACATTTTGTAAATGCAACATGACCTGGTGGATTAACACTTTTGCATGAAGGCTATTTGGTTGCTCAGTAGCTAACAATGGAAAAAGTGTTTTTTTTTTAACTACAGCAGAAACACATTAGATGAAGATGCAATGGTAAAATCTTTGCTGCTGCAAACAGTTCAACATCTGGTCATATTATGCACAGTCAAGGTGCTTCGCAGGCCAAAGCCAATGTCTAAATATGGCAGACCACCTGCTGCTCATCGAGTCCACACATGCTTTCACTTTGAATTCAGCCAGCATGATGTAAATGGGAAGTGCAAATAATAGTAGGCCTGTTTTTGCTCATGCACTGCATAATTGGTACAGATATTGTGATGAGTGGGAAGTGTATGACCCAAGACTCAATTGTGTGCACAAAAATGGCAGACTTTAATCTGTACGTTTGTCCAACTACCAAAAAAACACAGAAGAAATCATATAAAGTCAAGAAAAAAAAACGCAAAAATCTGAGATTTGACACACTCACAACAGGACAAGCAATACTCTTAACAGAAATGGTAAGATCCATTAAAATAAAAAAAAATAAAAATCATGCAGAGAGCTAGACATAACTTAACTTTGCTGACCAACAATACGATTTTGGGAACAATGATGCACTACAAAGACAAGAAAGACAAGGGCTTAAATTTATGAAGACCACAAGGCACAAGTGTGTCACACTAGCAGTAATGAAGCACGGTACAGGTGAGGGGCGGAGACAAAGAAACAATCCCATTTTAACTTAAAGTGAGTATATGATGAATGGTCAAATTGCCACTCTACTGAAATAGCTTTGCTGTCTGTGACAGGCCTTGGTCCTTGGTTCTCATCCTATCTCACTGGGTGTTCTCTAAAAGTGTCATGGCAAGGACAAATGTCTTCATATTCTCTCTACAGGAGTGCCACAAGACTCAGTACTTGGGCCCTTTCTCTTCACCATGTATGTCACCTCCCTGGGACAGACTATCTGCTCCCACGGCTTCTCCTATCACTTTTTAGGCACGGGGGAACAGGACAGCCGCCCACGGCACCATTTTTAACTGCAGGGGCCCTTGCTTACTGAGAAGGTGCCGTGCACAGAAGCGGTGTATATCTTTCCCGGGGGTGTTGCTCAGAGGGGGTCTCGCCCAAGGAGTAAAACACTGTAGAACCGCTACTGACAAAGGTGCAGAAAGGTAAAGACAGGGTGAAAAGAAATTTACATAGCACTGAAAGGAACTATAGGAAGTATGTTAGCTTTAAGTTAATAATTGATTTTAAAATTGTCTTTAAGAATTAGAATTACTTATGGGCATACTATTCAGTGTGTATACAGACCACCGGCCACTCATACACCCGAAGGTGGCAAAGCCATAGAGCAGTGGTCCACAAGTCAGCTAGCCTGCTATCAACCTCAGCTGTGCCGCAAGCTGCAGAACTGTAATAGGATATACAGTCTAAGCAGCCTCAACAGCCTCAACAGGGTGCCCATCATGAAGTCAAAAGGTGTAAGAGTGGGACCCTTCGGCCAAAATTAAATGCTAAAGGTTGCCGGCATAGCAGGCAGTCCTAAGTGTCAACCAGGTGTTTTTGAGTCAATAAGAACAGGTAAAGGCGTAGCATGGGGTTTAAGTGCATCAGTTGCCTAGCGTGGCAGTGGTGATGCCCCATGTTTAGTGGTACATAGTGTGAATTGCTTTTTAGTTTGGAATTTACTTTTTATTTATTCCTTCAGATACAGTATCACTTCTGCCTGACTAGAGCAGTGAAGTAGACCTCTGAGAGCCTGATGGACCACCAATAATGGCTGGTATGTTAAGTTCAACCCTGTGTATTGTAGAACATGTTAGGTTCATTTTCATTACAAATTACCCTGTTGAATTCAAGATGATGTCTGTGCTACTTTTGGTGCATAAATCTCAAGGAACCCTAAGTTGATTGGCTATGCAAATAAGCACTCGCACACAGAACCTGTAATCTGCAGTGTCCTGACCAGAGAAAGTCCAGTCAGCCAAAGTGCTGACAACTGCATCTCGAATCCCCAGACATTTTTATTTTAGGAAGTACAACTCAGTTCAGGCCTACAGGAAAGCCAGCTTGGTACAGCCGGGGGCCAGCAAGGCCAGGCATGCAGCCACAGTGGCAGCTGAGCGCCTCGAATTTCCAAACACCTTCGACTCTCCAAACAGGATCTGCTTATACAGGTCCTTTAAGCAAGGCGCTCAGAGAGGCAATCAGAGGATTAAAATAATTGGGCGTGGAGTGACAGAGTTTGCCATGTGAGAGGAAAGGGAGGGAACTTGCTGAGTTTAATTAGGAGATTCACCCGTCATCCCACACGCCCCCCTGTCGACTTCTCTGACACCTGCTGACACACACAATGTGGAGGCGCAGGACCACATGATCCCCATTAATTGTCATTAATTTGATGTTTGTCTGGAGTGATCTCTTATGTGATGCCATTCAGAGTCATTACGGGTGTTCTCCCCACCCCCTGTCTTAAGTTCTGGCAGAGTAATTAAAATAGTTTCACATGGTGCAGCTTTAATTCCTGCTGGTTCCCACTGAACATCAAACAGCGGTGGTTTCTAGTGACATCGGCGAAGCTGAACCATTCCCACTGAGAAGCCACAACTGCAATCAGGAGTCATCTGTCTGGGCCTGATGATGACTTCCATCTTCCTCTAAGAACTGCAAAAGCCAGATGATTCAGAGATGGAAAAGAGAGAAAAGACCAGAAAGGGTGAGAGAGAGAGAGAGAGCAAGAGAGAGAGAGAGAGAGAGACAGAGAGAGACAGAGGAGTAGGAGGAGGAGGAAATCCTTGCTCTGCAAGGCAGAGAAAATAACTAACATTTTATAGCAAGCCCTAGTGTATAAACATTAGGGGGATTGACTTAATTTTGTGTCCATTCTTCAGAACGCACCCTATGTCAAATAAGCTCTAAGCATTTCCTTACTATAACAATATCTTAGTCCACTAAGACGAAAAACAGAATTGATCAGCAGAACATTTTCAAAGCAGTCCATGATTTTCACTGTAGACCTCAATATCTGTCCTCTCATTTGCTATGCATCTAACAGTGGCTCATGTCCATCCTTAGCTTGGAGACATTGTCGCCTTTATGAAAAGGTTTTGTTATACAGTTATACTCACGTTGATATGTTGACATTTTTAAGTAATTTATTCAAGTTCATTCATGACCTATTATTTGGTTTGCTAAGCATACATTTTCAGACTTAAAAAGCATTTATGTTCATGGTAAAATGGTCATCCAAAGTGTGTTATAATCCATATCTGTACTGATTACAAACATTACATATGATTCAATATGTATTTAAAAAAATTAAATACATTGGTAAAATACAGTTGGATAGTTGTGCTGTAAAACATACTAAAAACATTTCTTTGAAGTACTGCATTTTAAATTGTGGTAGGATCAAGGTCCATAACTTCCTATAAAAATAGCCTGCTATGTAACAATGCATTATTAACGATGTAGTGCATTTATAATGAAATTTTCTTGTTATAAGATGTTGAAAAAAGTCTTTAGCTAGTCTTTGCTATTCTGGTTATTGTCAGTCATTTATGCTTGTTTTCTCACTGCTCCTTATCAGGAACAGACCTGAATGGAAAGCCAGAATGTTTTAGTGTTTGGAACTGCATACATTTTAAATGCCTGGATCATACTCAGACTGAAATGCAACTGAGGCCTACGATGAACAACAGTTTATCAAGAACGCTTTATGCCTCTTGTTCCCTTCTACAGAGGGACACTCTGCAAAAAAGTAGACAAATCTACCCATTCATCAAACAAACTGATCCTAGCATATTATTTTACCTCTCATTACCATCAGATGTCACCATATAGCTGGCAAGGAACTTACTAGGAAGAGAAAAATTAAGAATGAAAAAGGGAAAACATAGAATACAAGCAGTGTTGATATTCAAAGATGGAGGCATCTGCCATGAAGAGATGAGAAGAATGTTCTCTTTCTTCTGACATTAATCCTTGTGATCTCACAGTGTGATCTTCATGGAATGCCCTCACTCATAACCCATCTTCATATTCTTGCAATAAATTTGAAGGTGATATATGTGAGAAATGAATGGCAGATAATCATAAAACGTCCCTGATATATTACCAGAAAATAAGGAAACATGTTAAATTGAAATACTGTTTTGCCTGACTCCAGTAGTACATCCAGAATGCTCATATTTTAAAGCTTAATATAGTTTTATATATATAGTATGTTTTCATTTTGTATTTTGCCTCTTGCCTCTAGAAGGGGAACAATGTATGAGTATTTTGAATTTCTATGCGGTACCAGTTCTGGACTCAATCCTTACATATAGCACTTTTAATGTTTTGTAAGAAACTCTGCCAGTATTTCATTTTATGACGAGATCCCTCTTCCTCCCCGTTGTAATCACAGCAAAGGTGCTTAGGGGGTCGATGTAATTGATTGTGCCACTGAAGCATGATGCTATCGGGGCCTCACCACATGCATGGAACGTCCCCTGCACTTTACACTTTCCTCATGTGCCCTTGATAAGTGCGGCCTGCATTATCTTTACCAGGGTCCAAACACACACACACACACACACGCACACACACACACACACACACACACACACACACACACACACACACACACACACACACAGGAGTCATCCCTTATCGCTACAGACCTCCAGGACTGAGGCATTAATCACCCAAGGCAAAGAAAGAAATTAGTCACACAGCAATCTCCTTACCATCTAAAAAATGATTAACTCAAAATCCACTTCTCTCTGACATTGTGGAACAATATGATACTATTTTTGAAATGGAAAGTACCCTCTTGCACCACAGGTTTTTTGAGAAAATTATAGTAAGTTGTCAAAGTAAGTGTCAGTGATTTTGAGAGCTGAACAAAAAGAAAAATGAAATGTGTCCTTTGGTTAAAATATTGACAAAGGTGTTATTATAAAAGAGCTTTTTTCCTACCTTATCACAATTCCTCTTCATATTATGTCATCATGTCCTGACAAAAAACAATCAAAGCTCGACACTGGGAATGATGGCAACACTTACCTGTGGGGCAAACTTTATCCATTCATTACGAAATGGGTTTCTCTTGCCTGTATAATGAGAAGTATATTTAGCCTTTCATCCACAAAATAAAAAGAACTGGATAGTATAATGCACCAAATGAATCATCCCATTAAATGTATGTAATGCCTGTGTGTGTGTGTGTGTGTGTGTGTGTGTGTGTGTGTGTGTGTGTGTGTGTGCGTGCGTGTGTGTGTGTTGGGTCTTTATAGGGACTCAGTATCCTACAAATACAGTCAGATATGGTTATAAAGTATTCATAAAACCTCTACTACATGTCTACTCAGTGTCATCATTGATATCATCATTGCAATTATTACGAGGTAGCTTTTTTATCTATTCATGACAGAGCTGTGATAACACTCTAAACAGCACTGAATGGTTTCATGACTATGCATATGTAGTTAGATCCACCTATGATAAACATATAAGGGGACAGTAAATACTTTATAACATTTTATTAAGGTTTGTATGCATGTTTGTAATGCTTGTTTGTATGTACTTTAACATCACTAGTTGTTCACCATCCATAGTGGCATAAAATGTAATTATGTAATGTAGCAAAAGAAACACCACTCAACTGTCCCAAAATGTACATAAACAAACTACTCAACAGCAGTTACAATGCTTATACAAATGCACTCACTGGGCTAATCCTGGAAACGTTGTTAGTCAATCGCCAGGTCAAAAGTTCATATCCAATCGAGAACACTGCTGCCAGCAGTCTGTGTTATGGTAGTAAATGGCCCTCTGGACCTCCAAACATGGTACAATTAGCTCATACACTGTAAAAAAATGTCCGTGAAAAATACAGTGAATAAATGTGAAATGGCAAAAAGAAAAAACTGTAAAGTAAGAAGCAGCTTATTGCTGTAGAATAAACATTGGATTACCATAAATTAAAAAATAGTCAGATGTTGTATTTTTAACTGTTTTAACATTGAAACAAAGTTGCTACGTGAGATGCGAATACTGCGCTGTCCTGCGGACTCGCCCAGCACGCCCACCCCAGGGAAGAGGCATCGACTAAGGGGCTGGAGAACCAGGAAGCGGGGGAAACGTGGAGGTGTCCGCAACAGGTTAGCAATTAACCCTACCCGACCAGCCATACCATCAATTTTGCTAGCAAACGTCAGATCACTCGACAATAAGATGGACCACATCCGGCTACTTAGATCAGCTAACCGAACTGTAAACAACTGTTGTGTGCACATCTTCACGGAATCGTGGCTAAACGATGACATCCCTGACTCAGCCATTCAACTGGAGCAGCTGACGTGCTACCGAGCAGACAGAACACTCTCGGAGGGAGGTAAACCTCGTGGGGGCGGAGTGTGTGTTTACATTCGAGACGATTGGTGCAGAGACGCTATGGTCGTTCACAGACACTGTTCACAGCTGGCTGAATTCATGATTGTTAAGTGCCGTCCGTACTACTTGGCAAGGGAGTTCAACGTGATTCTACTCATCGCCGTTTACATCCCACCAACCAACAACAAGAACGAGAGGAATGCAGCTCTAAAAGAACTCTACCATGCAGTCAGTGAACAACAGACAGTGCACCCAGATGGTTTCATCATTCTTGCCGGCGATTTCAACCACGCTGATCTAAAAACTGTCCTCCCAAAATATCACCAGCACACTGGACATGGTATACACCCCACACAAGGAAGCCTACAGAGCAATACGCCTCCCCCAAATCGGACTATCTGACCATGACACTGTCCTGCTACTGCCTGCATACAAAACAAAGGCAAAACTCGCCAAACCGGTTCCAAAGGAAGTGAGAGTATGGCCAGACGGTGCTCAAGCTGCTCTTCAGCACTGTTTTGAAACCACTGATTGGGACATTTTTAGACAAGCAGCCACATACAACAATCAAACTGACATTGAGGAGTACACAGACACCGTGACCTCCTACATCACGAAGTGCATTGATGATGTAACGCACAAAAAGACCATCATAACTTGGGCAACTGTGCCTGCCTGTTGATAGTGTGAAGAGAGCACTCACCAACATCCATGGAAAGCAACAGGCCCAGACAACATCCCTGGGAGAGTGCTAAAGGACTGCGCTGAGGAACTAAAGCACGTCTTCACTGACATCTTTAACACCTCACTAGAACAAGCCATCATCCCATCCTGCTTCAAAACTGCCACCATCATACCCGTGCCAAAGAAGTCATCACCATCCTGCTTCAACGACTACCGTCCTGTAGCCCTGACCCCCATCATCATGAAGTGCTTTGAACGACTGGTCATGACACACATGAAATCCACCCTCCCACCCACCCTGGACCCCTTCCAGTTCGCATACCGAGCCAAACAATCCACAGATGATGCAATCTGCTCTGCCCTCCATCCAGCCCTCACCCACTTAGAGAAGAGAGAATGCTGTTCATAGACTTCAGTTCAGCATTCAATACCATAATACCGCAACAACTCATCAGCAAACTGGGAAATCTGGGGCTCAGCACCTCCCTCTGCAACTGGCTGCTGGACTTCCTCAGCAAGAGACCACAAGCAGTACGTGTCGGCAATAACACCTCGTGTACCATCACACTGAGCACAGGAGCTCCACAAGGCTGTGTTCTCAGCCCTCTGCTCTTCACCCTGCTGACACATGATTGTCAAGCTACCTACAGCACCAACCACCTAGTGAAGTTTGCAGATGACACCACTCTAGTGAGTCTCATCACCAACGGCGACGAGACAGACTACAGATCTGAGGTGGACCTTCTGGCCAAGTGGTGCAGAAACAACAACCTTCAGCTGAACGTTAGCAAGATGAAGGAAATCATTGTCAACTTCCAGAGAGGCCACAGCCAACACCAGCCACTGACCGATGGCGCTGCTGTAGAGAGAGTGTGCAGCACAAAGTTCCTCGGAGTGCACATCAGCGAGGACCTCTCCTGGACCACCAACACCACAACGCTAGCGAAGAAAGCACAGCAGCGTCTCTACTTCCTGCGAAAATTGAGACACACCAGCGCCTTATCACCCATCCTCACTACGTTCTACAGAGGGACCATCGAGAGTATCCTCACCAGCTGTATCCCTGTATGGGGTGGGAACTGCACTGACTACAACAGGAAGGCACTGCAGCGTATAGTGAATGCAGCGGGGAGGATCATCAATGCATTTACACCACCCGCCTCACCCGCAAGGCTGTCACGATAGTGAGAGATGAAACACATCCAGCGCACAACCTGTTCAGCCTGCTGCCCTCTGGAAAGAGGTACAGGAGCCTACGGTCCCGAACCACCAGACTCACCAACAGCTTTATACACCAGGCTGTCAGGATGCTGAACTCCCTCCCCTCTCTCCCATCACAGCTAAATGAATAGTGTGTTTTATTTTTTCCTTCAGCCAACCCACTGCTAACCCCTCCACCACTATTACTCTTACTTGTCTATGTCTATATGTCTATGTGTCTCTGTCTTTGCATGGGATAAAGACATTGTGCATATGAAGAAACTGACAATAAAGTTGACTTTGACTTTGAGTTTTGACTCTGACTTTGACTTTGATGTGAAATATTTGGTGAGAAACTGAAGTGGCAACAGCATTGAACAGTAATATTAAAAATAGCACATTACTGTATTATTCACGGTGTGAATACCTTGAATAAAAACCATGCTGGCAACATTATTTTTTACTATTTTAGGATGTGAAATATAGAGTGAAAAACTTAAACAGCAAGGGTATTAGATTGTAACATTAAAAATAATATATTATTGTATAATTAACCTACTTTAGGCATCAGACATTTGACAGATTGAAAGAAGCAGCAACACACATAATGCTGGCCTACCCACAAGGTGCAAAGCATTCTGATAAGGTGCCTTGCAGTTGTCTGTGTGGATTAAAGTGACCAATATTACAGTAGGGGCTTAGTGCTAGAAATAAATAGCCCACAATTCCAAGAATACTCTAATAGTCCAGTATGGAGAAAAAGGTGTCAGGGTCACTTTCTTGTTGGGGCAAAATTTCTTGTTAGATCTGTTTTAAAAATCCTGCAGTTTGTGTCACTCATTAGAGTCCTATCCAGAAAAAGCAAAGGGACCACTAGCCCATTGGTAACCTATGACTAGGTGCACTAGTGCAGTGTGATTACAAAATTCAATTGACCTTAGTTTGAGCTTTGTTTTAGATTTCTAAGAAATACTAGCCCAGTTCATAGAATTTGTTTTCATTTTTTCTTTTATTGTATCCCTTTTTCTTTTATTTATTTTCTGCATTGCCAAAGACAGGCCTATTGTACAGGAACTTTCCTACAGTCGTTGTGAGCCTATTTAAAGGCCTCCTTCCGCTAAAAACCACTTTGAGTAGCTCTATTTACAATGTGGTGGGTCACAACAAGCAGTATATGCACGCAGCACTCCAAGACGTGAAATTCGACCCTCTTGGGTTCACTGGTCATTCAAGGGTCAACCTACCATAGAAATACAGACATACGAGCGAACCAGAGCAGGCCAAACTTAGCTACGTCACTAGGCCGTAAGCCTCACCCAGAGCCATGTATGGTACGCCCACAGGTATCTCTTTCCGACCAGGACCGTGCCGGTGCTGGTGGCACCTGCCCGCATTTCCATAGGCTTCAGCACTGGTTAGAATGTTACATGCGCGTACATCAGCAGCCAAAATGTGATATTGAAATAGCCTATAACTTATTTAACACCTTCATACTGCACATAGACAAGAAAGAATACCGACGCTGAATTTGTGACAAAAAAAAAAAAAAATCTGCCCATATAGCCTATGGTCAGGTCAGATTTTCTTGTGGTTTTGTGTGACCCCCCCCCCCCCCAAAAAAAAAAAAAACTATGCTAGTTTTGCTAGTTTTTCTATGAAGTGTCAATCTATATTTACAACACAACGACTAACTTGAACTTGAAGGTGAATAATATGAACATATGTGATACGTGAACTACACATGATCAATAAACAGTAGTGAACAAATCTAGTGAACTTGAACAACACTGCCACATGCCCGTACACACGGGTACACCATACTTAAAATGTCAGCTCCATACATGGCGAACAACAAAGTAAATTCATGGACGCCTACAGAATTAAGTTGTAAATTAACAGCAGTCAAAAAGACTACAACCCCCCCTGCCATATTCAACAAATTATTACTAGCTAAATAGGTTCACGCGTGCGGTCAAAAGTTTGTTAAGGTGGCGCTAGCTGTCAGACGGTGACTAGCCTGTCATGCTATGAATTTGACGCTAGTAGAAGTCACGATAAGTAGACGATAAATCCTACGTCAAATGACATTAGATGCAATGAAAATAATATTACTTGTGACTGTCTTGGTAACTAGTGCCACGGCAGGCATGTGATAAAGGAATCCTCCTGCCCAACCTTAAGTTGGTGCAGCTATGATCCATTTGTGTGCTTGTCTTTTTTGAAAAGTTTTTTTTATCAGCGTCTTCGGGTGCGGGCAACTGGAAATAGTATATTTGTAGATAGGAAGCCGCACTCTCGGTTATAGTTCTTGTTCTCTGTTTTATTGGGTCAGCATGAAGACAGACGTTTCGGCCCAGCGGCCTTCCTCAGTGTCTTATCGTAAGACACTGAGGAAGGCCGCTGGGCCGAAACGTCTGTCTTCATGCTGACCCATTAAAACAGAGAACAAGAACTATAACCATTTGTGTTCTTGCTAATCCATCCTGACATCTTACTTAGTTTAATTTCACGATTGCAAGTATACTTTTTTAAACATCAACAGTTCTTTTATTGTAGGCCAAGCATGTTGGTATATTCTGTATGCGAGCAACCCTCACTATTTGAGCAACCAGAACTCGGGATTCACCCAGTTGTGCATGTCTAGTTAGTAGTAAGTAGCTGACTGGAGGTAGCCTGCGATGTAATTCTTGACTGATGTATCATTTTTTCGTTAGAGTCGGGGACGGGTAGCCAAGTGTTTGTATAAACTCTGTGCATTAAATCGCGTTCAGTTCCCTTACACAGACGTCTCTCTCTGTCTCTCTCAAATTCAATTTAAATTAAAATGTGCTTTATTCTCACGACATCATATGCTGCATTGCCAAAGCATCCAAAAGTTTCTCCTGTATCTCCACTGACGACCATATGGTGTTTACTTCGTCCATTGTCCATGGGACGACACTTTTATCTTCAATGCTGCTAGCACTAGTAATTTTTGCTGCTGTCGCTAAAAACAAGGATTAAATTTTCCTGCTGTCGCTAAAAACAAGCGTTGCTGTAGCAACAACCTCTGGGCCCAGGAACGTCCTGGAGCCGGCGGTGCCGTTTCTTTTGGGCACCGGCACCAGTCCTGTATTGGTCGAAATGCGTGGAACCGGTGCTAGATACGGCACCGGCACGGAACCAGCACCGGCACCGTGTCGGTCGAAACATGGTAAGGCTCATCGCAGAGGAGCCATACCCCAAGCCAGTAGATGGCGCTCATCGACGTCATTGGCCCAACCCTCAAAGCTCCAAAAGAAGACGACGACGAACGTTTCAGTACCGTGTAGCCAGCGACAGTAAGTGACAGTACACAACAATAAGGATCAAGATGGCGGCGAAAAACTATCAAAATAAAAGAGTGCATAAAGGTTCGGTTATGAAGTTTGCTAATATTTCTATTTTACGACGTGGATGGGTTGTAACTACACTGTAAAAAAAAATCTTGTCAAAATTACGGTGAAAAACTGGCAGCTGTGGTTGCCGTTTTTTCACCGTAAAAATTAGTGACATTGTATAAGGCTTTACGTAAGGTATACTTACACTTGTAATAACAACAGTTTGAAAATTTTCCAATAAAGATGAATTACTGTTACAGTTTTTTCTGTGCGCTTAAGCACATTTTTTGCACCTATTGGCTGTTTTTGCAAAACTCTACACACAAATAACAAAACCTTCCACCAAATTAGCAAAACATTGTAGATACCTTGCAAAAGCTAACACATCTTGCTTAACTCTGCAAACCTTTGTAAAAATTGTGTTTTTGTACCAAACAGTTAACACAAACCATCATATTAATTAGCACTACGGTTACCGGTATCATAAAGAACAAACATTTCACCCCATTACAGTTAACATTCTCATACATGTTCACTCTGGTAAATTATTCACCAAACAAATGTCTCGTCTGTTTAAGTATTGGGTTTATTTAGCGTTTAAAACATTGTTCATTTTTCAGTTTGTTCTTACCGTGTCCGTTGTCTTGTCTGTTTCATTTTCCGTAAAAGAGTGTTTGCCGGCAAAGAGTATGGAGACCCGAGGCAGTGCTATGGCGCCCCCTGCTGGCAAAGCAGCGACGGAGCCAGTGGTAAGGCCGAAATCCACGGCACTAACATCTCGACCTCCCACCCCGGTGGTTGAGGAGAGAGCTGACCGTCTGGAGAGAAACATGGAGAAGCTGATGGAGGCGCAGCGCCGTCAGCTGGAACGGATGGACGCGGAAACACAGCGGCAGGACCAGAGGTGGAAGGCGATGGAGCACCAGTTCCAGCAGCTGCAGCAGTGGGTCAGGAGTGAGCAGGAGGCAACGCAGACGGTGCGACGACCACTGACCGATCTGCAGGAAGTCTACCCGCTCCACTCCCGCCCCTCTTCAGCCCTGGACCCACTCCTCAGCAGTCCAAATTCCAGCGACCAGAGTGCCAAGCTCTCTTGACTCCACACACCTCAGTCATACCACAGCTCCAGTACTCCAGCAGGGGTGGAAACCCCCAAAGATGTCCTCGTACAATGAGGACGAGGACATAGAACATTACTTGACCACCTTTGAGCGGCTTGCAGCAGCTAGCCAGTGGCCCCGTGAAGCGTGGGCATTGTACCTCGTGCCTTTTCTGAAGGGGAAGGCCAGAGCAGCATATGTGGCCATGAACATGGAGGACAGTCAGGACTATGACCAGGTCAAACGGGCCATTCTCCGCAAGTATGAAATCAGCGTGGAGACATACCGTCAGCGCTTCAGATCTCAGACCATCCTGGAGGGCGAGACGGCGAAAGAGCTTCACGCCAGGCTGAAGGACCTCGCGGAGAAGTGGATCGAGCCTGGGAGGCGGACCAAAGAGGGAGATCTGTGACCTCATTGTGCTGGAGCAGTTCCAGGATATGCTCAGTCCCGAGCTACAGGTGTGGGTCAGAGAGCGCACACCACACTCGTCGGCAGAAGCAGCAGACCTGGTTGAAACTTTTGTGGCGGCCAGGCAGTCCAGGAGCAGCTACCAGATGGGTCCCCAGGACTATTGGAGAAGACCACACCGAACAGCCCAACATGAGCCACCGAAAACATCTGCCGGTAAGTCTGTGGGTGGTAGTGGTCGTGTGTTTAAGCCCTCCAACAGCCCCAGTGCCCCCAGTAGTAGGCCCACCCCAGCTAGTACATCTCAAGGTATCATCTGTCATGGTTGTGGTCAGCATGGTCACATTAGGCCCAACTGCCCATTACGAAAGGTGACTAATTCCCGGCTGTGTTATTGGCCTGGCCTCAGTAAGTGTGTTTCATTTACCCCAGCTGATGTAACTGTCCCCGTAAAAATAGGAGGGAGGACACTGCAGGCCTTGGTTGACTCTGGAAGTAGTCAGTCTTTTATACGCAAGTCCTGTTTGAAGCCCAGTTTTCAGCCAGTGGGTAAAGTGAGGGTGTGCTGCATCCATGGGGATGGTCTGAACATCTAACTGCTGAAGTCCCCATTGAAATTAATAGCCAACTGTATGCACTTACTGTAGGACTGCTGGAGAAATGCCCATACCCGGTAATTTTAGGCCAGGATGTCCCGATACTTACCGATCTATTACAGAGTAATAACACAGTCCTCGGGTGTGTAGTTACTAGGGCACAGGCCCGAGACACGCCAACTATGGATCACTGGTCTGAGTTGCCTTTTTCCACCTGTGATGGTGGTAAGGAGAAGAAGTCGAGGTCAGCGAGACGCAGGGCTAAAGTAGCTGGCACTACATTGTCTGAGAGGCTGTCTTGTCCACTACCATTGGACGATGATATGCTGTCAGCTGATTTTACTAAACTACAGCTAGAGGATTCATCCCTTAGCTCTTGCTGGTCCTCTGCTAAGAACCTTGATGAAGCACGGGAAGCTATTGCAGAGGGTAACGTTTGTTTCTATGTGAGAGAAGGGAAATTATATAGAGGGTCTGCTGATAGAGAGCAGTTGGTGGTTCCTCAGGCTCTCAGAGGCAAAATTTTACATCTAGGCCATACTGTTCTTGGGCCGGTCACCTAGGCAAGGAAAAGACAGAGGGCAGGATACTCACCAGATTTTACTGGCCAGGCTTTCATAAAGACATCGTTGACTATTGTAAGTCTTGTCCAGAATGCCAGCTCTCTGCACGATCCACTAGAGGCATGAAGGCTCCCCTTATCAGTCTCCCTATAGTTGATGTTCCCTTTCACCGCATTGCGATGGATGTCGTAGGACCCCTTGAAAGGAGTAGGGCAGGTCATCGCTACATCTTGGTGATTTGTGATTACGCAACGCGCTACCCTGAGGCTTTTCCGCTGAGAAACGTTAAGGCTAGGCAAGTAGCCAATTGTTTATTACAGCTGTTCTCCCGTGTGGGGATCCCCAAAGAAATCCTTACGGATCAGGGCACTAATTTCACTAGTAAGACCTTGAAGCAGGTGTACTCACTGTTGGGTATACGGGGCATTAAAACCACACCCTACCATCCGCAGACTGACGGTTTGGTGGAACGGTTCAACCAAACCCTGAAGTCCATGTTGAGAAAGTTTGTGTCTGAGTCTGGGGCTGACTGGGACCAGTGGCTCCCCTATCTGCTGTTCTCCTACAGAGAGGTTCCGCAGGCATCCACCGGGTTTTCCCCCTTCGAGCTACTGTACGGCCGGGAGGTGACGGGCCCGCTTGACATTCTCCGTGAGACCTGGGAGGGGGATGCTCCTCACCAGCCGCCCAACATCGCGAGCTATGTCCTGAGGATGCGGGAGAAGCTGGACCGTCTGAGCTCCATGGCCCATGAACACCTGGCCCAGGCCCAAGATAGGCAGAAGACATGGTATGACCGGACTGCACGTAGCCGCACTTTCAAGTCCGGACAGAAGGTGCTGCTGCTTCTACCATCCACGGAGAGCAGTCTGCTGGCGAAGTGGCAAGGGCCGTTTGAGGTGCTTCGGCAGGTGGGTGATGTCACCTATGAGATTGCCACACCAGGGCGGCGCCACGCCAAGCAGATTTACCATGTCAACCTGCTGAAAGAGTTGACGGACCGTCCCTCTGCTACACAACACCAACTCTGGGCACGAACAGTGGAGCAGGAAGAGGAGCCGTCAGAACAGTATTTCCCCACTGCCGGCGGCGAATCTTCCCACTCTGAGGTGGCCCATCTTACACCTGACCAGCAGGAGGACATTATGGATATTATCCCCAGGCACCTGTTTAGAGACCGGCCAGGCCGGACCAACATCACCGTGCACGACATCTGCCTGACCTCTTCAGGCCCCATTCGGCAGACCTGCACCAGAGTTCCAGCTCGACTCATCCCTGCGCTGAAGCAGGAAGTGCAGGCCATGCTGGAGATGGGGGTAATTGAGCCTTCGCACAGCGAATGGTGTAGTCCTGTGGTGCTGGTGCCTAAAAAGGATGGGGGACTCCGGTTCTGTGTGGACTTTTCAAAGCTGAACAACATCTCAGCATTCGACCCATATCCCATGCCCCGAGTGGACGAGCTGGTGGAGCGTTTGGGGTCAGCCAAGTTCCTTACCACCTTGGACCTGTGCAAGGGCTATTGGCAGGTACCACTTTCCCCCCGAGCACAGGAGCTGACTGCCTTCAGGGCCCCATCCGGACTCTACCAGTTTCGGGTCATGCCTTTTGGATTACACGGAGCTGCTGCAACATTTCAGCGTCTCATGGACGAGGTGCTGAGGAGTATGCCGCCGCCTACATCGATGACGTAATCATCCATAGTGCGTCCTGGGCGGAGCACTTACAAAATCTTGGCGACGTCTTCAGGCGCATTCGTCGGCCGGGGCTGGTTGTTAATGCCAGCAAGTGCCAGCTCGCCAGGGCGGAGGTGTGCTACTTGGGCTATGTCCTGGGTAGTGGCATCATCCGCCCCCAGATCGAGAAGGTGGATGCTATCCGCAGTTGCCAGCCTCCCACCACCAAGAAGGGGGTGAGATCTTTCCTGGGGTTAGTCGGGTGGTACCGGCGTTTCATCCCCAACTTTTCAAGCCGTGCCGCCCCACTATCTGACCTCACAAAGAAAGACTGCCCCAACAAGGTGGTCTGGTCTGCAGAGGCTGAGGCTGCTTTTCGGGATCTGCAGGAGAGCATGTGCCATGAGCCTATCCTGCGGAGCCCTGACTTCTCCCTGCCCTTCACTGTGCAGACTGATGCCTCAGGCTTCGGCCTCGGGGCAGTCTTGTTGCAGGGTGAGGGAGACGACAAGAGACCGGTGCAGTATGTCAGCCGCAAACTTTACCCCCGCGAGACACGATACTCTACTATAGAGAAGGAGTGTCTGGCCATCAAGTGGGCGCTAGATACCCTCAAATACTATCTAGTAGGGAAGGAGTTTGTCTTGGAGACAGACCACAGAGCGCTTCAGTGGCTTCACCGCATGAGAGACTTTAACTCCAGAATCACCCGGTGGCACTTGTCGTTACAACCTTATAAGTTTTCTGTGAGGTACAGAGCTGGTAAGGACAATGTAATAGCGGACTTTCTGTCACGGCATGACGCGGACTCTCCGTCTTAAGGGGGGGGGGGTGTGTGTGTGTGACGGGGCGTACTGCTACCGTCCCCGCTGCCATGACTGCCAACACTGTTTTACGTCTGTTTAATTACTATGTGTTTTATATGTTATGTTTTGTTACAGTCATTATACCTTTATCACCCTGCATATTGTACAATATTCACCGTAGTTGCTTCTATGTAGCGCTACAAACATTTCACCCAGCACTACGGTTACCGGTATCATAAAGAACAAACATTTCACCCCATTACAGTTAACATTCTCATACATGTTCACTCCGGTAAATTATTCACCAAACAAATGTCTCGTCTGTTTAAGTATTGGGTTTATTTAGCGTTTAAAACATTGTTCATTTTTCAGTTTGTTCTTACCGTGTCCGTTGTCTTGTCTGTTTCATTTTCCGTAAAAGAGTGTTTGCTGGCAAAGAGCCAGTTTAAAAACACGCTTCGGCTTCCGGGGCAGCCGGAAGTAAACTTGGATTTTGTTTCGTATTATTTTAGGTAGTTTTGAACTGTTTGCTATTATAGAAGGGAGCTGTATGGGTTTTAAATATATTTTCCTAATTTCTGTTTATCTTTAAATGTTTGACTCTTGCTGTTTTAGCAAGTTTATTGTTTCTTACTGTGCAACTCCGTGATGATTGGCTTGAGCCAACAAGTGGGTTGATCCACATTTACTATTTAAGCTCCTGTGATCAGTTGATCATTAGCGTTGTACATGCTCGAACGTAAGTTCCAAATGCTCTTGTAAAACATAGTTCATTGGCGTAAATATAGTTACTGTTATAAGTATTCAGTTATTGTTTAATAACATTTTTGAAACTTTTGTCAGTTTTTCTTTGTGTTTAAACAAAGTCTTTATTTTCTCTTTATTTTTGTTTAATTACTCTTGATTTATTTTTGTTTTAAAACCTAATTGGGAAAATAAAAAAACCCATCCTGAAACATCTTGTCTCCGCCTGAGTGAACACCTAAGCTCTAGACCGCAAGGACACCCTACCTCTTAACAAAGACACTGACAAGAAAATATCTCTGGAGTGCAGTATCAAGGCCTGACATGAGGCCTAGTCAATGTCTGTGATGGCGTGCCATCACTAGGGTTGTGTGTATGCTTTGACTACCATACAAACAAACCTGGCTCTGTGGTGTTGTGGTCAAAGTGCATGTTTGATACCCTGGAGGCCTGGGTTCAAATCCAGGTGGGGTGACTTTTTTTCCCCTTTACTACAATATCCCTGTATGCCTCCTCCACTGCCTGTAGAAGGGCCATGCATTGATCTGGATGATGGTCATAGACCTTCTAGCGCAAGGCAGACAAGGAGAACAACACCATTTTGACTTATAGCTGCACACATAGTTATGCTACCATGTTGTCTGATATTGATTATGGCACGGTGTCCAACAATATTCCTCGTTATAGTGAGGCTGAAACCTGCATCATCCACAAGAATCAGCTCATGACCTATGGTATCTGCCTTTAGCTCCATCACTCTCTGGAAAAGACAAAACAAATGCAGCACAGTAGGCCCATGCACAGCCCTAGAGTATGCACGTCCGGATTCAGTACCAATGCTACTATAGCCTTATACATTATGATGCTTGCTACACTGCAGTGGCTCAGATTAGGCTGAACCCATTGGCCAGCTTCCCTCAGGGTCATTCCACTGTCCACTAAAGTAGCTCTGATGTCTTCAAAAATTATATTTCTTACTCTTCTTCCTTCCCTTTCCTCTTCCCTACCTCGTTCTCCTCTTACTTTGTCACCTCCTCATCCTCTTCCTCTAACCACCTCCTTGTCCTTGTTGTCCTCTCCCTCTTGCTTTTTCACCTCCACATCCTCATGCTCCTCTCTAACTCTCACTCTTCTTTATTCCAACATTGTACTACACCTCAAAAGCTTACCCGTGGCTTACTGTATTGCTAGTGTTCAGGCTGATTGCAAAGTGAATTATTTATATAAAAGAGTTTTCACACGTGACAGTGTGGCCAGAAAGTGGCAAAATAGTTTAAATAATAGCCATGATTGTGTATAGTTTTGCTAAGAGTGTGTTGATTATTTGCAAGTTCTGTGTAAAGCAGTGAGTTGTGTTTACAGTTTTGCAAAAAGAGTGCTGTGCAGTGGAAGTGTGTGTTACAAAATTACAAACTGAGTGCAAAGCAGAGTTTGTGCTATTAGTTTTGCGAACTCAGTGAGGGGTTTTGCTATAAGAATTAGTAGTTTTAGAAATTGTGCTACATCAATGCATGGCCCTTCTACAGACAATGGAGGAGGCATACAGGGATATTGTAGTAAAGGGGAAAAAAGCGTCACCCCACCTGGATTTGAACCCAGGTCTCCAGGGTATCAAACATGCACTTTGACCACAACACCAGGTTTGTTGGTTAGGTAGTCAAAGCATATACACCACCCTAGTGATGGTATGCCATCACAGACATTGACTAGGCCTCATGTCAGGCCTTGATGCTGCACTCCAGAGATATTTTTTGTCAGTGCCTTTGACTAGAAAACATTACAGCTGATGTTGACAACATTTTGTGGCTGGACTCAGAGAGACAACAAGATGTAGACTTCTTGTTTTTTTTTTTTCTCTCAGTGAAATTACTGTATGTTTTCTTGTGTTTTCACTTGAAAAAAAAATGTTTGTATTGATGTGTGTAAATGAACATCCATACTTGAACTTTGAATCCCAGTGTGTTGTGTGTTGAGTAGAATACCTGTGCATGACTTGAACTGAAACTGAAAATATCTTGTGCACAGTGAAACCAAAAGCTAGATGTGTTTTTCATTGATACCATTAGTGTGTAGTTGCCGCATTGTGTGCTAATTAATATGATGGTTTGTGTTAACTGTTTGGTACAAAAACACCATTTTTACAAAGGTTTGCAGAGTTAAGCAAGATGTGTTAGCTTATCTACAATGTTTATCTACAATGTTTTGCTAATTTGGTGAAAGGTTTTGTTATTTGTGTGTAGAGTTTTGCACAAAGAGCCAATAGGTGGAAAAAATGTGCTTAAGCGATCAGAAAAAACTGTAAGTGTGTTTGCAGAGCACACTTATTGTTATCTCCCCGTTTATTATTAAGTGTGCTTGCAGAGCACACTTATTGTTATCCCACCGTTTATTATTATTAAGTGTGGTTGCAGAGCACACTTATTGTTATCTCCCCGTTTATTATTATTATTATTATTATTATTATTAAGTGTGCTTGCAAAAAGCACACTTATTGTTATCTCCCCGTTTATTAAGTGTGCTTGCAGAGCACACTTATTGTTATACCACCGTTTATTATTATTATTATTATTATTATTATTATTAAGTGTGCTTGCAAAAAGCACACTTATTGTTATCCCACCGTTTATTATTATTATTATTATTATTATTATTTTTATTTTTATTTGTAGCTAACATCACTTTTTACCTTTTAGAAGGAATTTCTTGGAAGAAATGTGTATTTCTTTATTGATATTCTTCCAAATAAATATTAAAATAAAGCATTAGACTAGACTTTTATTTTGAAAAAATCCTGTGTGGCGGCTATATTGAAAATTTCGCTAGTGTCGCTGGCTTCACACAGCTGAACGTTTCAGAAACAGCAAAGTATCAGCGAGGTGATTATTTTATTTCAGTTTATTGAACTAGGTTTTCGAAGGAGAGGAATTCACAAACTCTCTCGTATACTCTCTCGTATACTGTCTTTTGTCCCTATACTGCCTTTGTTTTGTTCAAGATTCGGATGTTGATGAGGAAGTGCAACCCTGCGGATATGCAGCATTCTTTTTTTTCCTGGCAGTTTGGCAGCACTTTTTTTCCCTGGCAGTTTGGCATACTGTTTGTGAATTAGGAACGGGGGACTGTTCCGTGCCATCATTGCTCCTGGTTTGCAACTGAGAACTTATTTTGTCCTTGTTTATTGTTTAATACTGAACAGAGTTTGATCCGGTTTTGGAGTTGAATAGCTGAATAGCTGCTTATTGTGTTTGTATATACTTGTACAGGCTTTGTTTGATCCTGGATTGTAGTGATATTCTGACACCCACGGTAACTGTTTTTATATATATATATATATATATATATATATATATATATATATATATAGGCTTCAGACAGTTATGGTGCACTATCCACCTACGTGACTAGAATAACAGTATAATTTTGGGAACAACAATGCAGTACAAAGACAACAAACACAAGGGCTTAAATTCATGAAGACCACATATCATGTCATGTCATAGGTTATTTCTGTACTGCCATCTTTGTCCATGCATTTTAATATGCTAAAAGGACCCTTCCATCTCACAGCTAGCTTAGGCTGCTGGCATACCAGGGCTCAATGTTGATGAGACAGGATCAAAGTTTAAAAAAACAGGAACAGGCAAATGTGGCTTCCTGCTATGAGCAAGGAAAAAAGGAGAATAGCCAGTGCTAGAGTGTACACTAGAGTTGTATGCAAGGTCTAATGAAAGCAGATACTTATCCCACTCACCCCCACTTTGGTAGATGTATTTTGCAAGCTGGTCTTTCAATGTTCTATTAAATCATCTGATCTGATATGGCAAGGTTATTGTCTTGTTAATATCCAAGTATGCACAAAGCTGCTTGACTAGATCTGACTCAAACTGCCTTTCCTGGTCCATATGTATTGACTGGGACCCTATGCTGCCTAACATACTGCTCGAAGATAAAGCGTGCCACTATAGGAGCCCTCTGATCCGTAAGTGGGAACAGGTTCACAAAGTGGGTAAAATAATGTATTACATTAGACATATCTGTGCCCCTGTGAATTCATGCCACAGTTTTCTACCATAAGCTATCCTAATGGTGGCCTATGGTTACCCTACTGAAGCCAGGACAGGATGTTGCAAAGACAAAAGTCTTCCTGCTGCTGGGCCTTTAATTCTGTACTGTCAATATGTGGCAGGGGCAAGGCACAAATTGTTGTAGGTGACTATGCCACCTAGGGGTCGTCACCACTAGGGACTATTTAATCACATGACCAAAGGTGATCAAGATGTCTGCACAGGTTGATAGACAGAGACTTGTTTCAAAAAATATAATGTTTTATTTATATAAACATTAAAAACATAATGGATACACCCACAGGACATAATAAGTTGGCACACAAGGTTATCCTTAGCCATGGGTGGGTCACCGTGGCACTGCAGCAACCTGAGACCACCCTAATTAAGAACAGAAAACAGGACTTCAGTTTTACCACAGATGAGAAGACAGGAGAATAGGGTCTAAGACACACACACGCAAAGCATGCGTGGAGGCACAGCAAAAAGTAAACACCCAGTGCAACTAAAGGAGGCCAGAAACACCATGAATTGCACACCCATGGAGGCCCAACTGCTCCTGTTCAACAGAGACAGACAGGATTAATTACTGCCTGCACACTAGTAACAGCTGACCTTACACTGGTAGACTAGGCTAGGACTGGAGCTTCTGTGGAACGCTATACCATGGAGTTCCACAGAAGCTCAGGGAAAGGGACACCATAGACACACACACTCACACACACACACACACACACACACACACACACACACACACACAGACAAACTCACACTAAGGACACAAAAGTAGCCCCACATTAACACCACCAGGCGTGGGTTCTCTGTACCTGTCGGCCGCTCTACTGGATGGACATCCACTTACGGTGTTTGTGTCAGACGGGGCAACCCTGTAACAGTGTAATGTTTGCAGTAGATTTTAATTGTTTGGGCCCCTTGAGTTTGCAGTAGAATGGTAATTTGTTAATTTGTTGATAACTTTGCCATATTGCTGTATGTGCTGAGGACCTGGGGTGCGTTTCCCAAAACCGTCGTTGCTAACTTCCTTAGCAACTTCGTAGGTTTGAACGATGGACTAACGACACTGCTGTTTCCCAACAGCATCGTTCGAACGACACAACTAACGGATGTTTACAACAACATTAGTCCGATGGATCGTTCAACGACGCAGGTGTTTCCCAACAGCAAAGTCTGGACGATCCATCGGAAGTTCCATCGTTAAACTGTGTAATTCGAACGATTAGCATGGACCTGACGTTAGACCACTGTTTATGTCGGTTTCTGTACACGTGACGTCTTGCTCGTCACCTTTGGCCTTCTTGAGTCGGATTAGGCACCATTCAATGCTTTACCGCCACCCACTGCATGAATGATTTTACTTTAATTCACGTCATTTTCGTCCTGGCACTTGCCAGGTCATGTAAAAAGAAGATAGAAAATTCACCCCACAACACACCAAAAGTTGTTGCAAAATGTTGTTGGATTATTAAACTTATTTGCTGATTTTACAGATCGTTTTTAATACTGTGATGTAGAGTATGACCACGGTTCACGGATCCACAATCAAGGCCATTCCACGTGTTTCAAATTGATTACCGTTTAGCAGGATTCGAACCCGTATCTCTCCGAAAAAGGCAGAAGGTCTGCATAGTGGACTGACGAGCTAACCACTCAACCATTACACCACACGTGCTGTTGGTGGCCTTAGTCATATTTACATGTAGATGTATCTAGGGTAGTATAAATGAAACACACGATCATATCATTACAATCTTTGTCAGTCGCTGCTATGAGTAAGGGACATGATTGTGTTGGGGAACATTTCCCTAAGTTGCTGAAGCTGTCATACATACCGGCTTAACTGAAATAAGGCTACGTTTTTGCTGCTTACTGTCGTGGTGTCGTTTCTGTCGTTTATCCGCAACGAATGCATCCGAATACTCGCCGAGCACTTCCGACACATCTGGATACTTTGCAGTTTCAACGACGGAAGTCCAAACTAACATAGTTCAGACTTACGTTGTACGTAGGTAGTTGGAGAGTTTCGGGAAACAGTCGGAATCGGACTGTTGTGTCGTTTGAACCTACTACGGACAACGGTGGTTAAATGCTAACATCCGTCGTTGTTTGGGAAACGGACCCCTGAATTATGATTGCAGTGCTGTGATGACTACACGTGTGCTTTGTTTACATTGGTGATGTGATTTGTTTGCGGTGGTGGCTGTTAACTGCTACAGGTGTCTCCCATGAACTGACTAATTGCCACACCTCCTAATCATTCCAACCACGGGACTGCTGCCTAATAAAAGCACCCAGACATTTACCTAGGGGAGAAACCACGAACACTGATCGCTGGCCTCCTTGTTTGTATGGTGGTTCTCGCCGCACTGCCACCACTGGAACTACTAGTATTCCGCTGTTGCTGTGCTGTTGCTGTCGCTGCCACTGTTCCTGTCTCTGACCTGGTGTTCCCCGGCTGCCTCTTGACGTAATCGACGCACGCACGTATTCCTTGTAAAGGGACGTTATTCCTCTCGTACTTCTCCTCTTGGTGGCTGTTGTTACTATTGGCTGTAGGCCCAGAGGTCGTTTTGCTGAGGATCTGTCTTTCCCTTTAGTGGACCGAAACGCCGACACCGCCGAGTAGTTTGAGGACGACTGGTTCAATGGGCTTCAGAGACCAATGCGGTGGCGACTTCCATACGGCAACCAATTGCTCCATTAAGGGAAGTAACTTCTCTATCTAATCTGTGTGTTGGCTTGGAGCGTTGCATTATCCTGTTGGCCGGTGGCTAATTTCCGGGTTTCCTGTTTTGCCGAGGTTGCGCGACGGTAAGCCACATCCGGGATCTGGGGATCCCCCGTTACATCATGGTCCGTCTCAGCCACAGATCATTAATACCTCCATCCTCACAGGAGTATTCCCCAACGCTTTTAAAACCGCAGTTGTAAAGCCACTCCTGAAAAAACCCGATCTAGACCAAAACACACTCAACAACTATAGGCCAATTTCCAATCTCCCATTTATAAGCAAAATACTAGAAAAAGTCGTCTTAAAGCAACTCAACCTGTTCCTTAGTAAACCCGATATATTAGAAAAGTTCCAATCAGGCTTCAGAGCAAATCACAGCACAGAGACCCCCCTAACTAAAATAGTTCATTATCTCAGACTCAAACAAAGTCTCTGCCCTAGTCCTCCTAGACCTAAGCGCTGCCTTTGACACTATAGACCACAACATATTACTTAACCGTCTTGAGACCTAGGTAGGCCTGTCAGGTCATGTATTAAAATGGTTTGAATCATATATTAGAGGAAGGCAATTCTACGTTAATATAGGAGATCACGTATCCAACAAACACAACATGCCTTTTGGGGTCGCCCAAGGCAGCTGTCTCGGCCCCCTTCTCTTTTCATTATACATGCTACCATTGGGCAACATAATCAAAGAACATAATGTAGATTTCCACAGCTATGCCGATGCCACACAGCTCTACATATCAGTCGAGCCAAACCAAACCACTGCCCTACACGCTCTAACCTCCTGCCTAACAGCTATTACACATTGGATGAACAACAATTTTCTAAAATTAAATGGGGACAAAACAGAAGTTTTACTTCTTGGCCCCAGAGACAAACGCGAGGCTCTCTATTCTAACCTGGGAAACCTCAACCAACATGTCAGAGAAAAGGTGACAAGCCTAGGAGTGACCCTGGACTCTGACTTAAGCTTTGAACCTCATATTAATAAATTAACTAAAACCGCCTACATCCACCTTAGAAATATCGCAAAAGTTCGCCCTCCTAACCCAACAGGACTCTGAAAAACTGGTTCATGCATTTATCTCAAGTAGACTATATTACTGTAATGCCTTATATGCAGGCCTCCCTAAAAAGTCAATTGAGAAACTACAGCTTATTCAAAACTCGGCTCCTAGGTTACTAACAAAAACTAGAAGAAGGGATCACATCACGCCCATATTAGCTGAACTCCACTGGCTGCCTGTCTCCTACAGAATTGAGTTTAAAATACTCCTATTAGTATTCAAGGCTATAAATGGTTTTGCCCCCTGCTATATCACTGACACACTCTCTGTTTATATTCCTGCACGAGCCCTCAGATCTGCCGAAGCTGGCCTCCTGAGGGTCCCAGAAGCTCCACCCAAAAGGATCGGGGAAGCAGCCTTCTCATACCACGCCCCAAGGAGATGGAACGCTCTACCACAACACATTAGAGAAGCCGAGTCCATCAACGCCTTCAAGCGGCAACTCAAGACACACCTATTTAGCCCTACCGAGGACCCGCCACCCCCCCATCCCCAGGCACCCAGACCAACAGCAGTCGCACAACAGACCCCATACCCCCCTCCAAAGTCCACCTTTTCCCCCTCCACCCAAACAGACCTACAACAGCCTCCACCCCACGAACACTCTAACAGCAGTCACCTGCAATGATTCACCCAATCAATGACCCGACTACAATCCAGCCCCAGTCAACCACAGCCCCGGCAGATGGGCTTCCCTAGGGACCGCAGTTCTGCCTGAGGTTTCTTCCTTTTTTTTTACGGTTCAATTTAACCACATGCAATTCAGGGAGTTTTTCCTCACCCTTGTTGCCCCTACGGAAACAAGCAGGAACTATCAACAGCGCTACAACTTTCCTGTACCACCAAGATGCAACAAATGTTTTTTACCTGTGTTCACGCAAGAGGGCATTGCGTTGTTGTGACTTTGCATTGTTGTGTCACGCAAGAGCCCGCATCAACGGGGCATTGCATTGCTGTGACATTGCATTGTTATGACATTACGCCATTTCATTATTGCATTCAATTACTCCGATGCCGTTGGACTGCAAGAAATGCTGTCTTGTTTGTGACCTTGCCAAACTGTGAAGCACTTTGAGCTGCATCTTGTATGTGTAAACTGTGCTATACAAGTAAAGGTTATTATTATTATTATATTGTACAGCAAATAGTATTTCAAGGTGCCGTCTAGATTCTATTTTTACAAAAAAAACATAGTAATAAAGTTGCTTTTATACGAAAAACCATCTGTTGACTCATGCTCCTGGGATGACCAGCATGGAGGGGCTTGATTCTGGTATTTGCCCAACAATAGAAGACAGGGGGAACTGTAACACAACCACACCACCGCACCCGCGGCAAAGCTCTGTTTAAAGCCAGCTGTCCAGGGAGCCGACGTTCAAGCCGCAGTGACGAGCTAATGCCACTTACAGATTGTATTATGAACAATCCCATGGCAAAACAACCAACAACAAAGGCCACCTGCAGGCCACATCAAGCACGACCTGACTTCCCGAAGACGGAAGATGAAGGAACGAACGCAACTTGCAGGAAGTGATGGCCCAGAATATATAGCGTATATTGGGTACACCCACTCCTACCAATTAATTTGTACCGGGACAAGTGATAGGCAACAATGCAGCCTGCTGCAAACAGATAGGGTAAGTTGCATGTCAGGCATGCTAACCTGATTGGTCTGCTGTCCCTCTGGGAAGAAGATAGTGCAGTCATGTATACTGTTAGAAATGACACACTGAACTGATTTGGTAACCATTTTGAGTGACCTGGGCCTTCTGGATAGAGAATCAGCATTTGCATGATGCTTCCCTTCTCTGTGGCTGATAGAAAAGTCATACACATCAAGCTCTAACAGCCAATGGGCCCATCGTCCTGTACGATCATCAACAGGTGCCTTCCTAAGAATCAGAAGGGGCCTTAGATCAGGGACTATGGTAAAAGAAGTACCTGACAAGAAGTGTTTAAAATGACGCGCCGACCAAATGATGGCCAATAATTCCTGGTAATACGTGGCCCACTTTCTTTCTGCTGAGGATAGTGTGTGACTTGCATATGCTCTCCGCTCCTGCCTCTGGGCCAGCACAGCACCAATACACCTTTGTGATACATCTGTGTATAACAGGAAAGGTTGCATAAACAAAGGATGGCCAGTTGGAGGACTAATTAGAGCCTGTTTGAGAGACTGTAAAGAATCTTTAAACTTACTGGACCAGCAAAATAACAACTCCTTTTCAGTTAACACATGGAGTGGTGCTGTGATGATTGAGAATTTTTTTTACAAACCTCCTATAGTACAAACACAACCCCTCAAATGCTCGCACCTGAGTTGGCCAGTGATGTACCTTGTTTAGGTTCTTGGAATCAGGCTGAATGCCGTGATACAACATGGATATGCTGGATACAACATGCCCTTAGAAAGTAACACCACAAGGTGGCGACAATTAGATGCTTCAGGCCCAATTTTCCATGGGCTTGAGGCCAGGCTCTGTGCAACAAGAGCTTCATCAGCAATTGTGGCGTTTCCATATATGACATTTCCAGCGAATTGTGCAGAGGCTAAAGCACTGGAAACAGAATTAGACCAAGGGGAGGCACAGATCTGCAGGACCTACGTTGCACAGCCTGTACAAGCAGGTCCAGCAGTTGATCCATCTTGGCAACAATGGAGAGAGTCTTTGAAGTCCAAGCTACAGCAGGAGCTCAAGGAACATGTTTCTGCTATAAGCAAAGTGTTGTTGGATAATCTTAAGAAGCTCCACTTCTGAGACCCTCTGGTGGCCTGCAACCAAGATCGCAATGCCTCCATTGCCGTTGCACCCTCCCGGCCTAGGCCCAGATAGGGCCCTTCTAGAGAGTCACAGTCGTTTTAATAGGAACCTATGGTTGCTTTGGGGCAAGCTACAGAAGAGAACGCAGAAGAGCCCTAGGCCCAAGAAACTTTGATCGGTAACTGCCCACGGGTGGAGGTGGTAAAAGCGTTCACTGTATCCTGGACACTGGCTCCCAGGTTAGTCTTTTTAGTCATCCTTTTTTTTCAAAAACATTTGGGAAGGGCGTTCTCTGGGGTGCTGGGGAGATCCCCTGGCTGACATTGCGACATGCTAATGGGCTCATGCCCTATATTGGGTATATCATGATAGCCTTTGAGGTGGGGGGGATGCAGGTTTTCCAGGGTTTTGTCACATTTAAATTTACTACTCAGACGGCTGGAGAAGCATGGGGAGAGCCTTTGCAGCCTGCAGGAAGGCGTTTGTGCAGGGGCCCGCTCTTGTCCTTTCCCTTGAGGCAGAGATAGTGGTCTAACCCTGCATACCCTAAGGAGCTGGCAAGGACGACTGCTGGGTCCTGGTTGAAGACCTTGAGGACTGAAGTCTTTGTAACCCTAACCCCTTTCCTGTCCTGTCCAAGTCCCCCAGGGGACCCCATTAGCTGCAGTGGGCCAGGTTGATGCTTAGGGTGTGAGGGGCCAAACCGAGCTGGTGTTCACCCACCTTGAGCCTACTCTGGTAGAAGTGGATGTTTATTTGGTGTGTATGAATCCAACGGAGGACCACCCTGTCTTGGCCCTGCAGGGGTACGGTCTGACGAAGGAGGAGCAAGACCGCTGACTACCCTGCTAAAGAAGTGGTCCATGGTATTCGCTGCAGATGAGGATGATTTTGGCTGAACCAGTGCTGTCTTACATTGGACCCCTACAGGGGACGCACTTCCAGTTTGAGAGAGGCACCAGCCTATCCCACCCCGCCTGTATGCCGAGCTGCAAGGCCTGTTGTGGGGGATGTTGGACAAGGGAGTGGAGAATTAGAGATCCAGTCCTTGGGCACCCCTGTCATTGTAAGAAAAAAGAACAGGTCATGGTGGTTCTGGGTTGATTACAGGAAGCTGAACCAGCTCACTTATATAGATGCCTGTCCACTACCACGGATTGAAGAATCCTTGACCACTCTGAAAAGGGCAGCATGGTACTTGACTCTGGATATTTGGCCTGTGGGTATTGGCAGGTTGAAGTGGATCCTAGTGACCAAGAAAAAACAACCTTTAGGATGCCCTTCGGCCTGTGCAATGCCCTGGCCACATTTCAGCGGTTGATGCAGCGATGTTTCGGAGATCAGGTGAATGATTTTTATTAATTTACCTGGACGATGTTATTGTGTTTTCTCCTTGTTTTGATACTCACCTTGCCCACCTAGAACAAGTGTTCCAGCGCCTTCAGGCCCACAGCCTGAAACTCCAGCCCCAGAAGTGCTGCCTCTTTCAGAAGGAAGTATGCTACCTGTACGCGACATGTGGTGAGTCAACAGAGGCTGGCCATGGACCTGGAGAAGACGACTGCGGTAAGAGAGTGGCCTGCACTGTAGCAAGCACTGTAAAGCATGTCAGATCTTTTCTGGGTTTTTGCCAGGTATTATCGGTGCTTTATTCCATGATAGCTACCCCCCTGCACTGATTGCTGGAAGGCACCACCGCAGAAAAGAACCCACTCATTCAATGGACGGAGGCATGCTAAGCTGCATTTGACCGGCTGAAGGAAGCTCTACTAAAGCCCTGTCTTGGTGTATGTCAACTTCAGTCTGCCCTTCCCGCTGTATGTTGATGCTGTATGTTGAGGGACTGGGGGCTGTGTTGTCGCAGTTACAAGAGGGTCGTGAACGAGTGATTGCCTACGCGAGCTGCAGCCTCATAGACACAGCAAACCTTGCAGCAGCGCAATAGCGCTGGGTTGCACAATTGGACAACTTTAAGTATACTCTACGAATCGACCTAGTAGCCAGAATGTCAATGCCAGCGTACTGTTCCACCTAACCGATCCCAGGGGAGTGAATGTCCTTGATTGTACTACTTAATGCATGCCGATGCACACACATGCACGCACGCACACACACACACAAACATATACTTTAATCATGTATTAGAATCAATCACACCAAATCAACTCCAGCCCACTAGGTAGCAATGGTTGCCATGTTGTCACACTCACCAGGTCAGGCAGGATAAGTGAAGCAATCAGGGAGCCATGGTTGAACTCCATTGTCTTCATACTAACACCCATAGACATATAAACATAGACGCCGCCTTCCGCCTGGAACCATACGTCATCCTCGCCACCATATTGTATGTGGCAAAGTGGAGATTCTTCAACCGTCTCTAGTATCCACAAGTTTCCACCGCCCCATGATGCTTTGCGCGAATTGTGGGATCAACATCCGGTTGCTGCGAGATGCTCCTGTTTATTCATTCATTACGATGTGGGAGCATAACCTAAACGAGCTGAAAAACGGCAGTATAAATGTACCTTTGCCCTCCACCGTGACCGAGTGGGAAGATGATGTTAAAAAATGGCCTAGAATAACATAGAGCTCTATTGTTTCGTACTTTATTGAGTCTGTGTCGTGCGATGGTAAGGCAATGATGAACCTGAAAAGCTCTGAAGCCTACCAGTATTTACATAGCGAGAAGGTCGGTCGAGTGTGGCTAAAAGAGGTCACAGAAGACCTGGTCTATTTAAAAGCTGACGTAGAGCCAAGTCAAAGTCTTCACAAGATGCATCATAAAGCATGGGTATTGACAACTAAGGCAGGAGTCATTCAGACAGCAGGCTGTTCATGTATAGCAGGGCCAGGACGCTCCTGTAGTCATGCAGCAGCCATACTGTGGAAGGTCAGTAATAGTGCTAGGCTAGCAATAACGAGATAACATGGTCTTGAAAATGTGCCATTGTCAGGTTTGTCCACTGTAAGGTAAGGCAAGTTTATTTATATAGCGCATTTCATACTCAAAGGCAGTTCAATGTGCTGTACAGAAAGAAAAGAAAAGTAAGTAAAGTAAGAAAGCATAGTAAAATGAATAAAGGCATAACATGATGAAAAAGCTTCTGCTAAATGTATAAATGTAAATGTAAAGTAATAGCATGTAATAAGAAAATGTAAAAAAAAATCCTTTTTGTAGGTTGAGAATGCAGTCAGGCAAGGTGTGACAGGGACAGCTTGTACTGATGTGCAAAGGACATGGAATAGTGGTGCAAAGAAGAATGTGGGTCTGTTAAAGGCCAGGGACATTAATTTCAGGCGCCACAGAGCCCAGGACACATATCCTCGGACCTCAGGGCAAGATCAGGACAATTCCAGACCCCCTCCACAAATGTTCAGAAACCATGAGGATTTCAAAAGACACATAGACTCCTCATTAATGGCCCCACTCTATCACCTTCAAACAAATGGTCTTATCCAGCTTGCTTATAGAGCAGACATAGAGAACAGTATAGGGCCAAGCCAAGATTCTGAATCAACACTTGAGAAACACACTGATCATAGTCCACATCTGACATGTCGGAAGTGTTTAGCATTTTACCAGTCTTACATCGCCTTGTCCCCGAGTCAAATGTCTGCATTGGAAATAGAAACAAAGACCCAGAGTAGCTCACAGGTGTGGCATGATGCAAGGAGACTGCGTGTCACTGCAAGCACAGCTAAACGTGTCCCCAAGTGACACACTACTGATCCCCAAAAATTCCGCAATGAGCACCTGTACCCCACTTTCACCGGAAACGCACCCACACAATATGGCTCTGAAAATGAGGGTCGGGTCATCACACTCCTTGAGAACAGAGGGCAGACGGTAGACAACAGAGGCCTTGTGGTTCATCCGTCGCACCCCTGGTTGGCTGCCAGTCCAGACGGGATCCTTGATGGGACAGCGCTCCTTGAAATCAAATGCCCTTTCAAGAGTCAGATGTCTCTGGAAGAATTTCTCTCCTGCCCAAATGGTGACATCAAAAGTTTGGATGATGGAAAGTATCTCATCTGTCCAAATGGGAGAGCTGGATACTACCTCCAGGTAAGCAGGGTTGTTTTCAAGGGAAATAACTACCAGCTATAATACAGTATTACAACAGAAAAACAATGATATGTGAACTACAGTGCTGGCCAAAAGTATTGGCACCCCTGCAATTCTGTCAGATAATGCTCAAATTCTCCCAGAAAATGATTGCAATTACAAATGCTTTGGTAGTAATATCTTCATTTATTTTGCTTGCAATAAAAAACACAAAAGAGAATGAAAAAAAAATTAAATCAATTATCATTTTACACAAACTCCAAAAATGGGCCGGACAAAAGTATTGGCACCCTCAGCCTAATACTTGGTAGCACAACCTTTAGACAAAATAACTGCGAACAACCGCTTCCGGTATCCATCAATGAGTTTCTTACAATGCTCTGCTGGAATTTTAGACCATTCTTCTTTGGAAAACTGCTCCAGGTCCCTGAGATTTGAAGGGTGCCTTCTCCAAACTGCCATTTTCAGATCTCTCCACAGGTGTTCTATGGGATTCAGGTCTGGACTCTTTAGAAGTCTCCAGTGCTTTCTCTCAAACCATTTTCTAATGCTTTTTGAAGTGTGTTTTGGGTCATTGTCCTGCTGGAAGACCCATGACCTCTGAGGGAGACCCAGCTTTCTCACACTGGGCCCTACATTACGCTGCAAAATTTGTTGGTAGTCTTCAGACTTCATAATGCCATGCACACGGTCAAGCAGTCCAGTGTCAGAGGCAGAAAAGCAACCCCAAAACATCAGGGAACCTCCGCCATGTTTGACTGTGGGGACCGTGTTCTTTTCTTTGAAGGCCTCGTTTTTTTCCTGTAAACTCTATGTTGATGCCTTTTCCCAAAAAGCTCTACTTTTGTCTCATCTGACCAGAGAACATTCTTCCAAAACATTTTTGGCTTTCTCAGGTAAGTTTTGGCAAACTCCAGCCTGGCTTTTGTTATGTTTTTGGGTCAGAAGTGGGGTCTTCCTTGGTATCCTACCATAGAGTCCCTTTTCATTCAGACGCCGGCGGATAGTACGGGTTGACACTGTTGTACCCTTGGACTGCAGGACAGCTTGAACTTGTTTGGATGTTAGTCGAGGTTCTTTATCCACCATCCGCACAATCTTTCGTTGAAATCTCTTGTCAATTTTTCTTTTCCGTCCACATCTAGGGAGGTTAGCCACAGTGCCATGGGCTTTAAACTTATTGATGACACTGCGCACGGTAGACACAGGAACATTCAGGTCTTTGGAGATGGACTTGTAGCCTTGGGATTGCCCATGCTTCCTCACAATTTTGCTTCTCAAGTCCTCAGAAAGTTCTTTGGTCTTCTTTCTTTTCTACATGCTCAATGTGGTACACACAAGGACACAGGACAGAGGTTGAGTCAACTTTAATCCATTTTAACTGGCTGCAAGTGTGATTTAGTTATTGCCACCACATGTTATGTGCCACAGGTAAGTAACAGGTGCTGTTAATTACACAAATTAGAGAAGCATCACATGATTTTTCAAAGGGTGCCAATACTTTTGTCCGCCCCTTTTTGGGGTTTTGTGTAAAATGATAATTGATTTAATTTTTTTTTATTCTCTGTTGTGTTTTTTTATTGCAAGCAAAATAAATGAAGATATTACTACCAAAGCATTTGTAATTGCAATCATTTTCTGGGAGAAATTGAGCATTATCTGACAGAATTGCAGGGGTGCCAATACTTTTGGCCAGCACTGTAATACACTATGATGTGCCTTGGTCTTCAGAGCTGCAGACTGGTTGTCAGGAGCATTTAGAATTGGACATTCCATTTGACAAAGACTACACTGACAAACAAGTTGAACAGCTAGAGAAATTATATTTTCTACATATGCTTCCCAGGCTGGCGGATGATTTTGGAGGAAAGAAACTACATCTTTGCCCCAAGTACCTTGAACTGTTTTGTAATTAACTCTCTCTGTAATGCAAACATAATTTTAAAAGAATGACTCACATGAATTGTTAGTAAATACAAAAAATTATTTACATTATTTACAAGCATTTTCATTTCATTTTATACACAAGATATGGTGTAAGGATATGCAAGACATTACTTGCTGGAGATAAGCTCTCCTCGCAGATTTATGAGAGCTGCACAAATCTGAAGTATTTTATCTATTTTATGAACTAGGCTTATTGGCACAGTTTGTGACAGGATCTTGTACACTTTGAGACGCCTTATTGCCCATTCCACGTGAATGCGTACATTCACTATCCGTCTCATCTGAGTCACTTGCTCATTAGTCAGCTGGCAATGTTTGCGTGTGAACGCAGGTATGACTAGCCTCACCCTCCTCTCCTCAACAAGATCTCTAATAGTGAATCCACGGTCCCCCATCACCACATCACCAGGACGTAAAACAATCAAGAAACCCTGAGTTCTGTGTAATGTACCTGTCACTACACTTCCCACCAAAAGCCTCTGAAATAAACATCACCATTTCTGATGGAGCAATGGCAACAAGATACTTACTTGCATAGTAATAGCTGTAAGACTTTAAGCGTGAGTCTAAGTTTTTGGCTTTTTGTAGAACACTCTCTGAGCAGTCAATAATGCATGTTAAATCTGAAAAATGTTGCAGAAAAACCTCTGGCATAGTTGCTTTTATTGTGTCACGTGGCAGCCATGGAATAAAGGTCCTGGGTGTGCTCAGCCAAGACATCTATCTAGTGTGTAATTATTTTACTGACCTTACTGGCTGATATTTTAAAGCGCCTTGCTAAATCGGCTCCAGGAAAGTTCTGTCTGAGCTTCATGAGTGTCAACAAAACTTGATCTTGAACTGGCATTGTTGATGAACTGGGCACAAAACCTTGTAGACAGGAGACAAGAGTGTTGAACACTTGTAGAGAGATCCCTGTGTACAGAAGACAGTCTTCATCCCTTTTCAGTGTAACCTCTGCAATGGACGGCGAGATCTCAGGGGCAGGTGTGATGGTCGTGTCATATATGATGGATCCTTTACAGTAGGTATGGTCCTCCACAGCTGGATCAATCCACTGTGTTTGCGCGTCCTTGAAGGTCTGAGGCTGCTCAAGCACAATTTCAACTTGGTCTGCAAGTAACAAGAGAATGAAATTCCATGGTATTACTAGTGCATGAAACTACACAGATCAGACTACAGTAAAAAGTTATCTGTATGATATAAGACAGATGGATTGTTTGCTTAGAGGCTAAAGCAGTTAATTGGCTGCACCCGAGTTAACCACCACACGTCGTAGGCCTATCATTATTTTGAAACGTTAGCCCATGCCATTTAGCATTCTCAAGCTCTTTACACTAACGTTAAGTATAATTTAAGAAATTTTTAAGCATAGGAAATCAAGGAGGCTGAGTATGCATTGTATAATAGCGTAGATTCTACTATTACACTAAAAAAACGTGTGTAAATATCAAATTTAGCCGCATAGCCTACCTGTTGTTATTACTTGACAGTCAACCCTCTCGATTCTTCGCCGTTTCTTCTCAGGTAGCCTCTCGTATCCCAGATAAAGCGTGGGGTAAGGGTTGTCTTTTGTTGGCGCTTTATCCACAAAATGAAAGGAACAATTGTTTAATTTCGTCCGGTTGTACGTACATCCCATGTGGTTCCTGAACTTTTGAGATCCATGGCAGCGAAAACCTATCTCACTATCCTGCTCCTAGCACAACACACCGGAGCCCATTTGAACCATAGACAGTAAAAGAAATGGACTGAGGGATGGCGTCGTTTTCAATGGGGACCGGATGAAGCCAGATTTTCGATTTTTCAAATTGGTGACGTTAGCCAACGAACCCGAATACAATAAACTGACTAGTAGATGCTCGTTCACAAATCAGACGACATACGATAATTTTCTTAATAAATATATTTTTACCATCATCATAAGTACAATCACGTTAACTTAAGTGGAGGGCTACTATTGTACTTCGGGACTTGACTAACTTTGGTTCCAGGCAATCTTACAAGTTAGCATGTCGAGGGAGCTAGCTAGTTAACATGTACATACAAGACTGGCGTTTAGCTTAGCTTAGCCGTCTTTCGTTGGGCTTCACTTGCATCGAATGGTAAAGATCCATAACTAGATAAAACTCAATGCTACCTTTGTGGGAAATGTTACTGGAAATGTTTCCCCGACATGAACAGAAAACTACACAGGCTCATTCAAACAGTACGGTAAATTTTTTTCCTGTGCGACAGAAAGTTACTCGCCGTCGCTTAGTTAGTGACGACATTTTTAGCACAATTTCAGAAAAACTTTTCTTACAAGACAATGACTTGACAGATTTCCGATCGAGGCAAATATGTTTTGCAGTGGTTTCTCCGGTGTCCAATGATGCCAACATCAAGGTATGACGT
The DNA here is from genome assembly GCA_030347295.1 of Setipinna tenuifilis. NCBI lineage: Eukaryota > Metazoa > Chordata > Actinopteri > Clupeiformes > Engraulidae > Setipinna > Setipinna tenuifilis. Next base: position 2,495,887 of record CM059282.1, on the reverse strand, counting down.
GCTTCCTATGTAAAGTTATTTCATGTCAAAGTGACGCTAAAATGAATGTAAGTCTATGGAATGCTAAAGGCTACTGGGCCCTTTCCGTGTTTTTTCCGCCCCATGGGTGTTTCAACTTCTGCGTCTGTTCCTGCCCCCTTGATTTGAACACACGGAAGAAGCACTGGAAATGTAGCTCACCGGAAGTTTGGCCCACAATCGTTTCCCCAGTAACCACCTCAGGAAACTTGTGGGGGGTCGGCCCATTGGTCCGACGTCCCATTGGACCGACATCCCATAAGTCCGACAATAAGCCATAGAGGACCGTAACTAGAATCCCATTGGTCCGACATCTCATAAGTCCGACAATAAGCCATAGAGGACCATAACAAGAATATATCTTGTTATATATATAACAACATGTAAAATAATGTACAGTACTTACATTGTACACACATACAAACACTAACCTGCACCCTTACAGTGTAAGTACATAATATAAACACTTTGTTACACTGTACCTAATTAATGTAACAGGGACAGTAAAAAAAAGCATAACCCCCAGCTGGAGTATATGAGGTATTTCTTTTTTTAAGCAAGTTTATGGCTTTTTATTTAGAATTGCTGTTATCTCCTACAGGTTGAAAGTGTAGCCTAATCATCAGTTACCAGTATCGTAATTAATTTACAGCTGCCTGCCTTATCTCATGGACAACTGCGAATCCACAGGCATTTAAGCTTTGGAAACATGTATGTCCATATAGTTTTCATTAGGTGAGGCTTTGTACAGTCATTTGGCACTAGTAACTGACTGAAGCATCTTATTGTGAAGCGCTATGTATAGGGAAGTCTGCTACGCCCCATAATATTGGTGAATCATTGCTAGTCAGTGCAGCTAGAGATATGTGTTCAGTGATGCTGGGAGAAGCAGCTGCTGCTAAACTAAATGCAATCCCTATCTCTGACCATAACATCCATTGCAGCAGTCTTGTTAAACAGATGCAGGCTGTTTGGAAGCACTGCATCATCATTCGCCAGGCTTTAGCAACATTTACGTGCAGTTCTGGATGTTAAAATTGTAAACGCAATTAAATCACGTGCCTTAAAGCCCTGTCTGTTTTCAATCCAGAGGAATGAGATAGGCGCTTACTTCAAGCAGCTGCTCCTGCACTCTGAGGTCTCACCAAGTTCTCATGAAGTCCTCATCCTTACCTACCAAGAGTAACTCCCCTCTCGCAAAACAGATATGAACTGGCCTGCTACGTTGGCCTATCTTTCTGACATCTTCAATACGCTCAGCTCCCTCAACACCTTTCTCCAGGACAAAGACTGCCACGTCTTCTCGGCACACAAGCAAGTATCTGGGTTCAGGAAATAGCTGGACTTGTGATGTGCTCATGCTGAACGAGGTTCGGTGGAAATGTTCCCAACCCTGGAGGATGTTGCGTAGAAAACAGGGCTGTCTCTTCACTCTGTCCAACCAGTCATCACTGTGCATTTGAATGGGTTGCGTGACCAGTGTTTTGGAGAGGACTCAATGGGAAATCACTGGGTAAGAAATCTGTTCTCTCTCTCCTGGTCACAAAGGACTGAGAACTCTGGCTGAGATTAGCTTGAATCTTATTTGTAAGTCGCTTTGAATAAAAGCGTCTGCTAAGTGTAATGTAATGTAATGAATATGGACTTGCACAGAGACTGGAAAAAATGACAGTTGAGCATTTCTGGTTGTCTGTGGTGAGTGAATTTCCCCAGATCTCCACTAAGGCTTTGAAAGTCCTAATCCCCTTCACCTCCACTTACTTGTGAGTGTGGTTTTCCCACACTGACCCTGATTCAAAATAAATACCAATCAAGGCTGCAGATTGAGGACACCTTGTGTTTATTTTTCTGTGCATTGCAGCCCTGCATTGAACACCTCTGCACATCAAAATAAGAAGAAATGTTAAGCAATGCACAAATGTCAGTGCAGTTACAGTTATTTACAAATAGATAAATCTGCATTTGTAAACCACTGTACATATTTGTGAATATCACTGCATTCATTTTTAGCTTAATGAACAAGGCTGAACGTAGACTGCATCCAAAATATTGGAATTTTGATTTTTTGAGAGGTGTGAGTGGGCATGATACAGATGTCCATGAGAAGTTTTGTGTGTTAAGATTTTTCCTCTATATAGATGTCCATAACAAAGCTAAAATATGCAGGGATGACACTTGCATCCCCAAATTCACCATTTCGCAAACACATTTGAAGCTGTTTCGTGCTACTAATTAAATGCAGGCAAATAGAATACCAGAGTACAGAATAACAGCATTCTCGTGAATGCGAACTTAACTTTGCACAGTATCAATGGTGTCCAGTTGGAAAATGTAGCGTAATTAGGCTTATCTATGCATTGGTTAGTGATTTTGCAAATGTTACCTAACATATGTACACTATGCTACCTGACCTAGTGTGTGGCTTCCAACGTGTGTGTGGGTTGGGGGGTGGGGGAGCGCGGCAATTTGGCCTGCCCCCTTGAAACCCAGTAGGCCCATTCATTAATCCACCCCTGTGTGTGAGCATATGTATTCCAACACACTCTCCTGACTGTGTGTGTTGTGTTTAATATCATTAGATTGTTTTTGCACTTGTGTCCGTCATGCGATCGGATAAAGTCCTGTCCAAATCAAGCTTCCAGGCTGAATTTTAACCCCAGCCCGCTCCTGTGTCTAGGTCTGTTCGGCTCTCCACTGGCCATAAATGACAGTGATGGATGCTGCAAGAGGTGACCTTATCACTACTCAACTACTGCAGACAACAGAGAGGATACAGTTCTCTTGCCAAGCATAATATTAATTTCATGTTCTTAGCACTTTTTCTCCTCTCTTTAAAATGTATTTATTCTCAATTGGAAACGCTGTATACTTGCTGAGGAGATGTCACTATAGACCTTGATATTCTGGCATCATAGCTAAATGATTCAAAGTGGAAAAAGGGAGACACCCACACAAAACTGTTGCCTTGAGAAAGCATACAGTGGATCTCCTGTGAAGCAAAGCAAGAAAGATGTGGCCTGCTGTTTTACTTGTTTACAAGTCACAGTCCCAATTATTCTCTATCTTTTGCCTAAGCCAGTGACAGCTGGGCAGAAACACACTCCCATCTCTACATGTAGTATCCCTAAACAATGAGATATATTCTGTCAGAACTTTGTTTTTTTGCACAGGGCATTTTGTTCCCTAACCAAATCTAATATATATATAATAATAATATATATAACCAAAACATGAACTTCTTTAAGTTGGGTGGCTCAAACGGCAGTAGATTAATCTGAGCAAATTTCTTTCTTTCCTCCATGCCTTGGCATTCTACTTATTCTACTTGCTGAATCCTTTTTATTAGACAAAAACAAATCAGAATTCAGGTTTCTACCAGAATGATAGTGGTTCCTTTTACTGGAATAGCGCAAGATGCAGAACCCCCCTTTTTTGCTCTGTACCCAATGTCATGTCATCATTACTATTGAAATTAATGTTAAAAATCCTGTTATTCTGTAGCAAATTCAACAAGACAAATGTATGACTGTGCTGTGTCCCCTTTGGAGATGGTTTGTGCTGGATGCTGCCTTATCTCCCCACTCTGAGCAGATGTAGCCAGACACAGTGGGACTGCCACAGGGGTGGCACTCAGTGCCCCCAACTAACCATCCATCATCTCCCCCTGACCCCTGTCTCGCCACCCCCACCCCAGTCTGCACAACCTGCCTGACCCAGTCAACATCCTGCCTGGCATTGATTTGCCACAACAGATTTTTTTGCATTATTAATTCTGATTTTGGAAGCATTACACATGATCACAGAGATATGCCTGGCTGCACACTTTGTCTGTGCGACTGGATGTAAATTAATGTGATGTCTCCAGTTTTGGCAGTGGTATTAATCTATTCATTCATAACTGTGATCCCATTTGAACTGGCATATCTGTCTGGACCACAGAAAGGAATTTGTGTGCCTGACAATGGAGCATCCATGACAACATGGACACATTTGGATGACAACATACTGATTTCCTGATTGCACTGATCTCTGATAATGAAAACATCAATAATACACAAGCCTAAATGCTGAATCATTTTTTTTAGTTTTTGTTAATGTCCATGCTTATTTTTCCTCTTCGATTTTAGCTTTTTAAGCATGTTTAACTAATCATTACTTGCACTTTTATGGGTTGAATTTCTTGCATTGACAAATTTTACAGGTTTATGATAGTATGTTTTTGACAACTACGTAAGTGGCATACTTGTGCCGTAATAAAGAAAGATGTTGCCAATATGAGCTTTTTGCACTTTGGTTTTTATTTATAGATTGTTAAGTGTTAGCCCATTAATCACTCCGATGGCTTGCTTTTCTCTACACTCATAACAGCAGGAGTCCCTGCTAAATTTACATGATCGAACAACTAAAGAAAGTGGTACACCAGCCCAAGTGTCAGTCTATCACACAGAGTTCTGTGCAATAAGAGTTGAAGGCTGTGTTATACCTTCAAGAGTGCTCTGCCAATACAACATTCACATCTCCAGTGCTTTGACATACATATGCTGTAGTTTGGGAGACTCCATCCAAAGTGTGAATCAACCAAAAAAAAGTGATATGATGTAACAGGGCAAAGGCAGGTAACAGAAACATAGTGTTCTGTCAATAAAAAAAAATAAAGTCGTATAACAAAAGTCTAAGATTCCAATCCAATACACTTAAAGTCAGATTTATTGCCGGGCATGGCTTTTTATTGTCCCCTAGCTGTGCATTCTGTGTACACTCAAAGGAAATTTGGAGTTCATATAGACATATAGCTGACATTCTGGACTTTTTAATACATAGGTTAATTTCTGTGGACACCACTGTGAAAGCGAAATAACATGTAGATGTATGTAGATTTGGAAAAACACAGCCAAGAATGTTCCAAACTATAGGCCTGAATTTAAAATTATGAAGAGGTCATTAAACGTTGTCAATAGAAACGTTTTAAAGTTAAAATTTGTGAAATTTGTCTATGATTAAAATTTGTGCTGCTCTGCTGCGTGCTTCTTACTTATTCTCTCTACTTATTACTCTAATTTTTGCGCTTAGAAATTCTATCCTAGTATCTTTAAGATTCCCTGATAATGGTGCGGACCTTAAAACAAATCACATATGTAGTCAAAGAATGCTTCCCCAGCCAAAGATCCATCATGAACAGCGTTTTTCAAACCTCAGCAGTTCTTTGCACTACATCACATCCAAGGTTGACCTGGGTTTGTTTTCTTTAGGGCACCGCCTGTCTCACTGAAGTTTGTAACAGCACAAAGGCATTGAATTGATGCAATACAGGATTAACATTTGGAATGGTGCTTCTCGCTTTCGAAAATGCTGTCTAAATTTCCTCTGGGCTGTAGGCTAATGATGGATCTTTGGCTAGTGAAGTATACTTCGACTACACTTCGCAATTTGTTTTAAAGTCCACACCATTGGGGGGTGCAGTGGCGGAGTGGATAGTGCACCTGACCATGAACAGGCGTTTGAGCATTATTAATTCTCGCTGATGACAGTGGCCATATAGGAAATATTCAAGAATGTCCAAAGTCAATGGACACTGGAGATATCATAAGGTGATTTTCAGCGCTGAGCTTTTATCTTTTTGGCAGCAGTTAGGCCTAAAAGCCAAACTTTACGAGTTCTTTCAGCAAGAGAAAGACGGGAATAATAATTTAAAAGATGTATTGCTGGATGCATTGAAAACTGTACTCCAGTTAAGTCTGTAATGGTACAAATCACTGTCTTACATAAACTTAACACCTCTGGACATTCCCATATCATATGCATAAAGAAGCCAATGGTTTTGTGGGGGCAGAAAGAGCAAAATAGATCAGACACTAACCCTAATCTGATGTATTATTCTTGGTGTTACATAAGTCCTACGACAGAATTTAAGGTGTATGTAACTATGATTTGGGTTTTTGGAAAAATGGACAACATTGTCCTATATAGCTTCCCAGTTTAACTCTTGCCCTGAATCTGATACATCTCTATCCCATGCATCATTCCTAATGTGGATATGCAATTTTCGTAAAGATATGACACTATCGCTTTTGGAGATATTTTTATTCATCTTAAAAATCAAATGTTTCTGTTTTTCAGACCCCCAAGGAACCTTGTGGGCTTTACAGGTTGAATATTTTGTAGAGTGTAGATACCTGTGTCGTTCCAATGTTTATTATTAAATGGCTTACCCCAGACAAAAGATGACTGATATTCCACAATGAGGATGATTTACACCATATGCTTTTGAAGTTTACACATTTTCCACTGCTGTAAACACTTGTGTCATATACGTCACAACTGTACCATGATGTAAGGCACATTTCTAAAGACACACCTGTGAAAGGAAAGTCTTTTATCAGTGCCATTAATTCTTTGTCCATATTTTTTAATGATGAAATACTGTCTTCATCCATCCAATATTTATAACTTTTGAATACATTAACCCAGTGGTGGAGCTTAAATTTATGACATGCCATTCTCCCAACCACATTATTAACCTGTAGAGCTATCCACTTTACATTTGGTCACTTCCCCCTCCACACAAAACCCCTTAACTGGATATCCAGTTTCTTCCAGTATCCTACTGGAGGCACAAGTGGGATCATTGAGCTTATAAAATAAATGCGGGGTAGAATGTTCATTTTTATGACTGATATACGGGCTGGTATGGAACTTGGCAAATGGTTCCATCTATTACCAAAATTAAAGCGTAATTTACTTTTGCTGCCAACAATGAGAGGAGAACTGGAGAACTGTTTATCTTAACAGGAGAACTGTTTATCTTAACTCCCAAGTATAGGGCCATTTAACCTTCTTGGTTGCATCTGTAAGAGTCACTCAGTGATGTCAATCAATGAACACCCCTTATTCCCATACAGCAGGAAAATAAGAAAATAGCAGGTTTACCTTAATTTCTTTCACCTCAGTAATCTCAGCAAACCCATAGTTGTACATAGTTGTAGTGTTTTCTCCTGTGCTAATCTCAACAAAATAACAAAAACATTTCGGAACTGCTAAACAACCTATAATTTAATTCACTATCTGTTCCGACAGTAGTGAAGTAAACAGGAAACCTGGGCTAACAATATACCAGGCAACATGTGCAAATAGCCCACCTCTAAAATACAAGGATACAAGGATGGTTTATTATCACATGCATAGACATACTGGATAGAGTAGGACATGAAGTAAAATTGGTGATTGTTAGTCTAAAATAAAATAAGTAAACAAGATACAAGATACAAGATAATTTTATTGCCACACAACAAAGTTGGTGGTAATTTTTGTTTGTAGTGGGGCAGTCCATTAGTCTAGCAGGGAGGTTAGATTGACGGGGGAGGTGATGGGAGGAAGAAAGAAATAAAGAAAAAAAAATGTTAGTCCATATTAAATGTTGTTCAGCAGTCTGACAACAGAGGGAAAGAAGCTGTTGTTAAGTCGCTTCGTTTCACATCTCTGCGATCTGTAGCGTCTGTTTGAGTGAAGCAGTTGGAACAAGTCACCAGTGATTTTCTTTGCATGGTTTAGGCAGCGCTTAGAATAAAGAGTGGAGACAAATGGAAGGACACAACCAATGATTCTTGTGACTTTTTTGACAATTTTCTCAAGTTTACTCGATGTGGCAATCAGAGTGTCCATACCAGACACTTCCATTTAGTAACAAAACCTTTACCATATCGCGTATAATGTCCTTATACCATCCATAAACGTCTAATGACTGTGTAGTTAATGGTTGTATCCAGAGCTCTAAATGAACTTTTTCTATCCCCACCCAATGTGGCTAGTAGATTTTTAACTTACTAGCCAATCATCAAATCAACTAGCCATTTTTTCCCTGAGGAAAATAAGACATGCATTTAATCACATTTCTGTAAGTTGTTTTATTTCATTTTATTCGCATGAAAATACAACTTTTAGTCTTAACATTTAAATCCCACTCCCATTTCATTTGACCAGTTCCATGATCCTCCACTTTACAATGATTCGTCCCAGCCACAAAATGGTTCCCGTAAAACAAGTCCAATTGTTTCCTATGTCTCGTTCGAACTACAGATCAGCGACCTGCTTTGGCAAACTTGCATAGTATGGTTATAACCCACGGAGGGCTGCAAAGCAAATTCAGAACAGACTTTCACCCTGTTACGAGTTGATGAACTAGTGAAATGATTTTGGAAACTTTATTTTAAGGTTGAAAAAAACTACTTAGTTATGGAGATAAAGTTAAACCAACATGAAAAATCCATGCCAGCAGCACATTAGTTCTATGTTTTACTTTTTACAGTGTAAAGCCTAAACTCTACAAAATAAGAAACTGTCATTTAATCGACCATATATTATGTCAATCATAATCATAATCATAATCATCATATTACAATATGGTAAATTATGAATACTCTATGACATGTATGAATGTGTTTATAAGCATCAACAAATACAGACATTCTAAAGTTCAGCTGTAGTAAATCAGTGTTTAGACACCTTATGAAAACTGGGTTAAAGTGAAGAGCTGCTATTTTGTATATATAGTAAGTGGGAAAGCTAGGCAGTGAGTTGATGTTCTGAACATGATGCGTACATTACAGACTAATTTGCATGATTCTTTTGATAATGTCACTTCATGTGGTTCTGTTTCATCAGGTTTTACCTCCCTGATTTCTGTGTGTTTTAAAATGAGTCAACTGTTAAAAGCAAGTAGATTAATCAGTCATTTTTAAATTAACTAATCCAAAGATTTACACTGACAATTTTAAAACTCTTTTAATAATATTTTCACTTTGGTTTGCCCAAGGCACTGTGCCCATTGCTTGATGCCAAATTCATAGCTAGGTGTGAGCTGGGACACTTTCACACTTCCTCTCCAACGCCTACAGAATGTCACAAAATTGGAGCTGGATGTGTTTGTCTTGCTAGCAAACAAAAAGCACTCCCTCTTTTATTCACATCACTGACAAAACATTTTCCTTTCATGCAAGAGCATGATGACTTTGTGATTGGTACTAGTCACAGGAAATCCATAAAGAAATCACAGAAATTATAGGCTGACGATGTAAAGCAGTGCATGCTTGGAAAATTAACTGGTGATTATTGTGTGAGTCATCATAAAGCTGACCAGGAAAGAAAAACCTGGTGGCCTCAGCATTTCTGAACTATGTTGTACCAGCTCTTTTCCAGAATGAAACACTTTAGTACCAGAGTGAAACTTTATTCTTTCCTCTCACAAATCCTAAACATTCAGCATTTACACTTTCTATTCTTCTGATCTTCAGAAAAAAGCCTCTGTTCCTCTCATTCTCTCTCACACATACATGCACACTTCATCTTGCAGTCTCTGTCTCTCTCTCTCTGTCTCTCTTTCTGTCTTTCTCTCTCCCTTTATTCTCTTTCTTGTGATCTAGTTTTTCATACAAAGCTTCTATTATTCAGATCTGCCCGGTGCCCACCTGTTGGCTCTGCTTTCCATCAGCCAGCGCTCTGTCAGGAGACACCAGTGTCTCGGTCTTCCCGCTCCAGCCTTTGATCACTTGTGTAGCCCGCCAGAGAAAATGCACTCGTTCAGGGTCGGGGAACTTTCATGGCTGAACCCGATGCCACTGCAGGGGGTCACTCAAGATGTGTCTTCTCCAAGCCTTACTGAAATACCCTGTGTATTACACACAGGACTGTCTGCAAAATAAGATCTGAATTCATGAAGATGAAGTCTATGAGTGTCTGTTTCCTTTTGTATGGAAAGCAGTTGGTTGTTGTTGGTGCACCTCTGTGTTTGTGGCAGGATACTCGTACTCAGGTGGTAGCACAGGCAGCGGCCATGATAGATGAAAGTCACTGATGTCATTTGGGCTCCGTCTCCTGGGCGACGTGACAAATGAGCATGTGGGCAAGGGGAGGATTTGTGGACAGCTGGCTTGGAATCCTGGGAGCCCAGGCTGAGATGAATGACATGTTGCGGAGTACAGTAGATGTACTCCTCTATGCAACCTGCTCAGTTTTACCACATGTCCAATGTAAAAAGTCAAACCAAGAAGAAAATCGTAGCTTCCATTATTCACTACTTTATGAGCGCTATCGCAGTATTACAAATGCCCTGCTACTTAGTTGAGCGTAAAGCCATTCATATTTTCACTGGTGGAAACAAGGCGATATTAAAGCATAGCCTGTGGGAAAGAAGCATTCCAGGTCAGTTTCAGCATGAACCAAAAGGCAGATAACGATATATACATTGTCCAGCACATTTGTCTCCATAAAAAGAACCAGGCCAACATTCATCCAGCGTTATCAGCTCCGGTGATAAGATGACAAGTTAAACACACATGTAGCCTGCTGGCAAGACAAGATAGATTAGGTGAGAAAGTCAGAAGACCAGAAATACACTTAGCACATGTATTTCAAGTAAGGCTTTACACATCTATTGACTTTGTATTTTGTTGGCCTTAAAAATGATTCTCAACAAAGCCTTTGATACTTATTTGTCATATAAAAATCAGGCTCCACCCTGATCCATTGTTGTTAAAGGAAGAAATAGGTCTTTTGCCATGTGAACTGGTTTTGGAGTTTAAATGTTGTAAAAATAGTGCGCACCACAATGGAACCCGAAAGATTTTTTAATCAGATTGTAGCTGACTCCCAGAAAATCTAAATGTCTTTCTTAGGGAGCATTGGAAATACATATGCAACACTCCCACATTACCCACAAATGTTTTTATTCTTGTATAGTCATTATAGATTTCGTCTTTGAATCCTGGTCTGTCCCTTTCATTTTGTAAACTTTGTTCTGTCTTTCTGTAAGTGCTATGTGTCACATATTGGACGTGAGCCTGTTTGTGGGAGGTGTTGGTGACCAACACCCTACATAGAAGAACAAGAGTTTCATGTGTTTAATTTAGTCAGTGTTTATTTAGCATTTAGCATTTCATTGGATAAATATAGGTACATACTGTTTTGAAAAACAATACTGAAAGGTCTACATTTAAATACATAGTTTTATGATTAAAAACACAAGTCTGTTCTTTTTCATAGCTCTTCATAAAGACAATCAAATCGTTGTGAGAAAGCTTAAGATCTCCTTTATCATTCACTTAATCTTGTTGCGAAGGCAAAAGATTCAGCTAATTGAATTTGTATCACTTTCAGTATGTGTATGTTGTATTGAGGTGGGATATTGTAACTGACTGTGAGTAGAATAAATATCTGCCAATGACCTAATTTAGTCACAGTAGATTTATTAGAAACAACACATCCTGTAAGGTACTTTTTCAGCAGCAGCACCAATATCATAATACTCTTAAATTGGCCTGTTGGTGATTATACGTATATTACATGTGCGTAAAAGGGATTGCAAATTTTAAGTACACAAAGGTGTATTTTGCTCCAAAGAGGATCAGCATGTGGAATCCTGCAGTTGTAATGGACAGCAGACCTGCTTATGTGTGTCATTATATGCCTCGTTCCTTAAGGGAGCAATAGAGTTCCCCTAGCCTTGTGACAGAACTGGGGGTGGCAGAGGGAGGAGGACCACACATCATCACCCCTCTTCTTCCTCCCATTCCCACTCTCCCTCCTCCTCCTCCTCCTCCTGCTTCTAGTCCTCCTTCTGCTCCTCATCTGAGCTTCACACCTCTTTACCAAGGAATAAACTCCCTACAGATGTCACTGCTGCTTGTAACACCACAGCACCAGGATAAGGGGGCTGCTGACTCCTCAGTGCCTTGGAATACCAAACCGCCTTGCTCGCTCGCCTGCCTGCCTGGCTTGTCCCTTCGTCCTTGCTGGCTGTGGAGCCCTCCGCCATCCATCTTAGTCAGAGAGCTGCATCTATGGACCCCCCACTCACTGGGGCCTGTCTCAGAGGTGCGTCAGCACTAAATGGAGCTTTAACTGGGTATTGACTGGGCCTGCGAGCACCTCCGCCGGCCCCGCTCTGCCAGCAGCAGGAGGAGAGGCATGAGGGCAGGCTGTCATATCTCTCTCGCCTCCCAGCCAGTGAGCTGGACACGCCAGGTGAATCATGGGATAATTAGATCTAAATTACCGAGTCTGACACAGCATGGGGTTGATCTCACACCACCTGCATGTCTTGGGAAGGATATCATTATGGGGGGTAGGGGTGGGAACACAGTGAATACCATAGGAACATCCACACTAAGGACACAGCTATAAAAAGCAAAACTACAGACGCTCTGGAAACCCTTTGACAAATACACCTATAAACACATATGGTCAAACACATGTATTTTTATGGACATTAGTGAATTAATAACAGCTTGTATTTTCTATAGTTTATTTTATTGCATGAGAAAAAATTGCATGACTAGGAAAATTATTTCTGTTGCGCACATGGCATCTTCATGGCCATAATAATAATCTTGAAAACACCACCAGCTTTGCTTTTTTGTGGAAAAAAGAAATACAGTATTTTTTTCTGAAATATTTCCCATCCGCACTTTTACACACCAAGGGAACATTATAGTTCTCTGCAGCAATGCAGTTCAAAAATAATAGAGAATTACAGTGTAGCAATAATACGGATGGACACAGTAACTTTTTTTAGCTACTCCTATGAGAGAATAAACCACATCACTATTCCTTGTGTGGGCATATATTTTTCCTCCAACACTCCTAGCTCTATGTTTTTGTGCATTTGGCTCTGTGTGCATATGTGCATTTCTAAGATGCCTTCCTAGGATACACCCTTGGGCTAAGATTGAGCAGATGGAAGTGAGAATCCTCCAGAGAGTTCAAAGAGTGCGTCGGGAAGTGAAAACTCTCCCCAGTATGCCTTTGCAATACCAGGAGCATCTCTTTACCAAACCACTGCAAAGCTCCCTAAGCGTCATTTTTGAGCTGCCGTGTCTTAGTTTGCCTGGTTGAGACTGCAGCCTGCACATTATGTGGGTTATGCTGCATTTCCTAAATATGACTTCAGTTATTCACAGCATCTGTCTGCAAGCCATCTGTCATAAGAGCAGCAGTCCTGCATTTCCCAGAAGGCTGTGGGGAACCAGACACCAACATTTATATTCGCTGCACAAATCCACATCCCTCCATCATCTAGATGCACAGAGTCAATTCACTTATATGGGATATCAATGTATACAGAAACAGAGAGACTGACTGACGGATGGACTCATCAACTGATTAAACAAACCTGTTACTGGACCCTAATGTATAAAATTCATGCAGCACATTGCCTTAAATATGTATTTTTAAGTTGGTTCTATTTAGCACTTTTTACAGTGTAGACAGACAGATTCCTGCAGCGGACTGACAGACTCACCAACTGTTTGACCAATCATGTCACCGGACCTCAACATGACCCCAGTGTTTTGTTCAGTGGTCAAGTCTGCATGCTGGCACTCAGTTCCAGAAAGCAGAATCCTGCTGATATAAGTACAAAATGTTTTGAGAGAATGTTTCCTTATCCATTTATTATATGCTTACCTCTCCAGAGACTCTTCAGTTGTTAACGCCTTCATAGTGAGGAACCTCTGAGCTGATGCAGTATCTTTCCCCTTGTGTACACCAGCATTGGTCCGTGTCCTTTACATCTCCTTTAGTGTCTGACAGTATGTTAAATATTTCAGATGAATTCAAGTACTGGGCACGACTGTTAATAGGAACCCTCCTGGCTAACAGCAGTCCAGTGTTTCAATACTTAAGATTTTTATTGTTTCAGTGAAAAACTCACTGTCCTAGTTTGTTTTAGAATAACAGTAAGACACTCTGAGGCTCTGAAGCTGCCAGTCTTGAAATTGCATGTTTTGAGAAAAAAACTAACCCCAAAAGTATAAAAATTAGCAGTCTGTAATATGCTTTTAATGCGTATGAATGACATGTAAATCTGATAATGAATTAGGTCTTTTCTGGTAATGCAAGGCTAATGACTGTAGCACATTAAAGGCTATGGACTTGATCCTTGATGAATAGCAAATGATGTATTGTTAAACAACATCTATAAAATAAAATGAATCCCTCTCTAAACTGCCTTCCAAATGTAATGCCAGCATTCTGCCTTAGGATCATATTGTGAGTGCATGTGCACCAAGGCTGTGAGATCTATAATACATCAAGAGTTAAACAGAAAACAGGGGCCTAGTGACTGCTAAGTCGATATAAACTGAACTTTTCACCCCCACTATTTTTTAACTATTATGTCTCATAGTTTTAACTATAATAATGCTTTGCTTAATCTCAGACTTTCTATGGCTATGCCATTTACTCAGTATCTTATAGAACATGAGAGCACTAGTGTACAGCAGTGCACTGATGTGAATCCATCATATGTGGAATGCTAAATGAGCTGGATACAAGGATGAAAAGAATCATAACAAGGACTTTTAGTTTTCTGAAGGAAATACATGTTACGAGAAAAAGAGAGAGAAAGAGAAAGAGAGCAAGATAGATAAAGAAAAAAGAGAGAAAGAGAGAGCAAGTGATGTAGTGAGAAAAGAAGAGAGCTGTCAGCTGAAGTGAGCGGTGTCCTTCGGCATACTGGTAGCTATTTTACGACTAGCCTGACAGTTTGACGGCTTCTTTCATTCCTCCCACCGTGTTCTGCCTCTCCCGGTGTCTTTAATCAGAGCCCTTTTACTGTCAGCGAGGCTGCCAGTGCTACTCGCTGAGTGGACCTGCGAGCTCCCAACGACCTTGTCATGACCCCTATCACTTCCCTACACCCCTCTCTGTCACTGTGTTAAAGAGAACAGAGGCATTTAGTAGCTTGTTGAAAAGGGCTGAATTAGGTGGTAAGATAACATGAGCTCATGTTTGGTGAGGTGTAATGGGTAATTCATGGCGGCAGTTGTTGCAGTTAATCTAGTATTTCGTTGATTTTAAAGACCCCATAACCTATTTACTAGCACATTATGAAACAGATGGACAAGAGCATGGTTTAGAGAGAGAAAAAGTCTACACATAAAGCCCTCTATCTTGCACAGGATGACAGGGCGAAACACAAGTGACTTTGCTAACAGTGCCTCCATTTTTCCACTTGGCATCCATGTTGTTAAAAGTAGCAAATGCCCTTACCCACATCTGTGGGTGGGTCCTCTAGAAATTAGTGGTTTAGCAGCAGAATGCAATGTGCTGCTGTACAGTGGCAGTGATACTAAATGAGAACGGCCAGGGCCATGTATACTTGTACAGCAGAATGATTTCTAAACTCAACCCAACACTTGATTTATCTATCAGTGATTCCCCCCTAACCTACTAAATATTCTCTGCTGTTTCAATTAGCCTTTTAAAGAAGCACCAAACTTGTTCGGAACTGGGTATCGGAGATCTCCGTAGGCACAGACTCCTCCCCAACAGGTAGTGCTAGCGTAGTGCTAGCCTTAGGTTACTAGTTAGAGCCTTGGACGTGTGACATCGGGTCACTGGTTAGATCCCCGACCAGTAGAAGGAATGTGGGCAGTTGAAGTGGTTGAACATGGCTATACCATGGCTGAGGTGTCCCCCTTAAGTAAGGGACCTCTTTAGCCCTCACTACCCCGCAGGCGCTGCAGCAGCAGACTGCTCCCTTCTCCAGGTCAGCGTGTCCATTACTGTGTGTTTACGTGTGTGTGTGTGTGTGTGTGTGTGTGTGTGTGTGTCTCTGTGTGTCACTGTCAGTGTCAGTGTTAGTGTCAGTGTCAGTGTCGGTGTCGGTGTTTGTCTGTCTCTCTGTCACTAATTCATGGATGGGTAAAATGTAGAGGCTTAATTTCCACCTGAGGAATCAAAATAGTACATATATTTATATGTTAAGAACATAGCAAAAGCATTGTTAAACCATTTGACCATGTCATAGAATTGAAATGCTATCCTATTCACTATACTGTGTCTTACTAACAGACTTGATGTTACATTATACCCTGATGAAAACAGTACAGAGCCAAGCCAGGTGTCTGTCCCTATTAACAGGAAATTCAACATATACTGTACATGTAAGACTGCTTTTAGCCTGAAGCGATATCCAGCTACACACTGAAATGGGAAGTACTTTTTTTGCATTGCTCTGAAGTGCAGTATTGCAGACAGATGGAACTTTGATACCATATCATAGCACTTGTGAATGAACTTTGAAGTTATGCAAAAATAAATTCCTGGGGGTAGAGTTCTTCTAAAATTATAAATGGTGTCTATCCTGAACAGATAAATAATCACTAGATTAGTTCCAATTTGGGGTAATTGTACATGGTCATTCAGTGTGATTCTTCAAAACCCCCCTTGGTCATGTTGTCAAATGCCATCACCTGGATGTAGTAGCAGTCAAAAGGCACTTAACCTTTACATTTTTGATGAAAAACTGTTGGACATCTAAACTGAACTCTTCTGAGAGCAAAATGTTATGAATCATCGTGCAGCCAAGGCTGGCAATGAATGGCTCTTAATTTTGAGCAGTTTTGCTTGCTCTCTAATTTAATAACCAATAAAACATGTATCCCAGTTTTACCTCAGCATCGCTCATGAGAGTAACTGACAAACCAGCCCACCGACTGACTTGAACAATATCCTGCCTCCTGTTATATACAGCACATGTGAAGAAATGGATGTTCCTTTTTTCACCACCCCCCATCTGAATTACAATTTCCCCTCTTGGTACATTCCTCTGGTAGAGAAATGAAGACATCTTGAGCTCAACTTCAAACACTCTTCTCAGTAAACAGGCACTGTAGAGAAAGTATTTCATCTGTGCCTCTGGGATATTATTAAGTCTCTCTGGTAGCTCAGCTTGGCTGAAGAAACACGGGGGAGTATGAGAGAGAGAGGTAACTCCTGTCTCTCCATCTGCAATACGAATAACTTTAGCTACCCGCTATCAATCGTACCATCCCTATAAGGGATTCCTGCTGTGTGAAGATTACTTTTCTTCTATGAATATTCCCCTTTTTAAACTATGTTACTGATGCCACTTTCATTTTGAAAACAGTAATTTTACTGATAACCAGGTTGGCATAGCATAGCCTACTGTTACCATGTTGTTAGACACAAAGTGTAACAGAAGTGGTTTGACCTCCACCTCACCTCACCTCTCAATATGAGTTACATAAGCTATGACATCCATTTAAAATCTTCACAATTACTCTATTCATTACCACCACTGCTGTTCCTCGCTCCCACTCAGCGTGGGTAATGACCCCACATTCCAGATGAATTGGGGCATTAATGCCAAATGAATCATCCTGGAAAATGGATTACACTGGTAGCTTTAATGAGCTAACGAAATGTTTACATCCTTCACATCTCTAACCTTTTTCACTGGGCTGGTACACGTCTTTTACTTAGTGTCTGCTGAGACCTGAGACAAATGTGCCATAGTGTACAACTTAAGATGTTTGCTGCCACCCACACTGCCCCAAAAAACACCAGCAAACACTAACAAGCACCAACAGATGGATCAGTGATTGTTTATTCTTGTTTGGTGGTAGCTAGCTGAAAAGTAATCTTTGTCAGTTACCGCCTGAGCAGTGTGAAACTGGACGTTGGTTCACTGAACATTTTAAAGACGGCCACCTGCCAGGTGCCAACAACTGCCAATTTTAGAATATTAGTGTTTGTTGGGGCAGTTTGGAAGCAGATACATCAGTGCAAAATGGCTAGCTTTTGACTGCTTTTGACAAAACTGTGATTTTTGGGGGGCATTTTATATGAATCCTCCAGTAATAAAGCAATGATGAGGAGGTGTGTTCTAACTGTATATTTTAATGCCCTTCAATATGATGGAGTGGGTTTGAGAGCTGCCCCCATTTCTCCTTTCTGCCTCCTTTTCATTTTCATGTGCGTTTTAAGCCATGAGAGGATATGCACTTCTAATTTTCTCCCAGTGAGGGGCCCTGTTCCCCAATTATTCCACTTCGAACCTATTTGCTATGTACACCCAAAATTACGCCCAACACAGTTCAGTTATTTAAGAAAGAGATGCCACATTGGGTCTGTTTATTTTGTTCATGTATGTCAAGTAAGTGTGCTGGATTAGCTGAACTCCCTACGGAGTACAGAAACACATGTTTTGAATCAGTGCCCATCTAAAATAATTAAACTCAAGACAGATGGAAGGCTTGCTCGTGCTCCCCATTCCACGGTCCATGTGTCAAAAAACATCTGACTCATGCGAAGACATTTTAATTGCTAACGCTGGTTGGTGTTTGACATTCCATTTCATATCAGATGTTAAATTTGGCATAACAATGAAAATAGATGGCTAAATATATCCTAGTTTTAGCTTCAGTTGTGTTTTAATTTTATCCTGCCCATAAGTTATATGTAACTTTGTTTATACTCGCTCTGTCTGTCATGACGTGCAACATTGTGATGTCATCGATGTGCCCGACTATTTCATACTGGCCCTACAATGGTGAGTATAAACCAAGTAAAAAATACTGAATAGGTGAATTGTGTACATGTTGTTTTGTGTATTCAGTAATTATTTTGTCCATCCATTACATAATGCTGAACTGGAAAAATACAGATATATTTT
The DNA here is from genome assembly GCA_030347295.1 of Setipinna tenuifilis. Lineage (NCBI taxonomy): Eukaryota > Metazoa > Chordata > Actinopteri > Clupeiformes > Engraulidae > Setipinna > Setipinna tenuifilis. Next base: position 2,477,397 of record CM059282.1, on the reverse strand, counting down.
GGTTGTCCCAGTGATATAAATGAATACCCTTTCACTTAATGTCTGCATCCTTGAAATGAATACTCAATTCAGCCTTCTCTGAAGCCATGGCAACCATTTTATTCTGTCACAATCAGAATGCATTATGGTCCTGAATATGAAGCCTTTTGGCATGATAACATGACATGACCTTACACTGTTGTTTATTCTCCCATATAATATGTACATATGTTGATGACTAAAAGGATTGTAGTGGCATTTTTGGAAATCTCCTATCTATAAAATAGTTTTTTTTTGACCCATGACACCTTAATGCTTTTCTGCACTAATAACAAATGATTCACAACATATGTACTTTAATGGTGCTGTTTTGCCGACCTACTGGCTTGTGGTGGTGTTTATTAATGGCATTTAAAAAAAATCCATAGCAAAACATTTGTTTGTGCAATTATGCCAAAGGTAAATCAGGCGATGTGCACTCAGTGGTCTTTATCGGTGCTCAGTGACACTGACATCTCTGAGACACAGTCAGACAAATTGACAGCTGTGTCAAGTTTAAATTACGTGGCAGTCTAAAAATGATCTCGACATTGTTAACCATGGCCTGAGGACACCCTCACTCTCTCTCCAGTACAGTACACATCTCCATCTGCGATAGGGAAGGGAATTCATAAACATTACTCAAACAGGCCTCCAACTTTGAAACAACTAGACCCGGCATTTCATTAGGCCTTAGAGAAAATTGGCTTATATTAAATATAAATAGCATTTTTATCCTTCAGCTTTATTCACTGGACACAGTGCAGACATTTATATCATGCCATGAAATTACTGCTGCACTTAATCATAGGCTGTGTTGCTGCACAGACTCACAGTAAAAAATTTCAAAGAGAATAGAGAGGGTCCCTGCAGTCAGCCAGAGCAGTTGTCAAGTCCCTCATTAAAAGCGCATCAACATTATCACTCGCCGTATTGATCGCTGCATGCTTGTCAATCAGCCAGCACAACTAATGCACCCCCCCACACACACACACACACACACACACATATGCTCTCGCCTCACTCTCGTACTGAGTTGCATCATTGATTGGGACTGATTGGTATTCATTGGATTAATGAGTGATAATACACGCTTATGGGACTATGGGGGTGGTGGACACACTCCCTACACAAGCTTGCCTTGGCTTTGCAAAGAGAAGGATGATGTATTCATTTTAACATGGGCCATAAAAATGATCCTGCCCCACACTACACATGCCACTCGATGAGAAATCCTGTCAGCAGAAGATCTTCATTACCGCTTTCAAAGGCAGAGCCCTGCGGCTGAGCGCAAACAGCCAGAAGCGATGGCTGTGCTGTAACAGGCTCCATAGCCATGGATGAAACAAAAAAAACCATGTGCAGCTCCTCTCCGTGTAACTCCACATTACCATCTCATGCATTATTTATCTGGCGTTCCTGGCCCAAGATTCACAACTTTTTGATTGTTTCCAAGTTTTTCTTAAGGGAAAATTCACTTTATGAATTTGATGACAGTCATTAGGTGGAATGTTCCCAGCCCTGTTGGAGTAGTAAGAAACAGGGATGGAGATTTCGTGTGTGTTTGTGTGTGTGTGTGGTGGGGGCAGGGGGGGGGGTGTCCATTAATCCTGTGACTGCTGGTTGTGGGCTGATGGCCTGTCTTGGGTGATGGCTCACTTTTAGACGCTGATGGTGATGGGTGAGGACCCAGGGGGCCAGTAAGCTAAGCCCCAAGTATTATCCTTACCACTTATTTCTTTTCACGTACAGTACACATGCATACACACATGACACACAACGCACACACACATGTGTATTCTAACTAAATGTGTATGTGTGCATGTGTGTGTGTGTGTGTGTAAGGGGTAAGGGGGAATGTATTAGCATTTGTATGTCCATAGTTGTGTGTGTGTGTATGTGTGTATGTGTGTGTGTGTGTGTGTGTGTGTGTGTGTGTGTGTGTGTGTGTGTGTGTATGTGTGTGTGTATGCTGTCTGTGTGTGTGAAAAGGGGGCCAGGGGGTGGGGTGGGTGCTTGAATATGTCAGTTGGAGGTGGTCTGGGAGAACAGCAGGAGTATAAGCGCCATGGTACTCTCTGCCAGGGATCTGTCTACCAAGGGCGCCACCAGGTTTCTTTCCCTGGCACTCTTTGGCCATGTCACGCCACTGTTAATATGTCTGCTAAATTAGGCGGCATCATTAGGGCTGCATGACAGCCTGTGTCCTGCCAGGCCCAATTAGGTGTCGGTGTCTTTCAGAGGAAGGAGGCTGAGGTTAAAGAGCCTGCTCCTCTTGAAATGGGATCACCCCCAACCTCCTGAAACATTCTCCTCTGGTACTTCATCATGCTTTTGTGATGCATGTTCCGGAAGAAGCGTAACTCAACAAACACGTAAACAAGGGCAAACACATCTATCACCAAGCCAGCCTGCTCTGCTTCCCTGAGTATGTGTTAGCACTGCGCTTACACAGAGAAATGACATGGGAATTCATCATGGGATGGATAGTGTTTGGTTTCATACATTTCTAATGTCAAGTGGGTTTCCCATTTTCAATGCAAAAAAAAGATTTTAAAATGCGGTTTATTATTATGGATCAATAGTGTCAGAATGAGTGAACAAAGCTATATTGATTTATAACATTTTGTATGCACTTTGACAAGCATCAAATTATACAGTAATACATTTTTCTAATTCACAGTACATAGGCTTTAAAAGCAGGCTTTAGAATTATACATATCTACATACATATGACATGTTCATGGTTTATGTAGACTAAATAGGCCAATAAAACAGACTGAACCGAACGGATTGAAGTCTGTGCTGGCCTCTTTGCATGTATAAGCAAATTATTGGTCCATCGCACATTTAAATCACATAGAATTGCACATTTGAATCATATACAGATCACAATCAACAGATTTGTGATTTCTGTTTTTATTTTAACGCTTATTTTATTGGTTCCTAAAAGATGCTATATGTAAAACAATTTAGGGTAAGTGGTCATAAAATGGTCCTAATATATATATAGATTACAGAAATATGTTAAATTAAAGTACTGATTTTACTGACAATATTACAGCCAGCCAGAAGGCATATGAATACAAGACAATACAGTTTTGTTTAATTGCTTATACACTAAATATCAAACAAATGCCTTGATACTTGTTGTTTATTTTTTTTCCTTACTGTAGCATTTTGCTCTCCTTATGTCCAGGCCAACAGTGTTCAAACAAAGGAGTTGAGCTTCCTTTCTCAATCAACTTATAGACAGGGGTGCACATTCCAGGTTCAGAAAGTAAAAGTCTTGCCGGATATTTGTTCCAGTCACTTCACTGAACCAGCTGGTTCCAAGCAGGGCCGTTGCTAGCCATTTGGGTGCCCTAAGCACAAATGCTTTGTGGTGCCCCATCACACCATCCCACCTCGCCCAGAATGAACAATAATTTGCGCCATTCCTTTATTGCTTTTCAGGGATTCGGTGAATGACTCCACGGGGTTTACCCCGTTTGAATTAGTTTATGGCCACGAAGTGCGAGGTCCTCTGAAAATGGTTAAGGAGCAGTTTTAAGGAGCAGAATTTGTTGCAATATGTGGCGAGTTTTAAGGAGAGGTTAGCCGCTGCGTGTGAGGTAGCCCGGGGGAATTTGGGGGTAGCCCAGGGCCGTATGAAGGAGCGATATGACCGGAAGGCAGTATGTCGGTCGTTCGCAGTGGGGGATGTGGTCCTGGTGTTGAAACCAATGAGAGACAGTGGGCTGGGGGCAGCATTTGCGGGACCTTACAGTGTGGTGAAGGCGGTGGGCGATCGAAATTATGTAATTAGCACGCCTGACGGGAGGAGGAAGACGAGGCTTTGCCATGTCAATATGTTAAAGCCATACCACGGCCAGAGGGCTGTGAATATGGTGGTATCTGTGTCTTCTGACCCCAAAGGGGAGGAAGATGATGACATGGCCGGGGTAGAGCCGGTCATGGGTAGAGATCAGTCATGGCGGTTGTGTATTGACTACCGCAAGGTGAACCTGACGTGTTTCCCATCCCGCGGTTGGAGGATTGTATTGACCGAATAGGTCAGGCTCGCTATGTGTCAAAGGTGGATTTACTGAAGGGTTACTGGCAGGTCCCATTGTCTCCTACAGCGAAACAGATATCTGCTTTTGCCACACCTGATGGTCTGTTTGTGTGTAATGTCCTGCCGTTTGGTATGAAGAATGCACCCGCGACCTTTCAGAGATTGATGGGTTGGGTAACTGCTGGGTTAGCCAATGTGGTTGTTTACATAGATGATGCAGTGGTTTACAGCAATACATGGCCTGAACATTTGGAGCATCTCCAGCAGTTATTACAAAGGCTGCAGGAAGCCGGTTTGGTAGCGAATCTGGAGAAATTGGGAAAGCTCAGGTTACTTACCTGGGGCATGTAGTGGGTCAAGGGAAAGTTTTGCCAAGAAGGCAAAGATTCAGGCGATTGTCGATCTGCCCGTGCACAAGACTCGACGGGAAGTAATGCAGGTATTGGGGATGTGTGGGTTCTACAGGCGGTTCATTCCAAATTTTGCCACTGTAGCCGAGCCATTGACAAATCTTCTGAGGAAGGGGATGACATTCAGTTGGACTGGTGAGTGTGAGAAGTCATTTAATCAGATCAAGGCGATCCTTTCATGTGAACCGGTGTTGGCTGCACCAGACTTCAGTGCACCATTTAAATTGGCCGTTGATGCGTGTGATGTTGGGATAGGGGCGGTGCTGTTGCAGACTGATGCAGCGGGTCTGGACAAGCCTGTGGCCTATTACTCCAAGAAGTTGAATCGTCATCAAAAGGTATATTCAACCATCGAAAAGGAGGCATTAGCCCTGGTGTTGGCGGTCCAGCATTTTGAGGTTTATTTGTCTGGGTCGCCTGCTGATGTAGTGGTTTATACGGATCACAACCCTCTGACCTTCTTGGCCAAATTTAGGACATCCAATCAGAGAGTGTTCAGATAGGGCTTAGTACTTCAGCCTTATAGTCTAGTCATCAAGCATGTTGCTGGCAGGAATAATGTTGTGGCTGATGCCTTGTCGAGGATGCATGGAAACGGGGCTACTTGACAGGCTGGGGGAGATTGAGGTGGGATTGTCCTAGGCCTACGATTTTGCTAGGTGTGAAAGACTCACCAAAACAGAGTGGGGAAAAAAAGGAAAAAAAATTAAAAGATGTGAAAAAAAAAGGTTTTTTTTTTTTGCCGGAAGGGGGAAGAGATGTTAGGATAGAGTAGAGCATAGGTTAGACACTACACTGACACCTTCCAGTCCACACGGGGCGCTGCTGGGCTAAGGGGTCCCTGGGTCAATAAGAGGCCTGGTGAGGAAGTGCTCTCTCTCTCTCAACTTGGATCTGTACGCGGCAGCAGCGAAGTTGTTAGTGGCTAGCACGACAAGCTAGCCAGAGCGAATAGTTGAATAGTAGTTGACCCAAGTGTTAGTGGCTAGCACGGGAAGCTAGCCAGAGAGGACGGGAGTGAGTTAACCCAAGTGGAGATAGTCGAGCTGCAGTGGGTTACGGGACCGACCGCTCGGAGAACTGTTTTCATTTTGGGATTTCTGGATACCATCGCCGGGGTGTACCCCGGCCTGTGAACGTTCCACAGGAGAAGCCGCGGTGCCTGGCTCTCGCGTTTGGGCTAGCCGGATGCTATTCCATGTTGCCGGGCTCCCTGAGGTAAGCAGCGCCACCGCATTACATCCACCACTTAGACCGTACACACTGCCTAACACGTTATTGTACATACAAGAGATGTTAGGGGTCAGATGGGGGGTCGGACTTCCTAACAATATGAATCATGTGTGTATGATTTGGCAACAAAATCACATTTTTATAAATAAGTGTATAGTTTTGTAAGCAGAATATCATTTTGAAATAGGGCAGGGGTGTTCTGTTAATTGAGTGTATGGTTGCCTTAACTGTGTGTAGTGTTTTGAAAAAACGGGCACAGTTTTTAAAATTGAGCTTAAGCAATTGTAAAAAACTGTAATTAGCACACAATGCTGCCACTACACAGTAATTGTATCAATGAAAAACACATCTGGCTTTTGGTTTCTCTGGGCACAAGGTGTAAGTTTGAGGTCATACACAGGCATCAAGCCCAACACACAGCAATTCAAAGTTCAAGTTGGATGTTCATTTACACACATCAATACAAACACAAAGTGTTTTTCCAAGTGAAAAAACAAGAAAATGTACAATAATTTCACTGCAAAAAAGCCACAAAATGCAATCGAATGCAATGTCTTCTAGTCAAAGGTACTGACAAAAAATTCTCCTGGAGTGCAGTTTCAAGGCCTGACATGATGCCTGGTCAATGTGATGGAGTGCCATCACTAGGGTTGTGTGCGTGCTCTGACTGTCATAGCAACAAGCCTGGCTCTTTGGCATTGCAGTCAAAGTGCATGTTTGGTACCCTGGAGACCTGGGTTCAAAGCTGGGTGGGGTGACTTTTCTTCCCTTCACTACAGTATCCCTGTATGGGATGCTCCATTGCCTGTAGAAGGCCCATGCATTGATGGGGATGATGATCATAGACCTTCCAGCACAAGGCAGAAAAGGTGAATGATGAACAACAGCTTTGTTTCTTATAGCTGCACACATGTTACCACCATGTTGTCCTCTGACTATGGCACCGTGTCCAATAATGTCCCTGCCAAGTCTCCTCATGAAAGTGAGGTTGAAACCTGCCTGTGAGATGGTGAACTTTCCTCACTCACCCTCTCACCGTTTTTATCGTTTACAAACTGAACTCTGTTGCATGCTACGCTTGCCACACCTGGACTGCAGCACGCTGATGGCATCACTGGGTGGCGGTAGGGTCCAATTGGCTAATTGGACCCATTTAACGTAACTGAATACTCTATTTAAGAGAAGAACGAACAGAGATGTTTCGGGCGAGCGTAAGAGTGAACGAGAATGAAAGAAGGTGCTGCTGTATACCAGGTCTGAGCAGTACGTTAAAAGTATTTGTTGCCTTTGGTTTTGTACATGTTTATTTTCGGTTTAAGTGTCATTAATTTTAGTTATTTTGTTTTTGTTTTGTGTGCGTGGAATGCACAGGCAAATATATTTTTCTAAAGAACGCTCAAGGACATTTTTGGAGGTCTTTTTGTACCCTTTTCTAGCCTGGGCACGCCCATACTTCCTTTAACGCTGCATTTCAATTTCGCCTTGAAAGTCAGTCTGGCCAAGCTGCCTGTCTACACCGTTTCTACATTAACAGAGAAACTGGGACCAATGAAAATCTAGCATTTCAAAAAGGTAATGACACGGTAGTTCAGCGACCGGAAATCTTCCTCAGTCACTGTCAACATGGCGAACGTGGAGCAACGGCAAGATTTAGTGCAGCTGTAGCTGCTGTTTTGGAAGAATTCAAAGGGAAGTTATCTCTGGAAATAGAGCAAAGGTTAGCCCTTGAATCATTTATTGCAGGAAAGGACGTTTTCACAATGCTACCGATCAGCTTTGGTAAAAGTTTGATTTATCAGTTAGCCCTGCTGGTAGCCAAGTCAATGGGGCTTTGGAAGAACCCTGTCGTTGTGGTCATTTCGCATACGTCAGAGGATAGAGGAGTGTGATTGGTTGAATCTTCGTCCAGTAGCAAACAGAGGCATTTGAAAGAGGCGAGTTAAGCCCGCCCTTTGAGAAATGGGTTTACAACACAGCTTGGCCAGACCAATGTTCGTTGAGCATTGATAAGTCGCGTTAGCCAGGCTAACCCTTTTCACCCCTACTTCCAGTCTGGCTGGCATCCTGCAAGTGAGGAGCCGTGGGCTACTTCACACTGCGTCATCCACAAAAATCAACTCATGACCTATGTCATCTGCATCTAGCTCCATCACTCTCGGGAAAAGACAAAACTAATGCAGCACAGCAGGCCCATGCACAGCACTATAGTATGGACATCCAGATTCAGTACCAATGATACTATAGCCTTATACCTTATGATGCCTGCTACACTGTAATGGCTCAGGTTAGGCTGAAGCCATTGGCCAGCTTCCTTCAGGGTCATTCCATGATCCACTATGTAATGTAGCTCTGATGTCATCAGTAATTATATTTCTTACTCTTTTCCTTCCATTTTCCATATCCTTGTCCTCCTCTTTCTTCTTCACCTCCTTGTCCTTTTCCTCTACCTTCACCTTGTTGTCGTCCTTGTTGTCCTCTCCCTCTTGCTTCTTCACTTACATATCCTCATCCTCATCCACAAACTCTCCCTCCTGTAGTCTTCTCAGTCTTCCTTCTCCCTCCACTGTACTCCACCCAGAAAGGTTACCTGTGGCTTATGTATAGTGCTAAGGCTGACTGCAAAGTGAACTAATTATCTACAATGGTTTTCTCATTTGGCACAGTTGTCAGACAATTGGCAGAATAGTGTAAATAATAGCAATCAATGTGTATCATTTTGCTAGGAGTGTGTTCATCATTCGGAAGTTGAGTGTAAAGCAGTAAGTTGTGTTTACAGTTTTGGAAAAAGAGTGCTGTGCAGTGGATTGCATTTACTCTTTTGCAAAGTGTGTGTTACAAAATTACAAACTGAGTGTAAAGCAGAGTATGAGCTATTAGTTTTGCCAACTCAGTGAGGGGTTTTGCTATTGCTAAGTATTACAGTTTTTCTGATTTGCTAAAGCACAAAAACTAATTGGCCCAATTGCTTAAGCTATTTCTCACAACTGCTCAGTCTTTTGTCAATACCTTAAACCATTTTATGTAGTAAAACACAATTTGCAAAACTCACTGACTCCTCTTTGCAAAACTCTAAACACATTCTCATTGTCAAAACACACTTTGCAGTGTAGGACACATGTGATTCAAAATGTTGAACATTCTTCTCCCCATTTGATCATCAATAAAGCACACATGGCAGTAGCTAAGCACAATGAGTCAAAACTTTATTACTTCATTTCAAATGACCTGACACCACCAATGTAAGCCAATTGAGAGGCACAAGAAGGTTGCAGCTTGAAAATGGCTGCCAATCAGAGACAAGAGAGTGAGGGACATGGCGAGGAAGAGGAGGTAGAGGAAGAACAAGAGGAAGAGTGATTTTTTTCTGCTAACCAAATTAGAGTCACCATTATAGATCACATTCTCGTCCATGGGTTGATGGCGATCTATGAAATTTCTTAGAGGCCATGGAATTGGCCTGTGCCATAGGCCAGGAACAGTGTCCAGGATAGATATGACACGTCAGGGCATTCTTTCCCTGTTACCTGGCAAGGGACATCATTTCTTGTAATGTGGATGAGGTGCTGTGGCCTGACCAAACCCAAAGGCATGATAAAGCCCAGTGATCTTTTGTTTGCAGCACTGTATACAGCACTTGTAGTTTTCATTTGTACTGCATTCCCAAAATATATTTTTGTTAAGTATTTTAGCAAGTAATCTAATATTACCACTTAATTTTAGTCTATGTACAATACATATACATCCGAATTGTGCTATTTTTCAGTTGAAAATGCATTTTCAGGCCTATAAAAAACAACGTATGCTATTATACACATCTGAACGTTGTGCTTTTCATTTTTTGGTGTAGTGTTTACTAACTGCTTCATTGTGATTTCATTTTGACAATGGTGTTTCTGTTTTGGGAACAGAGTTTGGTTTTGAGCACACGTAAAACTGTTTTGAGGGGTGTAGTAGCTTTTGCAACAAGAGTCAGGAGTTTTGGGAAATGCAAATGAGCAATTGGAGTTTGTGTTTACAGTTTTGAGAAAATGGGGCAAGGTTTCAAAAATTGAGTTTTAGCAATTGTGAAAAACTGTAATAGTTTTAGAAATTGTGCTACAAGAATCACTGTTGGTGTTCAGTTTTCTTTGCTAGAGTTTGCAGGTGTGTGCATTTGTTTTGCCAATTGCCAGATGTTGTTATGTATGCTAAATGAAAGTGTTTCCCAATAAACACAGGAGTTTTTATTGATAAACCAAGGGCCCTATTTTGCCGCGGCGCATTGTGTATTCGCGACATGCGCATGCTGTCATTGCTATTCTGTGCCAGCGCAATGTTCATTTTTTCAGGCCAAAAATCACGTTGTCTAGATAGCAGATGACATTGCGCCGTGACGGGCGAGTCAGCGAAAAGAAGAGGTGTGGTCTGGCGCAAAGCGCACCAGATGCTATTATGAGAACGCATAAACCATCCGCTTTTGATCAATAAAAAGGTCCTTTTTCGTCACTGGCACAAAAAATAAGAGTATAGCAATGTTTTGCAGTTTATAGCAATGTTCTGCAGTTTCTTTTGTCGTTTTAAATAAACAGCGATTGCAGTGTTCTGCAGTTTATTTAATAAACAGCGTGGCAAGTTGTAAGAAATGAAATGGACTAATCATCAAAAAGGAAACTAGTGGACTAATGGTTTGATGGACCTCCATCTTTTATTTTTGATGTTTCCTTTGAGTTTAAAGGTTTTTGTTTCACGTCTTCACGCTTTGGGCACAATTATTGAAGATATTTCCTCCCATACTTCTATGACCCGCGGAGGTTTGGGGGGATTCTTTCCATCCCCGAATATTAACTACTCACATGCTTTTACTTCAGGCACGAGCAGATCGGTCTCCTCCACCAAAAAGCTCCTCCCGTCCGGGTAAATCCGCTATCGTAATAGCAACAGGCTATGGACAATGCGCCCGCTGGCTCTTAAAGGGAATGAGAGTATAAATTCTCATTGGTTAATTGTATGTTACGCCCAAAACACACCCATGACTAATGAAGTAACTTAACCCAACCCTTTTGAACGATGCGCCTGGCGCAATGTTCGCTTTTTCCGCCGTGAAAATACCAAATTGTGTCAGGAACGCCCCCAAAACAACTTGCGCTACAGACTTTAGACAATGCGCGTATGATCGTGAAAATAGAGCCCTTAAACTCAAAGGAAACATCAAAAATAAACGGAAGGTATAGGTCCATCAAACCATTAGTCCACTAGTTTTCTGTTTGATGATTTGTCCATATTATTTCTTACAACTTGCCACGCTGTTTATTTAAAACGACGAAAGAAATCGTAAATAAACTGCAGAACATTGCAATTGCTGTTTATTTAAAACGACAAAAGAAATTGTAAATAAACTGCAGAACATTGCTATAAACTGCACAACATTGCTATATTCCCATTATTTGTGCATGTTTGCTTACTAAAACATACAAATACATAGCTATACAGGCTATACATGTTGCAACTTTTCTGCCAGTTCAGCTCGCCTCTCTGGCGCAGCAGCAGGTACATCGGGGTTCAAAGCGTTGTGCGCCTCTAAAATAGCTTTTCAACAGTGCGCCAGTGACGAAAAAGCACCTTTTTATTAATCAAAAGCGCAAATGGTTTATACGTCCTCATAATAGCATCTGGTGCGCTTTGCGCCAGACCACACCTCTTCTTTTCGCTGACCCGCCCGTCACGGCGCAATAGCCGTGTTTGGATAAGGGTAGACGTCTACAGACGGCTGTAGCCGGCTGTAGTCAGCGATGCATTGTGGGCTGAAAATGTTGCATTATGGTTAGACTTTGTGTCAGAGTTGCCAGAAAGGCATGGCGCTGTCACAAAAACATCACAAGGTCAGATGACCTAAAAACCCATGTGATGTAGCCGCTTGTAGCCGTCTGTAGACAAAAGGTGCAGCCGCTTGCAGTTGCTTTTCCGCGGCTACAATCGTCTAACTAACGCCTCCGTGGTGACGCAACTTTGCCCTGGTTGGTTTAAAGTTCATTGACGTCTGGACACGGATGTTGTGTAGCGCTCTGTCACGGAACTTCTCATCTTATATGTACGTTATTTTAGTCCAGTTTGAAGACATATCTTTTCTCTCTCTTTTTAGCTTGTTCTGGGGCGTGTATCTGATGCTGTCAAGCTCAATCTTTTATTTATTTATGTATTTGTTAATCTCGTTTTTATTGTATTGCTTTGTGTCAGTAGGCTATACATATTAATGATCTTTGGGTTATGGTTTTGCCGTGTTATTTTTCATCCTTGTGTTGTGCAGCACTTTGGGACATCTCTGTTGTTTTGTTTACATGTGCTAGTAAAAAACGACTCGACTTGACTTGAAGTCTCAATGCACCCTACTACAACCGCCCGCCCCTCCTTGTCCCTCACACACAACACATGACTTCTCCGCCATCTACTACGAGGATCAGGTGGTGTAAACAAAAGACTTGTGTCCGACTTGACCGGCGCCTTTTAAACACCCACCCATCCTGCGAGGCGGAGTTCTTGCTGACGCATGTAGCCGAAGTTAGACAGACGTAGACAGACCAGTGTGCTACTCGAACGGGCCTCATGTCATCTGCTATCTAGACAACGTGATTTTTTGCCTGAAAAAATGAACGTTGCGCTGGCACAGAATAGCAATGACAGCATGCGCATGTCGCGAATGCACAATGCGCCGCGGCAAAATAGGGCCCCAAGGCTTTGTTTCCCGTCTTCTAACGTTGTTGTAGGCCTACCGCTTTCGGCGCACAGCGCGTTGAACCCCGATGTACCTGCTGCTGCCCCAGAGAGGCGAGCTGAACTGGCAGAAAAGTTGCAACGTGTATAGCCTGTATAGCCATGTATTTTTATGTTTTAATAAGCAAACAGGCACAAATAATAAGAGTATAGCAATGTTTTGCAGTTTATAGCAATGTTCTGCAGTTTCTTTTGTCTTTTAAATAAACAGCGATTGCAATGCTCTGCAGTTTATTTAATAAACAGCGTGGCAAGTTGTAAGAAATGAAATGGACTAATCATCAAAAAGAAAACTAGTGGACTAATGGTTTGATGGACCTCCACCTTTTATTTTTGATGTTTCCTTTGAGTTTAAAGCTTTTGTTTCACGTCTTCTAACCAAGGGTGTAGTAATGGTTTTGATATTGGTGGGGACATAATTTGCTTCCCATGCCTCCCTACATCATGATTTAAGCTACTAAAAACTACAGCCTCAACAATCAGCATTACAGTGTGCTGCTTAATTTCCACACAACATTTGTACAATGAATGTTCATTTATGTGAATAGGCCTACCGTATTTTACATGCATTTTGGTTTTGTTATTGCAGTTGAAGTGTTTTAGTACTGCAGTTGAAGTGCATTTTGAACATGTTAACTGATGGAGTTTTGGAAGTGCACACTGCATAGAGATAAGTGTGAGAAGTGTGAAAAACAAGTGGAATATACAATTGTTGCAGAGGAGATTTCTCTAAGACTGCAAGGGAACCTCCGCTTCCCCCAAAATGTAAAAAAAAAAAAATGTAATGGTCAAATGTTTACAAAATGCCTTAAAACATGTTCATTTCAAACACCAGTTTGTTAATAATAGGCTAATTATCACAAATCAACTGAGTTGGTGTTGTTAGCATTCCACTTTGTTCTCATGGCCTATGGCCAACGCATTTCCTCATAGACGTCCAGCGTCAATGCACTTCAATGGGCCAGCACGGACCCCTAATGTTCTATGCATGGAAACTGGATGGTCATTGGAGAAATGCCATTTTTTCTCCCACCCCCAGACGCAGAGCGTCTCTGGAGGTGAATGTAATGGTGGGCGGAGTTTTGCTGGTGCGGACTTCAAGCAGTCCCCGTGTTGATTGGTGAACCTCTGAATCCAGTTTTGATTGGCTGGCGTTTTTGATACATAGACTGTCACTTGGCTGCTGGAGTTCAGTCCCATCGCGGATGTTGCATTGCATGCGAAGTTGTAAGACAAGCAGTAACCAATTTGTTAGCATAAACTCAGCGAAAATACTTGTTCATTTGTTACACTGTATATAAATCATACTCACACTTATTTCCGTTTTGGTTTATTACTATTTTCTTGTTCGTTTTTAATTTTGTTTCGTTAGAATCATACTGTTAGGTAGGTTGGCGCTAGTGCTACTTAACTAGCCCACTAGCTCTCCTGAACTAGCCCGCTAGCGCACCAGCACTAGCCCGCTAGCAGAGCACTATGGCAGACCATTTTCTAGAGAAGGAACGAAGGGTAGAATTAATGTTTAAGTAGATGGACAAATTTTATGATTAAGTTGCCAGTGAGCTTCCCCTCTTTGGAATACCAGCATCCGCCACTGAATTGTTGACAAATGTACACGGATGACTAATTCGCAATGCATTCAGATGCGTCAACATGCATTGTGGAGATGGCAGGCACATCACAACTGTCACAATTCACTCACTCACTCAACGCATGCGTGAAGATATACCCATTTCTCGTTCTGTTTACTCGTCCGAATAGGGCTAAAGATGAGGGGGTTTTAAAAATTATTTTAATATTTCCTGTTCTTATTTAACTCCACTCCAGTATGCGTATATAGCATGATGAACCGTTTGCTTCTCAAATGTCGTGCACTTTCCCATTCAAAATTGGTATGGACATTTTAAGCACTTCAAAATATTGGTATGGACACGTCCATACCGTCCATACCTAACTTTACGCCCATGCTTCTAACGTTGTTGTACCGCTTTGGGCACTGTTCGAAAGTTTTCTTCTTGCCAAAGGAGGACACAATTACTGAAGATATTTCCTCTCATACTTCTATGACCCGCGGAGGTTTGGGGGGATTCTTTCCATCCCCGAATATTAACTACTCACGCGCTTTTACTTCCACCGAAAAGCTCCTCCCGTCCGGGTAAATCCGTCATCGTAATAGCAACAGGCTATGGACAATGCGGCCGCTGGCTCTTAAAGGGAATGAGAGTATAAATTCTCATTGGTTAATTGTATGTTACGCCCAAAACACACCCATGACTAATGAAGTAACTTAACCCAACCCTTTTGAAGAATGCGCCTGCCGCAATGTTCGCTTTTTCCGCCGTGAAAATACCAAATTGTGTCGGGAACGCCCCCAAAGCAACTTGCGCGTCAGACTTTAGACAATGCGCTTATGATCGGGAAAATAGAGCCCTTGGTGTGTAAGCAACAAACAAAAACTGTAACTGTTTTAAAACTAACTCATGGTCTCAGATCATTCACAAAGCAGGCAAAATGAAAATCGTGCTGAGCAGTGACTAAACAATACATCAAACAATGGAAGACACATTGTTCAGGGCAGGGTGTACACCTCCTGAAGAAGTACACATTGTTCAGGCAAAGCATATAGAGTATTCATTGCAATACAGTATTGTAAATGAATTCCGCATGACCAAAAAAATAAAAAATTACAAAAAAATAAAAAAATAGGGAATCTAAAAAAACAGAGGGAGGATTGGTCACTGGGGTTCATCATGCCTTTTTATGTTGGGTTGGACTTGAAGTCCTGCTTTTTTCAATGACATTCCACGAACCAAAACATGGTCAGTTATTGTTGCCCAAATTTCAACTCTTAGTACTCATTGGGCTCTATTTTCCCGATCATATGCGCATTGTCTAAAGTCTGTTGCACAAGTTGCTTTGGGGGCGTTCCCGACACAATTTGGTATTTTTGACGGCGGGAAAAGTGAACGATTGTTCAGAAGGGTTGGTCTTAAATTACTTCATTAGTCATGGGTGTGTTTTGGGCGTAACATACAATTAACCAATGAGAATTTATACTCTCATTCCCTTTAAGAGCCAGCATTGTCCATTGCCTGTTGCTATTGCGATGACGGAGTTACCCAGACGGGAGGAGCTTTTCGGTGGAGGAGACCAATCTGCCCGTCACGACGCAATGTCATCTGCTTCTGAAAAAATGAACAATGCGCTGGCACAGAATAGCAATGACAGCATGCGCATGTCGCGAATGCACAATGCGCCGCAGCAAAATAGGGCCCTTTGTCTTCCTTTTCCTCCTACCCCCATCCTCTTCCTTGCACCCCACCTCTAACACACTCATCCCCTGTGCCTCTGGTTTCTGTCTACTGTTCATATGAAACTCCAGCCAGCCTGTTACAACTCTGAATCGGCTTATATTGGTTTTCATATCATTAGACACAAGTGTTATCTATTTTGTGTCGTAGTGTTTCATAGGTGACATACAGTATGTGCTTTAATTGTGTTGACCTTCCGCCTTGTTTGGTTAACAATAAAATAAATAAGTGCATCACAATGCAAAATGTGCTTTAATGCTATGAGATTGTGTTAAGAGTTTTGCAAAAAAGGTAAATGATTTCTGCAAAATGCACCTACCTACCAAAAGTAGTCTATTGTTTTGTCAAAAAAGTGATTATTAAATAGATGTATTTAGATATTTGAGAATATGATTTAAAGAACAGGATTTAGTGTTTCAGCAATTGTGAAAAACTAACTGTTTGGTAAAAAACTAAAATTTTTACAAAAGTTTGAAGAGTTAAGCAAGATGTATTAGCTTTTGCAAAGTATCTACAATGTTTTGCTAATTTGTTGAAAGGTTTTTGTATTTGTGTGTAGAGTTTTTCAAAAATACCCATTAAGTACAAAAATATTGTTAAGCCATCAGAAAAAAGCTGTAAAAATGTATTCAGGTATTTGAGAATTTGATACAGAGAAGAGGGTTTAGTGTTTAAGCAATTGTAAAAAACTGTAAATAAATGTGTTTCCCAATAAAGACATGAGTTTTTTATTGATAAGCGAAGTGTCTCATGTAAGACAATGTGCATAAATTGATTGCAAACAAAGTGCATAGTTTACAGTTTTTCACAATTGCTAAAACTCAATTTTTGAAAACTTGCCCCATTTTCTCAAAACTGTAAACACAAACTCCAATTGCTCACCTGCATTTCCCAAAACTCCTGACTCTTGTTGCAAAAGCAAACTCTGTTCTCAAAACATTAACACAATTGTCAAAATGAAATTACAATGAAGCAGTTAGTAAACACTACACCAAAAAAAAGAAAAGCACAACGTTCAGATGTGTATAATAGCACAAGTTGTTTTTTATAGGCCTGAAAATGCATTTTCAACTGAAAAATAGCACAATTCGGATGCATATGTATTGTACATATACTAAAATTAAATGGTTAATATTAGATTACTTGCTAAAATACTTTGAACAAAAATATATTTTGGGAATGCAGTACAAATGAAAACTACAAGTGCTGTATACAGTGCTGCAAACAAGAGATCACTGGGCTTTATCATGCCTTTGGGTTTGGTCAGGCCACAGCACCTCATCCACATTACAAGCAATGATGTCCCTTGCCAGGTAACAGAGAAAGAATGCCCTGATGTCATATCTATCCTGGACACTGTTCCTGGCCTATGGCACAGGCCAATTTCATGGCCTCTAAGAAATTTTATAGATCGCCATCAACCCATGGACGAAGAACGTGATCTATAATGGTGACTCTAATTTGGTTAGCAGAAAAAAATCACTCTTCCTCTTGTTCTTCCTCTACCTCCTCTTCCTCGCTATGTCCCTCACTCTCTTGTCTCTGATTGGCAGCCATTTTTAAGCTGCAACCTTCTTGTGGCTCCCAATTGGCTTACATTGGTGGTGTCATGTCATTTGAAATGAAGTAATAAAGTTTTGACTCATTGTGCTTACCTACTGGCATGTGTGCTTTATTGATGATCAAATGGGGAGAAGAATGTTCAACATTTTGAATCACATGTGTCCTACACTGCAAAGTGTGTTTTGACAATGAGAATGTGTTTAGAGTTTTGCATTTTACTATGTAACATGGTTTAAGGTATTGACAAAAGAGTGAGCAGTTGTGAGAAATAGCTTAAGCAATTGGGCAATTGGGCAATTGGGCCAGCCAATTGGTTTTTGTGCTTTAGCAATTCAGAAAAACTGTAAATGCACTGGCTCCCAGTGAAGTCCCGCATTTCATATAAAATCCTTCTGCTCACATACAAATCACTCCATGATCTTGCTCCCCAGTACCTCTCCGATCTTCCCCAGCCCTACTCTCAATCTAGGTCCCTTAGGTCCTCTGGCAAGAACCAGCTTGTCATCCCTTGGTCCAAACTACGGACTTTTGGTGATAGAGCCTTCCGTAATGTGATTGTATAGCAAATAAACATATTAAAACACAATTATATCACCACATATTCCAAAGACCCTAGAAGTCATCTGATGCAAATCCACTGATTGCTCAACATATTGATTGACTTTTGCTCAGTTTAAGCAGGACTCTGGTGAACTCCCTTGCAAGCTAATGTCCTGATTGGGTCTTTACATCTGTAGCTATTAAGCTGCCCCTTTGGTGGTAACAGTGCTCTGCCCATACTATGGTATCTCTCTCACACGCACTTCTTTTTGCCTTTTCTTTCTTTCTCTCCCTCTCAGTTTGTGTGTATATTTGAGTGAGTGTACTGTATGTGTACTGTGTGTATGTGTGTATGTGTGTGTGTGTGTGTGTGTGTGTGTGTGTGTGTGTGTGTGTGTGTGTGTGTGTTTGTATGTGTGTGTGTGTGTGTGTGTGTGTTTGTATGTGTGTGTGCATGTGTGTGTGTGTGTGTGTGTGTGTGTGTGTGTGAGAGAGAGAGAGACAGAGAGAGAGAGAGAGAGAGAGAGAGAGAGAAAGAGCAAGAGCAAAAGAGAGAGAGAGACCTTTCCTTCTTCAGTAGTTATTCTGGCATTGCAGATGAAATGCCTCAACACAACACGAAGCAGTGGAGCCAGAGGAGAGCAATGCTAAAGCTGACCACAGTGGACAAAAGCAATTTTCACATACCATCTGCTCCTGGCATAGCAGTATAGCTCACAGTAACAACACATACGGCTAAGGTTGAGTATGCTTGTGTGCAACCCTAAAAAATGCCTAACTAATATAATTCCATTAGACAATAATGGTGCATCAGAAATATTTCCTGTAAACATTAAACCCCTTTGCTATTGTGGAAAGGAAAAGGCATTTCAGAAATGCACAGTGCTATCAGGTTTGCACAGACAATAGCAGTGGTGTTGTGGAGATGCAAATACATTACAAAAGAGATGCAGAGGTGCACAGTTTCATCAGATTTGCACAGACCCCTGCTATTGATTGGGAAAACACATGGACAGTGACACACACACACACACACACACACACTGGGCACATGTACACACACACACACACACACACACACACACACACACACATACACACACATTTCCGTTGGTTTGCACAGACCCCTGCTATTGTTGAGAAACACAACATTTGAATAGTAGAGACAGGCAGTAATACACAGTTTCCTTAAAAGTGTGTCCTAATGAGGAGATTAGTCATGTGTTGGAGAGAGCAGGCAAACAGAGCATGGTCTCCAGAGAGATGCCACAGTCGGCTGGGAAAGAATGGCCAAGGGTCCGCTGGGGCCATGCGATGCAGAGGCAGTGGTGAGTGGAAAAGGATACTCCAGCGAGCGAGTGCAACAAAAGAGTCCTGAGACTGGGCTGCAGCTCAAAGGATGTGTTGAGAGTAACCAATATCATTAGTGGGTGTAGGGAAGCTTGTGGAGCTCCAAAGAAGCACAGAGTGAATGGAGCACTCATGGCAGCCCCATCGAGGTCAAGAGGGGGCAGCGGTGGTGGGACTGTCGTGCCTCTAGACTGCAGATGGTTGGTGCCTCATTGTCTTCAATTGGGAATGTCTCACAGTGCACCATGTACACACACCCATCTCCATGTGTGTTTACAATGCTGGCTTTCACATCGCTCTGCCGAATAAAATGCTCGATGCACTGGCTGTTTTATAGTTTTAGGCTTTTGAGTGCATTCCTTTGTTTCATAACGGCAGAAATAAAATGGAGTTCCCCCTCTCTTGTTGGTGCACATTGTATAACTGTGGAGTAACATTTTGTGTATTTCTAGATTTGCCTGTCACAGCAGGCTTTAATGAAACACATATCCATAATCTTATTGAGTACATAGATGCTACTGAAGCATTATTGTCAGGTAGCCAATACAGAAACAAGGGATTACTCTTGACTGCTAAGCATACAGAGAGCTGGAAATCCATCTTAGCGTCTGCTATCCTAGAGTTTATTTATGCAAATATGCTTTGGTTCGTGTGTAAATGAAACATTTTTATATATTTACAATTGCAACAGCATAGGAAGTTTACCAATGTAACTGTATGAATCTTCATACAGTAGATTTCTTTACCTTTTTTTTTACCTTTTTTTAGCTCCTTGACTTTAACCCTGTAAATGTCTACATATAATATTTCAACCATGAATTTCAATTCTTTTAATTCCTTTTAAACATCACCATATTGACTGTACTGGTAATAGAGGCCTGTCTTCTTGCAGGTAATGTATTTGTCAAAGTGCCACTCCATGCTACGAAGCTAAACAAAAGCCTAATGGTGGGAGGTGTCAGGTGTGCTTCTGTCATGATCAGCATGCCATTATTCACCGTTCAAACAAACAGGTCGCAACTGTAGATGTACAGTGAGTCACCAAAAAGTATCTGGCATGGGCAAAGACAGAACTTGCTTTTAAAATAAAGATCAAAGGCGCGTGGAAAAGCGTTGGGCCTTGCTGGTGGTGTGTAGAATATTCATGAGCATAAGACATCTGTCAGCATCTAGGCAGTGCTACTGCTATATGTGGACACAGAGAGGGAGGTGACATTTGTTGCTAAACAATGAGAGACATGCTTCGAATGAATGGAAAGTAAACACTCCCATGTTGATGCTGAGGAAAATATACGGATGAGGTGCCTAGAGGTTGTTTCAAAAGCCCAGGTCCTGTCAAATGAAAGGATATTTAAGTTGCTCTGCAGTCCTTTTATTCTACATAGGCTACACCTTCAAAGCCACTCTTTTCTCAGGCTCACTTTTGTGTCTTGATGGACAACTGATAGGGCACCATGGAGTTTTCAGTCATTCTTGAAACAATAGGCTGCTCCATCACTTTTTTGTCATGTACATAGAAAAAGGTCACAAAAAACAGCCTATGGTTAGTAAGACTACCCGCTGTGTTGTGATGTGTCAAGAATTGAAATGAAAAAGTCAAACTTGAACTACGAAATGTGAAATCAGCCATGACCTGGGCTGGTCATCGTGGTTGAGCCCTGGTCCTCATCTCATCTGTGACCGAGGGTCAAAGGTCACCCCTACAAAAGAGATGACACCTGTCACCAGGCTCAGGTGTCTCTCACATGGTAGTGTGTAAACCACGAGGCTGAGTGAGTTACATCATAGTGGTCTGGTGTTCACACCTGTAGACATGTGACAGAAGATCTGAGGACTGGATCAGCCTTATCGTCGTTCAAAACCTCCACTGATCACTGCTAAACAAACAACATCAGCTCCGTAAGTGTGACTTCATTCCAGCATAAACTAAATAAGATTAAGGCTCCACTAGTCAGAGATATAATGCTTGCTTGAACAGTATGGTTAAATATTTTCTTCATTTTGTCTAACCTTCTTGTAAATGAACTTCTGTACAATTCCCTTTAACCATCATTGTGAATTTCACTTACAGTTTTTTTCTGATCGCTTACAGTTTTTTTTGATGGCTTAAGCACATTTTTTGCACCTATTGGCTGTTTTTGCAAACTCTACACACAAATAACAAAACCTTTCACCAAATTAGCAAAACATTGTAGATACCTTGCAAAAGCTAACACATCTTGCTTAACTCTGCAAACCTTTGTAAAAATGGTGTTTTTGTACCAAACAGTTAACACAAACCATTACAGTTTTTTTACAGTTGCTTAAGCTCAATTTTAGAAACTGGGTCCATGTTGACAAAACACTACACACAGTTAATGCAACCATACACCCAGTTAACAGAACACCCCAGACCTATTGCAAAATGCTATTCTTTTGTCAAAAGTGTACAAATATTTATAAAATGCAATTCTGCCACCAAATTGCACACACATGAGTCACATCATATGTTTGTATTGGAATAAGTTAGACACAGTGGTAATTAATGCTAAATACTTGTAACATTTTCTCTTTCTTGTAAATTACACAGACAAAGTAAAATATAGTAAATTCACCACTAATGACACCAATTCACAAATTCAACACTACATGACAGCAATTCTGCAGACCAATGAAAATGTTTATTTTTTTATCCTGTAGCTAGACTCAACTCAGCCAATAGTTGCAGTTTATATAGTTTAAGTATATACTGAACAAAACAGAACAAAACAATACACAACAGTATCTTTAACCATGTTGAAAAAAATAGGCATCCCTTCTCCTTGCTGCATCTGGCCACAGAATTTCATCGACTTTGCCGGCGATGTCTTCATCTGCAAGGCAACGAGGGAAAAATCTCCTGGAATATCGAATCCATCCTTGTATGGCTGCTGAGTTGATGTAGTTGCAGCCTTCATCCATTGCTTGAATGAGGGGAATTCGCACATAAGGCTGGAGATCGTAAACCTTCCACCGCCATGCTGAGAAAAACTCTTCTATTGGATTTAGAAAAGGAGAGTATGGTGGAAGAAAAAGGACTGTAAACTGTGGATGCTGTAGAAACCAATTTCGTACCAAAGGAGATCTCTGAAAGGACACATTGTCCCACACAACAACGTAACGCATGCAATTATTCGTGTGGCAAGTTATGTGCACGCAATACTGTTGTGATGGAGTGACCATCACCAGGGTTTTGGGTGTGCTCTGAGTACCATACCACTGAGTCTGGCTCTTTGGTCTTGTGGTCAAAGTGCATGTTTGGTACCTTGGAGACCTGCGTTCAAACCCTGGTGGGGTAACTTTTTTTTCCCTCCCCTTCACTACAACTGTGGTAAAGTTCAAAATACATACTGAGACCACTACACACAGTTAACACATGACAAATGCTGTTCACTAAATATATTTCAATAGATATTTTTTTTCTTTTATGTAATCCAAAATCAGCGAGTGTGTGTTTGCTTGCTGCATGGTTGCATATCGAAAACCATTTTTCCAAAAAACCATATTCACAGCAAATATAGTAAAACACAGTAAAGTGTTGTTGGAGACAAAAAGTTACTCTAAGTATCATCTCTGGCTAATTTGGTGGCAAGTTTCAACATAGCGTTTTCAAGGTAGTCAACCAATGTCATTCCAATATGATCAATTTAGTCCTTGTCTTTTCTGTCTGCTCTTCTCCCATTGTACCTTGCAGTGATAGTATTTACCTCTTCCTCTTGTTACATGTCATCTCACTCTAATCTTTACTGTCCCTCTTTCTTTTCCTATTGCTACAACACTGCCTTACATTCATATTCAAGTCAAAGTAACGTCCCAGTTTTCTATTTTACAGTGTTTAAGTATGATTACTGTGTTTTGCATTTTATCCCTTAGTGTTTTGGCACATGACAATTGTGTTTAACCAGTTGGTTGCAAGTGTGTGGTCAATTGGTAGCTAGTGTTTTGAAATTGAAAAAAGTGACATTACAATAGC
Source organism: Setipinna tenuifilis (assembly GCA_030347295.1). NCBI lineage: Eukaryota > Metazoa > Chordata > Actinopteri > Clupeiformes > Engraulidae > Setipinna > Setipinna tenuifilis. Next base: position 2,454,177 of record CM059282.1, on the reverse strand, counting down.
ATCATGTGTGTAAGGCATGTAAGTGTGTGTAATTTTTTGCAAATTGCTGTGTGTAGTGTTTTGCAAAAAGTGTGAAGCTAAAAAAGTGCTTAGAGTGGTGCTACCTGAGCCGATGTTTTGGCATTTGAGTATTGGGTTTCATTAATTGTGGAAAACGTTAGATTTTAGCATGTAAGCAAACATAAAAAACTGTAATTAGCACACAATGCGGCAACTACACACTAATGGTATCAATGAAAAACACATCTGGCTTTTGGTTTCTCTGTGCACAAGATATTTTCAGTTTGAAGTCATACACAGGTATCCAACTCAACACACAGGGATTCAAAGTTCAAGTATGGATGTTCATTTACACACATCAATACAAACATTTTTTTCCATTTTTTCCAAAACACAAGAAAACATACAGTAATTTCACTGAGAGAGAAAAAAAAACAAACAAAAAAAACCCCAAGAAGTCTACATCTTGTCGTCTCTCTGGGTCCAGCCACAAAATTTTGTCAACATCAGCTGTAATGTTTTGTAGTCAAAGGCACTGACAAAAATATCTCTGGAGTGCAGTATCAAGGCCTGACATGAGGCCTAGTCAATGTCTGTGATGGCGTGCCATCACTAGGGTTGTGTGTATGCTTTGACTACCATGCCAACAAACCTGGCTCTGTGGTGTTGTGGTCAAAGTGCATGTTTGATACCCTCGAAGCCTGGGTTCAAATTCAGGTGGGGTGGCTTTTTTCCACTTTACTACAATATCCCTGTATGCCTCCTCCATTGCCTGTAGAAGGGCTGTGCATTGATGTGAAGGTCATAGACCTTCTAGCGCAAGGCAGACAAGGAGAACAACACCATTTTGACTTATAGCTGCACACATAGTTCAGCCAGAAAGACTCGGAGAAAGGAGTACGTTTTAAGCGATTTAATAAAACAGAATTTAACAATATTTTAGTGGAAGTAGATGATCTTTGGCGTAGGTCCTGTCATCGGCCCGGGTCTTGGGTTGAAGGATCCGTCAGATCCTGCTGCAGCCATGTAGTAGGGACCAGAGATACCCCCGTGCGGATGGGAATACAAGGACCAAACTGGTGGTGGTGGGGATGGAGGAGGGGACTTTGCTTACGGCGATACCTGAAGCAGCGAAAAAGGTGAGTTAGACAGGTCATTATAAGGCAGGTGGCGGCCGGTGATTGGCCGAAGGGTATAGCGCTTCCGTGACATAAGAGTCTTCCTGGCTGAACTTGCGCAGGCTTACATTTATGCTACCATGTTGTCCGACATTGATTATGGCACAGTGTCCGACAATGTTCCTCGTTATAGTGAGGCTGCCTCATCCACAAGAATCAGCTCATGACCTCATCTGCCTTTAGCTCCATCACTCTCTGGAAAAGACAAAACAAATGCAGCACAGCAGGCCCATGCACAGCCCTAGAGTATGCACGCCCGGATTCAGTACCAATGATACTATAGCCTTATACCTTATGATGCTTGCTACACTGTAGCGGCTCAGGTTAGGCTGAACCCATTGGCCAGCTTCCCTCAGGGTCATTCCACTGTCCACTAAAGTAGCTCTGATGTCATCCAAAAGTGTGTGTTACAAAATTACAAACTGAGTGCAAAGCAGAGTTTGTGCTATTAGTTTTGCAAACTCAGTGAGGGGTTTTGCTATAAGAATTAGTAGTTTTAGAAATTGTGCTACAACAATCACTATAAGCGTTTAAGCATTCAGAAAAAACTGTAAGCACATTTTTTGTCAGCTATTTTTGCAAAACTCTACAGACAAATAAAAAAACTTTTCACCATATTAGCAAAACATTGTAGATACCTTGCAAAAGCTAACACATCTTGCTTACAGTTTTTTTTCAATTGCTAACAAGCGTTTACCCATACTTATGATACTTTTTCTAAACTCTTAACACAGACTGACACCTACAGCACACAATTGACCAAATGGTTAATTTTCTTCCCAAAACCACATACTGTTAAATATATACCAAAGATTCTTTTCAAAATAGAGCAAATCTTTTTCTGTACATACTAACTTCCCCAAAACACAAGAATTCTGACTCAAAATTAAATACTTATGTCAAACAATAACAATTGTTTTCACTTCACAGGTTACATGGAGTCTATCAAAGTACACCAGGTTTCAAAATACTGGTTATTGTTGACATTACAAAACGTGCATAGACTTTTCTGTTTCAGTTTTACGTAAATGTACTGCATTTGCATGCAAAAATGCAATCCACTGTTTTACCCCAAATATCTTGTATGTTGACATGTAAAAGAATTTCAGTAAAAAGCAAATAGATTTTTCCTTTACTGTTTACAGTACCTACTTCAGTAGATACATTTGAAATACTGTGACAGAACAGAAAAAAAACAAACAAAAAAATACTTCCAAATAAAAATGCCCAGATACGTAAAGCAGAGAAACAATCAAACAATACAGCAAAAAAATCCGTCTCTAATCTCTTCTATCATCTGGGTTTGACCACGTTTTCATCTACATCACATCTTATGTTTTCCAAGGCAATACACCTAGGGTAAAAACGCTTTGAGTGCCGCATCCAGCCTTGGCAGTCTTCCACTGTTATGTCCCTACAGCCAGAATCCACTGCATCCAGGAGGGTCATTTGATCATGTGGCTGATTTAGGAATGGTGAATATGGTGGAAGGAAGAGGCGTACAAATCTTTGGTGGTCCCTGAACCATGCCGTCACTGCCTGTGAGTGGTGGAAAGCAACGTTATCCCACGTGATCACGAAGGTGCTGATGTTGTCACCCTCATCATATTGTCGTGGAACCAGTTGCTGGTGAAGGTCATTCATGAATGCAATGAGGCGCTCTGTGTTGTAAGGCTGGACCTGAGACCTGTGCAGAAGTAAGCCTGTATGTACTATTGCTGCGCACATAGTGATGTTGGCACCCCTCTCCCCACCATTCGTGCAGCTCTTCTAATGCCTCCACCACGCATCCTGACTCCTCTACCATGCCCTCTCCTCTGGCCTGCTCCTCTTACTGGGCCCACACCTATTACCGGGGCTGCACCTCTCACTGCACCGGCACCTGTTCTTGCAACATCTGCCCTTCTTCCTGCAGCTACCCCTCTTCCTGCATCCCTTCCTGGGCCTGCACCTCTCCCTTGGCCCCTCACTCTTAGTCTTCCTCGTCCAGACATTCTCTTTCTGCTTACTCCATTACAAGCATTACTCCACAAAGGCCTCCTGTTGTAAGTGTCTACATTTGAGCCATACTATGATCAGCTGTGGTTGGTCCAATTTACACAATAAATATCTGCTGTCAATTACTCAATTACATATTTGTCAATCAGCTGAGATATATAGTTTTTGGACTGATATCATTGCTGAGGGAAGTGTATTTATGCTGTATCTATAGTTTGGAATATTGTTTTTTTCTATTTTGGGAAGTTGTGTGTTAACAATTGTAAATAATACAAAGATAGTCTATCGTTTTGTTAAGAGGCATATCTTGTCTGTTATGAAAATGTAAGCAATTACGAAAATGTGTTTACTGACTGCAAATTGTGTGAAAATGTCATGAAACGTCTGAATGGTATGGCCACAAAAGTGTGGTGGTGTGGTGATTGTGTGAAGAGTTTTGAAAATGTGCCAAATGAGTGCACGAACGCTTGTTAGCAACTAAAAAAAACTGTAACAGGGAGTGATGGAGCTAGATGCAGATGCCATAGGTCATAAGTTGATTCTTGTGGATGAGGCAGGTTTCAACCTCACTTTCATGAGGAGACTTGGCAGAAACATTGTTGGACCCTGTGCCATAGTCAGAGGACAACATGGTGGTAACATAACTATGTGTGCAGCTATAAGAAACACAGCTGTTGTTCATCATTCACCTTCTCTGCCTTGTGCTGGAAGGTCTATGATCATCATCCCCATCAATGCATGGCCCTTCTACAGGCAATGGAGCATCCCATAAAGGAATACTGGGGAGAACCCCCACCTGGCTTTGAACCCAGCTCTCCAGGGTAACAAACATGCATTTTGACCACAATGTCAAAGAGCGAGGCTTGTTGGTATGCCAGTTAGAGCACACACACAACCCTAGTGATGGCAGTCCATCACATTGCCCAGGCATCATGTCAGGCCTTGATACTGCACTCCAGGAGATATTTTTGTCAGTGCCTTTGACTAGAAAACATTACATTCGATGTTGCCGAAATGCAGTGAAATTATTGTATGGTTTCTTGTGTTTCCACTTGGAAAAAACACTTTGTATTTGTATTGATGTGTGTAAATGAACATCCATACTTGAGCTTTGAATCTCTGTGTGTTGGGCTGGATCCCTGTGTATGACTTCAAACTGACACCCTGTGCACAGAGACACCAAAAGCCAGATGTGTTTGTCATTGATACCATCAATGTGTAGTTGCTGCATTGTGTGCTAATTAATATGATGGTTTGTGTTAACTGTTTGGTACAAAAACACTTTTTTACAAAGGTTTGCAGAGTTAAGCAAGATGTGTTAGCTTTTGCAAGGTATCTACAATGTTTTGCTAATTTGGTGAAAGGTTTTTTATTTGTGTGTAGCGTTGTATAGCGTATGTATGTACTATAAAGCTATACAATGCAAATTGCATTTCTGGGTCCATGCGTATGTTCCTGAGCAGCAACCTGTTTTTCATCAATCATAGTTATCAGTGCTGCACCTTCCTGATTGTTGCTGCTATCCTGTATTTGCATATGGAGCCAAGGTATCAACAGTGAAAAATTTCCTCCTGGAGCATCGAGGTTAGACGAGGCAGGTCACCGTCATCACATTTGTATTCATGAGCAGACAGATGAATGGATTAATGAATAAATGTATGACTAGGATGTACTGAATTGTTACGTAAATGTCAAATGACATGTGCACTGTTAAAGCCTAGAGAATTTAATTTAACACAGGGGGAAAACCAGTTGATTGCCTCTGAAAAGCAATGCATAAAACCTATCACAGATGTGCACACCTTAACGTATAAATAGTTAAACGTATATGTGTTAAATGCAAACACATGCACACACACACACACACACACACACACACACACACACACACACACGCACACACACACACACATGCATGCACACACACACACACATGCACGCACACACACACATTTGGTGTCATAATTTCACGTCTACCAAAAGTGTGCTTGTACATGACAATGCAGAAACTCTATAAATGCATAAATGGCAACCCATTATCTTTGAGGAAACAGTGGGTCTGCAGAAGAATTAGGTCATATTTCTTAAAAAAAGCAAAGGCACTGTGTTATCTTTTAGTGTCTTCATGTTTGACAAGCCCTTGATGGAGGTCTGGGAAACATCTGAGGACAGTCTGCCCTAATGAGGCAGTCAAGCTTCTGTGCATCTTATCACAAAAAGCAGAGAACAGCAACTTCTCGACATTATTATGATACTAGGATCCTTTGATCTGGTGTCTGTTATTTTATGAAAACAGATTATAGCCATACACAACTGCAGAGGCTTTGAACCTGTGGCCCGGTAGGCTTTTAATTATTTAATGATTTTTTGTGGTAAATAGTTCAATCCATAAAACAAACTTACTGTGTCAAGAGTGCAAGTACGAGTTGTATTAGGCTTTCTTGTTTGATAAATTCTCAAACAGTAAAATTTCACAATTCTGAATGCTAAAACACTGATTGTTGTAGCACAATTTCTAAAACTACTAATTCTTATAGCAAAACCCCTCACTGAGTTCGCAAAACTAATAGCACAAACTCTGCTTTGCACTCAGTTTGTAATTTTGTAACACACTTTGCAAAAGTGAAAACACAATCCACTGCACAGCACTCTTTTTGAAAAACTGTAAACACAACTCACTGCTTTACACTCAACTTGCAAATGATCAATGCACTCTTAGCAAAACTATACACAATCATGGCTATTATTATATTTAAACTATTTTGCCAACTTTCTGGCCACACTGTCACATGTGAAAACTCTTTTATATAAATAGTTCACTTTGCAATCAGCCTGAGCACTAGCAATACAGTAAGCCACAGGTAAGCTTTTGATATGGAGTACAATATTGGAATAAAGAAGAGTGAGAGTTAGAGGAGGGCGAGGAAGCAGGAGGAGGAGCATGAGGATGTGGAGGTGAAGAATCAAGAGGGAGAGGACGATGAGGACAAAAAGGTGGTTAGAGGAAGAGGATGAGGAGGTGACAAAGTAAGAGGAGGATGAGGTAGGGAAGAGGAAGGGGAAGGAAGAAGAGTAAGAAATAGAATTTTTGATGACATCAGAGCTACTTTAGTGGACAATGGAATGACCTGGAGAGAAGCTGGCCAATGGGTTCAGCCTAACCTGAGCCGCTACAGTGTATCAAGCACAGTAGTACAAGGTACAAGGCTATAGTATCATTGGTACTGAATCTGGAAGTGCATACTCTAGTGCTGTGCGTGGGCCTGCTGTGCTGCATTTGTTTTGTCTTTTCCAGAGAGTGATAGAGCTAGAGGCATGATGCCATAGGTCATGAGCTGATTTTTGTGGATGAGGCAGGTTTCAGCCTCACTATAACGAGGAACATTGTTGGACACCGTGCCATAATCAATGTCGGACAACATGGTAACATAACTATGTGTGCAGCTATAAGTCAAAATGGTGTTGTTCTCCTTCTCTGCCTTGCACTAGAAGGTCTATGACCATCATCCACATCAATGCATGGCCCTTCTACGGGCAATGGAGGAGGCATACATGGATGTTGTAGTAAAGGGGAAAGAAGTCACCCCACCTGGCTTTTAACCCAGGTCTTCAAGGTATCAAACATGCACTTTGACCACAACACCAAAGAGCCAGGTTTGTTGGTTTGGCAGTCAGAGCATACACACAACCCTAGTGATGGCACGCCATCACAGACATTGACCAGGCCTCATGTCAGGCCTTGATACTGCATTCCAGAGATATTTTTTGTCAGGGCCCTTGGACTAGAAGACATTACATCTGATGTTGACAAAATGTTGTGGCTGGACCCAGAGAGACAACAAAATGTAGACTTCTTGTTTTTTTTTTTCTTGAACATCCATACTTGAACTTTGAATCCCTGTGTGTTGAGTTGGATCCCTGTGTGTGACTTCAAAATAAAAATACCTTGTGCACAGAGAAACCAAAAGCCAGATGTGTTTTTCATTGATACCATTAGTGTGTAGTTGCTGCGTTGTGTGCTAATTAATATGATGGTTTGTGTTAACTGTTTGGTACAAAAACACCATTTTTACAAAGGTTTTCAGAGTTAAGCAAGATGTGTTAGCTTTTGCAAAGTATCTACAATGTCTTGCTAATTTGGTGATTTTTTTGGTGGTTTTGTTATTTGTGTGTAGAGTTTTGCAAAAACAGCCAATAGGTGCAAAAAATGTGCTTAAGCGATCAGAACAAAGTTTGTATCTCATGTATGCATATTACAGTATCTTGTATCTATTCTGTGTCATTTGTAGATGCTAGATATTTGTAACTGATAGGGCTCTAAATGAACATCACCCAACCCACCAGATGCATGTTTACATGTATTTTAGTGGGTATAAATGACAATTTACTGGATAGCTTGGTTGGTAATGAATGAAGCAAATAATTTTGGTTATTTGTCATAGCAAAGCCATCCCTAGACTTACCATAAACACTAGGTGGTGATGTACTATCATACATCTGTTGGCTGCATGCTTACTTTAGCATGTGTGTTTTAACACAAAAGTTTGCCTACAGGTAATATGAGAGAAAGACCAGATCTTCAGAATTTACTGAATTCTGAATTGTTTCTCCTAAAATTCCCTTTACAAGAAAAAGGTAAAAATCAGGTAAAGGTAAAACATACAGTACAATCGTATTTGTTTCTGAAAGACCAATCCATGAGGGAGTATATTCCTATGGCTAGAATTCACATGAACAAAAGCTATAATAGCTTGATGCAGATGTCTTTTTTTTTTAAAGCATATCCTTTAAAGTGAAACCTCAAGAGAGCAAAAAAAAATCTAGGTCTTCAATAGTTACTTTGCTCTCTTCTTTCAGTCCTACTTTTGATCTGCTCATTTTTTTGCAGGTAAATTAGGCTGACATTATGGCAGATAAAAAAAATCATTAAGTTCTGGGACAAAAGTAGCAATATTTGGATTATGTCAGTGTTTGGAGATACAGGCTATGCTGCTGCTTCATCATGGTGTTATTTTCTCAGAAGCATGCCAGAGAAGAGTTAGGGAAAATGTGGAAGTCATGATAGTCCCAGTCATGATAGGGACAGACAGGGGCTGTGACCCCCAAACTGAGTGGCTCCCGCAGATAACAAAAAAGCCCAGAAGAGTGTAGTCCTAACAACAGCAAAATTTAATTTAATTTTGAATGCAGTGACATGTATACTTGTGGCTACGTGGACTCTTTGACTGTTTTTTGGGCAAATATTCATGGGTTGCTGGGCAATTTAGACTACTTTTAGTTAGCTTAGGTTTGTTATTGTATTTAGTTACTAATGTTAACAGTCATGGTTAGATATACATAATTTCTATTTACCTCAGACTGCCACTACGTCAGGATCCACTACCCACACACTTGCTGAGCACATGGTTCTTTTGCAGCAAATCCTATACACTCTTCCACTGTTCTAGTTGAGCCTGCAGCTTTCAAGGTGTCTGAATGGCATTACCTGTCACTGCAGTCACTTAGAGTAGGCACATCCTAGTGTCCCAGTGTCTAAACCCCATATGCGAACACATATATTCAAACTCCTATTCTGCTGTAAGAGTCGGGCCATGTCACTGTGGCCTGACACAGAGTGTGAGTGACCTTGGTGAGCCCTTTTCAGCACTGTTGTAGACATGGTCACTGGAGCTGTGTCTGGGTAGAAACTGCCTCGTGTTTTGGAACTCAACTGTAGTGTGAGCTGTGACTGGCCTGATCGCCCTGACTCCCTTAGCTGTCTTTTTCTCACCACAAGCTGAGGTGGCACTTTACCCCTGTAGTTCTAGACATTCGGTTAAAGATCTAAACACAGAAAAGAAACATTTTGAAGGTTGGCCCCTTCCACAACAGCAGTGACAGGGCATTACATTTACATGAACTGACACTTCCCAGAGTGATTTACTGTACAGTAAGTTGGATGCAGGGCCAGTACCCCTGGAGCATTTGGGAATGGTAGGAATGAGTGAAAGCTGGTGGTAACTGTTGCTTACTCATGACTGCTTTGTGTCTAATAGCTCCCTTTGCCTTTACAGTTTGTCAAATTGCTTTGTCTTCTTTTTACTGTACATTACTATAAACTCTAAAACTATCCAGACTTTGTGTTGGTGCAGAGTTCTGTTTTGTGTTGGTGAGACACATATAATTGAACAATTTATTCTATTCTATTCTATTCTATTCTATTCTATTCTATTCTATTCTATTCTATTTATACACCTAATTTCTCTCAGTAAAGTGGCATTTACAATTTATAAGAGCAATCATGAGTTCTAAGGCTGAAAGCACACCCATCCTGGTTTGTGTGCTAATTGAAGATGGTGGCATCAGTCCAACCAAATCAACCATCCTGTTAGAGACAGTCGAACCGCAGTGACCTGCCCAAGAAACGGATGTCTGAGATCAAGAACCCAATAAATCTAATAAAAGCACCTAATAAATCACCAACAATAGCTGCTGTAACCAGGGACTTGCAGGATGAAAAATAAAGTTTGTGGATGCTGAAGAGTACCAGAGTATCACATCTCAGGGGAAAAAAGTGAGGCAAATGTACATTAAAGCAGCAGATTAATGCCAATTTAGGCATCTTTTAAAATATTTGAACATTCTGAAGACCAAACAACCCCCTCTGAGAGATCTCTGGCCACAGCATGAACAAATCAGGATGGTTTCTGGAAATGTCAGGTTAATAGTTACATGCTTTATTATACCATTATAAAAGCATAAAGGCAATGAAAAGAGAGTGAGAGAAAGATATGAATGTTAGCTTATGGAAGCTCATAAATAGGCATTATAGCAGTTCTGTCAAAGGCTGTCTTGGCACTCTCCTCATTTTTGTTCTGGCTTTTAAAATGCCCACTGAATCAGGTTGATGCAGTCCTGACAAGGTCTCCTGCTGGCTCTCTGCAAATATCCAGAGGCTGTTTTAATAGTTTTTGACAGGTAAATCAAAGATCAAGATGAAGTGCTGGACTAAATGGCAAGGGTTTATTAATTACAGGGCAGGTGGATACGTTGAGGCAAAAATAGCAACTCGCTTTCCAGTGGCATGAAATCACATGACTTAATCTTTAATGAAGCAGAATGCTGTCTGTATGAGAGAAACAGCTGGAAAATTCCTGACACATGGGGTCTAAAATGGTTAAATAATTTGGAGCATGATCTGAGGATTTGTGATGGCAAGCAGTGTCCTTTAGCCAAAAGCATAGTGTTCACTATTACTAGAAATTGCCATGTCCTATCATCATAGACCATCTTTCTCAGCACAGGTGATGTAATTAAAATTTGAGATATCAATGATTTAAGCTAGAAAACATACAGTTTTTTTCAGTTGCTAACAAGCGTTCGTCCACTCATTTGGCACATTTTCAAAACTCTTCACACAATCACCACACCACCACACTTTTGTGGCCATACCATTCAGACGTTTCATGACATTTTCACACAATTTGCAGTCAGTAAACACATTTCCTCATTGCTTACATTTTCATAACAGACAAGATATGCCTCTTAACAAAAAGATAGACTATTTTTGTATTATTTACAATTGTTAACACACAACTTCCCAAAATAGAAAAAACAATATTCCAAACTATAGATACAGCATAAATACACTTCCCTCAGCAATGACATCAGTCCAAAAACTACCGGTATATATCTCAGCTGATTGACAATATGTAATTGAATAATTGACAGCAGATATTTATTGCGTAAATTGGACCAACCACAGCTGATCATAGTATGGCTCAAATGTAGACACTTACAAAAGGAGGCCTTTGTGGAGTAATGCTTGTAATGGAGTAAGCAGAAAGAGAATGTCTGGACGAGGAAGACTAAGAGTGAGGGGCCAAGGGAGAGGTGCAGGCCCAGGAAGGGATGCAGGAAGAGGGGTAGCTGCAGGAAGAAGGGCAGATGTTGCAAGAACAGGTGCCGGTGCAGTGAGAGGTGCAGCCCCGGTAATAGGTGTGGGCCCAGTAAGAGGAGCAGGCCAGAGGAGAGGGCATGGTAGAGGGGTCAGGATGCGTGGTGGAGGCATTAGAAGAGCTGCACGAATGGTGGGGAGAGGGGTGCCAACATCACTATGTGCGCAGCAATAGTACATACAGGCTTACTTCTGCACAGGTCTCAGGTCCAGCCTTACAACACAGAGCGCCTCATTGCATTCATGAATGACCTTCACCAGCAACTGGTTCCACGACAATATGATGAGGGTGACAACATCAGCACCTTCGTGATTATGGAGTAAGGTTACTTCCAAAAAGACGTATCCATGATTCTAACCATTCGTACTCGTGAGGTTAAACATTTGTACATCAGTAAAAACAGGTGTACACAAAATTCTGCTGTCATACACATAATTGTTAGATGTTGTGGAGGTTAGGACTGTATTTATGTGGGTATGAATCTAAAAGCTGTGAGTGCAAAGTCTTGTGAATACGACTGTAATTTCTACGACTACGAAGTCTTCCTTGTGAACACGAATTCAGATTTATGGGTACGAAGAAAAAAGTGGTGAAATGACGTCAGAGACAGGCCACAGGGGAAAGCAATCGATTCCCGATTGTTGGAAACGCGCATGCGCCAATGAAGTTTTGGTGAAGCACTGGACCACTTAAGCACATTGCTTCAAAAATGGGTTCATTACTTGAAGCTTCAGTAACAGTGACTTCTCCTGGTGAAAAGCCAAAGCTGCAACTAAATTGGCCCAGCTTCATAGTGGCAGGAGGCTTTGATACAGTGACAAAAAAGTCATAGAACTAGTGTGTAGAGGAAACACGTCTATTCTGGTGTGAACGTACCAAAACACACACACACACACCTCTATACAAAGTTTTTTTTATTTTTACAAATAAAGATTAATTAATCTTTGTATTGTGTAATTGGTGAAAGTGCTTAGGGAAAGGATGCTTGATTTTGGTGTAGTTAATGGTTTGAAGCACGTTCCGGCGCTTCTGTCTCAGACTGCCATCACTAGTAAAGACCACAGAATGTCTAATGACAAGTCAACAACACATCCCACATCTGTTTTTATTTAATGGAATTGCACTGTTTTATATAACAAACGGCTTATGAAGGTACAGACTTAATTCGTGTACAAATATGTCCATGTATAAGTCCGGTTTATATTCCTCTTTGCTGACGCTGACTTGGACTAGTGCATTTGTTTACAACGACGCTAGCCAGTCAGTCAGTCAGTCAGTTAGATCATTGAGAGTAAATATAGTTAATCAGTGCCATCAAGTCCCGTACCATTTTATGCAGACATTTTTTACAGACCGCTGAACCGGAACCCGTGTGTGAAACCGGCTATTGGGTCAGATGGATTGTCATAATATGACGACGAATAATTTGTGTAGTCTTATTGGTCATAAACAAGAGATTATAACGGGGGGCGTTTGTGTCGCGGTGCTACAGAGAGGGGAGTGGGGGATTCAAAGTAAGTGGTTTAGTGACACACCAGGGTGAGTTAACCCAGTAGTGGTAAAAGAGATAAAAGAAGAGCCTGGAATCCCCTTCTCTAACTACAGAAAGCGAGCAGGCTACTCTCTAAGAGGTTTACAACTTCCTCTGGCTTGATTTACCTACGTCTATCCCCAAACCACCTACTTGGAGTTGGAATAACCTCATAGTATCCAAACTCCCCTCTCTGTAGCACCGCGACACAAACACGCTCCGTTAGCCATAATCTCTTGGTTATAACCAATAAGACCACACAAATATACTCGTCATAATTATGACAATCCATCTAGCCCAATAGCCGGTTTCACACGCGGGTTCCGGTTCAGCGGTCTGTAAAAACTGTCTACATAAATGGTACGGGACTTGATGGCACTGATGAACTGTATTTACTCGCAATGATCTACTGACTGACTGGCTGACTTGACTTGACTTCCCACTAGCTGCTAGCGTCGTTGTAAACGAATGCACTAGACCAAGTCAGCGTCAGCAAAGAATTAAGTCTGTACCTTCATAAGCTGTTTATTATATAAAACAGTGCAATTCCATTAAATAAATATAAACATGTGGAATGTGTCATTGACTTGTCATTAGACATTCTGTGGTCTTTACCTGTGATGTTTCATCCCCGCCGTCCGCCATGAATTGGCGCATGCGCGTTTCCAACAATCGGGAATCGATTGCTTTCCCTTGTGGCCTGTCTCTGACGTAATTTCACCACTTTTTTCTTCGTACCCATAAATCTGAATTCGTGTTCACAAGGGAGACTTCGTAGTCGTAGAAATTGCAGTCGTATTCACAAGACTTTGAACTCACAGCTTTTAGATTCATACCCACATAAATACAGTGCTAACCTCCACAACATCTAACAATTATGAGTATGACAGCAGAATTTTGTGTACACCTGTTTTTACTGACGTACAAATGTTTAACCTCACGAGTACGAATGGTTAGAATCATGGATACGTCTTTTTGGAAGTAACCTTACTCCATACGTGATCACGTGGGATAACGTTGCTTTCCACCACTCACAGGCAGTGACGGCATGGTTCAGGGACCACCAAAGATTTGTACGCCTCTTCCTTCCACCATATTCACCATTCCTAAATCAGCCACATGATCAAATGACCCTCCTGGATGCAGTGGATGCTGGCTGTAGGGACATAACAGCGGAAGACTGCCAAGGCTGGATCCGGCACTCAAAACGTTTTTACCCTAGGTGTATTGCCTTGGAAGACATAAGATGTGATGTAGATGAAAACATGGCCAAACCCAGATGATAGAAGAGATTAGAGATGGATTTTTTTTGCTTTATTGTTTGATTGTTTCTCTGCTTTACGTATCTGGGCATTTTTATTTGGAAGTATTTTTTTGTTTGTTTTTTTTCTGTTCTGTCACAGTATTTCAAATGTACCTACTGAAGTAGGTACTGTAAACAGTAAAGGAAAAAAAATCTATTTGCTTTTTACTGAAATTCTTTTGAATGTGACTATTACATGCCAACATACAAGATATTTGGGGTAAAACAGTGGATTGCATTTTTGCATGCACATACAGTACATTTACGTAAAACTGAAACAGAAAAGTCTATGCACTTTTTGTAATGTCAACAATATCCAGTATTTTGAAACCTGGTGTACTTTGATAGACTCCATGTAACTTGTGAAGTGAAAACAAATGTTATTGTTTGACATAAGTATTTAATTATATCCCCGAAACGCGGAGCGTCGGGGATGTAATGGTTTTGCGTGCGCCGCCGCCGCCGCGTCCGCCGCCGCGTAAGGTCTTTCGTGTTAACGCGATAACTTTTGAACGGATGTTTGGATTTGTCCCAGATTTTTTGGGTGAATGCTCTAGGGCAGGTTCATGAACTTATTCGAGTTTGGAGGCCAACACTTTCAAGATGGCTGAATTCAAGATGGCTGAATTTTGGTTTGGCCCATAACTTCTGACCAGTTGGATGGATTTGTCCCAGATTTGGTGTTTCACTGTTCTAGGGTAGATTCATGAACTGATTAGATTTTGGAGGCCAATAATTTCAAAATGGCAGATATGGAAATCCTCCTTCTCCTGTATGAAAAGTGCAATTTTCATGTCATCATGAATACTTGATACCGCTGCAAATTTCACGATGGTGGTAAACCTTCATGGAAAGTAATATTTGAGCATAGGCAGCACAAATTCTGGAAATAAACTACTAAATACTTTTAAAATCATTGGCTCTACATTGTTAGCACAAAATATGCATGTCCCTCCAAATTCTGCTTTCCTATTACAATATTGTCAATGATCCAAATATTGGGGTAGTTTTGCTCTCATGTATTTTGTTGACTTTGTGAAGCACACAATGATGCGGTCCATTATCTATTGAAGGGAGGGGGAGTGTTCGATTACATAGGCCCTAGCATGGAGAATTTTATACTTAATATGAAATACAGTATGAATGTTGGGGGCTTTGAAGCATCGCGTTTCGGGGATATACCTTTAGCAGTCGAAGACGACTGCATAGGCCTAGTTTTGAGTCAGAATTCTTGTGTTTTGGGGAAGTTAGTATGTACAGAAAAATATTTGCTCTATTTTGAAAAGAATCTTTGGTATATATTTAACAGTATGTGCCTTTGGGAAGAAAATTAACCATTTGGCCAATTGTGTGCTGTAGGTGTCAGTTTGTGTTAAGAGTTTAGAAAAAGTATCATAAGTATGGGTAAACGCTTGTTAGCAATTGAAAAAAACTGTAAAAGAAACGACAGGCGGATTGGAAGTCTTTGATGTCTGATTGTCATCTTTAAGGCTAATTTGAAAAGCCTTTAGAGTTAAACCATTAATATTATATTTTTCCTTTTTTGTTACCCATGGGTACATAAAATACTTTAGGAATTCACAATTTAAAAAGCAGTTGTACAATAAAGACAGTCAAATATCATGTATTCCAAGGAAATAAGAATATTGACCGGAAATGAGGCCTCTATAAAAATCAAGGAAACAAATGACCTATATTTATACATTACTGTAAGTAAAAAGAAATACAATAAAATACGAACTACACTCATATTGCAACAGCCTTTTATATGCTCAGGAAACAGAATGTTTCCAGAATGCTTGGAAAGAAGACTAAGGAATATAAAACCGCTGCCAAAATGATTTTCCCTGGTGGGTGTCCTCACATCCAATGGACTGTGACATCAAAGGAAATTTTACATAGGCCTTCGGAAGATCAGTAGCTTTTCTGTTAAGTATTCAGTGGTGTTTGTGGACAACAAACATCTCCCGTCTGTGTGTGGAGAGGCAGGGCAAAGCACCACACTGGTGTGGAGAGGCTTCTGTAATTGTTGTAAACCCATTGTAAAGGCATCATCTCCTGTTCAATTGCAGTATCATTTCTAAGGCCATCAAACTTCCTTCATGTCTGAGGCAATCTTGAAGAACCCTGTGAAATGTCTGGCGCATGATTTGCCATGATTTTGTATGCTCTGCTCCCTCAAAGTATACATATATATATAAGGCCTTGTTGAGGGTGGTTGGTTGGTGGGGGGTAGAAGGGCATGTGTGTGTGCATATGCGTGTGTGTGTATATGTGAGTGTGTGTGCATGCATTTGTGTGTGTGTCTGTCTGTGTCTGTGTCTGTGTCTGTGTATGTGTGTTAAGACAGAACAACATACTGTTTTTCTCTAAAATTGTCTGTAGCAACCACTTTTCATGGCCAGTAAGTTGGGAGGGGGGGTGTGTCTATCCAAACACATATCCATCTATATTGCTTTAGGTTTTAACTCTGCTGATGCTTAACTCGTACGAGTGTACTCCCTTTCTTTTATGTTGACTAACTCCAGAGGGGGAAACGTTGGCCCAGCCTTGCCCGCAGAAATGTTTCCTCCCCCTCAGCAGAGTTAGGCTTCCTGAATGATTATTGCCTTCCGAAGTAAAGCAGACCAACCTTTCCCCCCGAACATAAACACACATGGTGTGGATTTGTGTCATAAAGACACGCATTCTTTGCTGTTGAAACTGTTATGGAGACAGCATTATCTCGAATTCTCCACCCAATACTGTATTTATGTCTGGAGTTTTGGGACAAGTTTAAGGGAGCTCCAGAGCCAACAAAATGACAAAACTAAGGCTGCACCCCCAAATAAAAGAGACAGAGAGAGAAAGAGGAACAGAATGAAATATATTGTGCTTTTTTCATAACCATTGAAGTGAAATTTATGAAGTGAACCTTCAAAAGACTGAGTTGTCATTACATCTCATTATGTCTCCGACACATTTTTGTGTTGCTCATCTGTGCAGGGTACCACAGATGACCTCCGTGTGCTTGTCTGTCTCGGATGGTCATTTATTTTCTCAAGGGAAATGCTGGCAGAGAGATTATTAAGGCAGTGAAGGCGCTGGTTCCTTTTAATGACAAGGAAAATTATTTGCTCTTTTGAGCTATACTAGTCAAGGCACGTTTTTGGATGTGGAGAAAAATGTCATAGTATCATTTTCTCATATTATAAGTTTGTAAAATGCTATTAATATGAAGATATTAGAGCTCATGTTTATTTGATCTGAGTGGAACCTTTATCATTCAGAAAACCTGACCAACCATTAGCTGGTGCCTTTGAGTGAATATTGAACTACAGATTTATTTATATTTTTATATATACTGTAAGTAAATTATAAATACCAATAAATTACATAACATTATAAAAATATAATTTATATGTAGGTTATATATTTTTTATGGGGGTTACATATGGGAGATCCTCCATCAAGAAGTTAAAAATAGCCTGGACGCCTTTCAATCAATTGACACTGAATATCTATTTCACCTGTACCATAGTCCTGAATTACACTGAATTACAGGATGGTGTTACATGAAGGCATGCTAGTTGGATGGAAAGGAGACCTTTATCAGAATCCACAAACATTTCATATAAAAATGACCAGGGAATTTTTCTTCATAAGAAAGCTCATTAATTTTAATACAGGTTACCTGTAGCGCTCCACTAAAAGGTAAAGATAGAAAGAAATTAATAAAAATGAGTACCTTTCATCTTTTAAATCATGTTTTTTTCCTATCATTGCAATGCTGTATGGCATCTACTGTGCACACTTGTTTGAGATTACACTGAGTGAAATGTCATTTTTATTCTCTCTTTGCTGCTAGGGAGGTAGGCTTCCAGGAAGATCATTGAGTGTAAAGGGTAATGGCCTATGATCACCCTGCCTTTCTGCCTGTCTGGTGAGCTCACAGAACTACAGAGGAAGCATGCAGAGTATGGAAACCATTTAGTGAAGAAAAAAAAAGTAGCTATGCCTGATTTTTATATTCAAACTTTATTTTTCATTAATGAAGACATTTTCCCAGAAGCCTGCCCTAAACCTTTCACAGAAAATTACCACTGGAAGATTTTTTTTGTGAGTGTGTACAGTATGTCAGCATGGATAACATTTCACTGGAGCTAAAGCCATTCAGATCAGACTATTTTTGCACATCGACTAAGTTATTCCATATTTAACTATATTATGTTCTGCAGAAAGTGCCATAGTCTAGGACAGAGGGGGCAGTGTTGTGTTGGTCATTACAGTTTTGTTGCTACTTGCTTGTGGCAGATAACCAGAAAAGGAAAGCATTAGAAAAGGCTTCAGAAGCTACAATCCAATACCACATATTTGTTCCAGCAGTTCACAAAATAAGCTAATTGTAATTACCACAAATCTTAGCCTGGTAGATGAGTGATTATAACATTACTTGTATTAAATACAAAAGTGGAACTTAGTAATTTGGAATATAAGGTAAAGTGAAGTGGCTTCTAATTCCAGGTTGCCCGTCATTGGATCCAGGCCTCAGGAGGACAGTAGACTGAGGGAAACAATTGATAATGGCTGAACAAATCCATGACCCATGGAATTTACAGGCATGTGATACCCTTCATTTTTACCATATTTCTTACACTGTTTAAAATACTATTTAAATACAAGCAGCAGAATGCTAAAGCCCAACACAGCAACTGCACCTGATGATGAACTCTCTGTTGTCCAGTAAATTCACAGCTCTATTGTAAATAAGCATATTGCTTTCAGATTTTTTGTGTTATTATTCCACATTCTAATGCACCTAGTGCAGAGCAAGCAGAAAGTGAAACAGCACAGGGTAGTAGCTTAATAGTAAATAAACAAGCCAGGCTTTTGATCTGACCTCATGGTAATGATAGGTATTTTTGTGGTCGCTCATTGTTCAAATACAATTGTTCATCGTTATGCCATTTGTATTACGCTGATTTAAACATATAAATTAGTGCCGTCGCTTATTTTCACATTAACCACAAGGTGTGATACAGCACTGACCTGGAAAGTTTATATTACAAAAGCAAGACTGGGTGAATGGGTGCAGAATCAGCCAAGGCACATAATGAGTTTTCAACAAAAAGAAATCACCTACAGCTATGGATGCAGATGCTGTACTTAGTAACACTGGCTCACATTTCTTGCCAGATCCAACTAAATGGAGATTTTTTACCTCCTTTTCTTTTTTATGTGTTACTGATGAGAGGAGCATTAGAAGTTTTTGTTGCAGAATGCATTTTGGAGATGATTAACTATCTTTTTGCCATATTAGAGCATCCCTGCTAAGCCATCTGCCAAGCACGATTGTGTTCAACCACTGAAACCATTTCATGAGAAAACTCATTTTCAGCCTCTTAATTATTTTTCATTACAGTGGCACTGTGGAGTAGATTGGAATTGGCCAGTGATTGCCTGGCCTGAGCGGTGTGAACAATCGCAATGCATCAGTTTAGATGAAGTGTGACAAGGAGACATCACGGCACTCCGCCGCGACCATTAGGTTGCTTCCTCCACCTTGATTATATAACACAAGGTCATGTCTGTGACCTCTCTGGTTACAGGGAGCCATTTTCTGCATTGAGATTGCCCTGCACTGCAGCCATTCTTATAGCAAGGTCAGATTATATTATTTCTATGTCTCTCACGATTTCCCATTTACAATTGACCATGTCACAGTATATATACGATCGTAGAACCACAAATGTCTCTATGTCTTGTTTGTCTTTGTTCCTTCATACGGACTTCCAAACACAGCAGAATGCATGACATGTACGTGAATGCGTCAAACTCCTCGAACACCATCTTTGTATGCTGCCAGATAGTTTGTTTATTGTCTTTATTTAGTAGGGCTAGTGCAGAGCCCATAGAAGATGTGCCAGTATTATGTTTTTGTTTAGACCACCTTATTGTTTAAGTTGGTAATAATATCAGGTGAAAGGAGGAGGCTATATAAATACATTTGCACTGAGTGACTTGTAAGATTTTCTTTAGCCGCTGCTTTGCGATGTGGGATAAGCGGAAAGAGAGGTGAAAAGTTAAGTCTCCTCTACGTGTTGCCTGTATGCACAGTAGGCATATGTGTGCAGTGCTATAGTTTGCTGTTGCGTATCTTACCTGCGTAGCAGCTTTGTTTTGGGTAAATGTTTACTTGTGTTATGTCCATTATTGTAGTTATGTCGTTAGTTGTGTTACAACATAGTAGCAGCTAGCATTGTAAATCCTATCAACCTGTGTTGTCATGGCTACGGCCAGAGCGACACAAGACAAAAGGCTGTCAAGCTTGTTTGACCGATATCTTTGGCATTTTTTGCCAAAACAAAACAACTTGGCACTGCACACACTGGTAACATTATGATGACGCCCTCCAAATTTGAGATCAAGCGGATGAGTAGTTCAAGAGTTATGCGTGGAACAGACGTTCCTTCCATTAAAAGATAATAATAGATTGATAGAAGTATTTATAGCACCACTGGTTGGCTACAGCGCCACCCACCTAGCGTAGCAGAAAGGGCCAGGTCTCTGACCATTATCTGATTACGCAAACTCCATGTGCACTTGGATTTTGGGACAGACCACCCGTTGGGTAGCAACACCCGAACCAATCCCAATCCAATCCGATCCTACCATGTCAGTGAATGTGTTGTAACTGTACCATTCCATTGAGTTGAGTGACAGGAGTTTGCATGTAAACAATGGACACGTCATAACAAGCTTGTGTTCTCGTCGAGGTGTCATGGAGGCAGCCATCTGTATTGATATTTGGAACCTTCCCTGGTCCTGCACTGCATCTGCTCTTAAAGTCTGAACACACCAAGAACTACACGACAACTATAACTACTGTATAATGATATGAGTGTGTCCGCATCAACGAATGACAATAAAGACAAGATTCTTTTCATGAGTGTAAAAAACTAATAGACGTCTTGGCCACAGTGAATTTATCATTTTTAGAATTGCTCTTAAAGGGAACGAATAGTATAGTTCAGCCTTGTAGTTGTAGTTATAGTTGTGGTGTGAACTCTGCCCTTCACTGAAATTGCAACGACTTTCATGAAGGCATCGTTGTAACTACAGTTATCATTCCTGGTGTGAATGGCCTTTAAGCCGAGTCAGAATGGAGAGGCTTCTCACATTCAGATGGGCCTCAGGCACTTTAAGCCTGTTATTTTACAGCCACAAAACAGGCCTTTTCCTCCAGGAATTGGTGGGATGTGTACTGCACAGCTTGTGTGACTGATGTTGGGATCAAGACTTTTTTCTCACGTGTTTGTCTGCTATGTGATGGAAAAATCTTTTCAATATTCGCAATAGACTTGGCTGCAGTACCAGTCAATAAAGTGGTGTCCGTATGCAGCCAGGTTAAGACAGACGTAATTCTGGTCATTCTCTGTAGCTATGCTGCATTCAGTGGTCTTCCTGCGTGTGTCATGGGAACCAGGATGGTAAAATGCACAGGAGGAAAAAAAGCCCATGACTGACTCTCTATGAAACCTGAAAGCCCTCATTTGAGAGGAATAATGTCTGGAACATTGCAGCCTCGCTCAACCATCTTAAAATAATGTGTAATAGATATTGCTGGAAATCTACAAAGTCTGGTTCTGCTCCACTTCAAAAGAGGCATCATAAGAGAGGGTTTCCATGCATGGGAATATGGGCAGACCTGCACCTGAAAATGGGATTGCTCTGAAATCCAGGGAATAGGCACACAAGGGATAGAAAACATTCCAGACATATTTGTGTGGTGAGACGTGCTCAGCCAGGCCATGGTGGGCATTGCCCCGCCTTGGTTCGTGGTCTTCACAGATATGTAAAACTTTACAGTATGCCTGAGATTCATGGTGAAGCAGCCACTCTGACTACTAAGAATGTGGTCTGAATTATCTTCCAAATGGTTATAGTAACGAAGGAAAGCTCCTACTCCTACCTGGGTTCAGAAACAAGAGTGAAAACAACATCAACCAGTTGTAGGATAGGTGTGTGGTCAGGCCACTTAGAACTATCATAGGCAATGGGTCAGAAAAAATAATTATCATATAGAATGACAAAAGGTCTCCAGATCTGCTTGAATTAGAAGCTTAGTTCATTGAAGGAAGTAGGAGGTGTCTTGACAGCTAAATATAGCTAGAGATTGAAATACTTCATCAACATCACTGAATTAGGAGTATGTTGCGCATGTTTCATTACAGCTCTTTACTGAAATAAAACATTGTTGCAGATTGCTGCATCAATAACAGAAAACGCCAATTTTTTCCCTTTTAGACAGTCTGCTGCTGTCATGGATGACAGAGAACTGGAGGTGCTTGAGGTAAGTTGAAGCTATTTAATCTGTTTACCTTGTGGGTCCCAGCAATGCTGTGCTTCGTAGTTACGTGGAAATTAACTAGAAAGATGAAAGTGGGCCGACCAGCCGTATCTCAGTGCTTGGGCCAAGAGGAAAGGAGGGTTGTGTCTCCTCATTCCCCTCCTTAACCTGCATTCAATGAAGGTCAATCCTCCGATAGTGAGCTGTGACACTGGGGTCGTCCTGAGGGCAAGACCGATCAGCTACAGCCAGCCGCCTCCCCACATTTGACTGTAAAAAGCTCAATAAAGAGGTGGTGGGGCTGTGACAGCACAGCCAAACCATTTATTACAGTGACAATTGGTGAAAGAGTGAGGATCCGGCCTGTGTTTAATGGAGCAAATTACATGCCTTGGATGCAGCATAACAGTGTGCTTTGCCAAGTATACCCAATATTAGTGACATATGCTTGACCCTGAATTACCATCTCATACCGACGGGATCATTTTGTTTAAACCCTTGCATAGATGCTCATTATTGCTGTTCACAACAGTGTGGTAAAACATAGAATGGGTCTACATCTTCACATCGCTTTGGCACTGATCGTAACAGGAGGAATTAATTAAGCTCTGAGCAATTTGGTTTTTTAGTACCGATAATGAATACATTGAACTCTAACCTCTAAGCTTGAAATATTGTAATGACTTGGCAGCCAGTTCATGTTTTGGAACATCATAAAAATGACAAGTTTCTTTGTAATCCTCTTCTGTTGCATAAAAGGTTTGAAAAAACTTTGACCACATAGCCAATTTTAGAGTTGCTCATCATATATTGCAAGGTGAAATCTGTAATAAATGATGCAGGGGTTATCAACATTATGTATTCCAGCCCTCAAATGTGGGCTGTGCATGTGGAATTACATCATGGATTTTCTTAAGACTGTACATCTTAACCAGCGAAAAAGGACTTCACAAAAGACTTTTCTTGATAAAGTGCTGCCTTTAATCATTACTATGCCTTTTCCTTCATGTCTTATTTCTTCAAAAAGTAAGAACAGCAATAGAGCTGACAGAAACATAGAATAGATTTTACGTCATTACAGTGTACTTTTTGATATGTCACACTTTCCATTTTTTCTCACTCGGAGTTGATCATATGATGTAGACAGAATCTAATAAACCATGACCAGACATTCCAGTGTTCAGGTGATTCTTTAATTAGGATCTCCACAAGTTGATTAGGATCATATTAATAGTGCTTACAGGAACTGACACACACTCAAATTGGTTTGCTGGAGGATGCCCTCATGTCTTGACAAAATAAGTTCGAATTGAAATTCTGAGTACTTCAGAAAAGTGACACTGAAATGTGTACACCCGCCCAACCCATCACTCCTACAAACCACACAGTCCGTTTGATTGTAAGCGGCCTCGGACTTTTCCACTTGACCTGGATTCAGCACACTGTGAATCACATATGCTTGAATGTACAAGAAAGAATTCAATTAGCCTCACATTTAAATTTTATTCCAGTTTTTTTTTAATATGACAAAGTCTGTGGAGGTGATGCAATATCTGAAAAGTTTGCTACAAGACACTTACATAAAATAGGCATTTTTGTTGTCTCCTCCTGAAGGACTAACATCAGACCTCCATTTAAGTGCTGGCTGTATTGTCTGCAGAAAGCCTGACTTGTGTGCTTTACTGAAAAAGGGGGCCACTTTCTATCATCAGTGAAATCCCTGCAGTGCAGAATTCACTTGTACATTAACAGCCTCCGTTCAGCCCTTATGTTGCCTGTCAACTTTGGGAGCTAAACATGTCCATCTCTCTCTAGCTAGCAGAAATACATTGGGAAAAAGGCTGTTATGCTTTTCTTTTCTCCAGATATCTTTTGTTTTCCTCCCCATGCTCTCTGCTGACCGTAAGCCATTCTAATCAGAGGGGTGAATGGGTTGCCTCTTTATTCATTATTGATAGGAGTGTGGTCCTGGGGAATAGAAGAGAGGACTCTCTCTTTCAATGTAATTAAAATATAAAGCTGCTGTTTTTAGCCAGTGTAATACATTTTCTATCTCCCTCCATTTTTCTCTCAAACCGACATTTTGTAATATTTGGTTAAAGGAAGAAAAGCTATTTATCCTTGTGTACCACCATCAGAAATTCCTCATCATCTCCTTTTGACGCAGTTTTGTATGAGGATGTTTTAAGGAATTACATTATAGGTTATATGTTGCATGTTACATTATATAGTAATCATTAGTGCCAGCCATCCTAGCCAAACATCGCCTATGCAGTAATTCAGTAGAGAGTAAATACAGTGCAGTGGCACATTGTTAAATCACACAGAACAGCACACTACAGGTGTACTCCAATGGTGAACATGAATATATGTCCTTGTCTCTGAATCCAGACCAAAATTGATTTTAAAATAAACAATTGTAGGCAGACTAGGTCAGCAGGTGTGTTGCATCACATAAGAGCCCTGAACTTGATTCATGCACCAACACTGACCCAGCTTTTGTGGCTGTATTTGCCACTTTGTTATTTAGGCTGACAATACTGCTTCCCAAGATTTTGTTCAAATAAGGAGAAAATAAGGCTATAATAATAACACAAAGAGCAGGTTAAATATCAGTGTCAACTATGGAACAGTGCTTGCATGTTTTAGACTAGTATATTAACGCATACAGTCTTTGCAGGATAATTTCTTTTGTGTAGTTAGTCAACATCATTACCCAAAAGGAAATTATTATTGCTTACAACAGCCTTATATTTGTCACTTAGAAATAATTAAAGCCTTATTGACTTCTGATCTGTTTGTCCTAAAATGATATTTCCCTCTGGGAACCACTAAAATCTGAATTAGTAAATTATTTTTTTGCTAATTAAAGTGTTTAAATCTATTTTTTTATGTTTGGCTTCTTTTCACAACAATCACTGAAAAAAATAAACTTAGCTGACCTTTTCTTTTTTAGCTCTGCCTTCAGAATTCTCCTGGAATCCTTTATTCTCTCCTCCAGTTTTCTTGTAGGCTCTGCATAGACCAGTGAGAGATATTCAGCTGAAACCTCACAAGGAATGTCAAAAACAGTACCGGTTACCTCACCAACCCTGTCTTTCCCCCACTATAGAAAAAAGAAACTTGAGACCTTTGAATTTAAATGGAAATTGTAGGTAGTTTCTAAAAATGAGCCCAATTTCCTATTCACCTTATATTCAAACAGATTATGGATATAAGGTATGACTATCTCCTGATTTGATCTTAATGCACACCAACTGACTAATCACTGAATTTTTCATGGTTGACCTTTGGAACCTGCAGGGATATCCCATCCTAATGTGAAATCCAGGTGCAGCTGAGTAGTTGGTATGGAAATGTTTTTTTTATTATTTTGCTTCAGGGTGCAATGAATTTTACATGATTTTAAAACAGATTTATATAGAAAAAGATCACAGTGATTGCTGAATTTGTTGGAGAAATGGCATAATCAGCCTGGTATGTATGGCCTTAATTTTATATCATTTCTATTTTTGCATCAAACTTAAGCATGCATTGCCATTACAGCATATTTAGAAGACAGACAAATAGAAAAGATACTGTAAATAAAAGACCATATACCTTCATCTTCTCAGAGTCATTGGATGGTTTAGACAAAGCTTGAAAGATTAAGTAATTAAAACGTTAATGACCTCTGAACAGGGCTAAAGTAACCATTAACATAAACTTTTAAACACATTTCTACTTTAACATTGGAAACACAACATTACATCTAATAGCTCCATAAACCTTTTCATTTCCATTTCCAATTAAAAACATTCACTTTTGCTAACATGCATACACAGTTCATGTTCTGTCTTGTCAGAAGAGACAGTAGAAGAGTAAATAGAATGTTCTCACCTCTTTACATAGCTGTCAAAACACAGATAGCCCTACACTGTGCAGTCTGGCTCAGAGAAGGTGACTCATAAAGGGCTGCTGCAGACACAGAGGAAGACTGGAATTTGAGAAACCCAAATCCCCTTGGCTCAGCCAGTGATGGATGTGCCATCATGGACCTTTACATCCGTAAAGCAACCCCATAAACATGTCATTTCACAAATAAAAGACAAAAAGAAGACTGTTTTACTGGATCTGTCTGAAGGTCTTTCCTCAAGTATGGCTCTATCAGTCAAGCGACTATGCACTTAAAGCAACAGGAGAACTGATAGAAATTACAGATCAAATGCCATCATCAAAGATCAGTCATCAGAGGCGTTTTCAGAATAGTTGAGGAATGATGTCCTTCTGTGTCTCACTCTCCTCTCTCAAGAGCAATAAAAGAACAGAAAGAAGAAAGACCTGTAATGTCCCTCATCATTTTAGACATTTCACCTTGGCACATTGTGCATTTTGCTTTCTATGCAGTCATCTTACATTGCTCTTTCTCACTTGCCATTGTCAGTCATCTGGAACAGGCTGAAATCGGATATTTGGTTTTTATTCACGTGTTAAAGCCTGTCTAGGGTACAGGAAACACCATCTAGGGAATGACCAATTAGTCATACAAAGGTGGTAGGTAACATCTTTATACTACAAAGGACAGACACTTTACATGTGTCCCAACATAGCCAACATTTGGCAATGTGCATTAAAGAAAAATCTTTGTTGTCAGCCAACAAAATGACTGTTCAACAAAGTTCTCTATGGCTGACTCCTGGACCACAACGCACATTCACAAAGCTGTACACATGCAGGCACACAGACACACACACACACACATACACACACACACACACAGGCGCTCTCTCTCTCTCTCTCTCTCTCTCTCTCTCACACACACACATGCACAGAAACACGCATACACACACACTTACAAGGGGCCCTCTCGCTCTCTCACACACACACAAACACACACACACAGACAAACACACAGGCACACACGCGCAGCACACCGCTAAGGTTTTGTGCGCAAAATATCCCTCAGCCTGCACTCTTCACAACCTTGCTTTGATGACCTTGCTGCTTCTCCCCCTCCCCAGCACAAACTGTTTAAAGGTTCCTGCTGGTGTGGTTGTGTGAACGTAGTGTGTCCTGTGTAATGCTGGATCGATAACAGGCCCCAGCCAAGCACTGGTCACCTTTGGAGCCACTGAACCCATGCTAGAAGGGTTAAAGAAGATGAGCGGAGCAAGGGCAAGCCAACATACACAAGCAGAATCCCTGATGAGCAGACAGTGGATGTGTGGATCCTCTACAAAGAGACAGCAAGGCCATCCAGTCTGGCACTCCACTCAAAGGTTTGGAAGGGGGGGAGGAAAAGGAGGCACATATATCAAAACAGCCCACTGGACAGTTGAGGAGAGAAATAACAAGAGGATTTTGAGGGGATGTGCAGAGATGAGATAATGTTTTAGGTAGGAGGAAGTAGAGCATAAGGAAATTAAGAATAGGTGGAAAAAAATTAGGCGGAAATGTTTTATTGTTTTTTGGGTTGTTTTAACTTGTAACATGCACTTATGACCTTATTTAGGGACAGTATTCAAAGGATTTGTATAGAATTACCTTTAAGACTGATTAAAAAAAAAAAAAATACACAAGTAATAAATAACTGGTGCCATTGCTCCTACATTCCTACATACAAAGTGTTGTTATTATACATTAGATTCTGCCCACTATTCAAATTAGGGCCCTGTGTTTCCTGGTGTAATTTATGGAGAAAAATTAGAGCATATTTTTGCTTTTGGCTATTTATGCCTCTGAGGCTGAACTTGTAGAAGCAAAGAACACCAAGGATAAAAAATCTACAAAGTTCAAAATCCTGCTTTTATTAATTTTATTTCATCAAAGAATGCTCAGAGGCTCAGTATACAGGACTATTCAAATGCTATCCTAAACATCAAAGGCAGAATGTACTTAATGCACAGCTAAGTGTTTGCAATGGCAACACTATTTTACATGATTACCTTTCAAACTGAAATGTGTGTACACCTATTTCATGTAAAGTATATTGAAAAACAGTCAATAAGGCTACGCTGTGTTTGTTTTGTGTGTGTTTATCTGGCCAATTATTGTTGAAAGCCAAGGCTGTGACATTTTAAGTTGCATGTGGGTGTCTTGGCAGCTACTCTTAGTTTGTGTGGCTGAGACTAGTGTGGTTAAGATCAGTCTCGTGGAAAGGCTGACGTAGTGTGTGAGAGAGAACAAGGGGCACCTTTGTAAAAGTCGCCTTGTTTTCTGTCTTTGCGTGCCTCTCCTGCAAAGACAATACACATCATTAGAGGTCACACATGCCTCTAAATAAAACAAAGGCCAGGGAACATATTGTAGACAAGGGGAGAGCTGTCTCATGGTACAGGAGTCCATTAGTCTTATAAAAAATGGAGACTGGTGCTTCGGCACAGCAGCACAATCCACTGGACAGCATCTTCCATATTTTTCAATCTCTACACAGCCCAACAACAGATAAGACAAAACACACAAACCCAGTGACCCGTGCTAAAATCTCAAAAGCTTTTCTTTTTTCTTCATTCTTAAAGGATCTTAATGGAAATGTGTGGGTTTCCTTTTGGATGTTTTGGTTGGCTTTGCACGACAACAGACAATCTCCAGTACATGTAGGAATGAATTACAGCAGAAATGTCTGTTTACCATTCGCTTCATCAGGGAACATACTTATGTTTTTTTTTCATTCAGTCTTACATGTCAACTGATAAGAAACTGTGGTGACATTATAGCATGCATATCCATCGAAAATAGGTCGCCATGAAAAATGCACTGATACAAGAAAACAAAAAATAACTTTTGATTAAGTACATACTTTGGTTAAAGCGTGTGTGTGGCATATACATCTTTTGACTAATACAACAGATGTCAGACTGGGTGTCAGTCCAGAGGAAAATATTACTTCTGATCTGTTTCTGCTAAAATTCCCTTAGGAGAAAAAGAACAGTATACAACAATTTTAAGATCTTGAGTTGATCTTAGATTGGACATATATTAGGTTTTACTGGGTACTGTTTGTTAGGAGTTTAATTTCAAAAAGAAAGACCCAATCCCATTGAATTCTGAATTGCTTGTCCCAAAGCCCCCTTAAGAGAAAAATACACAAATCAGCCTTTCTAAAACACAAAGTCAGGACAATTCTAAGACACAATATGGCCATATTTTTGGCCTGGTCCAAGTTTGTCATTTCAGGAAAAATTCTGAGTAGTGCTCTACTGGAATTTCATGTTCACACTATTAATTTGCCCCAACAAGAAAATGTCTGTGTTGGTCCTTCAGGTGTTCCTTACTGTATATGCACTCACAAGTGGTGGCAACCTCTGCCATCATCACGTCAATTGCATGACATGTTCTTGGACCAAGCTGAGGGTTTAGTCCTGTCTGTGATTTAGTCCTGTCTGTGCATGCTTTATGAGGCCTCGGTGGGAAATTAATGTAAACAGATGTGTATGATATAAACTTTGGACATGAAAAAAGATCTTCCCCAGACTTCCCCCCAGTCTTTGGTCTACATGTTGGATTATTCTCGGATTCTTTTAACATTTGAAGCAGATTTTACACTAATAATTTCATTGAATAAAATATTTAATACAAAAAATTCCCACAAATCATTAATATTATTATAAAACACACAAGTCATGAAATTTTGTTTACAGCCACTGTTTGTTACGCCCCATCCTTGGGTGGCCCTACTGGGGCTAACAACAAGCTACCACTATCCCAAGTGATGCAGACAAAACATATTTAAAAGTTACCCAACCTGTGACATCAAAACAAAAGACAGGACATCAAACTAAAGCTACAAACCAGGTCTAAATCATGACCCAGGTCTAAATAATGACCCAAAAAACCCCAGTCTGAGAAACACCAACAGCCAGCAGTCCCCACCCCAGACCCCTTTTTCGAGCATCCGTAACTAGGTGGTTTTACAGTTTTTTTTACAGTTGCTTAAACTCAATTTTAAAAACTGGGCCCATGTTGACAAAACACTACACACAGTTAATGCAACCATACACCCAATTAACAGAACACCCCAGCTCTATTGCAAAATGCTATTCTTTTGTCAAAAGTGTACACATATTTAAAAATGCAATTGTGGCACCAAATTGCACACACTTGAGTCACATCACATGTTTGTATTGGAATAAGTTAGACACAGTGGTAATTAATGCAAAATACTTGTAACATTTGCTGTTTCTTGTAAATTACACAGACAAAGTAAAATATAGTAAATTCACCACTAATGACACCAATTCACAAATTCAACACTACATGACAGCAATTCTGCAGACCAATGAAAATGTTTATTTTTTTATTCTGTAACTAGACTCAACTCAGCCAATAGTTGCAGTTTGACAACAAAGGGGTGTTCTGTTAATTGGGTATATGGTTGCATTAACTGTGTGTAGTGTTTTGTCAACATGGGCCCAGTTTTTAAAATTGAGTTTAAGCAACTGTAAAAAACTGTATGATAACACGAAGCTCTGAATGTTATGCCAAAAGTTCAGTTGAATCTGACCAGCTTTTATAATTCCATCTCACTGTCTCTGGTTACATTTCAACTGTAAGTTTAAGCTATGGTGACGAAAGCACTAGGAACAATCTGGAGTTATGTCAGTACAATGTATTCTCTTAATTGCACAATAATTTGAGGTGTGAGTGTATGTATTTTGTTTTCTCACTGTACTTTTGTTCCCAAATGTCTCCTCATGCAACATTTCTCCATGCCACCAGATATGCAGTGAAGATAAACGTTGCCCTGTGGAGCTATCCATTGTGTTTTAAACCAACATGATCACACGGAAGAGGTTAGAGCGGCAGCTTGCACAAAGAGAGGAAGCCTTCTATAATGGATGACAGCATGTGGGGATGAAAATAGAGTGTGTCTGTCATATAGGAAACACTCGTACTGTGACTGGGCTCAAGATAGGTGTTTGTGTAATTGTATGCTGAGCCTGTCAATGCTCTCAAAGGCATGGTTGACTTTGAGCTTTAAAGGCCGGTAAAATTAGGAGAAATGTAATGGCTTTGAGATACTACTTCCTTATTTGTTAACATAACAAATGTTTATAATGCATTTTACAGACTATAAAATCACTTGCACACACACACACACACACACACACACATACCCAGAAAGAAAAGGACTGAGAGAGAGAGACAGAGAGAAGGGGGGAAAGTGTGGTGTGACTCTACCACGAAATGTGGGTGAAATAAAAGAATTCTTTTGTTGTGTTTGATACATGCTGTTTTGCACGTACGCATCTATTGATAGAATTAAAATTGCTTAAAGGTCAAACTGACCCGAAGGTAACTGCTATCCTGGTATTACTGAAGCAGTACAAACATCTGATACAGAGAAATAGACACATGATTAAAAACTTTCTTATCTTCAAAGAGTTGAAGATGTTTTTTCCAGCCTTTTGTTTTCTTGAGTGACTTGGCTTTCACGCCCCTTTCTCACTTGGTGTTCAACGATTTTCTGAAAATGTCCATATCAAGGTTTCATCTTATCCAGTCAAAAATACTGAATTGCCTTTGCATTCTAATTGTATTTCATCAAAAGAAAAGTAAAGGTTTATGTTTAAATAAACGAATAATTTGGTTAAATTATATCATGACATTTAGAAATAATTACACAGATAAAACAGAACATTTGTCTAATAAAGTTAAGATTGTTTTCACTCAACAAACTACATTGCTCCTTTGGGATGTCTTTGACTTCACACTTTATGTGATGACTGATGACATGACATTGGATAGCTGTTTGGTATGCTTCATTATGCTTAGTAGCACATCTGCTATTGAGAATATTGCCATGCACAGACTCTTTGGAAGAAGGTGATTAAGCTTAAAGAAGCAGCACCTCACTAGATGGCAGAAAGAAAGTTACAGTTACAGTTATTACCTCAGAAATTTCTGTTCGTCTGTTTTCTGTTTTCTTTTGCAAAGCAACATTAAAAAAAACAATATCTGGGTTTTTACATTTAAAATGTTCCACTTGCATGGACAAATTTCTTCATTGGTGATTTTGTCTAACAGAGGCACAAAGAAATGCAGAGGCACTTTTCTAACCAGGTCAATCCATTGTCTCCATCAGCACCACTCTGAGTCGGTTCAGACATGTTGTCCATGATGTTTGGGCCAGAGGACATCCATTTGCTGTCTGGCCCCCTGTCAGTACCCCTGAAAGTTCTGCCTAATGTAACATGTTTTGGGTTGGACTTCAAAACATCAATGGCCAGGGAGAGCATCTGAGGGTCCTTCAGAGGGGGTATCGCTTTCCCAGCTGCTCCAGACCCATACCTCAGAGGCCAAGCACTTCACCGTTATTTTGATGTCGCATAAATCATCGGGCAGAGTCCTGACAGGGCCAGCATGAGATCTCACTGAGGTCAAGAGGGTCATGGCTCGGCCTTTTGAAGACAGGTCTGTGCAAGTTGTCAAATTAGAATTCCACCATCTACCTCACACAATGATTCAATGTGCACTTCCTAGGTGAGGGTCAGATTCTGTCCGTCGTTTTGAGAGTGTCAGTTATGAGTGGTCCTTGCTCAACTGTGTCTCACTCAAACTCTAACTGTGTTGAACTTAGGATATCAGTTTGTTTGATGTGTATCACAAACAAGACACTTGAAGGTTGATGCTTGTTTGGTGTACTGAGATACCTAAAACAATATACAAGGTCATAAGACAAAAGAATTGAAGTATTTTTTTTTGTTTTGTACATGTTGTTCATAGAAAAAACACATGTTAGTTCGATTATTGTGCTATTGAAACCACAGATGTTTTAACTGAAGAACACTGTGGCAACTGAATGAATAGAAGCAGACCACAGCAGTGACTGCGTTCACATGGTGGGATTGGTTTGGTTTGGGATTGGTTCACAACGGGTGGTCTGTCCCCCAAGTCCCTGTTCACATGCAGTTCGTCTAAGCGGATTCGGCGAGAGTTCCGGCCCTTTCCGCTACGCTAGGCGGGGGCGCTGTAGTCAACTTCTATCTTTCTATTATTATCTTTTAATACAAGGAACGTCTCTTCCACGCATAACTCTTGAACCACTCATCCGCTTGATCTCAAATTTGGACTGCGTCATCATAATGTTACCAGTGTGTGCAGTACCGAGTTTCGTGTTGTTTGGGCAAAAAATGCCAAAGATATCGGTCAAACCGTGCCGACCCAGCCATGACGACCCAGGCTGATAAGATTTACAATGCTAGCTGCTACAATGTTGGACATAACGCGACTAACGACACATAACTAAAATAATGGACATAACACGAGTAAACATTTGCCCACAACAAAGCTGCTACGAAGGTAAGATGTATCTTATCGTATACGCAACAGCGACTACAGCACTGCACACATATGCCTACAGTGCATACAGACGACAGGTAGAGGAGACTGAACTTTTCACCTCTCATTCCGGTTATTCCACGTCGCAAAACAGTGGCTAAAGAAAATCTTACAAGTCAGTCAGTGCAAATGTATTTACATAGCCTCCTCCTTTCACCTGATATTATTACCCACTTAAACAATAAGGTAGTCTAAACAAAAACGTAATACTCTGGCACATCTTCTATGGGCTCTGCACTGTTCCTACTAAATACAGACAATAAACAAACTTTCTGGCGGCATACAAACATGGTGTTCCAGGAGTTTGACGCATTCGCGTACGTGTTGTGCATTCTGCTGTGTTAGAAAGTCCGTATGAAGGAACAAACTGCGTTTTTTATTTCGTTGATACATGCGCAATACCCAAAATCAATCCGATCCCGTTCACATGGCAGTCGAAGTGGTTTCGAAAGAGCCCAGGCCTGGAGTCGCAGGGGGATCACGAAAACCAATTCCAATCCAAACCAATACCCGTTCACATGAAGCTGGTACGATCCCAAACCACTTCCAAGTGGTTTCGACTTGTCCATGTGAACGCACTCAGTGTTAGCACCTGAGGTCCAGTGTGTGTGTGTGTGTGTGTGTGTGCGTGTGCGTGTGTGTGTGTGTTTGTGTGTGTGGAGATGGGGTTGGGAGCTGCCTGCATCTGGAAAGACCTCCTGACTCTCCACACCTCTCACAGCTGTGCCCCGGTCATCTACAATGTTGGTCAGATCATTACCGCTGCCTCTCTCCTCATCTACCCTCCACTCGACTGCCTGAACAACTCCCAGCCAAGAGACCAGGGGCTACATATGCCCAGGGTTTAGGAGCATTATGAAGGATTGGCTTTTGGCAAACAAGCTCTCATGAAACTGAAATATACAGCTTTAGGTAACATCAGGTAAACTAGACTGCATTGCCGCAGAAAATGCAAAAAGTGTGCTTGCATTTTAGCATAGTTAACATTGCTAGCAATGTTAGCATAACTACTAAATAGCTTCAGCTAATATAGCTACACAACACTAAGCACAGTTAATTAGCATTGTTAGCATAATTAGCACTGTTAACATAACTGCTACCAAATACTAGCTGAGTTAACTAAGTAACACTGTTAACCCAGTTAATTACTTTGCATTTTAGCAGTTAGCATTGCTAACATTGTTAACATAATGGCTAAATAGCCCCAGCTAATATAGGTACACAACACTGTTAGCACAGTTAATTACTTCATATTTTTGCATAGTTAGCATGATTAGCATTACTGCTAACGAATACTAGCTGAGTCAACCAAGTAACACTTTTAACCCAGTTAATTATTTTACATTTTAGCATAGTTAGCATAGCTAGCACTGTTTGCATTACGGCTAACAAACATTTGCTAGGTTAACAGAGTTGCACTAGTCCTAGTAACGTCTTCAAGATCTGGTTGTTGTTAACATGATGGCTAAATAGCCTCAGCTAATATAGGTACACAACATTGTTAGCACAGTTAATTACTTCATATTTTAGCATAGTTAGCATAATTAACATTGTTAGCATTATTACCATTGTTACCATTACTGCTAACGAATACTAGCTGAGTCAACCAAGTGACACTTTTAACCCAGTTAATTATTTTGCATTTTAGCATAGTTAGCATTGCTAGCATTGTTAACATAACGGCTAACAAACGTTTGCTAAGTTAACAGAGTAGCACTGATATGACTACATAGATAACTACTAGAGAAAACTACTATAGGCTGCAATACACTCCCATGGCAGAACATTATGCAGGCCATGGCATGGGTATTATGACATCACGAGAGTTCTATTCTTGAACATTCCATGTATGGTCTTTTACCAAGATAGGGGTAACTGATTGAGAGTAGTTTTAATGACTGACTGTCCTTGCCTTGTCCATAGGTCAAAGAATGGATTGTCCACAAAAAGAAATTGTTGTTTAACCTCGATTGGTTGAGGATTTTATTTTTACTTTAACACAATAACAGAAATAAAGAATGAAATGAAAAAGCTTTCTAAGTTCCTAGTCCAAGTTCCTCAAAGCAAGAGACAGACGTAGAAAAGCTGTTGCCTCCAATCAGCCACACCTGGTCTGGCTCTGAACAGGTAATTTATGCCTCTGAGGTGGAGACACAGCACTCCAGGCCTGTAGAGGGTGCAAAAGAAGCACTTGCACAGATGGTTAATTTTGGCTCCAACATTCCACGTTTAAAAAATGGCAGTTGGTCCAGGTGCAACTGCCACAGTATTGTCTGCCTCTCTTTCATCATTTTTAAACTGATTAGTTGCCGCATCAAAATTTCACAGCTCACAGTCAGATCCCAGACCTCTCTTACAAAGTTTAAATCAAGTTTATAGGTTAAACGGTTGAGTTTTGATCATTTAAAACTTCAGACATGCACCCTGACCTGTTTACAGTAAGATGATGAAATGTATGGCAAAATCCCATAGACTGTCTGACACCATTTTTAAACTGTCCTATCTCAAACAGTTTAAGTAGTTGCCGCATGAAATTTACACAGGTCACAGCCAGATCCCAGACCTCTCTTACAAACTGTAAATCAAGTTTATAGGTTAAGTGGTTGAGTTTTAATCATTAAAAAACTGAGTGGAAGTTAGAGTGAGGGCAGAGCTCACTCTAGCTGCTAGAGTAGAGCAGTGTACTGTGACATCATCAGCCTGAACATTCTGCCATTCATTTCAATGGCGACAAAAAGTTGCAGAATAACGACAATAGAGGACAAACGACAAGAGGTACGGTATACCGAAATGTAGGCTAACATGTCCAAACCGGGCCGGTCGTTTTAGAGTTGGAACGGTGTCTCTATCTCAAAAGCCTGAGGAATAGTAACGTCTTCAAGATCTGGGTGAAAAATTTTGTGTAGAAAAATTGCGGTGAATAATAATAAACGGTGGGATAACAATAAGTGTGCTCTGCAAGCACACTTAATAACTAGACTGCATTCCCGCAGAAAATGCAAAAAGTGTGCTTGCATTTTAGCATTGTTAACAATGTTAGCATAACTGGTAAATAGCTTCGGGTAATATAGCTACAGAACACTGTAAGCACAGTTAATTAGTTCACATTTTAGCATAGTTAGTATTGTTAGCATAATTAGCATTTTTAACATAACTGCTAACAAATACTAGCTGTGTTAACTAAGTAACACTGTTAACCCAGTTAATTACTTTGCATTTTAGCATAGTTAGCATTGTTAGCATAACGGCTAAATAGCTTCAGGTAATATAGCTACACAACACTGTTAGCACAGTTAATTACTTCACATTTTAGCATAGTTAACATAATTATCTTTGGCTAAAAACATAATACTTTAATGTAAAATAAGTTAATGTGTAAGAAGTAACTTTACAGACATTTAATACTGACAGAAGCACAGATATTTGGAGTAAAGAGGTTTCACTAGCCTCCTTGTAGGCCATGTTGAGAAGGAATCACTATGCCAATTATGTCCCTTCTGACTCCCCAAATCCTATAATCTCCCAAAACAATGTTCTGTTTACAGAGAGATGCACAAAAACACATCAGTAACTAACCTGGGCACATTTAATTTCAAACCACTTGTTCTTCAGTTGATGTTTGCCAGGCATGTCTGGGAGGTGTTAGCTATCTGGGTTGCTTGTTGTAGACAAAAATATTCAAGTTTGTATTCTGATGGCAATAATTGACTCACTGAAAAGATTAAAATATGTTTTAGTACCAAATACGTATTGACACTTTTTGTAGCTGCATTAGGGCTAAGGAAGTGTGATTTACTTGGTGATGAATGAAAGCAGGGATACCATTTTCCATCATTGTTCAGCCCACCATGCAGATGTTCAAAATTTCCCTTTACATGGTATGGTTTCTGTAGGTTCTCTATAAGGCAAAGCAGTTGCTTGACAACCCAAAACAAAAACTTAAGGTGTAGTTTGCCTATGGTTCTGTTTATACAGTCTGAACACCTTGTAACATGAAGCAACTTAGGACATCTTCTAGACATAATATTGGTACACGTGAAACTATTGCTTGTGATGACAACTTGTGATTTAGTGTCTGTGCATGTTATAAATGCTCCCATTTAGGTAACCATTGATGAAACATCCCAGGTGAGAGTGAGTGTTGTCGATTTTTGTTAATGTTTTTTTTATCATTATTATTTCTGAAGATGTACGTAGTTACATGATCTACAGTCACAACTAGTTACACCTAATGCAGAGTGCAGAACCTGTGTTTCACAAGGATGGAGGCTTCAAACTTTTCTATTCATTGAATAGACAGGTTGTGCTGAGCAGGCAGTTTAACTTTCTGCAACATCATGAAAATATGAAGAGACAGGGCTTTAATCAATGTCACACAAATCAAATGCATTATAGCCACATAGTATTTAAATGGATACACTTCGATTGCTTTGCAAACACCCACTATCTCCATTTCTTTATGAGAAACAAATAACAGTGTGTCTAGTAATTTTGCATGTATACGCCATGAGGCATGGTCTTTTCAGTGGCATAGTAAAGGCAGACAGATAAGTCAACGGGCAGGTAATTAAAGGAAACGACGCCTGCAAGAATGTCGCTAATATATGTTATTACAAACAAATGGTCCACAGGTCTGTGATGTGCTCATCATTCTGCCCAGACTACTGAGTTAATTGGATCCCCTTTGTTGCGCATTGATGTTATAAATCTATCACTCATGATTCAGAGCACCTGCCTGAAAACAGCCTGATATTAACAGACAAAAAGACAGATCGACAGACACACACACACACACACACGCACACACACACACACACACACATTTATAAATCTTAAAACGTTAGCCTCTCAACCAGAAGGAAATGAATAAAAAAGTATTTTCTGCTTTTTCATTGTTATATTTCTAAATATGGTTGACAGGAGGCTAAATGTCTCTTTGTATTAGATAAACCGGCATTTGGTGCTAGACCCATCAAATGGACCAGAGCAGGCATAAAAGAGAGTCGTAGGAATCTTGCTACGTCAACCGAGGTGAAGGGCCATTATACCTGTGTAGCATGGTGGTATCTTATTTATGTGCAGTATTTAAGGTGTGCCATGAAGAAGAAGTGATGGCATCCTTTTAAATCCGGGTGATCTGGAAGCTGTTGGAGCCCAGGGCAATGGTTGTTGGTGCTGCCCAAAGTCGATAGGTATTGTGATTGCACTATTTTTTTCACAGGGCCATTTTCTTGCTGTAGGATGGGTTGCTTTTCAGAGCTGTACAGTAGAAATGAAGTGGACAAGGGGAAATCCAGATCACTTAACCCTTAAGCCCACATGTCTGTCTGTGAACAGCAGCCTCCAGTGCCACCACTGTTCTCTACCCTGAGCTAAAGAAAACCTTCATAAAAAGCAGAAGCATAGGTGGAGCCTAAGGTATGCTGACACAACTCTGAGGGTTATAACATATATTGTAGCCAACATATGGACACTGTTATATATATTCAATGTAACATAGCTATATATTTTGTGTTGTATAGAATGACCACAATATACGATTGTTGTGTGACTACCAACTGTGGTTTTTACATTGATTGAGCCAAATTCTGGTAGCTGTTTACTCCAGAACTACTCCCTTTACTGCTGCCGAACGACACCTTGTAGGGCAACTTATCACGTCATTCCTAAATGGGAAAAAAAATCTGCATTATGGGCTTAGTTTTTGTCGTGTTTTGTTTTGTGTCTGCTATGTTTAGCTTACAGTTAGGACTTGACCAATCATCATTGAGAGTCCTCATCATTGAAAGCCAGTCTTTCATCATTGAATTTAAATTACTGGTTTCTAAATTGAAACAGCAGATAAAAACTCATTTGTACTGGGCTTAGTGCTGAAAGAAACAAAAATGTACTCATTTTGGTTCAAATAATCATCAAGACCATATTGTGTCTTGATTAAATATGTAATATGTTTTAAAACAATGTCTGCATCAGGACAGTAAAACTAAAATAACAAGTTCAGTGGCAGTTTTAAGAGTTGTTATTTCACCCTTAAAGCTACAGTACTCTTGAAATTGTTTGTTGTTTGACATGTTAAACTAGAATACTAAACTAGATTTTTTATGACTGCAAAATAAGAAAACAACAAATGTAGAAATGTGGGACATTAATAGTGAAATTTTTTTCTTCATCACAGCAATGTTTTATGTGCTTTCTGGCAAGTGTCAGGCACAATCATGTTTACTTGTGTGATAAAAACAAATACGAGCAGTATTTGTAATGACACACAACGCATCAGGGAATCATCAAATCATATTGTGAGGATTACTATCAGCAGATTTATTTCACTCCTGCCCAGGTTTTAATTAAATAACATAGTGAAATTAATTAAGATTACATCCCTTAGCCACGGTGAATCAAATTACTGCATCTCCCAGTGTCTGCGTGTCCTGAAAAGTAATTCTCTTAAAGACGAGGCAGGTCATGGCTGGATTGCTAAATTCTTACCCTTAGTCATCAGGATTTGTCGCTTCCCCCAAAGGCCACTTTATGGGCTGCTGGATGTAATTTGTTCTTTAATCTCCCCTATATGAAACAGCAGAATGAATTCAGATATTTGTCCTGTGAGTTGGCTCAGCCGAACGTGGAACAGCCGGCTTAATGGTATATATGGTGTCAGTCGTATAAATGGAATATAACCGACCCATGTTAAAAGTGTATAACGGTGTGCACATGCTAACACAATACATGTAGCATAGATTAATTGAGATCCATATATATTTTTTTCATAATGGCTTTGATAGTATTGTGAATTAAAGTCAGACATATCTGCAGGGCGATAATATTGTTCCATCTCTATGTGATGTTTCCAATGTCAATCAATTTAGAAAATAAGAATTGAGTCTGCTTCTCCCGACATAGTAGCAGAGTTGTTGTCTGTGTACATTATGTCATCTGTTGCTATGAAATTATTGGTTTATATAGGCAACGTGCAACAGTAAGAAGTAAATAAAATCATCAAAATTTAAATGACAGCATAGATTACTTTAGAGAGTCAAAATATTTAAACATTAAACATGTTTCTGACTTACTGGCTCTAAACATATGTATAACAATAGCACCACTATAAAACCTAGATTATACATTTTGATAACTTTCCATTTTGTTACTTGGGATATTTGTAGAAGCTGTTTTTAAAACTGCACATTAAGTACATGCCACTATGTGTATTTCATAAAGTACTACTATACATGGAAAGCTCTTGTGCTAAACAATCAGTACTGAATACAAAAATACTGAGAAACCTTTGTTTTTTGACCTTGTAAAAAGAGTAAAATAAATTTTAAAAAGAAAATCAAAAGGGTGCTCTGACAAGCCTCCAAAGGGTCAGTCTTTTGTGGTATGATTAATGACTGGCTCTTACCCACCAAAAACAGAAGTGCTTCTCTTCATCAGAGACACAGATGCCAATGAGCCTGATGAAGAGTACTCTGATAATTGGTTTATCTCTTCCCATATTAGTGCGCATAAGCAGATCTACTTGTGTGACTCCAGCCTTAGGAAGGCAACTGTGCATGTTAGTTAGGATTTTATGTGTGTGTGTGTGTGTGTGTGTGTGTGTGTGTGTGTGTGTGTGTGTGTGTGTGTGTGTGTGTGTGTGTGTGTGTGTGTGTGTGTGTGTTCATGCGTGCATGGGCGTGTGTGCATATCTGTTTGTGAGATAGACAGACCGCCAGATAGAAAGACAGAATGGACTGTGTGTTACTGTAGTCATACTTTGTGTGTGTGTGAGTGTGTGTGTTTTAGAGGAAGACAGAGGGAGAGAGAGAGAAAGACAAAGACAAAGAGAGAGACAGAGAGATAGAGGGACAGAGGGAGAGAGGCGGGAAAAGAGAGAGAGAGAAAGAGAAAGATGGAAAGAGAAAGAGACAGCCTATGTGTGCATATGCGTTTGTGTTTGGTTGCATTGGCAGCTTGGAGCTGTGAACAAAGCCTGTCTGTTAGTTCCACTCGGCTGCGCCTGCTTCATCCTTCATCACCGTGATGGGCGCCTGGAGACGGCGCCCAGCCCTGATGCATGCCACAATGTCAGCTCTCTGGGCCTCGGCAGGGCTGCTCTCACTCCTGCTCTCGCTCCTGTTCTCCCAGTGCCCCCACCAGCTCGCTGAGTCTCTTCCTACCCTACGCATGAATATGTACACAGGGCTCCACTGCACACAGATCTGCAGCCTCAGCCTCCTCTCCTCTCTGTTCGCCATCGCCTCTCTGTTTCCCACCCTGCCGCCTGCCACACGCAGCTGATGTAATCTAATGCTTCATTACCATGCTCGCTGTGACGTGAGGTAATATATTGTAGTGCAGGGAGCCAGGCCAGGTTTTTCAAATTCAAAAATAAAATTTGTTTGTGCTAGCCACCTAAGTAATGATTATTTCCAGTTGTTTGGGGAAGGCTCAGCCCTCAGTGTTGGCTCATCAAACACCATGTGTGCTGCGTCTCCCTGGCAAACACAAGGACTGGCTTCAGACAGAGTGGTGATGCCAATTGATTATCTCGAATTTCAGACCAAAGTGCAATTTACATTGCTCTGTTTTTTTTGCATCTGCCTAGCCATTTCTCTGGGAGGAGGAAGATTCCTGGAAATGCACTATGAAGATGCATGCACAAACAAATAGATACCAACAGGAATTAATCACAGCCTCTCTGCTCCTAGACTCATGGAAGGAACGAATAGAATCATTTCCGGATGTGAGATACTATACATTCTCTGCTTTTATTTCTGGAGCTCTACTAACTTACAATGCTGCTCTAATACAGATATATGCATGACAAATTGCATAGAGTGCAGGCAGCATACTTTTACAAGCACAACAGAGGCTACCTGGGGAACACCCCACAGGACAAATACCATGCAAACTCCCAGTCCAATCACCTGCCTTATCCAGAATATCATTTATCTGAGCAGAGTGGCAAACATGAGTCTTTTTTTTGTTTTGTTTAGAGTGAACCCTTTGCACCTGACCCACTCTCACCGCCTCCGTGACAGAGGTGTTGGATGTGATACTCATATACTTTTCACTGGCATAATAATCTATTGCTTAATAAGCATTGGAGACCTTAGACATGTATCCCAACACCAGTACACAAATTAGGGCCATAAATAAAGGCTAGTCATGCATTCATTGCCAAAAGAGATAATGAGAAGACTATGTTATGAGGATCCTGCTATTGGAGATCATTAGGACAAGGCAAATTACATTGATTTACACTAATTAGCTATAACGGGTGATTATTTGTGGAGTAATAAAGGGGGGGGAGGCAGTCTGTGCATTAACAGCACATTGCAGAAAAAAAACAGGGGTAATATCCAGGCATTCTACTGGTCTGACTTTAAAGCTGATTTCAGCAAGTGTAGAAAGCTCATTGATCCTTACGCTCAAAGTCTAATCAAGGGAGGGATGCCTTTAGAACAACAAATATTGCCATCTGAGATCACTTATGGTCATTTCCTCAGCTCTGAGCCATTTAACCCACACAAACTGAAACAATGGAATGGAATAATTGAGTTCAAGCAATAAAATCTCTGTCTTCACCTGCCTTGTTACTCTAGGAAAATCAAGTCTGCCAATCTACAAAGAGAAAAAGGCAGAGAGATTGTGCGTGTGTCTGTGCATGCGTGCATATGTGTGTGTGTGTGTGTGTGCCTGTGTTTTTGTGTGTGTGTGTGTGTGTGTGTGTGTGTGTGAGACAGAGAGAGAGAGAGAGAGAAGGGGGGGGGGGCAATAATAGCAGGCAGGTATATAAAAATGCTGACTGCATTTATTAGACAACTCTTGACAGACATGAACTGCACTTTGGAAAACTTAAACAGTACATGTCAATGGAGATGCATTTGACTGTAGAGAAATCACATATTCTGCATTTCAAATGACTGACTCAACCAATGTTCAGGGCTGTTTCATTCAGTTTTAAACCAAATCTTTATAAAGCATCAACACATGAAATATTCAGTAGGTAAGATATCTGACTTCATGAACTTGTTTAAGCTGGCCATTCAACCAACAGCAAACAAGCCAATAGAAAGTAACCCAAATTGTAGCCATAGGTGCATTTTCATAACAACACTAACATTATGCATCCAAAGACACAGTCAACTCATTACGCCTACATCAAGACATGTGTAAGGCATGTAGAGGCAGCTTAAAGTAACATTACACAATATTACCTTTAAAACAGCCTCATTTTTTAGGCATGGTGTCATGGTTATCATTGCCACTGAATGCCTATAATGTCTGATATAACATTACACAAGTTTGGAGGACAGCCCTGATCACACTTGATGTGCTTTGCAGGTTAAAAGCACCAGGCGCACCATACTGCCTCTCCTTGCCTCAGTCACACAGAATGCTGTTTGCTGCATTTTTTAATAATGCTATGCATCACCTGAATAATCCTTAGTTTTGCCTTGCTCCCAAACACCTACTTTCTGTCAGAGGAACTCAAG
Organism: Setipinna tenuifilis; assembly: GCA_030347295.1. Classification (NCBI taxonomy): domain Eukaryota; kingdom Metazoa; phylum Chordata; class Actinopteri; order Clupeiformes; family Engraulidae; genus Setipinna; species Setipinna tenuifilis. Next base: position 2,410,101 of record CM059282.1, on the reverse strand, counting down.
GTTTATAAGGTTCATTTTTTTGACTAGCTGTTTTTTTGACTATTCAAAGAGTGGCCACTATCCCTGTTAAAGCCAGGTGTTAAGCGGTCTGGCTCAGGTTTCATTACCTCAGCATGGTACTGAGTCTACATGGTCTGTGCAAATATTGACTGCTGCAAGGCAAAATTTTTCTAAGCGTGCATTTTTTTCAACACTGCCACCCATTTTTGGTGTATGATCTATATTTAGGTTAAATCTGACAAGGTTGTTAGAGAAAGAACCACTTTTGTACATACAAACCCCAATTGGCAGGGAATTTAGGCTGCTTTCTAACTAAAATCACTGCAGGGTTGCAAACCTACACAGTCCTGATTCTGTAGTGATCTGACTCACAGTCAGTGTAAAAACAATAACAATCAGACAGAAAAATCATCCTTGTAAGTATCAAACCCTGTAATGCAGGTTGTCACCTTATGTGTTTTTCTTGTATAATAAATTCATCTCACACCAGAGTTTGGTCTGTCTTTGTAAATTCTTACGAGTATTAGTTTACATCATTAAATAATCTATCTGAATAAGCTTATAATTAGTTGCTGTCCAAAGTCCACTGTATTTAATATGAGTTTATTGTATTAATTGTATATAATTACACACAACCTAAATTCAAATGCTAAGCAAACAATGTACACATGGTAAAAAATGAAAGCAGTATTTCAGTGTCATAATTTATTGAAGTACACTTTGTCATAGTTACAGTATGTAAAATATTTCTAGATCCTTGCGTAAGACTTGATATGATTCCACAGTTTTCGATGTTATCATGCCATTTTCGTAGCCTCCCTTTTATCAACAAAATTAATGCAAGTGTACTGCTGTCCATTGGGTAAGCTTAAAGCACTGTTTGGAATTTACAGCACAGGTGTAAAAGGTAATCACCCCCAGCAGCTCTGAAATATATCATGCAGTTGCTTAATTCAAAAGACCTCTACAGAAACATAAATCAATATAAAATGGTCATATTGCTAAATCCACTGTCAGAATTTCATGTGGCACTAACCATTCGCTGTTACAATCACACAGACTAAACAAATGTAACATTAACTGGCCTCATAAGGCAGTCAGAAAAATACAATACAGATCATTTCCAAGAAAATACGTCAACATCAGAGCCTCTTTTTTTTTAAACCCACACTTGAATCTATGTCCTCTATAATCCCTCTTTCTATCAATAGCATGGCACATCAACACATTTGAAATATGAATTTGATCTCGCTCAGTTTAGCCAACTTTAAACTTCATTCAGTACAGTAGGTGGGTGGGGCCATAAATTAAGGGCGCAGCAAACATTCTCTTCCCTCGTCAGGTGAAATTTAGATGGCTGAAAGAATTTTTTGACAGGGCTCCAGAAACTGTTTTAAGGGGAAAAAAGAGTCACTCTATATTCAAGCTTTCAAAAAATTGATTCAGTTATTCCTTAGAGACATTTTGTCACACACAAACAAACCTGTTTTTTATCATCATTACAATTCAGAATGTATCAACTGCATAGGATGGGTTTAGACATCACAAAAAGAAAAAAAAATGAAACGCATGTTCTGTGATGTGCTTGTCACCTTTAAAAAAAAAGCAAAACTAAACTGAATCTCAATAGATTTGCTACACCAACTGCATATGAAATCCACTGCATGTCATTACAATGTAAACAGAATGTCTAATTTTGGACACCTAGTCAAGATGCAAGTGTTCAGATGAAATCTTATAACCAATATATGCCGTGACCATTGTGTTTTAAAAAAAAAAACTACATGCATTTTTTTTGTTCTTCTGTTCCATGCTGACAGTAATGGGTAACCTGGATTCAGATCTAGAACCATATGTTCCAGATCACCTGGTTCTACCTGTGCACTTAATACAAGTGATGTCAATGATTAACTTCACTCTATCTGGCTGAAAATTTGTGCTAATTATTAAAATTAGCTAATTTAATGAGCAGCAGGAACAAATACGTGGTAGTGGACTATAGCCTGTGAAGTCAGATTGCCCATCCCTGCATTTTGTTCTCTTGACTCCTCCCATAAACATTTTGTCACACACATTTGTCTGCATCTCAGTGGTCTTGTTTAGATTACTTATCTATTCAAAGGACTTAAGGCTACAATAGAAAGAGGACACTGCACACAGGGGCTAAATAATATCAAAAACCTGCATTGAATGATAGTGTCAAAGTGACAAAACAGGGAAAACAATGGGATGGCCAGATGTGTCAATCCTGGCTTCAGAGAGTGAAAACCCTGCCATGTGTTCCTTCTGCATACACATCAGCGATGTCACTAATTATGTAATATACCTACATAATGATTTGTGTACTTGTTGGGGTCAGCTGGTTGAATGGTTTGATAGTTGGATCAAATATGTGCAGGATTTTTACTTTCTGCAGCTGGGATTCACACCTCTGGAAATGGCTGACTCATAGAAATGCAGTTAAATCAAGTAAACCATATACCAATGTTCTCATCCAGAGTGCATATACCAAAGCCATCCATGGACTTTTTGAACAACGGGTGGTTGGCTGTTCGGAAACGAGAGTTATTTGAAATAGTGCTGGGTTCAGAGTGTTCTCTCCACAGTAGAATAGCTTTGACAAGTTCATGATGTGGAGGGGCCTCACAGGTCTAGCCTTTGCTTGCACCCTCCACCGATGGCACCAGGCTATGGTCACACCACATCGCATCCAGAACTAGGTCAGTATGAGATAGAGCTGTGAAATTAGTCTGATTAGTCTGATATCCTGCTTCCAGACTGCAAAGACCAATATGCAACAACATCTTCACAGCAGCTTTTTTTTTTTTTTTAGCAGTGTACATAAGGTGGGATTCTTGCACTTCTGTAGATATCAACAAGAGAATGTGGGCCTGGATGTAAATGCTCATATCCCTTTCTAATCAAGAAGGAGAATTTCTTATATTTACAAGTGTCTTTCTCTGATTGTGTACATTAATCACTTGTGCAACTTAAAGGTCAAGCTGCTTTTCATGGGCATAAAAATGAAACACATCACATGAGCAGTATCTCTGTGCAATATTCATCAAATGTCATCTTCCTCTTTCCTCCTAGACATGCAAGGCCTTACAGACACAGCCTCATATACCCAGGGCAATCCCAACAGCAATTTTCAGACTGATACAGTAGGTCATTAACGCAACAGTCCGCAGGGTCTGAGGCAGAGAGCATCATTATGTCTTGCAGCATATTCTCACGCTGCAGCCCATCAGTATTCTACACACAGCGCTCCTTCACTGGCACAAAAAGTCACTCTGATTCATTTTTGTCATTGATCCAGCTTTGTTATTGTTTTTTTATCTTACTGTGTCTTATACTATCCTTTCTGCACTTTTACACATATACTTGAGAAGTGATCAGTAAATCTAAAATGCATGTTTACAGATGTATTTCTTTTAGAAACCTAAGACATTTTAACCATATCGCCCACTTTGACATTGATATTGACTATGCATAAAAAGTATGATAAGAAATCAAAGAAAACTAGACTGCATTCCTGCAGAAAATGCAAAAACTGTGCTTGCAAATATGCGTATACCTATACCCAGAACATTATGCAGGCCATGGCATGGGGATTATGACATCACTCAAGAGTTCTATTCCTGAACATTCCACATTTAAAAAATGGCAGTTGGTCCAGGTGCAACTGCCACAGTATTGTCTGCCTCTCTTTCACCATTTTTAAACTGTCCTGTTTCAAACAGTTTAAGTAGTTGCTGCATCAAAATTTCACAGCTCACAGTCAGATCCCAGACCTCAAAATTTCACAGCTCACAGTCAGATCCCAGAAATCAAGTTTATAGGTTAAACGGTTGAGTTTTGATCATTTAAAACTTCAGACATGCACCCTGACCTGTTTACAGTAAGATGATGAAATGTATGGCAAAATCCCATAGACTGTCTGACACCATTTTTAAACTGTCCTATCTCAAACAGTTTATAGGTTAAGCGGTTGAGCGGTTGAGTTTTAATCATTAAAAAACCGAGTGGAAGTTAGAGTGAAGGCAGAGCTCACTCTAGCTGCTAGAGTAGAGCAGTGTACTGTGACATCATCAGCCTGAACATTCCGCCATTCATTTTCGCCCCCGCCTACCTCAATGTCTTATTACAGGCTCATGTCCCGTCCAGGGCGCTGTGCTCCGCTCACACAAATCGTCTATCGGTACCCTCACTTCTCACAAAGAGAGGTCACTCTAAGCTCTTCTCCGTGGTTGTCCCCAAATGGTGGAACGACCTACCAGTTGCAACAAGAACAGCAACATCCCTCCCTATCTTTAAAAAGCTTGTAAAAACCCTTCTCTTCCGAGATTGCTTCCCTTCCTAACAAAACTAATATAACTAATAAACACTAATCTAAAACTCTCTCTCTCTCTATCCCTATGCAGAAGTACATATGTCTGTTGTGTCTTTACTCTGTGTCCTCCTCTATTGCTTATATCTACCTTGATTGTAAGTCGCTTTGGATAAAAGCGTCTGCCAAATGCAATGTAATGTAATGTAATGTAATGGCGGAAAAGTTGCAGAAAAACGACAACAGCGGACGAACGACAAGAGGTACGGTATACCGAATAGCGGTCTTGTCCAAACCGGGCCGGTCGTTTTAGAGTTGGAACGGTGTCTCTATCTCGAAAGCCTGAGGACTAGTAATGTCTGAAAGATCTGGTTCAGGAGAAGAAGAATAAACGGTGGGATAACAATAAGTGTGATTTTTGCAAGCACACTTAATAAACGGGGAGATAACAATAAGTGTGCTTTTTGCAAGCACACTTAATAAGTGTGCTGTGCAAGCACACTTAATAAACGGTGGGATAACAATAAGTGTGCTCTGCAAGCACACTTAATAAACGGTGGGATAACAATAAGTGTGCTCTGCAGCACACTTATCCAAAGTGTGCTGTGCAAGCACACTTAATAAACGGTGGGATAACAATAAGTGTGCTCTGCAAGCACACTTAATAAACGGGGAGATAACAATAAGTGTGCTCTGCAAGCACACTTAATAACTATACTGCATTCCTGCTGAAAATGCAAAAAGTGTGCTTGCAAATATGCGTGCAAACATTCCGCCATTCATTTTTAATGGGGCAAAAAGTTGCAGAAAAACAACAATAACGGACGAACGACAAGAGGTACGGTATACCGAAATGCAGGCGGTCATGTCCAAACCGGGCCGGTCGTTTTAGAGTTGGAACGGTGTCTCTATCTCAAAAGCCTGAGGACTAGTAACGTCTGCAAAATCTGGTCTAGGAGAATAATAATAAACGGGGAGATAACAATAAGTGTGCTCTGCAAGCACACTTAATAAACGGGGAGATAACAATAAGTGTGCTCTGCAAGCACACTTAATAATAAACGGTGGGATAACAATAAGTGTGCTCTGCAAGCACACTTAATAAACGGTGGGATAACAATAAGTGTGCTCTGCAAGCACACTTAATAAATCTTTTTCCTATGATTAAAAAGACCTAAACTAAATAACTTGTTAATGTAACATATCATATGTTTAAGCTGGTAAAATGCCCTTTCCCAATGCCACCTTACTGTATGTATATGTTGTTATTATTAATACAATGCCTGCCTCACAGATGCTCAAGTGCTGGTGTAATGTCTTGGGGGTCAGACTGAGGGCTGTAAAATGGCTGCCAGGAGGAAACATTTCAGACATGTCATGTCTCTTGTCACTATATCAACCTCACTGACAGAGAGAGAGAGAGAGAGAGTGAGAGAGAGAGAAAGAGAGAGAGAGAGAGAGAGAGAGAGAGAGAGAGAGAGAGAGATGAGTGTCAGATGCTGGTGTGGAGATGAGTGGATCTGCTACTGATCAGCTCCAATCTGAGCTGGAGCCTCTGCAGAGTCTATCCTGTCTGTCTGCAGGAGGCCCAGTGCTTTGGAGAGATGGTCTCCATCTCTGTGTGTCAAATCTGCTGTATGCACACATTTCTGTAGCAAAGCCTGACATCTATTCAATGAAAAGCTTCACAGAGTTTACATTATCTAATCTTGTTACTCACTGTCTTTCTGTGATAATCAACTGATACTTCTTACCAATAACTTAACGACTGTAATGCTAACGACAGGAGGTTATATCTGTGACCATTATCATATCACAGGCACAGTAACAGTGTACAGTACTGAATACCAAGGCACACAGTGGCCTGTACTGTAGGTTGCAGTAAATGCCCTTCCCTGACCCATGATGGATCTATTATATGCAAAGTTTACATTAGTTGAATATATCAGGACTTCATTAACAATTACATAATTGGAGTTTAATGTTCACATTTCCCAAACTGTCCTTGCGTATTTAAATGAGTTGAAACTGGGAGTATTATATTAAATCCTATTAGTTTTGCTGTTAATCCATGGGGGCAATAAGGAGTTATCAAAATTCTAAAATTCACTGTCCTGAAAATAAGATACATGGCTAACAGGATTAAAGATGCTAAAATATGCTTTTTTGACTTAAGCAGAGACCAGCCTATTAAAAAAATGCATGTTGCAAAGAGGGATTTAACAACAACATAGCTTTTAAGTGTGTTCTATGTGATAATATGGATTAGACGGAGTGGTAGCGTAAGAATTTCTACATCTCAATTTGGTCATTTCCCCTGGGTGTTTGTGCATGTGCATATACGTGTGTATGTGTGTGTGTGCGTGTGTGTGTGTGTGTGTGTGTGTGTGTGTGTGTGTGTGTGTGTGTGAGAAAATAATTTGATTCTGTGTTAAACATAGTGTCCTTAAGTAAAATTAATCTTACAAAAGCATCTTCTAAATTACACTCTAACCTCTAACCTCTAACCTTTGTTGGGCAGGTGTGCAAGTACAACGAAACAGTGCAGGAAAATAAACATAATAGGCATAGGTGCATAGGTGATGGTTTGTACTTGGTAGTGGTAGCATTTCATCCATATTAAGTTATGTTATGAATTAAATAAAACTAATTTATACCTCTGTTTAAATTATTTGAACTGTATTGTATAGGATTTTAAGCTTGGCAGTTGCTGAAGTGTTCCAAAAGCTACAAGGTTTGTATGCCAGCCCTGCCTCTGCCTCAGTCACTCGCTCTTTGTTCTTCAGGTGTAGGCAACAGACTAAATTGTGAGTGCTTTTGCACTGCGTCTACAGGAGTGTTGGCAAAAGATGATAGTCAATGATGCCAAAAATATCCTGAACCCGGATGTGCTGATGCGTGACTAGATCATTGCAGGACTTTTTCACAATGGGTTGAAGAGGGACCTGAGGCAGTGGCGGTTCTATAGTGTTTTACGCACAGGGCGAGACCCCCTCTCAGCGGCTGCCCGGTTCGCCCGTGCCTAAAACCGCTACTGACCTTAGGCTAAAAGTAATGTTGGATAACACCCTTACATTTTCAAATGTGAAAACTGAGGCAGTTTTCCGTAAAACTGAGGCAGCAAGTCCGTAGTTTGGACCGGGGGATGACAAGCTGGTTTTTGCCAGAGGACCTGAGGGACCTAGATTGAGAGTAGGGCTGGAGAAGATCAGAGAGGTACTGGGGAGCAAGATCATGGAGTGATTTGTATGTGAGCAGAAGGATTTTATATGAAATGCGGGACTTCACTGGGAGCCAGTGAAGCTGCTTGAGTGTGGGGGTAATGTGTTGCCATTGCTTTGTGTGTGTGAGAGCCCTGGCAGCAGAGTTTTGAACATGCTGTAGTCGGTCCAGGGCTTTAGAGGGCAGTCCATAAAGGACACCATTTCAGTAGTCCAGACGTTAGGTGATGAAAGCATGGATCAGTGTCTCTGCCACTGTCAGTGACAATGAGGGACGGAGTCTGCAGATGTTTTTGAGGTGGAAGTAGGCGGATTTGGTGGTGTTGTTGATGTGGGCCTGGAGTGAAAGTGTACAGTCCAGGGTGACACCCAGGTTGCGCACTTCTTTGGAGGGCCTGATGGTACAGCCATCCACATTCAACAGGATATCACCAACTTCCTTGGACATTGATGGGGGGGGACACTACCATGAGCTCTGTTTTATTGTTGTTGAGCTTGAGAAAGTTAGCGGCCATCCATGTCTTTATGTCGTCCATGCAGTTGACAAGTGATAGAGGAGGGAGATGTGCAGTTGGTTTGGTACTGATGTAGAGTTGAGTATCGTCAGCATAGCAGTGCAAACTGAGACCATGTTGACGGATGATCTGACCGAGAGGAAGCATGTAGATGGTGAACAACAGGGGGCCAAGCACCGAACTTTGTGGCACGCCATGGTTGACTGGAGCGGGGGTTGAATTGGAGTCCTTGATGGTGATATATTGTGTCCTATCGGAGAGGTAGGAATGACACCAGGAGAGAGCAGAGCCAGTGAGGCCTAAGTGGTCATGGAGACAGTGGAGCAGGATGGTGTGGGAGACAGTGTCAAAAGCTGCTGATAGGTCTAGGAGGATGAGGAGGCTGATGTGGCCGTTGTCTGCAGCTGTGAGCAGGTCGTTCATTATTTTGATCAGCGCTGTCAGGGTCCAGGCTGGGTTTTTTGAGAGTGGGAATCACCATAGCCGTCTTAAAACTGGTGGGCACCACGCCAGATGTCAGGGAGGTGTTAATGATGGCCGTCATAGTAGGGCATAGTGTGGGCAGACATGCTTTTACCAGGGGCGTAGGCAGTGGGTCCAGTTTGCTGGAGCTGGCTTTGGCTTTGGACACTAGGTCCATGACCTGGTTATTGCTGAGTGGTGAGAATGAGGAGAGGGAGCAATGTTGTGCATGGGCAGCCGAGGTGGAGTTGTAGTCCTTCGAGTTTGTGGCAGATGGACATGGAGCCCCAGACTGATGGAGCTGCCGGTGGATGTCTTCCACTTTCTGCTGAAAGAAAGTTTGGAACCTAGAGCAGAGTTCGGCGGCATCGGATGGTTGCTGTGCTTTTACATGTAGCAAACTCCAAATGTCTTGGCCAATGGTCTTGTTGGAGAATGCCCTATGATCCAGGTGTTTATGGAGGGAGTTGGGGTCTCATGCTTGCTGGATACTGGCTCCCAGGTATCCATGATGCATCAGGACTGGTTTGAGGTGCATTTCAGGAAGAATGGTCAACGACTGAAGGACCCCAAACTCTTGGCTAAAACTGAGGGCGGCCATCGCCAAAGACATCCCGTATTTAGGGTTTGTAACACTGCAGGTAGTCTTTGCTGGCGTAAGCCTTGCGAATGTGGCAGTTACTGTGGTCAAAGATTCCTGTCTAACAGTTCCTGGACTGATAGGGATGAATATTATTAAACAAGTAACTGGGAGTCAGATGCGCTTCCAACCTCGACTAGTGCTCACGGTCCAGGACACAATGTACAGTATAATAGAAAAAGGAGCAAGACCGGAGCACTCCGTATACAAAGTTTTAATGGTGCAGAAAAAACACGACTGACGTCTGAAGAAGACGCAGTGGCGTCGAAACGTCAGTCGTGTTTTTTCTGCACCATTAAAACTTTGTAAACGGAGTGCTCCGGTCTTGCTCCTTTTTCTATTATTAAACAAGTGTGGCAGGTCTTGTTTCAGAACACTGCTGCCTGTAAAGTCAAGGAAGAGCCACCCATGAACACCATGGGAAGGTCATGTGGCAGAAGGCCATGTACATATGCCAAAAAGAACATAGCTTTAGATCACCTGAGGGGTTTGTGGGCTATGCACATCTGGCAAGTAGACACCCCTGTCACTATGCCAGGTAATCGTGAGGTGCTGCTGAACTGTAAAACCAGAAGTGGGCCTTGTGGTCGAAGTTATGAAGCCCTTATGGAGCCATTGCCCACATGAGATTATTGGTGGCCCGTTCCTTGGTGATTGTGAAAAGCGGCCAAATGCAGGTGTGTGTTTAAAACATCAGTAATACACCACTGGCAGTATATCCATACCAGAAGTTGGGGGAATTGCTGGCATTAGATGTCTGTGAAGTGTTTGATGGTGGTCCTGACTTACAGTTGATCCTGAATAAAGTCAGCGAGGTTCCAGTCAACACTGTAGGGACAGAGAGTGTAAACACCTACCCACCACCTGAATTTCTGAACAAAAAGCTGAACAAAAGGGCCAGCTGGCAATGCTGTTAACTAAACATCAATATGTCTTTCGGGTGGTCTGTCCCAAAATCCAAGTGCACATGGAGTTTGTGTAATCAGATAATGGTCAGAGACCTGGCCCTTTCCGCTACGCTAGGTGAGTGTGCTGTAGTCAACCTGTGGTGTTATAACTACTTCTATCGATCTATTATTATCTTTTAATGCAAGGAACATCCACGCATAACTCTCGAACCTCTCATCCGCTTGATGTCAAATTTGGAGGGCGTCATCATAATGTCACCAGTGTGTGCAGTGCCAGGTTTTGTGTTGTTTGGGCAAAAAATTCCAAAGATATCGGTCAAACAAGCTTGACAGCCTTTCGTCTTGTGTCGCTCTGGCCATAGCCATGACAACCCAGACTGATAGGATTTACAACGCTAGCTGCTACAATTTGGACATAACACGACTAACGACATAACTACAATAATGGACTTAACACGAGTAAACATTTGCCCACAACAAAGCTGCTACGCAGGTAAGATACGCAACAGCAAACTACAGCACTGCACACATATGCCTACAGTGCATACAGACAACACGTAGAGGAGACTGAACTTTTCACCTTTCATTCCGGTTGTCCTACATCACAAAACAGGAGCTAAATAAAATCTTACAAGTCACTCAGTGCAAATGTATTTATGTAGCCTCCTCCTTTCACCTCATGTTATTACCCACTTAAACAATAAGGTGGTCTAAAAAAAACATAATAAAGACAATAAACAAACTATCTGGGGGCATACAAAGATGGTGTTTGAGGAGTTTGACGCATTCGCGTACATGTTGTGCATTCTGCTGTGTTTGGAAGTCCCTATGAAGGAAGAAGGATTCGCGAAACCAATGCAATATCCGATCTTTATCCTGTGCACATGAAGTCGATATGATCCCAAACCATTTCCAATCGGATTCAACTCGTCTATGTGCACGCAGTGACTGATGCAAGCCATCAAGGCTTAGGGGCTGTGCTGTCACAGATACAGGAGGGATATGAAAAGGTCATTGCTTATGCCATTAGAGGTCTCCAGGATGCAGAATGTAATGATGCTAATTATAGCTCCTTCAAGCTGGAACTATTGGCCCTTAAATGGACCATCACTTAAAAGTTCCATTAGTATCTTCTTGGCTCAGACTTCACTGTATACATTGACAACAATCCTCTTGCACATTTGGCCACAACACAATTGGGGGTAGTGAAGCAGCGTTGGGTGGCCTATTGTAAGAAAAAGGGTTCGTGGTCTCTTTGTTGATGCAGCAATCATACTTTATTCCAGTAACAAGCAGTGGCAAAGCATGGAAACCATACTTCGGATTCAGCGGTGCAAGTCTGAACCACAAGCAACTAAAACTCTAGCTACTTATACAGTCAAGACTCCTCCTATGTCCTTGATGTAAATTAACTAAGTTGATCAGGTAACTAGGTCTGGGGAGACTGTGTGTCTCCCTGTAGGATAATTACTTTGACACATTTCCTGTGATGGTTCTCAATGGCCTATTTCCACAAGCCATACTACAATTGTTTGGTGCTTTCATATAGTTGACTTTGTCAACTCTGCTGTTGAGTGATTGTGGACCATTCTTGTTACCATAATGGGATTATCAGTAGGCCGGCCACCATCTCAAAGTGGCTGTTTCAACATTTGTCTCAGGGAAGGCAACTATAATTCCTTACAGATGCTAATTATAGCTCCTTCAAGCTGGAACTATTGGCCCTTAAATGGACCATCACTTAAAAGTTCCATTAGTATCTTCTCGGCTCAGACTTCACTGTATACATTGACAACAATCCTCTTGCACATTTGGCCACAACACAATTGGGGGCAGTGAAGCAGCGTTGGGTGGCCTGGCTGGCTAGTTATATGTTTCAGGTCAAACATCGCTCCAGAAAATCAAATGTAAATGCTGATGTTCTGTCCCGATATCCAGTAGGTGCTGCAGCAGTGCCAGAGGAAGATGATGGCATGGAGGTTCCAGGCTACCAAGAGATAACAGTTGAAGTGGTGCAAGCCTGCCTCTCAGGATCATGTTCGGCAGTGTCTGCAGTACCAGCACAGTACCAGCCAGAGCCTTCTGGGGACTCCAGAATAGGGCAGAACTGGACAGCAGAAAGGTGGATAAAAGTGCAACAGCAAGACCCTATAATCTCATGTGTGTTGTGGTTTTTTCAGACAAAAAGGCCTTCTGGGAACACTGGTGGATGAGAAAAAAGAGGTGGGCCAATTACTTACCGGAAATGCTGCATGCCTATAACAACACTGTTCATACCTCCACAGGGTATACACCATCCTACCAAAGGCCTAATGCATTTATTTGTAGTGGGTTTCTTTTATCCTTTTGAAATTATTTGTTGTGGTTCTCACTTGTGATTGCTATGGCTGATTGCTGTGCAGCTATCCTTCCTACTTCTGTCTTCATTGTGAGCTAACAATAAATGTTACATTGTTTACAGTGTCCCTTTGTTCTTCTTTGGTGTCTTACTCCTGTGTTACAGGTGGAACAAATGTAATGTAGTGAGGAAGATTGTTCTTTGGCTGAGGGGCAGCAGCAGAGGTTTTGACAAGCAGACAGGCAGATGTTTTTGGGAGGATGACATAAGTGATCTGAGCAGAGTCTGTACATACATGATCAGTAATGTGTAGGTGTTCAAAAACAAGTAATATTTCCAAATCAGTGCCGTCTTTTACCAGCAACCAATGTTTATCCAGAACAGCGGTGATGTGCTGTCTTCTGTTGTCCCCATTTCAAGTCTGACAGCAGCGTTCTGAACACGTATATCACTGGACTAGCACACATGCGAAACACATGTCCATGTCCATGTCCAGATCACATGAAGCCATGTCAGCCTATCAGTGTTCTTGAGAATGGTTATATATGATTTACTGCTACATCATATCTACTTACAAGTTACTGATTGGGCATAAATGAACATATCCTTCTATAAGGGGGTTTATGGGTAAAATACAAATATATTAGTGGGTTTAGAGCCACTGAGTGTTACTGGTTTACTTTAGAATTTGGGCAAAAATGTACAACAAACTACATTATAGTGTAAACAGTCAAGTACAACACTAATTGTTGCTGACCAACCAACATCTCCTACTGCCTCCCTATTCCACACAGTCTAGAACCGGGCCAGATCCAGCAGGCCTCTTTCCAGGTTCTCATGAAAGAAGACACTTTATATTGGCTATAGTTCTGAGTTGGGCCAAAACTGCCTCTTATCACACTACTAAACTGTTTATTGAAGTTGAAATATCAAGAAATACACCAAGATTGAAAAATACAAACATTGTAGCAGTGTAAAACTAGAGAACCAAGTGTGTTTCGGAGATCTATGACACAGCTAAAAGGCCCAAATGGTAATTACTTCATTTTTTATTCATTGACAGCTAGCATTCAAAGTTCTGAAGACAGTTAAAGATAGGTATTCAAGAAATTAGTTTATGTATTGCCTTTTGTGCCTTTATTTGGACAGCACAGTGAAGATATGACAGGACATGAGTGGGAAAGAGAGGTGGAAAAGACAAGCCAGATTTTAACCTGGATCCCCATGGGCACTTGACTGCTTGTGGTAATGGTGCTCTTGCCGCTGCACCATCACACCCCCTCAGTAAATGGGGTTTACAGGTTTATAACTGAGAACTTGGTGTCCTTTGCGTAAACAAATATACTGTCTTGATGAATTCATGAAATGATAGTCAGATATTTCATTAGGGATGCTTTATAAAATGTTTTGTTTTGGTAACTCTAGGTTTTGGTAATATGCCTGTGTTTAATGCCAATTGCAACATCTTGTGCCATCATGTTCTGCAATGTATACTTTTAACGATTATATTTCTTTGAGAATGTTATGCTTTCTCATACTCATCGCAAAACACATACCATGCCACAGCTAAATGTAAGAGAGTGAAATTTCAGCGCTTGTTTTTTCCCATGTTGTATGGAGAACGTAATGAGTTTTGTCAAGGCCTCGCTATCGTCTTTGACCACCTACCGCAGTGATGTTGTGAAGTGGTCTCATGGGTCCAGCACATAGCCACAGCAAAGCTGGGAGCCATAATTCACTCTGAAAGCCATTTTAGCGCATACATTAGTGGGCTTCAAAAATGGCTGTGTCTGTACTCCGGTCCAGTGCACCAAGACAATTACTAAAGTGAGTCATGCCTATCAGTCACACATTGACTTGAAATAAAATTTCAGCCATCACATCACAAACATTACCAAATAACCTTTATCACCGTTACATACATATGTTGGGTAACAATCCTGTACCATGTATTTGTTCCAGCCATTCACTGAATCAATTCAGAAGTCCACAGGACAAAAAACGAGCATGTTCACAAAATGTAGAACCTAAAAATGCAATTTATACCTTAGATTTGTTTCATTTGATTTGTAAGTACATACTATTTTAAAATGCTTCTAGCTTGAGACTTTGCTCATTTATTCACAGGATTACTTTTAAAAAAGCTGAGGTTTCAATGCAACTACATACAGGGGGAGTAACTACAAAAATGTGCACCTGTGCACTCTTCAATTAATAAAATCACATAGCTCTACTTGCGCTATCTGTGCACTGAAACCAGGCCATTTTACTAACTAATTGATTAAGTGAATATCTGGAACACAAAGTAAATGAATGTTACTTCTGAAGCCAGGTTATTCAACACTGTAAATCAGTATTGAACGTTTCTTACATGTTAAAGGATAACATTGATTACTATTGTTCTCGGTAATGTGCCTGATTTTGTCAGAAGGAACTAGAAAACGTAGGTTTGAAGCCATATCTTTACTAAGTTAGTTGACTGTTATTGTTAGAATAGTGTCTAATGCTAGATATTTTCCACTACGTGCTGGTATCCACACAACATGGTTCTGCATTATTTACTGCACATATTGCTCTGTATGAAGTAAATTACATTGAACTAGAGCGACTGCAGGCTCTCAGCTCTTTTCAGAAAGCAATGTGAAATTGTCTAATTACCACACATTATGCAGAGAAAATCAAGGACTTACAAATGCTTTTTTCCTGACTCATGGAGTCCGTAACGATGTCTTGCTTAAATGAAGCAGTGGAAAGTGGCAGATGAATCAGCAACCCGATCAGTAGCGGTTTTAGGCACGGGCGAACCGGGCAGCCGCCCGGGTGCTGAGAGGTGGTCTCGCACGGAGCGTAAAACACTATAGAATCGCCACTGAACCCGATTCAATTCAGGATGAAAGACAATAAAAGAAAGATAGTATTGATAATACATCTCATTTATTCAGCCAAATACATTATAGGTCAACAGATTACATGTGTTTTCATTAGGAGAATGTAAATTGTAATATTTTTTCTGACTTCACAATTGAACATTTTTCTACAGTGCAACTGTAAGGGGCATGTTCAAGGAAAGTGCCTCATGTACAAGGGAACCTTTGACTACATTTAAGGACTTCTTTTTTCCGGCTCTGGTCAGGTCCGCCGAAACTCTCCGTGGGGAGATGTTCCCTGTAGACATAATTGGGCTGAAGGGCTTTCGGCACATTGAGCAAGAGGAATGTCCTCCTGCGGGCTGCTAGTCAGCACAGACCAGTCAATGGGGACATAAGTACTCCCTAATTAGGATTAATATCACAGTCAAGGGAAGCACACAATAAAAATATCAGCTCTCCAGGGACGTGAACCAAATATGACAGAGACAGAGAATTTTGTGGCACTTCAAAGTTGAACCAAAAGTGAGGTCATGGGATTACAGCTGGTGCACACTGTGTAGGCCTATAGTTACTCAAAGAGTCCATGAGATTGGCTATAAGAGACCATGAAATAGGCTATATCTTGCAGAAAACTTTAATGTCCACCACAATTGCTACACCTCAGTGATTAGATTCTTTAACCAGTTATGACCTGTATTTGCCATTAGCATCACATAAATCAGAATCAGTTTTATTGGTCAAGTATACTTCCATACACAAGGAATTTGACATCAGTACATGTTACCTCTAGTATACATCGAATACATCATATTACCAAGTAGTAATATGCACTCAATATATAGAAAAATGCTAATCTATATAAAGAAGTTAATAAATTATGAAGACAGTATCATAGTAGACTAGATGTACATTTAAGGTTATAACCCAAAAAAAGTCATACACTGGACACATGATATTCTGACTCCCTCAAAATCATTGCATGATTATTTCCAGAGGGAAAAGAAAAACATATTGCCCTATTTTGTTAGGGATCTTGGTAATGAGAATTTTAAACGTAACTCAATCAATTTGGTTGAGCATCTATGTACATTCTTACTACTGCCTTTTCTCCCCACTTATAGTATTAGTTGTAGTGCCTGAAACACAACACATTCCCTGCCTGGAGGGTAATGCTGCTGCCGTTGCTGGCGTGAGATATCACTTCAGCGCTTGCAAAAACCCTGATGGGGGAGGAAGGCGGGCTGCCGTGCGGCAAGGCCCAGAACAGACAGGAGGCGGTGCACCTGATTGTGAAGCAGGCAGGTAAACTCCTTTGGCTGTTCCCAACTGGTACTAAGATGAAGCGATGAGCGTGAGCGTTAGCAGAACTGTCATAAACACAGTGGTGTGTTAATTGCGATTTCGTCACGCCGAAGTTAATTACAGACGCCCGAGACAAGGCAGCTGAGGCGTGTTCCCCTTTCCTCTCTGTGTCACCTTTCATTTCTATCCACCAAATGTTTAAATAGATGCCACACTTGTTGTCTTTGTGGCTCTGAATCACTGTCATCCTTCTTTTTGCAAACATAACACAGATCGTTTTCCCAGTTTTGCTTGGACGCAGTTATGTTATCACATAACAACAAACTTAATTATAGAAGGCAATTACATGGATCTCGGGGAATTTTCAGTGAAAGTCAAATTACAAAGGCAACAAAACATGGATTAAATGGCAGGCGCACTTGACAAGAGGGGAACGAGAGGGTCTTTAAATTCGTATTCAGATTCAAATAGCCCTAAACGCTTAAACACCATCAGTCTGGCAGAAGCACTTTGCTTTTCTTTTGCCGAGTTGTTTGCTCAAGGTTATTGTGGTCAAACTGAGCAAATGGGTTCCAGGCCTCTTTGTCCACAGGTCATGAGAAAGACAGAGTCTGGGGCAGCTCAGAGGAACCTCTGCTGTTTTCAGGTCTCAGTATCACCAATTTACATATCAATCAAACTAAACAGGTGCCATGGATAAGTAACTCAACGTATATGTCGAAGTACTTGAGTGTTTTTTAAATGTGGCATAAAAACAGAAAATAATAAAATAAAAATGTTGTTATCTAACAGAGAAAACCTAAACCATAAGATATGAGCTTTCTGTGTTATGTGCAAATCTTTACATAACATTTTACCATTATGTTTTGCTCTCACAAATCTTACTGCAAAATTTTCCTGCTTGTGTATTTTTTATTGATATGCCATGCTGTGGTGGAAAATGAAAAAGATCCATCTTCTGAAGAGGTGGTATATAAAAGGCGGGATAATTAGGCCAGTCTGCTTTAATTGCAGGAGTATGAAGCAAAAAGCCAGGCTCCCCAGAGGGTCCGTATCCTGCTGGAATATCTGCACAGCTCTGCGTTGCGAACAAAGAAGATCACTCACACTTCAGTACACACTTTTTGTGTCGGGGTGCCGCCATGTGAATCGCCCAATGGAATAGCATAGATATCACTGAACGATGTTGGACTTCGTCAGAGTTAATGCCATGAATGGCTTGTCTAAGAGGTTGAAATCAAAACCTCAACCCCTAAGAGTGGAATAACCACAGCCAAACAGGCCAGAATGTTGATTTTGTGAAATTTAAATGACATCAAACATTAAATCATTTTCAGTTCTGATTTAAAATATTTTAAGAGTTTGAGTGAGAGATCAGTATCGTAAACATCAGTTTGTGATTTCAGTGAGTAATGTTGAACATCTGCTAGAATGTCATACCAGTGCCTAGATCAAGATTTTTTATTTTTTTTTACTGTTGACACAGTAAATAAAAGGCAGATGACTGTAGGAAGAATAGTCTATTTTACACATATCAATACATTGCATGAAGCTGGTAGCTGAGTTTGCCTATTGTGTTTGAAATGAGTAAACGCAAAAGTGGTGTATTAAAAAAGAAACTGAAATGTAAAGGCAAATCTAATCATACATACTCGGGCATGCATTTTTATAATCAGAATCAGTTTTATTGAACAAGTAATATTTTTTAACATGCTTAACAAAATAGGTCATATTATGACATACAGTATGCTCTATGTAAAAAAAGAGGTCTTATTCTAACTAAAATGCTGTCTGAATTATCCCTGTATGTATTTAACATGTTTTCTGTTGCAACTGACATCAATGTAGAAAACCTATGCAAATTCTCCCAAGGGGAGCAGGTAATCTGATTAATATGCGGCCAAGCAGAG